>LR990365.1:12225839-12825839 GCA_905147345.3 Mythimna impura | reverse complement strand
CCATGATCGCTGAATCAGTGTTGAGTGATGCCACAAGTTCCAAATGTATGGCACGTGTCGTGAGGCAGGTGAATAGGGCGACGTATCTCTTCTGATGACTCCGTCCCACAGTAATGGTCAATGGCCCAAAGTAGTCCAGCCCGGTGTATGTGAATGGTCTTTGATGGTGTGCTAAACGACAGGACGGTAAGTTCCCTGTCATCGGCTGTGGTGGAGAGGCTGCTTTTATACGACATCGTAAACACTTGTTGACTATGTTTTTGACGGTCGGTCGTAGACGGAGTATCCAATGTTGTTGACGACATTCATTCACTGTGGTTTCGACGCCTGCATGGTGTAAATGACGATGAATATATTCAATCCATAATCGGGTCGTGGGGTGATCTCCATCTAATATCATTGGCTTTTTCAGGTTCTCCGCGATGTCTGTCATGTCGGTGATCCTAATTTTTAGCCGAATTTCCCCATCCGTTAGTTTAATGCAGAATGGGTGTAGGCGACTCGTTCGTGAGACAGTTCTCCCGTTCGTTAGATCTTTCTTCTCTTCTGGAAAAGATTGTTCTTGAGAAGCTCGCAAGATCAGTTTTTCGGCTTTTCGTAGTAGTTCAGCGTTGAGAGGGAGATGGTGGTTCATGATCGGATTTTCTCGTCTCTCTGTTGTTTTGGCTGGTAATGTCTGTTTATTTTTCTTCCAGTCAGGATCGGTGCTACTGTTCTTTTTGGTTCTTTTGTTGTTGATATCTTGTCTCTTTTGGCAACAGAGATGTAGAAACTGCAGGACTCGTGCTGTCGCTCGTAGATATCTTTCCCAACGTGAGAATCGGTTGACATCTGGTATGACTTCCTTGATTTGAGTGCTTTTATCTTGATTGGTTTGTTACAGGATCTCTCTTCCCCGGTGATTATAACGGGATGTCTTTCCTCGGTTGGCCATGTTTCTGGTGGGCCCAGGAGAAATTCGGGACCACGGAACCAGCGATGATCTTGGTTGTAGTTTTCTGGTACGTCCCTCGTGGCGTCGTCGGCTGGATTCAGTTTGGTTGGAAGCCAGCGCCATTCGTTGGTGGAGCTATGTTCTTCGATCGCAGCTATTCGATGAGCGACGTATGGCTTATAGGATCTGGCGCCTGTTCTAATCCACGATAAAGTGGTTCTGCTGTCGGTCCAGAAAGTGGTCGACTCTGGTGTTCGTTCATGTTCTGTTTTGACTATTGACGCCATGCGTGCTCCTAGTACTGCTGCTTGTAGCTCCAATCGTGGGATTGACATGAGTTTCAGTGGTGCTACTCTGGCTTTGGCTGCAGCGTCACAGACAATCCTCCGTTTATCCGGCTTCATGGGGTTGAAAACCGCGAAGTGAGGTAGGTACCAAGTTCGGTTCTTCACTGTTGCAGATGGAGCTGGTTCGGCGTATCCTTTTGATACTAGTGCCTCCATTTGTTCGGAGTACCTTTTCTTTAGTTCAGGATTCTTGTCTATTTTCTTCTCTACGCTGATCAGTCTGTTCATAGCGTTGTCATAGTTGTCTGGCATCTTGACGCTTTCATCTCGCCATAATAAGGCTGTTTGATATCTTCCTTCTGGAGTTCTCTTTGTATATTGTTGAAGCATTCGAAGTGCCTTTTCGTCAGAATCATTAAAGGGTTTTTTCGGGTTCACTTGCATATTGTCCATTGTGATGTGTTCCTTCACCAATTCATGCAGGTCATCATCTGTAGTGACGTGTCTAATGAAGTTGACTCGATGACCAAGCGCTCGAGTGTGACTCCCATGCAGGACCCAGCCCAGTGGTGTCAGTGAGGCCACTGGTTGACTCTTCTTCCCAGTTCTGAGATCGGTAGTGATGAGAAGATCCCAATTGTCTTGGCCGATGAGTAGTCTAGGTCTCGCGTCTTCATTCACTATTTCTTTGGCTATGTCTCGAAGATGTTCGCAATCCCTGACTGCTTCACTGTTGCTTCTCCAGGTGCTTGACTGTTCTAGCTCGTAACTTGCGTTCAGGAGAGTGGAGTCCTCTGATGAAGAAGTTCACTCGACGAGATGTCACGTCGATTGTGGGTTCGCCGTCGAATGACGCTATTCGAAGTGGTTCACATGATCCCTCTGCTCCGATTTGGTTGGCTAGGCTCTCATCAATGAGTGTTACTGTAGAGCCGTCATCTAGGAGAGCATAGGTATCTACAGCTCCCGCCGGTCCAGATAGGTGCACTGGTATAATCTTAAGAAATGATACCTTAGGTGTCCATGCTGAGTGTGCCTTCTCTTGTTCTTCTTTGGGGCTGTTTGTTTCCTCTTTTCTCTTGTTCGTGGCGTGCAACATTTTATGATGGAAATGCACACAGTCGTTTATCTCACACTTCTTCGGCTTGCAGTTGTGTTGCTTGGTCCTGTATCTGAGGCAACGAAAACACAAGCGATGTTTCTTTACAATGTCCCATCTCGCATCAGTAGTTGCTTTCTTGAATCGTTCGCACTCTATGATGTTATGCCCTTGTTGTTCACATAAATTACACTTTGGTTTACTCACTTCTTGAGTGGTGTGTATCCGTTGTTGGCGTCGCTGCGTGTTCTGTGTGATCTGTGTTGTCGCAGCGATGTTCTCTGGTAGGGCGTATGGGCTGCACATTTCAGCTTCAATCTTGATGAATCTGGTGAATTTCAGTAGATCAGGTTCTGTTCTAGGTTGCGCGGCTGAGAACTGATACCATTGTCTCTTCAAGGTCGGCGTGAGTTTCTCAACAATAGCTTTGGTTACCTCTGGGTTGAAGAGATAATGTCCACAGTTGAGAGCTTGCAGAGTGCCAACAATGTTTTCAACCTTGGTGGCGAAGGTGCAGACATCACGCGGCGATTCAGTGAGACGTGGCAGTGTTCGTAGACGTTCTATCTCCGCCATCGCTATTGAGTCTGGGCGTCCGAAGCGTAGCTCGAGTGTTCTCATGACTTCGTTTGGATCAGCGTTCACTATTAATAAGCCTTGCACAGCTTCTTTGGCTACGCCACGTAGGCTCTTTCTAAGTCTTGACATGTTCTCCACTGGTGACAATCGGTGCGCTGTTTCACAGTAGGCGGCACGGAAGGTGAGCCAGTCTTGATGGGCTCCATTGAAACAGGGTAGTTCAGTATATCTCATCGGCTGCTGGTACTGTGGCGGCCTGCACAGCTTGTGTGATCGCAGCAGCAAGTTCCTTCATGTCTGTTCTTGATTCATGAACGGCCAGTGATGTTGACTGTTGCATGTTGGCTGATGGCACGGACTGCGGCGCCCAAGGCATGTTGATAGGCTCCGTATGATAATTGTGATGCGGCGCCGTAGTATAGATCGGTTGCCACGATGAGTTCGTTGTCACGTTGGTTGAGTGTTGAGACCAGAATGCAGTGGGTTCTACCTGTATCGGCGTCGGTTGTGTTTGCGCAGTCACGTAGTTCGGTTGCCAGGATGCGGCGGTGATCACTGGCGGCTGGTTCAGTAGTGGCTGCGCGTGCACGTTGTTTTGCTGCCAGGACACGGCAGCGGTCGCTGGCGGCTGGTTCAGGTGCGACTGTTCAGTTGCTAGGTTCGGCTGCCAGGATGCGGCGGCGATCACTGGCGGTGGGTTGAGGCGTGACGATTCAGTCACGTGGTTCGGCAGCCAGGATGCGGCGGCGATCACTGGCGGCGGGTTCAGGTGTGACTGTTCAGTCACGTGGTTCGGCTGCCTTGATGCGGCGGCGATCACTGGCGGTGGGTTCAGGCGTGACGATTCAGTCACGTGGTTCGGCAGCCAGGATGCGGCGGCGATCACTGGCGGCGGGTTCAGGTGTGACTGTTCAGTCACGTGGTTTGGCTGCCAGGATGCGGCGGCGATCACTGGCGGTGGGTTCAGGCGTGACGATTCAGTCACGTGGTTCGGCAGCCAGGATGCGGCGGCGATCACTGGCGGCGGGTTCAGGTGTGACTGTTCAGTCACGTGGTTCGGCTGCCTTGATGCGGCGGCGATCACTGGCGGTGGGTTCAGGCGTGACGATTCAGTCACGTGGTTCGGCAGCCAGGATGCGGCGGCGATCACTGGCGGCGGGTTCAGGTGTGACTGTTCAGTCACGTGGTTCGGCTGCCTTGATGTAGCAGTACTCACGGGCAGCGTAATGTTCGTAGGCGCCCCCTCTCGAATGACGAGCTGGCTCCCGCCGGTAAAATCGCCGGGATGGTCCATGACACGGCGGCGGTCACTGGAGCTTTATGTTCGGTCGACGACTTGACTTCAGCTTGGAAAGGTCTATTAGATATGGCGAGTAGCTGATTTGAATGTAACCACGTAGTCACTCGTTGATCATTTCCAGGTTCAGAGGCTATGGAAGACAGTTCTTCATCGGTAGATTCATTTTCAATTTCAGCGAGACGTGCGGCTGCTAATTCAACTTGACGTTGTGCTAGTTCCGCCTTGGCCTTGGCAATGCGGCGCGCTTTCGATTCTTTGTTGCTCTTCTGTGACGTAGGTTTACTGCGGTGACCAGTAGCAGAGTCTTGCTGTGGTACGACATGCTTGACCGTCGACGCAGTCGCGGCGGGCGCTTCTGGAGTTTCAGCTGTTGTTTTAGTGGCTTCAGTCGTACCTGTTTCAGTCGTGGCCTCTGTAGTAGTTTCAGTAGTGGTCTCCGTAGTCGTTTCAGTTTGTTCTGTAACCGTAGTCGACGCTTGGCCACCTCTTTTCCCCGTAGATCTCAAAGTTGGCATAGTGCTTTCTTTAAAACTTCTTAATAATCTTGAATAAGTTCACTGAATCTTCTTACTAGTTATCTTCTCACGATCCGGCTCGAAGGACCAATGTGTGGGATTGTGGTTCCTATCCCACCTTAAGTTTGCTGGATTGGAGAAGGTTCACTACAGTTCGAGATTAAAGACTCCGCGAACGAGATCAAAAACACTATTTGCGCATGAGCGTCCTTCACATAATATTAAAAACAAAGTTCACTTATTTACATCTATGTGTGGGCGTCCTGCACAATTTGTGATGGAGAAAATGGTTACATTCGTTGTGGCAAACAATATCAAAAAGCAATGGTTATTTATGTATTTGGTCTGCAGTAAAATATTACTGAAACCACCTATAAATCTTCGACAGTCTAAAAAAAAAACTGACAAAGAGAACCTCGCCTTTTCGATAACATTCTATCTTTTCTGCAGAAATCTGCCCAATATATCCGATCTGACTAATCGAATTATAAGACTGTTCCTACAATCGGGTACAAAACACTAATAAATTGTGTTTGGTGGTGATATATCACGTTGGTGGCAGCACAGCTGAGTCGGCAAGAGGTTGCATATAATGACGTCATCCATTCGCGGCACGGCGTACGTACAATGCCTTCATTATGCCCTAACAGCTTGCTTACCATTGTGCGGACTGTCTGCCTGCTAATGGAAATAGACCGTTGGCAGTTGGTACTGACATCGAGTCCATTTCATTATTTTTGAACTGGGATTTTGTGGTGCGGTTTTAATTTTAGTGGTGTACCTTTGTGATGGAAAATCTATATAAAGCGAAATACCACTAACAACAAACAACCAACAAACAACCAACAAACAAACAACAAACAAACCAACCAACAAACTTAAAATTTGGCAGGTAGGTTCCCTAGAGGGTGTAGACATAAGTTAAAAACGGATTTTTTGAAATTCACCCCCTAAGGTGATGAAACGGGAGTCCAAAGTTTGTATGGAGAAACCGACCATCATGCGGGCGAAGCCGCTGGCAGAAGCTAGTTATCATATAACTTTGTCCACTCTGGATGGAGCGAGAGGGCCTTTAGCTGACTAAAACCCACCTGTGTTTTTCAGTTGCCCTTTGCGTTCCAGGACCACAGTATTCTATTCAGAAATATAGCAGGCATCGGCTTTTTGAACCGCTACGGTTTTACTGACATCTCGTGGAACAAGCCGTTGACGATTTGGGCTAGTTCTTTATCGGAGAATCGGACGGCGAGGGGAACGTCGTGCGACTCCCTACACCCGAGGCGTCTCTTGTAGCGACGAGTATGTCCGTTCCCTTACGGTTATGGCCATCTCCTTTACACTTTTATTAATGACCCGAAATTTTCGCGACTTTAATTCTCAAATATTGAATAAATAACTAAACTTACCTACTTGTAATCGTTACTAATCCACCATACAAGCATCTGTAACCAAGTTTCAACCGTAATAGGTACAACCACGTACAATAGTGTGGGCTAATTTTGAGTAATCAGGCTCTAATTATGGTTATTATCCGTATACGAAGCATATACCACATGTGTGCATGTATGTACTTTAGTGTGTATACACGGAGTGTTTCCAATTTGCGATCTCTACAGGGTGGTACCGTTTACTGGGACTGAAGCGGGGCTCTTATTGGAACTTAGAAATGGGTGGTAAAATATTGTGTTCTAGTTTGTTTTTGTAAAGCTTTGAAATTATTGTTGAAAATCATGTGTTTGGTTAGGAGAGGTAAGTGTGATGAGAAATTAATCGATTTTTTATCATGTTTATGAGTAGTGTACCTGGAAAAAAGTACCGTTAATTTTTGTAAGCTATCGTAAATTATATAGAATAGTGTGTTAAGATTTAATATTCCAAAACTATCACACAACGCCGTCTAGTCCCAAGCTAAGCAGAGCTTGTGTTATGAGTACTGGACAACTGATAAACATACTTATAAATATTTCTAAATACATACATATTATATAGATAAATTACACCCAGACACAGAACAAATGATCGTGCTCATCACACAAACATCTGTCCTGGGTGGGAATCGAACCCACGACCTCCGGCATAGCAGTCAGGGCCACTAACCACTAGACCAACAGGCCAGTCAAATAAGTATAATATTTATAAATACGTATAGTACTTAAGAGGGTCCAACCCGAGATACATTTCCATACAACCGCTCTTATGACGTTATTACACATATTTCTTAAAATATTTTGGAATCATAGATATCTTGTGAATATTATTTAGGTTTCTATTGAATACAAAACTTGTGTAAAACCTCTGAAAATCCGCTAGTTCGCGTGAACTTTGGCCCTTCATAATGTACTCAAATAAAAATGTATTTGTAGAAACCTTGCACATTTAATTGAGATTTCGAACGACAATTTCTTTTCCAAGAACACGTAATTCCAAAAATAAGTTTTTTTTAAATATTCGAGAGAGTGAAGGAATTACCGAATGTAAATAAAGTGTTCGGGCATTGTCTCTCTTTTTTCACGTTGCCTTTTTATCAATCATTGCATTGGATTGTGTTCTATGAAACTACAAGCTTTTAAACCATGCTCTCGTTGACGATAGACGAATCGGGAAGGGCTCTCTTAATTTTTTTTTTTTGTAAGAGACTGGTGCTCGAAATAGGCAAAGGATACCTATGTTACGGGTCACCAGGCCCCTCAAAACTATACAAATTATATCAGTTAACAACATTGTGAATTATAAAGTTTAAATACTAAGTACAGAATGTTATTTTTAACTTCTTTTATACATACATATAATAACTCTGTAGAAGTTTTTAGTTGTGCGCACATCACGTAAAATGTACGAACTCGATATTGATACCTTTTATACATTAAAATTGCGTGTAACTTGATATAATATTTAGGTTTTGTTTCATCGCAATCGGTTAGCTATATCGAAAGATATACTACATTCATTGACTGTTGGGCGGTATGAAGTTAGCCGGGTGAGCTGGTAAATAATAAAATGAGAAAGTCATAAGTCTTAATTAGGCACTCTAGCAGGACATACGTTTATGATTTATGTGTGTAAAAGATTGTGTTTATGAGTATGGTATGTGTTTGTGTAACTGATAGTTATAACTTTAACGGATTGAAATCAAAAGATTTTCAGTTGCTTAATAATCTAGAGTTTTCACACAGAAGTTTACGAACTGGGGCCTTACCACGCCATGTTAGTATGTCAGGCGAGCAAGCGAGGAAGAGGGATGGAACTATACAACTTATATAGTAATATTTTTGTACACCACCTGCTCGATATTTCCCTTTTATATGTCGTACAACCATCACTTAAAGCAAGTCAATATGTCTCTAGGGAGATAATGCAGTATGGGCGATCCTTAGGGAATAATGAGATTTGAATTTGGAACGTGAAAAACCGTCAACATTATGTGAATTACACTCTGCTCTGTCCTCGAGATCAAGTAAACTAAGTAGTACCGCGCTAGGTGCTGCTATCCAATCCACTATATTTGAAAAAAAAAAAAAAAAAGAATTTGACAGCTGGGGGCGCCCTCTCTCGGTAACTCATTCGCGTTTTTAGTGCGTTCGCTATCCGCCACGTTTTTTCGTTCCTCTCGATTAAATAAATAAATTAAGTACCCATAAGTGTTATAAAAGGTGTGTAGACGTAAAATAACAATAAACAGCGTATTTTGTTTGATCACTATGCCTAAAAATCGGTACAGTGACGAAGATATCGAGGCCTACGTAAATCGTAAAATGAGAAAGATCGAGAAAAAGTTGAAGAAAAGACATCGTAAACGCTCTTCTTCGCAAGATTCGTTAAAGATCATAGGTAAGTACTCCAAATTAATTAACAGTTTATTATGAAGAAGAAGATTTTTCTTTTCAAAAGTTGTAGAAGTACCTACCTACCTTCTAGGAAGTTTTATTATGGTGAACCATCTTTCGAAATGGCTTTCGTTACCTATTCGTGAAAATCATTTAAATATGGAATATATCCGACTGCCGACAAAGCCGTGTACAGTTTATAAGGACTGATACCAGTGTTTTAACAAAATGATTGTGAGCATTGCATTGGCATGCCTCCGTCATGATTTTGTCCCGCCATATTTGTCTGTGAAACAGACAATTTGCTGGTGGTCGTGAGCATTTTGATGAAATGTACCCGCCAATGATTACACAAGGCTGTGTATAGTTTGTGGGGACTAGTAGGTACCAGGCCATATTATTACCAGTGATATAACAAAGTGATTGTGAGCATTACATTGGAATGCCTCCGTCATGGAATTTTCGCGCCATATTTATCTGTCAAATATACAATTGGTCGTGAACATTTTAATGGAATGTATCCGCCAAAATTTATAACACAAGGCTGTGTATAGTTTATAAGGACTAGTACCAGGCCGTATTATGTGATTTGTGAGCATTACATTGAAATCCTTCCTTTATAATGTTATAAAAACCTACCTTTTTGATAGTAGTTTGTTACCTACAATAAAATTGTTTTGATATATCAACCAACATACGTTTACGTCCATTTCAGACGGAACGCCTAGAAGCAATGATTACGAATCACGCTTACCGTCCCCCGAGCTACCCTTACAGTCCATCGAGAACACACAACATGACACTGACTTTCAAATTGAGGAAGTGCACCCACTCAATGTCATGGTGAATACATTGTTGGAGTCTGCAGATGTAGCACCCTCTGTAAATGTCTCGTCTGAACCTGCCACCGCTCCTGACACTGCTACTACGGATGTCCAGGAAGTTGTTGGAAACAACGAAGCAGAGGAAAGTCTTCCAGACGATATTTTGGAAATATTAGGAGAAGCTCCTTTAAAAGATAAAAGATTTGGTCCAGCCCTAAATCCAAGTATAGCTGTCCGGTGGGAACATACAGCGACAAATGGCCTTTCTAAGGACGTCAAAAAAGAAATTTTTTCAAAGCATGACATTCCAGAAAACTGCAAAATTATTAATGCTCCTTTGCTGAATCAAGAAGTAAGGGCAGCTCTGACAGAGGTTCTAAGCAAGAAAGATAAAGCAATTGAAAACAAACAGAAGCAAATTGCCTTGATTATTGCCTGTTTAGGAGAGGCTCTGTCACAGGTTCTGTCTACTGACAGTACAAATATAAAGCTTGTTAAATCCCTAACCGATGCTGGAAAGCTCGCCTGTGACTTACAACATACTGAGTCGATGATTCGCAGAAGTTTTGTTTGTTCCTCAATTAAGAAAGAGATAAAAGATCATCTGTATACAACACCAATAGATAGCTACCTCTTTGGCAGTCAGCTGAGTGATGTCTTAAAGACTGCTAAAGCTATTCACAAGACAGGCGCGGAACTGAAAACTGGAGCCCCTATACCTGGCCCTCCAAGACGATTTACAAATCAATCCCAGAATTTAAACACGAGACGCCCACTTCCACCCCCCGGCAGGCAGACGGGAGCTGCGGCGAGACATTCGACAGTGCCTGCCCAGAATGCTCGCCACAACTACCAGCGCCAACAGCGCCGCGCTCCGCCGCCGCAGCAGAAGCCACGCGGACCTTACAAGCACTCACAGACCCAAGCACCACTCCGTCGATAGAACCGGTGAGTCATGCTGGTCGTCTGTCGCTTTTTATCAATAGATGGCGTCTTATCACTAGTGACACTGTACTTTTATCTTGGGTTCAAGGTTACAAATTACCTTTCACTACACCTATTTTACAAAGTCACACGCCATCATCACCATGCGTAAATAAATCTAATTTAAAGGCCTATAGAGAGGTAATTAACGATTTATTAAAGATAGGCGCAATATCACCCTGTCAGTCATGTTATGGGGAATATGTATCTAGCACTTTTCTTGTACCCAAGCCAGACGGAAGGCTAAGATTTATCTTAAATCTTAAGTCCCTAAATAGATTTATAAATACAAACCATTTTAAATTAGAAGATCTTCGCACTACAGTAAAACTAATTTCAAATAATTATTATCTAGCCACACTTGATTTAAAAGACGCATATTTTTTAATCCCAATCAATAAAAGTGACCGAAAATTTTTACGTTTCCAAGGCCTGAATAACACTCTTTATGAATTCAATGTTCTTCCGTTTGGCTTGTGCACAGCTCCTTACGTTTTTACTAAACTCCTCAAACCTGTGATGGCCTTACTAAGAAGTTTAGGCTATTTATCAACTATCTATTTAGATGATGTATGCTGTATTGGGAAAACATTTAAGGAATGCCAAGAGAATGTGCAAATAACCAAATCAATTTTGGAATCCTTGGGATTTGTCATTAATATTGAAAAAAGTTCCTTGACCCCAAACACAAGTTGCAAATATCTTGGTTTTATTATAAACACAGAGTTATATCATATCAGATTAACAGATACAAAAAAGACATATATTAGGAATGAAATTAATAACTTTATGACCTTTACACGTTGCAAGATCAGATGTCTTGCTCACCTGGTGGGTCTACTTGTATCAGCTTGCCCAGCTGTTCAATACGGTTGGCTATATACAAAGGAGTTGGAAAGGTGTAAATACCTAGAATTATTAAAATCAAACAATAATTATGAAAGTTATATGAATGTACCCTTACATATACACCAAGACTTATTTTGGTGGTTAAATGCAATTAAAAATAATGTTAACCCTATTCGGGATGATAGATATTTGCTTGAAATATTCTCTGATGCAAGCAAAACAGGGTGGGGGGTGGTATGTGGCGAAGAGACTGCAAATGGGCTGTGGGGTGATACAGAAAAGGACCTGCATATTAACTTATTAGAATTAATGGCAGCCTTTTTTGGCCTAAAGATATTCGCCAAACAGCTTAAAAATTGCCAGATCCTTTTGCGCATCGATAATACCACAGCCATCTCTTATATTAATCGAATGGGTGGCATTAGATTCCCGCATCTAAATAAAATTACTAAAGAACTTTGGCAGTGGTGTGAGGAGAGAAATATTCACGTTTTCGCATCCTATGTAAGTTCGAAAAATAATGAAATAGCTGATGCAGAATCTAGGGCCACACACCCAGACATAGAGTGGGAACTGAGTAACAATGCCTTCAGCAATATTATCAAGACATTCGGTACACCAACCATTGATCTATTTGCATCAAGAATAAACAGGAAATGCGACTTATACGTGTCATGGAAAAGAGACCCTGACGCCTACGCAGTAAACGCCTTTACATTCAATTGGAATAACCTAAATTTCTATGCATTTCCACCATTTGCTGTGATATTAAAAACTCTCCGCAAAATTATAACAGATGAGGCTGCAGGCATTGTGGTCGTGCCATATTGGCCCACTCAGCCGTGGTTTCCGTTGTTCGAGAGTCTTTTAGTATCTAAGATAATCCTGTTTGAACCAAGTGATGAAGCTCTTTTGTCATCTTCCCACAGACCACCACCACCTCGACTTACCCTGGCTGCAGGCAGGTTGTCAGGACGGCACTACTGAAAAGAGGTGTCCCTCCTTCTTCTATCGACATCATGTACGGTTCTCTTTCCAAAAATACTATGAAACAGTATGATACAGGTTTAAAAAAGTGGTTTCTTTTTTGTCAGTCTCATAATATGGATTTTTATGAAGCTTCTGTTCCTAATATTATGTATTTCCTTACAATGCTTTTTAATGACGGAGCCCAGTATGGAACTTTAAACAGTCATCGATCAGCTTTATCCCTAATAATTGGGTCAAAAATTGGATCAGATGACAGAATAATCCGCTTATTTAAAGGTTTCTATAGACTTAGACCACCATTACCTAGATACAATGAAACCTGGGACCCGTCCATTGTACTAGATTACTTGTCTAAATTGTATCCCAATGAACAGTTAGACTTGGATTGTCTTACCAAAAAGACAGTGACATTGATAGCCTTAGTTACGGCCCACAGGGTTCAAACAATTTCAAAAATAAATATAAATAACATCTGCATTTATTCCAACCATATCTCAATTAAGATTCCAGATTTAATTAAAACATCATGTATTGGTTCAGCACAACCTTGTTTACATCTACCATTTTTTATCAGGCGACCTGAAATTTGCCCAGCTGACGCACTGAGGTCGTATTTATCAAAGACTGTGTCGATCAGAGGAAGAGAAGAATATCTGTTCATTAGCTTCAAAAGCCCCCATAGGGCTGTTAGCTCGCAAACTTTAGGCCGCTGGATAAAAAATGTGTTATGTGAAAGTGGTGTTGATACAAGTAAATTCAAGGCTCACTCCACCAGGCATGCATCTACCTCAGCAGCTCTTAAATCAGGTGTCTCCATAGACCTAATTAGAAAAACTGCTGGCTGGAGTGGATCTTCATCTGTCTTTGCCAGGTTTTACCAAAGACCAGTGTTAATAGACAATGTCAATGATTTTGCTTTATCTGTTTTAGATTCATCCATTAATTAATAATTTACATTAAGTTCCTAATTGTATCTCAAGTTTTTTGATTATAATAATTATAAACATAATAAGCAAGTTTGTTTGTAACTGTTTTTTGGCTAAAAAATAATATACCTAATCTTTATTTTTGTGAAAGGTTTATTAATTAAAAAGTGATTCAAATTTATGATTATTATTATAATAATTACCTTATCGAAAATCAGTTTTTATTACAAATAAGATACTTACTTACATTAATCACATACTTACATACAACGCATTTAAAGGCTTTCAAAATCTACTTAGTTTACTTGATCTCGAGGACAGAGCAGAGTGTAATTGATGATTAAACGAACTTACCTGAAGTGAAGTTCAATCCCAATTACACGAAGGCTCTGTCCGAAGAGATCAACTCCCACCCAGTCCCATACACTCATGATCACTTGTCCTAATCAATGAGTCCCCCTATGCGTTACCTATGTAAGTATGGCTCCAGGGATCCCGTTCCTTTTACTTTAAACTAAATGAGTTACCGAGAGAGGGCGCCCCCAGCTGTCAAATTCTTTTTTTTTTTTTTTTTTCAAATATAGTGGATTGGATAGCAGCACCTAGCGCGGTACTACTTAGTTTACTTGATCTCTTCGGACAGAGCCTTCGTGTAATTGGGATTGAACTTCACTTCAGGTAAGTTCGTTTAATCATCAATTAGAATGTAGTGCATCAAACAAGTTTATTCAAAATTCAAACTGGCCACTAACAAAAAAGAAAACTGAATAAAACGTGGTTACGGACGAGTTTCTAAAAAAAATGTAATGAACAAGCAGGAGCATTAGAAAATTTAAACTATAGAATCTTAGAGTAGTGAATTTTGTTTTTGAAACAAACAAAATTCACTACTCTAACTATCTCAAAACATGTTGAGTGATAGTTAAAATTAACTAGTAAATAATATTTATATTTCTCTAATATATGATTTGTTTTACTAAATTGTGTTTTAATTATCCCACAGATGGTGTAAAAAGTAGAGTATCCAAAACGGGGATAAAGCTGTCTTTGTCTTGGGCGGCTTCAATTCCTCACTTCACTCAGGTTTCTTTATTAACTCCCTTGCAATGCTCGGGAGTTAATTAAATAAATCCCTCACTAACGTTCGGAATTCAATATGCCGCCCGCGACTTAAAGACACTTACATAATCTACTTGTTGGGGGCAGAGGATGTAAATAATTACACAACACAATGGTCACGCTTGAAAGGCCTCAGCCAATTTATTTAACACGTATAAAAATACAGACTTCACATAACACGTGTAAATACTTTCACATAATCGAGTCCTTTACGTACATACGCGTGACGCTAACTCACAAATAGTTCACAGTTACTTTACAATACTTCACTGACTCTAATACGTTAGATAACTTAGGAAATCTGGAAATCTAGGGCCGCTCCAGGAGCGTAGGGTGCCAAGACAAACTGTCGCAGTGACGCTTCGAGTCGAACTGCAGAGAGAGAACGTCGTCTTCAAGGAAAGTGCAGCTTAAGTACTTTTTCAGCCGGTCGCAAGTCGTGGGAGAGAGTCCCTTTTCCTCTAGTCTATTTCCTAATCCTGTTGAGGCCGGCTGACGTTCACCTCCCGACCCCCCGCATACGGCAAGCACACCATTGGTCATCAATAGTGGCGTGATTTTCTCCGTTGCAATCAACCAATAGAAACCCAGATTATTCTTAACGGTTTTTCTGCTCTATTTACTTCTAAGAACCGCATTATGTACTTCTAAGAACTCAGTACATAGCCTTATATACTATCCCAGTAGCTGATTGGACAATAGTCTAGCCTCTGATAGGCTTGCTCTCTATTATGTACAGCGCTTATGTACATACATTACGCGTCTGTGAATGACGTAATGTTGATTATATTTAGTGATTCTAAATTACATGCTCGTGTCCGTAACACTACTATTATTAGTCCAGTGTTAGTAGTCCAGGACATGCTAATTGCTAACTTTCATACTGGTACAAGTTTTTTTTTAAAATCAGGTATATAAATCAAATACCGGTAGCAATCTGCCTACCGAGGTAAAAGTATAATAACATTAACAAAATAAAACAATAAAAATCATCATCATCTTCCTGCCCTTGTCCCGTTTTATTTGGGGTCGGCGCAACACGTTTTTTTCTTCCATAAAACAATAAAAATAAACATTCTAAATAATGTGTTCCTAATTCTAAATTGTGTGTGTGAGTATGGCAAGTTAAGGTTAGTGTTACGGACACGAGCATGTAATTTAGAATCACTAAATATAAGCAACATTACGTCATTCACAGACGCGTAATGTATGTACATAAGCGCTGTACATAATAGAGAGCAAGCCTATCAGAGGCCAGACTATTGTCCAATCAGCTACTGGGATAGTATATAAGGCTATGTACTGAGTTCTTAGAAGTACATAATGCGGTTCTTAGAAGTAAATAGTACAGAAAAACCGTTAAGAATAATCTGGGTTTCTATTGGTAGATTACAATGGAGAAAATCACGCCACTATTGATGACCAATGGTGTGCTTGCCGTATGCGGGGGGTCGGGAGGTGAACGTCAGCCGGCCTCAACAGGATTAGGAAATAGACTAGAGGAAAAGGGACTCTCTCCCACGACTTGCGACCGGCTGAAAAAGTACTTAAGCTGCACTTTCGTTGAAGACGACGTTCTCTCTCTGCAGTTCGACTCGAAGCGTCACTGCGACAGTTTGTCTTGGCACCCTACGCTCCTGGAGCGGCCCTAGATTTCCAGATTTCCTAAGTTATCTAACGTATTAGAGTCAGTGAAGTATTGTAAAGTAACTGTGAACTATTTGTGAGTTAGCGTCACGCGTATGTACGTAAAGGACTCGATATTTACACGTGTTATGTGAAGTCTGTATTTTTATACGTGTTAAATAAATTGGCTGAGGCCTTTCAAGCGTGACCATTGTGTTGTGTAATTATTTACATCCTCTGCCCCCAACAGAGGAACTTTGGTCCTTCGAGAGCCGGATATTGGTCCTTTGGTAAGGAATATCGAGCGGCTTATTGTGCGTCTTTGGGGAGACGTGAAGAAATACAGTTGGGTGTCGAAGATTGAAGAAGGGAACGCTTCAAGCTCGAACAGGAACGCTGCAAGTAAGAATAGGAACGCGGCAAGTTACGTTTCGAAGAAACCTATTTTCAAGAAAGAAGAGGAAAGCTTTCAAGATTGAAAAGGAACGCTTCAAGTGGGAAAAGGAACGCAGCAAGTCACGTTACGAAGAATACCTATTCTGAAGATTGAAAAGGAACACAGGAACGCAGCAAGTCCGACCCAGTAGGTGCTTAGGATTGTCGCCACGTCGGGAACTTCGAGCCGCCAGCGTCGTGTCGAGCCGTCGTGTCAAGTCATCGTGTCAAGCCGTCGTGTCGAGCTGCAGAGAGGGATCCACGGGTCCTTTACGCCGTCGCGTCAAGAACCTTTTAAGCGGGTGGACCGCGGCTCAGGTACGTGCCACCTAACGGTGTCAAAGGTGCGTGCCTGAGTTAACGCCGTTTCAAGGCGGTGCGACATATTGTGCGGTGTCGCCAACCAAACGTGGTTGAATAGCACTACTGCGCCTGTAAGGCTGCGCACGTTGCGAGGGCCGGACTGTAGGCACTGCCGAGGCAACCGGTCGTTCCCACCGGTTGCTGAGCACCTCGTAGCGCGTGTAGTTCTCTGCAGGGTAGTCCCCACCTTTCCATTTCCTGCACATTTTCCATCCCTGCCGGAGCATATCCCTCTCATAGGGCCCTCCGGTAGGTCTGATAGGGCCGCTAGGGCATTGATAGAGCTAGGGTGCCAAACGAGGAGGAAGGATGCCGACTACAAGAAGCCAGAAGAACGAAGATACGCAAGCCCGCGTGTTTGAAGACCCCCCCGCGTCACCGTCGTCCCGCGCGACAATATTATCACGCGCTAACCCCCGCGTTACGATTCCCGCGTCTGTACCAGTTCCTGCAACAGTGCCTACGAACGCGCCGACAGCCGAGAACATTACGATGGATGCTATAACGTCAACCGCCGCCGCGACCGCCATCCCAGCGCCCGCGCCCGCCGTTGATAGGATAAATAGTAGGTCGCCCGTCCAATCCGTACGATCGCGCCAATCCACCGCTAGTGCTGTACTGCGCATTAGGCAAGCAGAATTACATGCTGAGGAGCGCCTCGCCGCGATACGCCGCCAGGAATTGCAACTCGAAGCCGAGCTGGTTAAGAAGAGATTAGCGATAGATGTAGCTACCATTCGCGAGGAAACAGATCGAGATAGTGATATAGCCCAGGACGTCGCGGACACCGATAATCGAATCGATAATTGGCTGCAATGCGCGCAGCCTACGGGGGACGAGGAATTACCATCGCTGACTGCGATAGATCAAACGTCGTCAGCGATACGCGCACCCGCCCCGGTTCACATACGGGGGGAGGAAGCTGAGCGCGCCCGGGGTAGGCAGGAATTTACGAGGCCGCGTACGCCACAGTATGAGGAGCGAGAACACGCGTACTTTCCGAGAGAGGAGCCGCCCCGCGTAGAGAATAAGGAGCCCCGCGAACCTAGGTTCCGATCACCGCCTAGGTCGCGACATAAATCTCGATCTCGAGATATCGATAAGCTAGCCGACGCGTTAAATAGGATGACACGTTATCGACCGCCGCCGCGTCAAGCGATAGAGTTGCCCATTTTCACGGGAGCGCCGCACGAGTGGTTGCTGTTCAAGTCAGCAATGCGAGACTCGACACGAGAGTATGGATTCTCACGAGGAGAGAACTTAGCGCGCCTACGCAACAGCCTGAAGGGTGAAGCGAGAGAGACCGTGTCCGCGCTACTTTGCACCGCTGCTGACCCCGCCGTGATAATGCATACACTCGAACAGTGTTACGGACGTCCCGAGATTATAATCGACAAGTCGCTCGACGATTTAAGGAAATTACCGCGACTCGGTACGACGGCCGCTGAACTCAACGCGTTCGCGATAAAGCTGCAGAACATCGTCAGCGTGCTATCGTGTCTGGATGATAGGGGGTACCTACAAAACCCAATGCTGTCCAGACACGTGGTAGAGAAGCTCAGCCCACACATGCGCGCGCGTTGGTGTGATTACGCCCAAGAGCATGGTAGTCGCGTGGAAGCGGAGATCGTTACGCTGTCGCGCTACCTAATGAGGGAAGCTGATCGGGCCGTAAGATACGCGTACTCGTCGACCGTGACTACGACGTCAAAGGAAGCGACGCGTCAGCAAGCTCCCGCCAGAGCACAAGCGGTCATTAGAAGGAATAAAGCGCGCGTACCCGCAACGTACGCCGCCGCCGAGCGACCTGGCGAGGACGAGAGAGAGAGGGCTAAGAAGACGTGCTTGTGCTGTGGCGAGGGACATGCCACGCCAAGCTGCAAGAAACTTGGTGACATGACGGTCCAACAAAGATGGGAATGGGCCAAGGAAACTGGAGCATGTTTCAAATGTCT
Source organism: Mythimna impura (assembly GCA_905147345.3). Lineage (NCBI taxonomy): Eukaryota > Metazoa > Arthropoda > Insecta > Lepidoptera > Noctuidae > Mythimna > Mythimna impura. Next base: position 12,807,230 of record LR990365.1, on the reverse strand, counting down.
GGCGAGTAAACATCGTCGATTCAAGTGTACCGCGAGGAAGTGCGGAGAGCAGGAATGTCGTAGATCGCACCATAGGCTACTCCACACCGCCGACCGAACGTCGGACGCGGCTAGCGCCTCCACCAACTGTGGGACCAGGAGCGTGAGGGAAGAATCGGCGACCACCGCATCTGCCCATGCCAGCAGCGAAATGAGCGCGGTGTTACTCAAAGTGTGCCCAGTAACGTTGCGGGGGCCGAACGGCAAGGAAATAGAGACGCATGCGTTACTGGACGAGGGCTCCACTGTTACGCTACTCGACGAAGAGATAGCTAACGAAATGGGCGCAAAAGGAATTAAGCGAGCGTTACGCGTCCACGGGATTACGGCCACGCGACAAGAGAACGACAGTCGTTGCGTGGAAATAGGAATCAAGGGAAAACGCTCAGAGTGTTTTAACATACGCGCGCGTACTGTTAAACGCTTAAATATAACCGGTCAGACCGTGAAAGCGAGCTATCTACGCTGCGAGCACATGAAACGTATACCTGCACGTGACGTGTGTTACGAGAATGCGAAGCCACGCCTATTGATAGGCGCCGATAATTGGCATTTGATAGTGTCGCGAACTTTGCTCACGGGACGGCAGAACGAGCCAGCCGCTTCACTTACGCAGCTAGGATGGGTGGTCCACGGAACGGTACCACGGCGCGTAACTGGATTCGAGGCGAGCAGCGGGATAGCATTGCACGTGCACCCACAGGAAATATCCGATGATTGCGAAGAGTTAAAGGACCTCACCACATCGCATATCTCGATCGACGCTCAGGGGATAGTTTACCAGCCGAGAACAGTGCTGGCAGACGAACGGGCGCAGGATATTTTCACGAAGACTGCTCGGCTGGTCAACGATCACCATGAGGTAGGATTGCCGTGGCGGAGTGATGAGCCACACCTACCACCGAGTCACGATATGACCTTTCGTAGACTCGACACCATTGAAAGGAAAATGGATAAGTCAGCTGACTTCAAAAAAGCACACGTGTCACAGGTCAATGACCTCAAGGAAAAAGGGTACACGAACAAAGTAGCCGATGACGCAACTCGGTCCGAAATGATACAACTGGAAAGCGACAGCAGACGGTCCACTGGTCCCCTCTTCCTGGGCGGACCAGAACACATCTGGCCAACGGAGATCGCGCAGGGAGAGGGGGGTGATGAGATCGTCGCGCACATAGCGCGCATCACCAGCCTCGTCGACACGACTCGTTTTTCGTCCTACGAACGATTACTACGAACGACTGCGTATGTCCTGCTGTTCGTCGACAAATGCCGCAAACGCGCTACCCGGTTGACGTTGCGTCACAAACAGGAGGCCGAGCTGCTACTGATAAGGGAGGCTCAGAGGGAGTGTTTTCCAGCGGAAATAGCGCGACTCGCTGTAGGTAGGAGAGTAGACAGGACCAGTCGACTCTACCGATTGGACCCGATTTTTCAAGACGACGTCATTCGTTTAAACGGTCGCATAAATGCCGCGAACGTTTCTCAAGATAGGAAGTGCCCACCCATCTTGGAAGGCAAACATCCGATGACGTCACTATATTTACGTCAGATTCACGAACGGGATCATCACGCGGGACGTGAATATATAGTGAACAAAGCGAGGGAACGCTTTTGGATTTTAAAGGTTCGACCGACAGTGCGCGCACTGATAAGAGATTGCGTGATATGTAAGCGACGAAGGAAGCCGCCAATACGGCCCGTAAAAGGGAACTTACCTATTGAACGATTGGACACCCACCTGCGGTCGTTCACCCGTTGCGGAGTAGACTGTTTCGGCCCAATGACAGTCACAATAGGAAGACGGCATGAAAAACGATGGGGTATGTTGTTCATCTGTCTTGTCACGCGAGCAATACATATAGAGTTGTTGCCAAGTTTGAACATCGATCCAGCTATATTAGCGCTAAGAAGAATGGCGGCTAGGCGCGGATGGCCTAAAACTATGATGTCCGATAACGGGACTAATTTTCGAGGAGCCGACGTTGAAATCCAACAGGCATATAAGCAGTGGGCGAATGACCTCAATGAATTCGCAACTAAGCAAGATATGGAATGGCGGTTCATTGACCCCGGGGCCCCAAATCAGGGCGGCGCGTGGGAACGACTAATAAGAAGTGTAAAGTCGGCATTGTCGGCCGTGTTGAAGGAACGCGCACCAAAGGAGGAGGTACTTTCCACGTTGCTAATCGAGATCGAGCACACCGTCAATTCACGACCCCTTACTCACGTAAGTGTCGAACCTGGCGACGAGGAGGCGCTCACGCCGAACCACTTCTTATTAGGCTCGGCTACTGGACTACCAACCACAGGGCAGTGCGACGTCGCCGATCGAAAGACATGGCGCGCAACACAGGCGCTAGCGGACAAGTTCTGGACTCGTTGGATAAACGAATACCTACCAACGTTGACACCGCGCGGCGACGTCCGAGATTCACGCACGCAACTCGCACCGGGAAATATAGTAGTCATTGCGGATGGTCAACTGCCGCGAAATGTATGGCCATATGGGAAGATAGTGCGCACCATACAAGGACCTGATGGTGTCATACGCAGCGCTGAGGTACAGACGCGTGGAGGCGTTTTCAGACGCCCAGTTAGAAGGCTCGTTGTCCTGGCCGATGGAAGTTAGGCTCGCGTTGCTATGCCGGGGGGAGGCTGTTACGGACACGAGCATGTAATTTAGAATGACTAAATATAATCAACATTACGTCATTCATAGATGCGTAATGTATGTACATAAGCGCTGTACATAATAGAGGGCAAGCCAATCAGAGGCCAGACTATTGTCCAATCGGCTACAGGGATAGTATATAAGGCTATGTACTGAGTTCTTAGAAGTACATAATGCGGTTCTTAGAAGTAAATAGCGCAGAAAAACCGTTAAGAATAATCTGGATTTCTATTGGTAGATTACAACGGAGAAAATCACGCCACTATTGATGACCAATAGTGTGCTTGCTGTATGCGGGGGGTCGGGAGGTGAACGTCAGCCGGCCTCAACAGGATTAGGGAACAGACTAGAGGGATAGGGACTCTCTCCCACGACTTGCGACCGGCTGAAAAAGTACTTAAGCTACACTTTCCTTGAAGACGACGTTCTCTCTCTGCAGTTCGACTTGAAGCGTCACTACGACAGTTTGTCTTGGCACCCTACGCTCCTGGAGCGGCCCTAGATTTCCAGATTTCCTAAGTTATCTAACGTATTAGAGTCAGTGAAGTATTGTAAAGTAACTGTGAACTATTTGTGAGTTAGCGTCACGCGTATGTACGTAAAGGACTCGATTATGTGAAAGTATTTACACGTGTTATGTGAAGTCTGTATTTTTATACGTGTTAAATAAATTGGCTGAGGCCTTTCAAGCGTGACCATTGTGTTGTGTAATTATTTACATCCTCTGCCCCCAACACTTTGCGAGAGAACGGTGCGAAAAAAACTTATAGGACATACACTACCCTTCCTTCGCTTATCTTTGACGAGATTGGGTTCAAATACAAAATCAGTCAGTATCAGTCTATGACCAGTGCGTGGTTTCAGTGATGACGTATGGTTTCGAAACGTAGTCGCTCACAATGGGCCTCATCAGAAGACTTAAAGTCACCCAAAGGGCAATAGAAAGGGCCGTGTTCGGAGTTTCCTTGCGTGATCATATCCGCTGGAGAACCAAGGTTACCGACATAGCTCGATGAATCGCCAAACCTAAGTGGCAGTGGGCAGGGCACATTTCACGCAGAACAGATGGTCCATGGGGACGAAAGGTTCTTGAGTGGCAACCACGTACCGGAAGACGCAGTTTTGGAAGGCCTCCCACAAGGTGGACCGATGACCTGGTTGCGGAAATCCGTTGGATGCGAGACGCACAGGGCTGGTCTATACGGCGTCAACTTGGGGGAGACCTATGTCCAATTACAGTGGACGACTTTCGGCTGAAATGGTGATGATGATTATAAAGGTGGTTTTAACTTCTTGAATTCTTAATTAACTAATATAACAATAAGTTATTTCTGTTGGAAATTTAATTTATTTGCATTGAACAAAATAATAATTTCAAATAAATCATTGTCATAGATTGTGCAGAAAACTGGTAGCGAGAACGCACACAAAGAAATATTCCTACATAAGTATATAATTATCTTTTGAGATTTATATGAAAGAGAATTTTGTCAAGGGTTGGAGATCAAAAAGGCATAATATTCAACCTTTGTTGTTTTCAGAACAATGGGAAGTCAAGCTATGATTATTGGACGGCTGAGATCCGACGAATGAAAGCAAATTATATAGACTTTCTCGTAAACAAATATATGGAATTAATAATAACTAGCTGTTGCCAGTGGCTTTGCCCGCGTGATAGTAGAAATTATCTATTTTCTATGTGTTATTCCAGAACATGGTCTACCCGTGTACCAAGTTTCATCGAAATTTGTTCAGCCGTCCAAGCGTGAAGAAGTAACAAACATACTGACACACATTAACACACTCTCACAAACTTTACCTTTAAAATATTAGTGTGATTTTTTCTGGTAGCAATCATGCATCCGGAAATTAAATATTTTTATTAAATAATAATATTATTCCACAACTTTCACACGCTAAGCAGAGCTTGTGCTATGAGTACTAGAAAACTGATAAACATACATATATGTCGGTGAAGTCAATAGTACGGAAGCTTGAGAACAAATGAACGAGCCAAGTGAAAAGTGACACATGTCACTTTGACAGAATCCGCGCTGACGTTTGCACGAACCGAGTAGATAAAAGGGCCGACCGCAGAGGTCCGTGGCTCATTCCTCTGTCGGCAGCCGTGCGTACAACGTCTAAGTGTCGGGGACTGTCTCACTGCTCGTTGTGTAAAGTGAATACCTAAAGCTTGCCTCATAATAAATCAGTTGTGTGATCTAAGATAGTTTGTTTATTGCTCGTTACCCAGTCATCGCCCACAAGACATGGTCTCTGGACAGAGCTTCAATGATGATCGGCATCCTGCGCCGACATCAGAAGTGGGATTCCGAGCAAATAAACAAGAGCAGCACGAAGGTTACGTAACGCCGGTCACGAAGAAAATAGCAAGAGCCAAGACAAGTAGCGGTCATTATTTGAAATGGAAAATTAGAAAGTGAAGACCTGGAATGAAGCACTGGACCGAATAAGATTCAAAGTTCCGTTAATCAATGTCATTATCAGTTTTGGTCTGATTGGGTTTTTTCTGGGGTTTTTGCCTAATCCTGAGCAACGAATGTTGGACCATGATGACATTGTTTCCCCAGAAGGAAATAGGAACTGACTAAATCACCGTGTACTACCCAGATTGTGACCAGGACAAGACCGACGCAAATGCATGTTCACGATGTACCATTTTCCGATACGTGCTTTGCTGATAATCCGAAGTCACCAGTGATTACAGCAAGAATTACAAACTTTTAGTTACCTGAAGTGTAAAATGCAAAGTGCAGTGCGTGTGTGTGTGCATGCCTGAGATGCAGTGTGTCAAGTGCGCTACCAGATCAGAAAATATTTGACACAAAACGTATGAAGACATCTCAAACGTCACCTGTCAAATGTTTCCACTGTGGAAAAATTGGACGGAGCAGGCTGTGTTTTCATAAGCAAGAAACAGTAGGAAACTGACAGAATGACGTGACATTCAAGCTTCAAGACTCAATTCCATGGTCAGCCACATCGTATGCTGCAAATGTGGAGAACAAGGTCACATCTCCTTCCGGTGTCCTGATGAAAGTGACGCAGCGGTGACGGTGACGCCAAGGCATCACGTAGCGAGCGAGAGGTTGACTGACGGGTGTTGTCGATCCTACACCAGGAACAAGGTCAGGTATTCACATTCCATTTTAATTCTGGTGCTGAGTGTTGTCTCTCTTTCACTTTAAAATCTGTCGTCACTATTTCACGGCAAACGTAAACACAGTATTGTTACATTGAAGGGTCAGTTCAGTGTGTTTAGATCTATTTGCGAAGTGATATTTTGGCCGTGACATATTGTTGCAAGGGTTCAGTTCAATTAGTAAAAATTGCTAAAGTTCACGACGTAAATAATTGTAATTACAACTACCCTCATTAGATCCAGTAGATACCGTTTCGATTTTTTTTATGAAAGTGATAATTCCTCCATAGACGTGTCGGTATGCTACAAACGCGTGTTGTAAAAAGTAAACTTATCCGTTTGATTGACTCGTATTTGACTGTATAAAGATGACCATAGCGGTCTCATCATCATCATCATCATTTCAGCCGATAGACGTCCACTGCTGGACATAGGCCTCCCCCAAACGTCGCCACAACGAACGATCCTGTGCGTCTCGCATCCATCGGATTCCCGCAACCTTCACCAGGTCATCGGTCCACCTTGTAGGGGGCCTTCCGACACTGCGTCTTCCGGTACGCGGTCGCCACTCCAAAACCTTTCGGCCCCAACGGCCATCCGTTCTGCGAGCAATGTGCCCTGCCCATTGCCACTTTAGTTTGGCGATTCTTCGCGCTATGTCGGCAACCTTGGTTCTCCTGCGGATATCTTCATTTCTGATTCGATCACGCAAGGAAACTCCGAGCATAGCCCTTTCCATTGCCCTTTGGGTGACTTTGAGCCTTCTGATGAGGCCCATTGTGAGCGTCCACGTTTCGGAACCATATGTCATCACTGGCAACACGCACTGGTCATAGACTTTCGTCTTGAGACACTGTGGTATATTGGATGAGAATATACCGCGCAGCTTCCCGAACGCCGCCCAGGCGAGTTGGATTCGACGGTTGACCTCTTTCTCGAAATTAGATCTACCCAACTGGACTGTCTGTCCAAGGTAGACGTAATCGTCTACAACTTCGAGTGCAGAGTCTCCGATCTTGATCGGAGTGGGTGCTACATGGTTATTTACCATGACTTTGGTTTTGTCCATGTTCATTTTAAGACCCACTCTTTCGGAAGCTCTACTGAGGTCATTGAGCATTGTGCTGAGCTCTTCCGTAGTCTCAGCCATGACTACTATGTCGTCGGCAAACCGAAGATGAGTGATGTACTCGCCATTGACATTAATGCCCAATCCACTCCAGTCCGGGAGCAGTGGTGGCCGAGTGGTAACGGCCCCGACTTACGAATTGTAGGTCGCGGGTTCAAACCCAGCCAGGCGCATTACTTTGTGTAATTTATTTCATCACCACTGCTCTCAAAACGGTGAAGGAAAACATCGTGAGGAAACCGGCATGTCCTAGAACCAAAAATTCGAAGACATGTGACATCCACCAACCCGCACTGGGCCCGCGTGGTGGATTACGGCCCATTCCCTCTCCTAGAGAGAGGAGGCCTGAGTCCCTGCAGTGGGAACATTAAAAAGGCTGAATATGCTATATATGCACTCCAGTCCAGAACCTTGAAGACATCTTCCATTGCGGCCGTGAACAGTTTCGGAGAAATGACGTCTCCCTGCCTCACACCCCGCTGCAGGAGAATAGGTTTCGAGGTCTGGTCCTGCAGTCTGACTGACATAGTGGCGTTTTCGTACAAACACTTCAGCACCTCGATGTACCGATAGTCAATCTGGCACCGTTGGAGAGACTGCAGCACAGCCCAAGTCTCGATCGAATCAAAGGCTTTCTCGTAATCCACAAACGCTAAGCAGAGAGGCAGATTATACTCCTCGGTCTTCTGTATAACCTCCCGTAGCGTGTGTATGTGGTCTATGGTGCTAAAGCCTTTTCGGAATCCGGCTTGTTCGGGAGGCTGGAAGTCGTCGAACCTGCGCGCGAGACGGTTCGTGATGACTCTGGAAAACAGCTTGTAGACATGGCTCAGAAGTGAGATGGGCCTATAATTCTTGAGCAGGGCCTTGTCGCCCTTCTTAAAGAAGAGTACCACCACACTTCCGCTCCATGCCTGTGGTGTTTTTCCCTCGAATATGACGGAATCAAACAGCTTCTGAAGGGCCTTAAGGATCGGTTTACCACTCGCCTTCAGGAGTTCGGCTGTAATTCCGTCATCACCCGGTGCCTTGTTGTTATTAAGCTGCTTCAGAGCCATCCTAATCTCGTACAGGCTGACGTCCGGGATATCTTCGGTATAGTGTCGGGTCAACCTAGCTCTTGGGTCGTTTGCTAGATTCGTAGTGGGTTTTGTGATTGACGTGTATAACTGTCCATAAAAAGCCTCGATCTCTCCCAGAAGCTCCGATTTGGCGGATATGACTCTGCCATCTTCGGTCTTCAGTTTCGTGAGCTGGCTCTGCCCAATAGACAGATCTCTTGCAAACACCTTTGTGGCGGACTAACCCCTGTTAGGAGGTGTTGACGGTAGCGGGTCGTACCCTGCAGCTACCGAGCCCTCGGGACAGTTCAACCCGATTTTTGACGTACGCTGCCTTACTGGTTCGCTGGTCACGTACGCCACCACGCACCCCTGAATGCGTATTTTCGATGACGACGGAGCACGTAGGAGGACCTCAGAGCGGATACCGAAGAGAAATGAAACACGTTTTCGACTTGAAAAGGTTCTTCGGGGTTCGGCTTGAAGCTTTTCCTAAGTGTTCTTGCCTCTTCGGTGGCACGTTTTCGACTGACATCGGACCAAAAAACAGCCCGTCTTATATACCCCGCTAAGTTCTGTTAACGGGGACCGCGTATTTTGCTCTAAATTTACTTTAAATTTCGCTTCAATTTCACTTCAGCCGAACCCTTTCTTTTTTATTTATTGTTTCACAAAACCATGACAATATATACATCAAAATGTCGGTTACAATCTCTACTTTCACATAAAACAATAATATTTCACATACATTTGCACATAAAAAAGTTTCTAGAACAAAAACTGTAAAATATTCTAGTTCGACCACATTCATGTACACAAAACTTCTTATATCTTTTCCAATAAGATTCTAATTAGGATTCTATTTGTTATAACATCATTTTCTAGACAGATCCTAACTAACTACATAATGTTCTTGCTAATTAGTCATCAAATAAAAAGTCTCATTTTCAAATTCTAATTACGTAAAAGATCGCGAACATTTTAGAATTTCGACTTTATCTAAATCCTTGCAAATTGAGATCTATTGTTACTAATAGCTTCTATTAGGCTAAAAAACACTAATTAACAGTAATAGAATATTATCAACAAGTAATAACACAAGTTAAATCCTTATCATTACTACAACATATAAATTCAACGATTTCTTCATCAAGATCGAATTTTCTTACAAAATCTTATAAGAACCTTATATATAACGTTATTCTCGACCTTACTAATTAATGAAGGTGCTAATTACAGACAGAATAAAGACAATAACTTAAATTGTATTCTGCCATCCATAACAAAACATAAAAATCTTTAGAAACACGTTAGATGCTACTTATTTATACACTTAAATTAGCAAAACTCAGTCTTTATCAATTAAACCTAATGAGTTACTAACTAATTAATCCAAATAAACATTTAATAAGTGAAAACATCCTATCCTAAACATATAAAACATGACAAAAAACTACTTGCGTGTTAGGTGGTCTCGACCACTACTTGCGCCCTGGTGCCTGCATGGGACCCTCGTCGCCGACAGTCTCCCCCTCGTGCGTCGCACCATCCTCCAGCCTCGGCGATACTCCCGGCACCAACAACACCACCCGCGAGCTCGGCCGTCGCAGCACACCGCCTCTTGTCTCGACGTCGACGATCCTGATGCGCCCGTCTGGTCCAGGATACACCCGCAGGATTCTGCCGCGTGGCCAGGTGCATCTCGGCAGGCTGTGGTCGACGATGAGCACGACGTCACCAACTCGCAGGTCCGTGGAGCTGGTTCTGCCCGTAGTCTTTCTCGGCAGCAGAGTGGGCAGGTATTCACGCAGCCAACGTTGCCAGAAGTGGTCGGCAAGTCGCTGCGTAGCCTTCCAGGTGTCCCTGCCCACGAGCACGTGATCTTCGAAGCTGCCGATTCTCGTAGCGCCGCATGATCGCCCGATGAGGAAGTGGTTTGGTGTGAGCGCTTCTTCTTCAGGGTTCTCGGAGATGTGGGTGAGAGGCCAGTGCGCTTCTTCTTTCTTCAAGAAGTCAGGACCAGTGAACCAACGGTGATCGCAGTCAAAGTCTTCCGGCACGTCGCGCGTCGCATCATCTGCTGGATTCTGAGCCGTAGGTACCCATCTCCATTCCTTTGGTTTTGTTAGATCTTCTATCTCTGCCAAACGATGAGCTACGAAGGTCTTGAACGTTCTTGGGTCCGTCTTGATCCATGAAAGCACTATGCTGGAGTCTGTCCAAAAGGTCTTCTTCTGCACCTTCAGATCCATTTCCTCTTCCACTGAGTGTGCTAGTCTGCTTCCTAGGAGGGCCGCCTGCAGCTCAAGTCTGGGTATTGATACCGGCTTTAATGGCGTCACTCGTACTTTCGCCGCCACCAAGCTTACGTGGTATGTCCCTTCTTGATTCTCCGTTCTCCAATACACGGTGGCTGCATACGCTGTCTCGCTTGCATCTGTGAACGTGTGCAGCTCCCCCTCGGTGCGATGTGGCGCTAGACACCTCGGTATCTGAAGGTCTTTGAGCAGCTTTATCTTCTCCAGGTAAGTCTTCCATGTTTCATATTCCTTTTCTTCTATTTCTTGATCCCAACCGATGCCACTTCTCCATATACTTTGAAGCAGCTTCTTGCCTTGGACGAGAACCGGTGATGCCAACCCCAATGGATCGAAGGTTGACATGACAGCGCTGGTGACTTCCCTTTTGGTCGGAATCTTGAAACCCTTTGCTATCTCTTCTGGTGTGTTTCGAAGATTCGCTCTGAATCCGATGGAGTCTCTTTCTGTGAACCAACGTAGTCCAAGTTTCTTCTCTTCTTTCTCGCCAAGGTCTACTTCTGTCTTCTCCGTTGCGTCGTTGTCCGTGCCTTGCAGCAGTTCAGGTTGATTCGATGCCCATCCCCTGAGTTCGAAGCCCGCCTTCTTGTGAATGAGGTCTACCTGCGCTGTCACTCTTCTGAATTCTTCTTCCGTATGAAAGCTGTGCAGGTAGTCATCCATGTAGTGGTTCAGCTCTACTGCCCTTACTGCCTCTGGGTACTGCTCCTTGAAGTCCGCTGCATTCCGATTCTTGACGTATATGGCTGTGCAGGGAGATGATGTTGCACCGAAGACCACTGAAGTCATCCGATATTCCTTCGGTGCCACGTCTCGTCGATCACCTCTCCACAGGAACCGTAGACTGTCTCTATCTTCTGGTCGGATGCGAACTTGCAGAAACATTTCCTTGATGTCGGCTGCTACTGCTAATGGTCCTTGTCGGAATCTCAGCAGCACACCGAAGAGCGATTGCAGTAGGTCTGGCCCTGGTAACAGAGCGTCGTTGAGGCTTCTTCCTTTGCACTTCGCTGCGGCGTCGAACACGATCCGAATCTTCTTCTTGAGCGGATGAACCACGGAGAAGTGAGGTAGGTACCAGGTCTTCTTATTTTCTTCTTGCTTGGCAGGCGCTTCTTCTGCATACTTGTTGTCGATCAGGTGCTGGATCTGCTTGCAATATTCTGTCTTCAACTGAGGATCTTTATCTATCTTCTTCTCGATGTTGAAGAGTCGATTCTTCGCTGAAGTGTAACTCTCAGGCATGACTTCATCTTCTTGTTTCCATAGCAGTCCAGCTTCGAAACGACCATCTTCTATTCTTCTGCAGGTCTTCTCGAGGATGGCCAGTGCTCTTCCTTCTGCATCTGTCGTAGGTCTTCTTGGTTGCACACCTAATGCTTCTATTGCGAAGTGTTCCTTGATGGCTTGATGCATCTCTTCTTCTGTTGTGCTGGCATGAAGACATCTGTTGGCAAAGTGCACTGGTCGTATTCCTCCCGTGTCGAACCCATGTAGCACCCAGCCAAGTCCCGTTCTTGAGGCAACTGGTTGACCTGGTCTTCCTCTTCTTATTTCTTGAGTCACGATGAGCTCCCAGTTGTCTTGACCGATGAGCAGCTGTGGTGACTCCCCTTCATAATGCAAAGAGTCGGCGATCTTCTTCAAGTGTGAACAATCTTCTATTCTCTTCTTGTCCAAGAACTGAGGTGTCAGCTTCAGGTTATCGACTGTCCGCACTCTCTTAAGGGTCTTCCTTCTTCCTTGGCGAATCCTCTTCACCATCAGGTCCAATGTCTGCGAGTCCTTCTTCCTGATAAGCTGACCTCCCACTGTTTCGATGATCAGTTCTTCATTCTTTCCTTGAGCGCCGATCTCCTGTGCCACCTTCTCATCTAGCAGTGACACCGTTGACCCTTCATCCATTAGAGCCAATATCCTTTTGGATCCATGCGACCCGAAGACTTCAACTGGTACTATCTTCAGGTACGCCCTTGCATTGTTGGCCGCATTCACTGATGCCATGACACTTGCTACTTCTTGCTGTGTGTCATTGTTCCCCTCTGAGGTCCTCTCTTCCATGTTCACATGCAGCAGATGATGGTGCCACCTCTTGCATTCTTTACACGGCGGCTTCTTGCAGTTCTCTTTGCGATGCTTCCCTTGGAGACACTTGAAGCAGACGCGACTCTTCTTGACCAATGCCCACCGATCTTGCACCGACGCCTTCAGGAACTTCTGGCAATCCAGGAGGAAGTGTTCGCCCTGACATAAGGGGCAAGTCTTCTCGCTGATTCTCGATTCCTTTTCCCTGAAGTTCCCTTCCTTTTCTTTCGTTGAGTGCGTCGCTTGTCGATGAGTCCTCTTGGTCCATGTCTTCTCTTCAGAAGTCGCGAAGGCTCCACATTTGTCCGCTTCAATATAAATAACTCGCCTTCTTCCGTTGCTGCAGTGAAGTCGTACCACCTAAACTTGAGGATCGTAGGCATCTTCTCAACTATCTGCTTCACTATCTCTGGTGAATGCAGGTACTGCGGCTTCTTCAAACCTTTGATGGCTGCTACGCTGTTGTTAATCTGGCTCGCGAAGACGCAGATATCCCTTGGGTTTTCTGATATCCTTGGCAGCGTCTTGATCTTGTCCAACTCAGCCAGCACCAGCGCATCAGGTCTTCCGTATCTTCTTTTCAGGGCCTGCATCACTTCCAATGGAGGAGCTTCTGAAAACAGCAAACTCTTGATGGCTTCTCTTGCATTGCCCTTCAGTGCTCTTCTTAGTCGAGCCATATTTTGTACTTCGTTGAACATTGGTGCCGTGTCTTCATAAACAACCTTGAAAGCTGTCCACTCGCTGCTGTTGCCGTCGAAGTAGGGTAACTCGTGGATGTACTTCGGCTGCTCGAATGATCCTCCTCGTGTGGCAAAGGCTTCCTTCAACGCACTTGTCAGCGTTTGCAGCTCGATCGTAGCACCTTTCGTTGAGGAGTTCTCTTCAGGCTTCACATGCAGCTCTTCTGATGGACGCTGACCTCGTAGCTCGGGTTGTTTGTCGTTGCATTCTTCAAGTACTGAAGACTGGATCCAGTTCTGCACCTGTGCTGTTCGTTCTTCCAGGTCTTCATCCACGGAGTCATCATCTTCGCATTGCGCCATCTCCAACCTGACGCGTGCCAGCTTCGCTGCTGCTTGTGCTTGCTCCAGTTCCAGGCGTGCCAGCTCTTCCCTGGCTTCCAGCTCGCGTCTTCTGGCTGATGAACTCGTGGTCTTCGTGGACCTGGCTCGACGACTGACTCCCATCGGCTTCAAGGTGGCAGCAGACCTGGCCACACCCTTTACCAGACCATCTTCTGGAGTCTTCTTTGTCGTCCCTTTCGGTGCGGCATCTTCTTTCTTCTGACCGGTAGCACCGGTCGCCGCTGTGGTCGCAGTCGTGACAGTAGCCTCCGTCGCTGAGGTATCTTCCGTTCCCGTCGTCCCTGAAGAAGTTGTACCAGTGGTTCCTGTTGAACCCGTTCCCGTTGTCCCTGATGACGCAGACGTGACTCCTTCTGACCCGGAAGCTTCCTCTGTCTGGTCCCTCTCGGAGGGGCGAGACGTGGGGCGTGAGGGGGCATCCTTCTGCGATCTCGTTACGGGGCCCATCTTCTTGAATCTTCTGGCTTCTTCTTCTTCTGTCTTCTTACAGGGATCCGGCTCGAAGGACCATAAACTGTGGCGGACTAACCCCTGTTAGGAGGTGTTGACGGTAGCGGGTCGTACCCTGCAGCTACCGAGCCCTCGGGACAGTTCAACCCGATTTTTGACGTACGCTGCCTTACTGGTTCGCTGGTCACGTACGCCACCACGCACCCCTGAATGCGTATCTTCGACGACGACGGAGCACGTAGGAGGACCTCAGAGCGGATACCGAAGAGAAATAAAACACGTTTTCGACTTGAAAAGGTTCTTCGGGGTTCGGCTTGAAGCTTTTCCCTAAGTGTTCTTGCCTCTTCGGTGGCACGTTTTCGACTAACATCGGACCAAAAAACAGCCCGTCTTATATACCCCGCTAAGTTCTGTTAACGGGGACCGTGTATTTTGCTCTAAATTTACTTTAAATTTCGCTTCAATTTCACTTCAGCCGAACCCTTTCTGACGCCGTATTTATTTATTGTTTCACAAAACCATGACAATATATACATCAAAATGTCGGTTACAATCTCTACTTTCACATAAAACAATAATATTTCACATACATTTGCACATAAAAAAGTTTCTAGAACAAAAACTGTAAAATATTCTAGTTCGACCACATTCATGTACACAAAACTTCTTATATCTTTTCCAATAAGATTCTAATTAGGATTCTATTTGTTATAACATCATTTTCTAGACAGATCCTAACTAATTACATAATGTTCTTGCTAATTAGTCATCAAATAAAAAGTCTCATTTTCAAATTCTAATTACGTAAAAGATCGCGAACATTTTAGAATTTCGACTTTATCTAAATCCTTGCAAATTGAGATCTATTGTTACTAATAGCTTCTATTAGGCTAAAAAACACAAATTAACAGTAATAGAATATTATCAACAAGTAATAACACAAGTTAAATCCTTATCATTACTACAACATATAAATTCAACGATTTCTTCATCAAGATCGAATTTTCTTACAAAATCTTATAAGAACCTTATATATAACGTTATTCTCGACCTTACTAATTAATGAAGGTGCTAATTACAGACAGAATAAAGACAATAACTTAAATTGTATTCTGCCATCCATAACAAAACATAAAAATCTTTAGAAACACGTTAGATGCTACTTATTTATACACTTAAATTAGCAAAACTCAGTCTTTATCAATTAAACCTAATGAGTTACTAACTAATTAATCCAAATAAACATTTAATAAGTGAAAACATCCTATCCTAAACATATAAAACATGACAAAAAACTACTTGCGTGTTAGGTGGTCTCGACCACTACTTGCGCCCTGGTGCCTGCATGGGACCCTCGTCGCCGACAACCTTGGAGCCCTTATTTCGCTCAATCGCGTCTTTAATTTTTCCAGTATTAAAGTGACGGATATCGCGTTTCAAGGACTTAGAGATCCGTTTATTGAGCAGCCGATATGTGCACGCATCGTCTGAAGACTGCAGAATCATATCACGCCTTTCCTTCATAAGCTGGAGAGTTCGATCTGTGAGCCTCTTGCTCTTATTTGTACGAGTCTTATAGAATTTAGACCCACTGTATGGACAGTTTCCACGAACCCATCGTTGTATTCGTCCACAGAGCTTCCTAGGCATTCGAAACGATTTTGAAGTTCGAGCTGAAAGCTCTCGGAGTTTTGGATCTGGATCTGTGCAAGACGGAGCGTAGACTTCATCAGTCGAGATCTTTCAAGCTTGACATTGATATTCAATGTGCCTCTTACCATGCGGTGATCACTTCCGGTTTTCACCGCACTGATCACAGAGACATCATTGAATATTTGCTTCTTCGTCGACATGATGAAGTCAATCTCATTTTTTGTTACACCATCAGGGCTTTGCCAGGTCCACTTCCTATGCTCACGCTTTCTGAAGAAGGAGTTCATCATGTAGAGGCCCTCCCTCTCCATAAAGCTGGCCAGTAGGTGTCCCCGGTGGTTCCTACGTCCAAATCCAAATTGCCCCACTCGCAGCTCATCACCGTCTCGTTTGCCCAGTTTCGCATTAAAGTCCCCCATGACCACGGTGCGGATAGCGGTCTAGCGCGGAAAAATTAATAATGCGTGAGCGGGTAGATGATTGTTGCTGGCAAATATTATTCGACCGAGTAATTCGGTGTTTGTTAGCTCTTTTGACTTAAAAACTCGACCGGTCAAATATAATGAGCAAAGATTACTGTGAACTAAATAACAATGTGCCTAACCGAGATACCACTTACCTTAGACAAAATAACTCGTTTAAATAGTGCGCGTTATTTTACAAAATTAGATTGTGTATCAGGCTTTCAATAGTATGATAGCGGACAGCCGGTACAAATATTTGACCATGCCAATCAGTTTCAAAATGCGATCGGAGTTTTCCAACGGACGATTGTTGTTGTTCTAGGCGAATCGGTAAATACCTACGTCGTAGTTTGAGTTGTCAATATTTTGATTATTTAGGAAACTATTAAGAGGGACGTCGGGAGACTTAATGTAGTTTTACAAACGTTGAATAAAGCCGGATTTTCATTAAATTTGAGAAAAATGGTTGTTTTTGATAATGCAACTCAAGTTACTAGGGTATGAAATTAAGTCAAGTAGTGAAGTTAGGAGGAATAGGACCTAATAGCAGAAAGCAGGTCACGTACATTCGACTCTGCCTCCACCGTTTATCTTAGCTCGGTTAGGGCAGTTTATAGGTCTAGTAGCTTACTTCGGGCGGTTTGTGCCTAAGTTTACTCCTATTATGGGTCCGTTCTAAAGGTTTGATGTGTAGTAAAGTTTCTTTTTCTTGGCAACAGCGCCACGAAGACATTGATTAAGAAATAATTTCAATTCTTAAGAAAGAGTCGGTTTTAATGATTTAAGCCTCTCAAATACGTAGTAGAATTGCATACTGATGTCAGTGAAACCATAAGATAAGGCTGGATTCAAAGCAGGTAATGCCCTGTAGTAGTACCATACGTGAGTTATCGCGAAACTATCTCCCATTGCTTGATCATAAAGATAATTTACAGTCGGTTTATAGTCGGTTAGAAGGTAAAGCTAAAAAGAACTCTCTGGTAATTAGTTACGTGCTGAACAAACAAAAACGAGACTTTGAAACTTTTAAGGTTCTGATTAAAATAAATGGTAGTTAAAAGAATTTAGAGTTCTGTGATTCAATTAACATTATCTTACACTTGGTCGCGACGGGATTTTCACGTGTGACAAACGTGTGATGTTCGTGTTAGAACCAATGCTAATAAAGACTGTAGAGACAAAAAACCGTTTGTGGTAGGGTTCATTAGGCGAAGTCTAACTCGTGATTAATTATTCAGTTACGGACGCTAAGCCAAACGACGAAGGCAGGTGGTCCCTTAGCACTGTTAATTGACAAGGCTGTGTTTTCTCTACCGTTGATGACAAAAGACGATGTAGACTCAGAGTTAAATTTTAGTACCGTGAGAAATGATGCGTTACGCCATATAGAGAGTGCGTAGCAACCTATGAAAAGTGTAAGTTTAATCTGACGAAGGCGGAAGTTGATAAATTTTTGATAAGAGACTTTTTAACCGACTTCAAAAAAAAGGAGGAGGTTATCAATTCGGTTGTATTTTTTTTTTTTTAACCGACTTCAAAAAAAAGGAGGTTCTCAATTCGGTTGTATTTTTTTTTTTTTTTTTTATCATTATTTTTTTTTTTTTTTTTATGTTTGTTACCTCAGAACTCCGTCGTTTATGGACCGATTTGCAAAATTTTTTTTTCCCTTTATAGGATATGCTTCCAGATTGGTCCCATTTTTTTCAAAATCCAGTTCTGATGATGGAATCCATGAGGAATCGAGGGAACTCCTCAAAAATTATAGGCAACCCTATGAAAATTTTAGTATTTTCATCAAGAACTTAAGCATTTACAGTCAAAAAGTAACATTTGATGAAGTGGAACTGATGAAGAAGACCAGAAATGGTCAACGGAACTTCATACTCAAATAGATATCACATTGAAGATATAGTTAAGCGACTATGACAATACAAATAAATGAATGATTCTGAATAGTTAGGTTGAAAATGGTATCATCGAAGTGATCTGATGATGATGATGGAGCCGGAAGGTAGGCACTGGAACTCCGTAATTAATCAATGTAACCTAGCCGTGTTTGGACTCATTAGAATTGTCATGAGATGCACTTTGGCTATAAGGTACTATCGAACTGATCTGATGATGGAGCCGGAAGGTAGGCACAGGAACTCCGTAATTAATCAATGTATCCTAGCCGTGTTTGGGCTTATTAGAATTGTTGTGAGATGCTCTTTGGCTATAAGGTACTATCGAACTGATCTGATGATGCAGCCGGAAGGAGGAAGGTAGGCACAGCAACTTTATAATAAAACAATGTAACCTAGCAGTATTTGGGTTAATTGGAATTGTCATTAGAAATAGGCACTCTGTTTATAAGTGTATCGCAACTAAAAAGTGTGAAATAAAAACTTTTTAGAAAAAAAAAATAACCGACTTCACTAAAAAAAACACTAAAAGGATCAAAATAACTTTAATTTCGGAAGTCGGTGTTAAATAAGAAACAAACAATACCGAGAAACACCGACATCCGAAATTAAAGTTATTTTGATCCTTTTGGTGTTTTTTTTAGTGAAGTCGGTTATTTTTTTTTTCTAAAAAGTTTTTTTTATCATCATTTTTTTTTTTATGTTTGTTACCTCAGAACTCCGTCGTTTATGGACCGATTTGCAAAATTTTTTTTTCCCTTTATAGGATATGCTTCCAGATTGGTCCCATTTTTTTCAAAATCCAGTTCTGATGATGGAATCCATGAGGAATCGAGGGAACTCTTCAAAAATTATAGGCAACCCTATGGTAATTTTAGTATTTTCATCAAGAACTTAAGCATTTACAGTCAAAAAGTAACATTTGATGAAGTGGAACTGATGAAGAAGACCAGAAATGGTCAACGGAACTTCATACTCAAATAGATATCACATTGAAGATATAGTTAAGCGACTATGACAATACAAATAAATGAATGATTCTGAATAGTTACGTTGAAAATGGTATCATCGAAGTGATCTGATGATGATGATGGAGCCGGAAGGTAGGCACTAGAACTCCGTAATTAATCAATGTAACCTAGCCGTGTTTGGACTCATTAGAATTGTCATGAGATGCACTTTGGCTATAAGGTACTATCGAACTGATCTGATGATGGAGCCGGAAGGTAGGCACAGGAACTCCGTAATTAATCAATGTATCCTAGCCGTGTTTGGGCTTATTAGAATTGTCGTGAGATGCTCTTTGGCTATAAGGTACTATCGAACTGATCTGATGATGGAGCCGGAAGGAGGAAGGTAGGCACAGCAACTTTATAATAAAACAATGTAACCTAGCAGTATTTGGGTTAATTGGAATTGTCATTAGAAATAGGCACTCTGTTTATAAGTGTATCGCAACTAAAAAGTGTGAAATAAAAACTTTTTAGAAAAAAAAAATAACCGACTTCACTAAAAAAAACACTAAAAGGATCAAAATAACTTTAATTTCGGAAGTCGGTGTTAAATAAGAAACAAACAATACCGAGAAACACCGACATCAGAAATTAAAGTTATTTTTCATATACGAGCGAGAAAAGTTTTTATTCATATACGAGCAGAGCAAGTAAACTGAGTAAGATCCATTTAAAGATTAATTTGAAGTAATAGAGAGAGAGAAAGAAAATCAGCGCATAACTGATAAAATCGGGGTAGAGTAAAGTAGTAGAGATAATGAGATTATTAAGTTTACATGATGATCGGACTATACCAGATTTTATTTGTAGACGTAGCTTAATAGAAATCGGTATCTAGTGGTCACAGTAGTCCGTGAGTACACTGTATTGCGATCAAACCTGGGACGTAATGTGGGGAAACCATTAAGTCGTGAGAGACTTGGTAATCCTGGAGGGATGCGCAGGGATGGTTGAGTGACTAGAGGTTACTGGGCTATTAGTAGCCAGAGATCACGTGCAGTGATTAATGATTAGTTTGATTGATTTGGTGGAGAAGTTACCATGATAATTAATTCACGGTTATGCTTTGAATTTTCTGATTATTGATTTTGATATTGAAACGATATAGAAATTTTGATGTTAATTTATTTTCTTTAATTGAACTTAGCAGTACTATGAACAGTAGTGAGAATTAGTAGGTTAGTTAATAGAAATTTAGAGTTTCGATACATCTCGAGTTTTGTTGAACCTTCATAATTTACGGTTGGCGCAGTGGTTGAGCGATTGACTGCTGCGCTGCGCGTTACGGGTTTGATTCCCGCAGGGGGTAGACGTTGTTATGGCCTACAGAGAGAGGGATAATAAAACATGAGGTTCCGGTTGAATTAGATGTATATCAAGTAGGTGGGGAAAGTGATCATGGCACTATTTAATCACTGCTGCTTTAGAATTAAGGAACGATTAGTGAGTTATCCTCGTTTACGTTGGTGCGTAAACGAGATGAGTCGTTGTAGCGACGCAATTAGTGAGTTATCCTCGTTTACGTTGGTACGTAAACGAGATGAGTCGTTGTAGCGACGCAATTAGTAAGTTATCCTCGTTTACGTTGGTGCGTAAACGAGATGAGTCGTTGTAGCGACGCCTGTAGTGAGTTATCCTCGTTTACGTTGGTGCGTAAACGAGATGAGTCGTTGTAGCGACGCCTTTAGTGAGTTATCCTCGTTTACGTTGGTGCGTAAACGAGAGGAGTCGTTGGTGCGACACCTGTAGCGAGTTGACCACGTTTGCGTTGGTGCGTAAACGATTTGGATTTATGGTTGGATTGGGAATTTCATTATACATAGTCACTCATGATCAGGATGTCTAGTGTGTGTGAGAGTTTGCATGTTTGGGAGCGCACTCGCGGTGCGAGAGTGGTTCCTGATGTTTGTCAGGAGTGACCGAGCTATATGATACTGCGAGATGTATTTTGTTTCAAATCAACACACAGAGACCGACGCCTTGTTTGGAAGTCTCGTCAGTGGACCGTCTTCTGGCTGAGGTGGTGAACTGGTGATGATGAATACAGCGACGGATGTCTTGTTGGGACGTCTCGTCAATGGATATCTTCCAGCTGAGGTGACGATGATGACTAACACACAGGGACGTGTGTTCCGCAGGATGGCCGTGTCGGTGAAGTCAATAGTACGGAAGCTTGAGAACAAATGAACGAGCCAAGTGAAAAGTGACACATGTCACTTTGACAGAATCCGCGCTGACGTTTGCACGAACCGAGTAGATAAAAAAACTTTTTACAAAAAAAAATACAACCGACTTCAATGTAAAAAACACTGCAAAGTGCAAAATAACTTTAATTTCGGAAGTCGGTGTTTCTATAATAGTTTTGTCTCTTCGTTATTTAACACCGACTTCCGAAATTAAAGTTATTTTGCACTTTGCAGTGTTTTTTACATTGAAGTCGGTTGTATTTTTTTTTGTAAAAAGTTTTTTATTTTTCACTTTTTAGTTATGGTACCACCACTAAAAAGTACCCCTCAGCCATACTTAAATACCTTATAGCCAGAGTGCATCTTATGACAATTCTAATAATACCAAACACGGTTAGATTAAATTAATTTATTACAGAGTTCCGGTGCCTAATTTCAGGCTTCATCGTCAGATTAGTTCGACATATTACCCCTCTTCTTTCAGTCAGTCATCGACTACACGTATAAACAAAGCAATTTTACTTGTTACGACAGTTCTGCTGTGATCCCATGAGGAGTTCTGTTCCATATCTACGAAGTTCATGATCAGATCATAACAATATTTCTATGGGACCAACTTGGAAGCATAACCTTTCAATCAAAAAAAAAATTTGCAAAATCGGTCCACAATTGACCGAGAAATCGGTGAACATACATAAAAAAAAAAAATAAAAAACATACATTCAACCGAACATATAACCTCCTCCTTTTTGAAGTCGGTTAAAAAGGGCCGACCGCAGAGGTCCGTGGCTCATTCCTCTGTCGGCAGCCGTGCGTACAACGTCTAAGTGTCGGGGACTGTCTCACTGCTCGTTGTGTAAAGTGAATACCTAAAGCTTGCCTCATAATAAATCAGTTGTGTGATCTAAGATAGTTTGTTTATTGCTCGTTACCCAGCCATCGCCCACAAGACATAGTCTCTGGACAGAGCTTCAATGATGATCGGCATCCTACGCCGACATATATATTTCTAAATACATACATATTATAGATAGATTACACCCAAACACAGAAAAAATAATCGTGCTCATCACACTAACATTTGTACTGGGTGGGAATCGAACCCACGACCTCCGGCGTAGCCGTCAAGGCCGCTAACCACTAGACCAACTGGCTAAAAGGCAAAAATCTTAATAAATTGTCAACACATAATCTGTGGCTATATAATATATTTATCATTATTTTATGTTTTTCTGCACTCTCAGAAATCAATAAATGTATGAAACAAATCATCGTACTTGTATTTCTTGTCTGAGAGTGATCCTAGAACTTTTGTGCCATCTTAACTACTAGCTTCTGCCCGCGGCTTCGCCCGCGTACATAAAATATAGCCTAGGTCACTCAGGAATAAAGCAGCTTTCTATTGGTGAAAAATTTTTAGCAATAGGACCAGTAATTTCAGAGATTACCTCCTACAAACAAAAAAAAAACAAAAAAAAAAACAAATTTTACCTCTTTATAATATTTATGTGTAGATGTATATTGCTCCGAATGGTTAGTTCAAACTGTGCATACCATTTTTTTTCCGTTGAGCACTTTCAGGAAATGCCCAAAAATATAGAGAGCTAGAGCCTGAATGATCTCCATTAGAGTGTGCCGAAAAAATGTCTCAAACCATTTCATTAAAAAAAGTCAATTAAGAAATAAAAACAATCGGCAGAAATTATACTTCCTTATGTAATAATTTTTGATCCAAGTAAATAATTCAGTCTCGGCTTAATACGGTGTTCCGTTTCTAATGACGATGGTTTTCACCAAATAATATTAATTTGCCGTGGACGTTATGAGGTAAAGATTCAGTTTTCATTTATAGTTTCCTAAGAAGAGGAAGGAAAAGGTCATTATGGACGACATTTAAATATGAGAACCTGGACCTGGCTATTTATTTTAATTGTTCTCTGTAAAACGGAATTAAATCTTGTGGATTTTGCGTTGACGTTTATTAACAATGTGTACTTGTTATTGCACTTGTGTGTTACAGCCACATTGAAGCTGCCAGTGGTGCCCACTGTAGACCGGACTTGGGTACTGCATCAACTGTATATCGCTCGGATCAACTGCACATACTTCCCAGGCACACCTTTGTCCTTAAGGACCCACCACCACCAACCTCACGAGGTACCCGGTCGTATGCCTTTTCGAGGTCAACGAATACCATGTGCAAGTTTTTATGCGCACCTCTGTATTTCTCGCACAGCTGGCGTATAGCAAAAATGGCATCCGCTGTACCCCGACCCGGCATAAAACCGAATTGGTTCTGTCAAATTTCACTCTCTTCTCTCAGTCGCCTTTCAATAACTTACTCCATGGCTTTCATAGTATGTGACATTAGCTTTATTCCTCTATAGTTGTACTCAAGCACATCACCTTTGTTTTTAAAAATCGGCACCAAAGAGCTATTGCACCACTCATCAGGTATGGCTTCTTCCCGCAACAACTTATTGAAGAACAAAGCTAACCACGTCCATCCATCCACTCGCAAAAACTTCCACACTTCAACTGGTATTCCATCTGGACAAATAGCTTTACCATTCTTCATTCGATTTACTGCTATTCTGACTTCATCCATACTAACCATTCTCAGTAATCCCACATTCACTGGTTTATTCTCTAACACCACATTCCAACTATTTTTCTCATTCATAAGTCTTTCAAAGTATTCCTTCCACCTCTTTTTGATTTTTTCATCATTCGATAGAACCATTCCAGTTTCATCTCTTATACATCTTAACTGACAAACATCCCTCGCCTTTCTCTCTCTTATTCTAGTAAGCCGGTATAGCTCTTTTTGGCCTGCAGGACTGTCCAGTGTGTCATATAGTTTGTCCTGGGCTTTTAATTTTGCAATTGCCACGGCTTTCTTGGCTTTCTTCTTTAAAACGTCATACTCATTCTTTTTTTCAGCTTTTAAACTAGCGTTTCCTGGCTCTACACGCTGCCTTTCTTTGATTTTTTTCTTCTTTTCTTTCAATACACTGAATTTCTGTACTGCTGCACTGTGGGTGAGTACAGTTCTGTTAACGTAGTTGTTGAGCAATTGGCTGCTGCGCCGCATGTCACTGGCTCAAAACCCGCACGGAACAAAATTAAATATTGAAGGTAATTACATAAAATCTATATTGTGACAAAAAAAATACATAAAATATTATGTTTAACAATTTTAATTAGTGGTTCACCTAGGTCCTGGACCCAATCCAGGGGGGGGTCATGACCCCCAGACATCTTTACCCTTGGATCCGCCCTTGATGATAATTTTTAGTGAAACCCAAACAAGTCGTCGTGTTAGCATGACCAACTGCTTCACTTGTGGGAGTTTTTAGATAACCACAGGGAAATTGTTGAATATATATAGGAAAATGAAGAGAATATTGCAGTTCCAACTAATGTGGATACCTCCCAGTCCACTGAATGTGAAGAACCAGTGTGTGGGATATTGGGTTCCTATCCCACCTTAAGTTTGCTGGATTGGAGAAGGTTCACTACAGTTCGCAATTAAAGACTCCGCGAACGAGATCAAAAACACTATTTATATAAATCGTTTGTACACTATTTGTGGCGCCCCAACGTGGACCAGAATGTGTATCGAGTGGACTGTATATATTGTTATTGAAATCACGTCGGGGGCGCCACTTTTGGGGATAGGGCAGTGATCACATGGAAATGGCTGTGACTATGCCGTCGTACCAGCCGGCAGGCCTAGGGCCAGGTCCGTAGCTGGGTAGAATCACGTCGACTTTGGGGATAGAAGTAAGACTCGTGAGACTCCAAAACAGAATGTGTCTATTTCCACCATGCACCTCCTTTTATACAAGTTTACGGACTAAAACTTAACCAATAGTAACTTAGTATCTACAAAACAATGAGCGCGGTTCGGGCGCGCAATGCTTTTGTTGGGGCAGCAGGTACCAAGGCTCGCATGTGGGACCCTGGAGTACAATGGCAGCGTAGCGTGGGAATGCTTTTGGGTCGAGCAGCTGTGGAATGTGGAAGCAGGTAGCGAGGAGTACAATGGCCGCGTGTTTCTAGCGTAGTAACAGTGATGTGCGAAATATAGGTACCTACTTAAATCTAACAGTAGCAGGTACAGACTTGTTGCTGTCGTGCACACTATTATTGTTTATTTACACTATTAAATGTTCAATCACAGAGGTTATAATTATTTATAAGTCTAAATCATAGGCTTCTATTTCTCGACCTGACTCCGACAGGTTTCGACAAGTTCAGACTTGTCGAGATCGACTCCTAATCATAGTTCTTTACAAACTCTATGTTTATATTGATTACAATATTGAAATTACCTAATCTGTACTACGTTATACATACTAATATTGAGCAAATATGATATTTAGATACTTAATTTACGTAGGTACAGTATGATCACTTATGGTACGTTACATCAATCAAATTACACTATATTCGCGCATGAGCGTCCTTCACATAATATTAAAAACAAAGTTCACTTATTTACATCTATGTGTGGGCGTCCTGCACATTCCTCCCGCCGTGCGTTGTCTGCCGCTGACGACGCAGTAGATATCGGTGCAGGATCGCCGCTCTCGATCGGTAGCACGACGATCTTCTTCACGGGACGTCTCAAAATTCCACCTTTAGTGGCCACGTCCACGGTACGCACAATCCCGTCTGGTCCGGGAAATGTATTGATGATTCGTCCCCTTATCCAGACGTTCCTTGGAAGGTTGCCATCTACTATCAGAACTAGGTCGCCAATCTTGGGGATGGTTCCTTTGTTGTGTGGCCCTCTGCGATTTTGTAGCTCTGGTAAATATTCTTTGAGCCATCTTGCCCAAAAAATATCGGAGTCTTTGGGCCGCGCGCCAACTGGCTCGCAGGCGAAGGTCGCTGTCATCAAACTCCCCTGGTGATGTTATTCGGCTGGATCCACCCAGGAGGAAATGGTTGGGCGTCAGAGCTTCGGGATCTTCGGCGTTAATCGACACGTGTGTGAGCGGTCGGCTGTTCACTGTATGTTCGGCTTCATTAAGCAGGGTATGAAGGACCTCTTCACTGGGAAAACGCTCGTTCAGAGTGGCGGCGAGAGCGGTCTTTACTGATTTTACCATCCGTTCCCAGGATCCGCCCATGAAAGGCGCGCCAGGTGGTATGAAGGCAAGTGAGTCTTTGCTTGGTTTCCATATTAGGCCGAAAACTCGTTCACTCTCGATACCGTCGTCAAGTTTGATCGTTTCCTCGTTTGTCTTGGTGGTTTCGCCTAGTGCTTCGAGGAGAGCGGTTGAGTTGGATGACCATTTCTTGAGTTCAAAGTGTGCTTCTCTATGGATGTTGCGTACGGTCTGTGAGACTTCCACAGCTTCTTCCAGGGTATCAAAACTGTTGAGATAATCATCCATATAGTGTTTCCTTTTGATGGCTTCGACCGCTTTCGGGTGTTCATGTTGGAATCTCTTAGCGTTTACGTTTTTAACGTATATCGCCGTTGTGGGTGAGCAGGAAGCTCCGAAGATCAGTGACTTCATGCGATATTGTTCAGGTGGCTGATCGTCTCTTCGGTCTCCTCTCCATAGGTAGCGGAGAGCGTCTCTGTCTTCAGGTCGTAGTTCAACTTGCAGGAACATTTCGGTGATGTCAGCAGTCACGGCGATTGAGTGTTGCCTGAAGCGCATGATCACTCCTGGTAGGGACTGGAGTAGGTCTGGACCAGTGAGTAGTTGGTCGTTCAATGAGACTCCTCTGGTCTTGGCTGCAGCGTCACAGACAATCCTCAGTTTATCCGGCTTCATGGGGTTGAAAACCGCGAAGTGAGGTAGGTACCAAGTTCGGTTCTTCACTGTTGCAGATGGAGCTGGTTCGGCGTATCCTTTTGATACTAGTGCCTCCATTTGTTCGGAGTACCTTTTCTTTAGTTCAGGATTCTTGTCTATTTTCTTCTCTACGCTGATCAGTCTGTTCATAGCGTTGTCATAGTTGTCTGGCATCTTGACGCTTTCATCTCGCCATAATAAGGCTGTTTGATATCTTCCTTCTGGAGTTCTCTTTGTATATTGTTGAAGCATTCGAAGTGCCTTTTCGTCAGGATCATTAAAGGGTTTTTTCGGGTTCACTTGCATATTGTCCATTGTGATGTGTTCCTTCCCAATTCATGCAGGTCATCATCTGTGGTGACGTGTCTAATGAAGTTGACTCGATGACCAAGTGCTCGAGTGTGACTGCCATGCAGGACCCAGCCCAGTGGTGTCAGTGAGGCCACTGGTTGACTCTTCTTCCCAGTTCTGAGATCGGTAGTGATGAGAAGATCCCAATTGTCTTGGCCGATGAGTAGTCTAGGTCTCGCGTCTTCATTCACTATTTCTTTGGCTGTCTCGAAGATGTTCGCAATCCCTGACTGCTTCACCTGGTATTCTTTGAGCAGCCAGCTCCAGGTGCTTGACTGTTCTAGCTCGTAACTTGCGTTCAGGAGAGTGGAGTCCTCTGATGAAGAAGTTCACTCGACGAGATGTCACGTCGATTGTGGGTTCGCCGTCGAATGACGCTATTCGAAGTGGTTCACATGATCCCTCTGCTCCGATTTGGTTGGCTAGGCTCTCATCAATGAGTGTTACTGTAGAGCCGTCATCTAGGCGAGCATAGGTATCTACAGCTCCCGCCGGTCCAGATAGGTGCACTGGTATAATCTTAAGAAATGATACCTTAGGTGTCCATGCTGAGTGTACCTTCTCTTGTTCTTCTTTGGGGCTGTTTGTTTCCTCTTTTCTCTTGTTCGTGGCGTGCAACATTTTATGATGGAAATGCACACAGTCGTTTATCTCACACTTCTTCGGCTTGCAGTTGTGTTGCTTGGTCCTGTATCTGAGGCAACGAAAACACAAGCGATGTTTCTTTGCAATGTCCCATCTTGCATCAGTAGTTGCTTTCTTGAATCGTTCGCACTCTATGATGTTATGCCCTTGTTGTTCACATAAATTACACTTTGGTTTACTCACTTCTTGAGTGGTGTGTATCCGTTGTTGGCGTCGCTGCGTGTTCTGTGTGATCTGTGTTGTCGCAGCGATGTTCTCTGGTAGGGCGTATGGGCTGCACATTTCAGCTTCAATCTTGATGAATCTGGTGAATTTCAGTAGATCAGGTTCTGTTCTAGGTTGCGCGGCTGAGAACTGATACCATTGTCTCTTCAAGGTCGGCGTGAGTTTCTCAACAATAGCTTTGGTTACCTCTGGGTTGAAGAGATAATGTCCACAGTTGAGAGCTTGCAGAGTGCCAACAATGTTTTCAACCTTGGTGGCGAAGGTGCAGACATCACGCGGCGATTCAGTGAGACGTGGCAGTGTTCGTAGACGTTCTATCTCCGCCATCGCTATTGAGTCTGGGCGTCCGAAGCGTAGCTCGAGTGTTCTCATGACTTCGTTTGGATCAGCGTTCACTATTAATAAGCCTTGCACAGCTTCTTTGGCTACGCCACGTAGGCTCTTTCTAAGTCTTGACATGTTCTCCACTGGTGACAATCGGTGCGCTGTTTCACAGTAGGCGGCACGGAAGGTGAGCCAGTCTTGATGGGCTCCATTGAAACAGGATAGTTCAGTATGTCTCATCGGCTGCTGGTACTGTGCGGCCTGCACAGCTTGTGTGATCGCAGCAGCAAGTTCCTTCATGTCTGTTCTTGATTCATGAACGGCCAGTGATGTTGACTGTTGCATGTTGGCTGATGGCACGGACTGCGGCGCCCAAGGCATGTTGATAGGCTCCGTATGATAATTGTGATACGGCGCCGTAGTATAGATCGGTTGCCACGATGAGTTCGTTGTCACGTTGGTTGAGTGTTGAGACCAGAATGCAGTGGGTTCTACCTGTATCGGCGTCGGTTGTGTTTGCGCAGTCACGTAGTTCGGTTGCCAGGATGCGGCGGTGATCACTGGCGGCTGGTTCAGTAGTGGCTGCGCGTGCACGTTGTTTTGCTGCCAGGACACGGCAGCGGTCGCTGGCGGCTGGTTCAGGTGCGACTGTTCAGTCGCTAGGTTCGGCTGCCAGGATGCGGCGGCGATCACTGGCGGTGGGTTCAGGCGTGACGATTCAGTCACGTGGTTCGGCAGCTTTGATGCGGCGGCGATCACTGGCGGTGGGTTCAGGCGTGACGATTCAGTCACGTGGTTCGGCAGCCAGGATGCGGCGGCGATCACTGGCGGCGGGTTCAGGCGTGACGATTCAGTCACGTGGTTCGGCAGCCAGGATGCGGCGGCGATCACTGGCGGCGGGTTCAGGTGTGACTGTTCAGTCACGTGGTTCGGCTGCCTTGATGCGGCGGCGATCACTGGCGGCGGGTTCAGGTGTGACTGTTCAGTCACGTGGTTCGGCTGCCTTGATGTAGCAGTACTCACGGGGAGCGTAATGTTCGTAGGCGCCCCCTCTCGAATGGGCGCAGTGTTCTTCGTTGCAGACTCAGTGTTCAGGTTTTCAGGCAGGGGGTATGACGAGCTGGCTCCCGCCGGTAAAATCGCCGGGATGGTCCATGACACGGCGGCGGTCACTGGAGCTTTATGTTCGGTCGACGACTTGACTTCAGCTTGGAAAGGTCTATTGGATATGGCGAGTAGCTGATTTGAATGTAACCACGTAGTCACTCGTTACTCATTTCCAGGTTCAGAGGCTATGGAAGACAGTTCTTCATCGGTAGATTCATTTTCAATTTCAGCGAGACGTGCGGCTGCTAATTCAACTTGACGTTGTGCTAGTTCCGCCTTGGCCTTGGCAATGCGGCGCGCTTTCGATTCTTTGTTGCTCTTCTGTGACGTAGGTTTACTGCGGTGAACAGTAGCAGAGTCTTGCTGTGGTACGACATGCTTGACCGTCGACGCAGTCGCGGCGGGCGCTTCTGAAGTTTCACCTGTTGTTTTAGTGGCTTCAGTCGTACCTGTTTCAGTCGTGGCCTCTGTAAGGACGTTCTACAACTGACGCTGGTGTCTCCTTACTAAAACACATTTTTAATGCGTGGGAAGAGGCACAGGATGCTATAGGTATCTTCTGTGACCTGTCTAAGGCGTTTGATTGTGTGGTTCATGAAACATTACTCCTGAAACTTGAGCATTACGGACTAGGCAAAACAGCTTTAAGCTTATTAAAATCTTATTTGATTGACAGACAGCAACAAGTTCAAATAAACGGTGTCAATTCGTCGGGATTAAATGTGAAAATGGGGGTACCCCAAGGTTCAATTTTAGGTCCTTTTTTATTTTTAGTTTATATTAATGATTTACCCTATTTGTTGCAAAATAAACTTAATATGGTGTTGTTTGCCGACGACACTTCTTTGATTTTTAAGATAAATAGAAGGACTAATAATCTTGACGACGAAAATAACGCACTATTGCAGGTCCAAAACTGGTTCACTGCTAATAATCTAGTTTTAAACGGGAAAAAAACTAAATGCATAAGATTTTCCTTACCGAATGTCAAAAGTAGTGATTGTGACGTAATACTAAACGATGAAAAACTAGAATTTGTCGACAAAACTGTTTTCCTGGGGATAACGCTTGACTCTAGGCTACAATGGGGTCCTCATTTAACATCTCTTGCAGGACGGCTTAGCTCAGCTGCATATGCTGTTAGAAAAATCCGCCAATTTACGGATGTTGATACCGCTAGACTAGTCTATTTTAGTTATTTTCATAGTATCATGTCATACGGTATCTTACTATGGGGACGGGCTGCAGACATCGATTAAATTTTTATACTACAGAAAAGAGCCATCAGAGCTATTTACAATCTTCGCCGGTGCGATTCTCTAAGGGAACTGTTTAAGGATATTAATATCATGACGGTGCCTTGTCAATATATTTATGAAAACATCATACGTTAGAAAAAATCTTCATCTTTTTAGCAAAAGAGGCGATAGACATAATTATGTTACAAGAAATAGGGACCAATTAGTTCAACCAGGTTTCAGACTGGCTAAAGTGGCGTCTTCTTTCATGGGGTACTGTTTGAAATGTTATAATAAAATACCTCCACAAATATTAGAACTTAATGAAACAAAATTTAAATCTTGTATTAAACGCACACTATGCAGGCAGGCATATTATAAGTTGGAGGATTATATTCAAGATAAAAATGCTTGGATCAATGCTGGTCCAGCTCCACTACCACCGGGGTGAACAAATTGATTAGTTTGGAAATTATTGTTATTATTTTTAAATGTTTTTTTTTTTTTTGAATTTTTAAATAATAAAAGTATTGTATAATGTAGAAGCATTTTTTTCAAAGTTTGTAAATGTGAGTACCATGGAGCTATTTTATGGTTTTTTATGTTACTATTGGACTTGTTTGACATAAATCAGCATGGCAGTTGAGAGTTTATCATGCTCACTCAAATGTCTCACTGATGGTGGCGCATGTGTTGGATCATTCGGTTCCCTTCAAAATGGTTGAGCTGAGTGGTGCTAATATTGGCGTCATGTTCGTGAACGGGCGCTGTCAGTTGAGACTGGTCATCTCTTAGCTGCCAGTTGCTATTTTAATATCTATATTTAGTTTGTATTTTTACTTTATTTACATTGTTCTCACATGATAGCGACAAGAAACATGTAACAGAGATATTTGTAATTACAAAACATGATTGAAAAGAGTGTCCATGGAGTTTCTTGCACATTCTTCTCCATAGAGATCTACGCTTTGGAATGTGCAATTAGCATCATTTTTTTTTTTCTGACTGACTGACTTCATGACATTTCAAAAGTGCCTGTAAATGGTTTATTTGAAATAAAATGCTTTGAATCTTTGAATCTTTGAATCTTTGTAGTAGTTTCAGTAGTGGTTTCCGTAGTCGTTTCAGTTTGTTCTGTAATCGTAGTCGACGCTTGGCCACCTCTTTTCCCCGTAGACCTCAAAGTTGGCATAGTGTTTTCTTTAAAACTTCTTAATAATCTTGAATAAGTTCACTGAATCTTCTTACTAGTTATCTTCTCACTATCCGGCTCTCGAAGGACCAATGTGTGGGATATTGGGTTCCTATACCAACTTTACAAGTTTGCTGAATTGGAGAAGGTTCACTACAGTTCGCAATTAAAGACTCCGCGAACGAGATCAAAAACAGTATTTATATAAATCGTTTGTACACTATTTGTGGCGCCCCAACGTGGACCAGAATGTGTATCGAGTGGACTGTATATATTGTTATTGAAATCACGTCGGGGGCGCCACTTTTGGGGATAGGGCAGTGATCACATGGAAATGGCTGTGACTATGCCGTTGTACCAGCCGGCAGGCCTAGGGCCAGGTCCGTAGCTGGGTAGAATCACGTCGACTTTGGGGATAGAAGTAAGACTCGTGAGACTACAAAACAGAATGTGTCTATTTCCACCATGCACCTCCTTTTATACAAGTTTACGGACTAAAACTTAACCAATAGTAACTTAGTATCTACAAAACAATGAGCGCGGTTCGGGCGCGCAATGCTTTTGTTGGGGCAGCAGGTACCAAGGCTCGCATGTGGGACCCTGGAGTACAATGGCAGCGTAGCGTGGGAATGCTTTTGGGTCGAGCAGCTGTGGAATGTGGAAGCAGGTAGCGAGGAGTACAATGGCCGCGTGTTTCTAGCGTAGTAACAGTGATGTGCGAAATATAGGTACCTACTTAAATCTAACAGTAGCAGGTACAGACTTGTTGCTGTCGTGCACACTATTATTGTTTATTTACACTATTAAATGTTCAATCACAGAGGTTATAATTATTTATAAGTCTAAATCACAGGCTTCTATTTCTCGACCTGACTCAGACAGGTTTCGACAAGTTCAGACTTGTCGAGATCGACTCCTGGTCATAGTTCTTTACAAACTCTATGTTTATATTGATTACAATATTGAAATTACCTAATCTGTACTACGTTATACATACTAATATTGAGCAAATATGATATTTAGATACTTAATTTACGTAGGTACAGTATGATCACTTATGGTACGTTACATCAATCAAATTACAGTATATTCGCGCATGAGCGTCCTTCACATAATATTAAAAACAAAGTTCACTTATTTACATCTATGTGTGGGCGTCCTGCACAACCAGTATATCTAGAAGTTTTATCCAGTGAAGTAAGTAATTTATTGTTACCTATGTATTTAAAAATGATACTATAAATAAATATGTTTATGTGTTTTCGTTTTTATAGGAATACCAGCAAAGTGAACCCCATGAAGTTGTGACTGCAGCGTCTCAATCTGTTCTACTATCACCATCTCGACAGGGTGCAACTGTATCTGCACCGAGAAATTTCATACCTACCATACCAAACCATAAATATCATTGAGAGAGAGCCATCGCCCATATCCATACAGAGCACAACAGGCCGGAGCGCAAGGAGGTGCCTTATCTTATCAGATAACACCACCAGCCCCCTTGCCCACCATCAGCCTAAAGGTGCGTACGGATTGCGCGTACCCTGGTACGCGTACTCAGTTTACGCGTATCCGGAACGCCTAGTCCATACCTGCAGCTACGCGTTCACTCTTGGGGTACGCGTACCGCGCGAGCCAACTCGCAGCGCGAGCCACCGTCAGTCGGTTTTTGGTCGCGCGTCAAAGAGGACGCACGCGGCCGGCTACGCTATATTTGGACGGCAAAATGAATAAACACGCGTGTTCTTCGAGTTTCAATAATGAAAATATTATTAGATTGATTCAACTTTATGAATTTCACCGGGTCTTGTGGGATAGCACACTAACTGATTATCGAAATAACGATTTACGCCAAGATGCATGGAAGGCAATTTCAAATGAACTGAACATTCCAATAGGTGAATTAAAAAAAAAGATGACAACTTTATTAGCAACTAATAGAAAAGAAAGGAGCAAAATCAAAAAAAGTTTAGTAACAGGATCAGGTAAGTTTTTAAATTGTTTATTTACGCATTTTATGCATTGTCTTTTCGCATTGTAAATTGACATATTTATTATTATTATAATAGCCTATATACTTTTTTATCTTTTTTTTTTACAGGAGCTAATGATGTATATATATCGAAGTGGTTTGCATCTGAATATTTTACTTTTCTAAATGATAAGGACAAACCAATGCCAACAACGGAGACTACTGTAAGTAATTACGATTAGTTATTAACGTTATTATATTTATACTTACCAGCTGCTTTATGAGGCTTTTTCAATTTTATTATACATATATTACGCGCGTTAAATAGTGTTTGAAACTCGGTACGGTGCGCGGTCACACAATCGGCCAGACGCCGCGCAAGCGCCGCGCATGCGCTCCGCACACACGCCGCCGGCGGCGTCCCTCGCGCTCCGATACCGCGCCCGACTCCCGAGGCCAGTCGCCAGCAAAGAGTATGTAAAGAGTAAGAGGCGGGACTCCCATAGAAAAAACCGATGTATGAAAAACACGGTCTCGATCAATACCAACCTAACAGAATTACAGAACTATGGCGGAGTACATACTGCCAACATAATGACATTACTAGTGATGTACTGGGTTGTGCAAAAACTTATCGATATCGGCAATTTTTCTTAGCGGGGATTTCCTTTTATTTTCAGGAATTAAAAATTCGAAACTCAGATTGTTTTAATACATATTTATTCAACGAATCATGCTATTTATTTATTTGGTAAGTTTAGGAAAACAAAAGGTTACACAAAAATGGCAATAAACAATAACTTGAGTCAACAACAAGTTTTCTAGTGACTAACATATTTAACTCATCTCAAAACTACTAAACCGATTTTAATGCAACTTGCACTGATGATTGCACTTTTCAAGACAGGTGATGTTATATTATCTATCTTATGAACTTTCTGTTGGTGGTTTTTTATAATAGTTCGACTTGATTTCAGTTTCTTAATAAACTTTCGCTTCCGACGTATCATTGGGACAGTTTGTCTCTTGACGGTTTCTTGGTGTCATCAATGGTGCTGAAATATAAAAAAAATCTGTGTTAAAAATCAAATTATTAAGTAGTTACAATCTTCAATAAAATACATATACTCACTAGGACTACAAAATCTTTTTTTTAGCGGAATGCAGATTAGGGACTGATGTTGATGTAGAGGGTACTGTAGCAACGGGTTAAAATGTTATGTTGATTATGAACATTATTCAAGGACTGTATCTTATTTAAAAAAAAAAACTTATATTAGCTATCTACCAATGAATGCCTCACCGAAATCGTTTCAATCCGGAGATTAGTCGGCACAGACAGTCAATTTTACTATAAGTACTATATACACATATACACTTCTGGACACATCTATTGGCCCACCTTAGAGTTTAGGTTTCGATGGCCCCTACCGAAATATGATTGCTAGATTGAAAAAAACTGTTGATGCAGTTTTAAACCTGATACATTTTACCATCTTTTTCGATCGTATTGTTTTAAATTTGAATTCAGAATACCATACGACATGGAGCTACGCCTAACAAGTCGGATATGCGCCTTGTTAAAGGCAATTGATTTTTGAATAAAAAACATGTTTTATCAAATAAAGGTTTAATTTAATAACGCGTGTTGCCTCCATGGGCATCTACCACAGCTCTCATACGATTAGGCATAGAGTTTATCAACCGCTCTATGAAATTTTGAGGGATCATCTCCCATTCCTCTTCTATGGCAGTTTTCAACTCCTGCATCGTCTGGGCAACTGGCTGACGAGCCCTAACACGTCTTTTTAGCTCGTCCTACATGTGCTCAATGGGGTTCATGTCTGGGCTTCTGGCTGGCCAGTCCATAACTGTGATGTTCACATCCCGAAGATATTCCTGACGATGCCGGCCGCATGGGCTCTTGCATTATCATGCATAAAAAGGAAATTTGGGCCCACATAGTCCGCGTATGGTATCACGTGAGGTTCTAAGCACTCACGAATGTACCTTTCAGCATTTAATGTTGGCAGCCGTGGTCCTGTAACAACCTCAAGTTGAGTTTTGCCGCTCGCGGATATACCGCCCCAGACAGTCCATGAGCCACCGCCATAAGCAACCCTCTCTTCAAAGCAGCATTGTGCGAAACGCTCTCCCTTACGTCGGTAGACCTTCTTCCTTCCATCATTGCCATGTAACACAATTTTAGACTCATCAGAAAAGAGTACACGGCTCCAATCTTGCTGTGTCCAATTTAAATGACTGCGTGCGAAATGAAGGCGCGCTGTTCGGTGGGCTCGCGTTAGTTTGGGCCCATTAGCTGGCTTGTGTGGTACCATATCGCGTTCTTTTAACCTTCTCCGAACAGTTCGAGCGCTCACAGATACTTCGTGGAAGTCGCGAAGTTGGTTTTGTATCTCAATGGAGGTAAGGTGACGATTTCTCAAGCTGGTCGTCACGATGAATCGATCCTGCCTTTCAGTTGTGACCCGAGATCGTGGCCTTCCTTGGCGACGAACAAAGCCGCCAGTCTCTAGGTACCTCCGATAAACATTTCGGACCGCAGATCGACTTAAATTAAGTTGAGCACTCACGTTTCTTTGGCTGTGTTCGGCCTGAATAAGTGCCACAGCTTGGGCGGCGACTTCAGGTGAAGTATCCATAGATTATTGATAGAACCTCACCTTAATGTTAAGAATAAGTAATGTTTGTTGCAAAACCAAAGATATCAATCACTTTTTCAAGAATTAAATCCAAGTAAACCAATAAAACCAAGTTTTCTTAGTATTCGATTGTTTGATATCAACAAACAGGCTCCAAATTGTCTTTTGTTTCTTTAAATTCTGTGTTCGAAATTCAAAAAAAGACTATTGAATGAAATTGTGAATGTGCCAGGTTCAAAACTGCATAAAAACTTTTTGCTCGACCTAATATAAAATTTTAGCTAGGACCAAACGAAACTGAAAATACAAGGTGGGCCAATAGATGTGTCCAGAAGTGTATATACAATCAGTAAAAGCTGTTATTTTGACATAACAGACATTTTATTTCATTTATTTGACTGGTTTACTGAGATAAAAAGACTTATACATTTAAATATAGAGAAGATTCAATTTTCGATACGAACTTTAAATATTTATAACGTTTATCAAATAGTATTTTTACATTGTACTGACCTGGACTACATGAGCTCCTTTTTAAAATTACTGGTCCAAAACCATCTAGTTTTTATGTTGAAAGTTCTACAAAAATGAAAAGTAATTATTTTAAATTTATTTCTGCTAATAAGACCATTTGGTAAAAAAATATAAATTAATATACAACAACACTTACTTGGTTTACATAAATTCTGGTGGTAATTATGTTCCTTTTGTATAACTGAAGATAATCCTGTAAACATAAATTATATGATTACAAGCACTGCACACATAATATATTATTATGAAATCAGAATGTGCTATAAACGTCTTACCACTATATAGAGCTTCACATTATCAGTTCTTCTGACTGGTAATGGTTGACTGCTAGCAATCAAATTATATTTCAATAGATGCAAGTTTTCAATTGGTACATAGACTAAGTCTTCTTTCCATGTCGCTTTGACCCATTGTTTACACCTAAAAAGTGAGTGTTGAATTATTTTTACACACAGGCAACATTTTTTCCAATTAATATATTTTAAGCATTCTGTCGACCTACTGTAACATTACATGCAAGGAAACTTATTATGACAAAACATACTAATTGAGAAAACATTGATTTCACTTCCATATATCAATATCATCATCAGCTTATACGTCCTCTGCTGAACATTGACTTTCGAAACATCGATGTCGGTAAATACTGGTTAACTGCCCAACACTATGTTACGTTTTATATAAGTCTCTTTTTCTGTTAAAATGCACTAAACTTTCAAAATTTGTACTTGAATTGAGTTCTTTATAGAAATAAATAACTAATTATGCTTACCGGTCTTCATCTGATGGAAATTTTGCCATAAAAACACGTTTTCATCATCAACCCTTTCTTCTATCACAATGTTCTTATACCACCAATTTCACACTTTGTTTATATCATATTGATCTATAGAAATACTCAAAGACACATGGAGAACCAATTTCTTCCAACAAAATGATTATTAATATACTTTAAAACAATAAATAGACGGAAATCTATCTTATGAAAACCATAACAAACCAACTGTCAAACGTTAGTCTGAGTTAATGACAGTCAAAATCCTTAATATTCTGTGGTCAAAATGGCCGTCGTGTAATCCAACTAGGTCTTGAAGAGTCATAGGTTGATATAGACCCAAAGTTCTCGATGCTCTTTTTAAATTTGACGGATAATAGCCGCCATTAAAAAGAACGTCCGTTTCATACATCGTTTTTTTGTATGGGAGTTTCGCCAGACTGGTCGCCAGTCTGAGTCGCGCGCGCCCGCTCCGCACGCAAGTAACGTTTCAATCGATTCCGCGGCTCTTGCTCGCTCCCGCCAAAAGTTTTGTTTTTTATGTATGTTAGAATATAGTTATAGTTCCAATAGTTGTACAAGTCACTGTGCGCTAATAAACTGTTTATGTACTCTAAGCGTAGTGTCTTTCACTGAGTACAAACCCACGCCACCACCATCATACATATTATTTTAGCCTACGTTAATCCGTGTAGTTAGTACACGTTTTATATAATATAAATGTCACATTAAAACTTAGTGATTATTTTGCCACTCAAGGGGGGCATTATTAACAAAGTGTTCCGCCAGATGTAAACGTATATGAGTAGGAGTATTGGGCGATCTCCTAGGTACACTGTCTAAAGGAAAAAAAGAAGTTAATTGCTGTTGGTCTTGTCGCCATGCACCTGGAACAAGCTCTCCTCGCTGTTCAGAGTCAAATGCATTCGTATGTGCGTAAATATTTGATAGTCTGCTTTTTCGTAAAAAATTGTGTAAATAAACAGTTGCCAATACAATTTTTGTAGCTTTTTCCGGTTCCAAAAGCATTGGTTTTCGTAGTACTCGAAACACCGAACTCAGTATCCCAAATGCATTCTCAACTACCCTCCTTGCTCTTGATAGACGATAATTGAATATTCTTTCAATAGATCCTCTTTCTGGATTACCCGAAAAGGGTTTCATGGTATATTCACTGAGGGCAAATGCTTTATCACACAGAATTATATACGGTACCTTCACATTGTAAGGAGTTTGTAGTATTTCAGGATTCGGTAAATTTAGGCTTTTGTTTTCAAGGTTCCGGTACAAGGAAGTGTTTTTAAAAACACCTCCATCTGATATGCGCCCTTGACATCCAACATTTACGTACATAAAATTGTAATCAGCGTCAACTAATGCTAACAATACAATGCTAGAATATTGTTTATAATTGTAAAATTCCGTTCCACTATTTAATGGTGCTTGAAGGCAAACATGTTTGCCGTCCATTGCGCCTATTGCATGAGGAAAGTTCCACTTTTCTTCAAATTCTTTTGCAACGGCCATCCATTGATTTTCAGTCTCGGGTATCTGTAACAAATTATTTCATCTAAGTTAAAGTTTTTCTTATTTTATTTTTCAGATAACTACCAGCAACAACACAGAATGTGCATGAATCTATATCAAATAATGAACAATTAGCCAGTGATTCTGCCTCAACCACGCAACAAGTACCTAGTGATTTGACTTCATCCACACAACAAGCACCTAGTAATTCTTCATCGTCCATACAACAAACACCCAGGAATTCTGCCTCATCCACACAACAACAGCACAACACATCATTCAGAAATAAAAGGCGCCGTAATAACGATGACACTGCCACATTAACAGAAGCAGTGGGATTACTCAAGCACAGTGTACAATATCTATCCAAGGAAGAAGACTGTTACACTTCTTTTGGGACCCACATTGCGTATGAATTGAAAAAATACGACTCGCGAACATTTACACTAGTAAAACATGCTATCAATAATGTTATATTTCAAGCTGATATGGGCCAATTACCTGGTCAGTATGGGTATTATACCGGTGCCTATTCAACGGATTTAACCAACTCTACCTCACGCCAAAGCAATTACAGCGACACGCCAATTCCAGCACAAACTGCACCTACATCAACAGCGGAAACTCCAAAGGAAGCGGAGGATAATCAAAATGAAATTTCTGAAATATTACGTTACGTTCAAGAACAAGAAGAATAATAATTCAGAAAATTCTTAATTATAATTTAATAAAACTTCTTTAAGTACTTAAATTATAATTTTCTAAAATTTTAATTATCATAATAAATAAGCAGATAAACATAAACGTTATTATTCATTAACTCACCTTCACATGATCCTTGAGAGCCTTGATAATTGCATCACATACTTCAATAATAATAGTAGATATGGACTGTTTAGATACCTATGCGAAACAGATATTGTAAACTTGTATATGAGTCCCCGGTGGCCAAGAACCTTAACGTCACGGATAGCCTTTCTCTGGCTGTGATAGCTTCTCGAAAATTAGTATTCATTTTTTTTATTTCAGGTTCAACCTTTTCAAGAATTATTTCAAAATCTTGCAAACTCATTCTCACAAAATTTTTGTCCCCACTTTCTTCATAATTTATATCTTCCATTAGCCTATTTCCACACTGTAATCTTTCACGAAACAATTTTTTCATCCACCATCTAGGTTTCCGTTTGTTTCTCTTTTTTTTATTTAAAATGTGTTGAATAATGACTAACGCCGCAGCAGTGGTGGTGCACGCAACCGCTAAGTTTGTCGGAGTCATGGCGAATGACTGGGGCTCGCGGAGCGCTCTGGATCGATTGACCTCGCGTACAGGTTCGCGGCGGTCCGTACAGGAGCTGTACGCGTATCCAATGTACGCGTGGACAGTGTTTCCCAACTACGCGTAACACAGGAACGCGCTATCCGTACGCACCTTTACAGGGCACACCAGAAGCAGCCCGCACGAGGCGCCAAAGGCGGCAAAGACTTCAAATGAGTGCTGCACATGCCAGAGAGTGGCTGGTCATGTCTTCCGAAAGGAGGGTGCAAGCCGAGATAGCTAACAGCCAATCCTTAGAGCGGATAGCTGATGGTGTATGTGAAATAATGTCTGTATTAAGACAAATACAAGCTGGGTGAGAATCTATATTTAATATAATTATTTTAATCACTTAAGAATGTAACACATCACTAAATAATAATTATGAATTCTATACTTTATCAAAAAAAAAACTTAATTTTTTACAAACTTCCGAAAAGAAGGAGATTATCAAGTCTACACATGTATGTACACTTTTTTGGTGACCATTCGAAAAATTT
This sequence comes from Mythimna impura, assembly GCA_905147345.3. Taxonomy (NCBI): domain Eukaryota; kingdom Metazoa; phylum Arthropoda; class Insecta; order Lepidoptera; family Noctuidae; genus Mythimna; species Mythimna impura. The sequence goes on along the minus strand of LR990365.1, from coordinate 12,765,816 downwards.
TATAGGTGTATTTGTTTCTCTATGCATTTCTCTGAAACTATTGATCACACTGATGTTTCTTTCTTTTTTTGTTTAAATTCACTTCAACAGGATAATAGTGCAGATTTTATCAAAATCTATTCAGTACTTTTCCAAATTATGGACTAACTAGCTGTTGCCCGCGGCTTCGCTTATATATTAGTTTTTCTTCTATGAACAGACATCAACCTAGAGTAAAGACAACTACACCTAAACTATAAACTCAAAATTACTTTATTCAAATAAACCTAAGTATATACTTTTGAATCATCAAGGAGTTAGTCAAAGAAAATTTAACTTAATTACTCATTCCAAAGCAATTGGTTTTTAGGGAAAAGAACAAGCATGAAGTTTCTTGCTTGTTCTTAAACTCTCTTTTAGAACCAATATATTACAAAAAAATTGTGTACATACAACAGCCAGGGTACATTCAAGTAAATACTAGTGAAAGACACATAGTAAATGAGCTTTAAAATATATAGTGCTCACATGTATGTGTATGTGCTGCTATATAATACTAACACAGAGTTTACACAATGCAAATAATATAATTATATATCTTCAGCAGCAATACTAATGTCTAATGCTAATTAATCAATCTTGGCATTAGGGCAAACCTATTATGGTTGTGGAGCAAGACCAGCATCCAGCCAGGCATTTTTGTCAGTACTGTAATCCCCTAACTTATAGTATACTTTAACTTATAATATATTTTATCTGTTTCAGTCTCCTGGGCGCAGCTGCCAAAGGCGAGCAACAAGATCCTATCTAGTAGTTATAGTTATGCCAATCTGCAGTTCTCTATTCTGTTGGCCAGCTGAATCTACATGCAAATTTGCAGATTGCATGAAGACTTCTTGTTGCACCTCATCTTCTGATAATTCGGGTACAGCTATATTTGCTGTGTTACAGATGTTATGCAGAATCACACATGCATTTGCAATAAAGCCAGCTACTTGTGGTTGATAATGTAGCACTTGATGGACTAATAATAAACACCTAAATCGAGCCTTTAATACTAAAGGCATAGGCCTTGACATGTTTTTCAGTGTAGTATGCTTCTGGAGAATCTGGTTCTGCATTTAAAATTGGTGTCATCATTGTTTTTTCTGAGAGGGTACCCAGAATCTCCTGGAATAAATAGATTATTAGATTACTTATAATTGTTTTACATTGTCTCTACTTTTAACAAATTAGGTATATTTTATTGTATGAAAAATTTAAGATGATTAATTTAATGTGTTATTGTAGGTATGGTAATTTAAATGAGGCATTATTGTTCTATTCTATTCTTACTTAGGTCATGCTAATATAAATAAATATAAAATAGACTAAGTACCTATTTCATATTGTAATAAATAATATTTTATATCCCTTTCATTATGCCAAAATAATTCTAGAATAGGTACACTTCAATACATGAGTTTATAAAACATTCCAAGATATTTTTTGCTATGAATAAACCTGTATTTATTTTATAATTTAGTATTATTATTATTTAGTATTAGTAATTTAGTATTTACATAAAAGATAATTCACTTACCAATTGTACATTCAGAGTCATAGTTTATTCTACAAAAATACATTTTCTTCATGTTCATTAGGTCTTACTATGGCTATATGAGTCCCATCAATGCAACCATTACACCTGGGATACCAAACTTTTCATAAAAGCTGCAAACAAAACATTGGTAACATTAACGATTATTTTGTTACATAATGTAGATAACCAATACTAACATATATATTATTTTAAAATTAAGCTGCAGCATTTTTTTGCATGTTTTAATTTGCTATTCCCTGAAACAAATAGTGGGATTGGAAAACATATTTTTGAATATGTTAGCCTGATTTATAAGTATATGTTACACAATATCACACTGATAATATAAGTATAAGACATCCTAACCTAAACACCATTTTGCTAATGTTATAATAAATTAGCACCTTAACTTATTTGTATTCCGCTCAGTTGCGGTTTGTGGAAACTATTTATTTCTAATTTCAATGTGGTTTATAGCTGTAGTAACCTCTGCCAACACTGCAGACACTTTGCTGGGCAACTTGTTGAGCACTACCTGTAGGTTTCTGATAACATCCATGAGCATAAACATAGATTGCGGTTAAAACCTGTAAACATAATTCTAGATATAAAGCTCATTTTTAAGCAGAGTAATGCCTATGTTAGGAGTTGGATTGTTACAAAAGTTTCCAACTTATATGAACTATCAAATGCAGGTACAATACAAGTAACACAACTGTGGGAAATTCATTGATGTTTAAAAGGCGGAAAGAACATATCTTATTAAACTGTCTGAATATATTACCTAGGTTCTACAACAGTGTACTTCCCATTATGATTTAAAATAGACTATGAAATATTTTTTAGTTGAAGTAAACCTTTCATAGTCTAAAACTCACCTTTGCCTCTAGTCCTTTGTGGATTTGTTTTTATAGGGGTTCCAAATCTTCACATAAACTTAAGACTAAATCTTTAGGCAATCTGTAAAATTAAAATAAAGTATTTGACAAAAGATTTTGATTAGGTGCATTTTTTTCTTAGATTTTTTTACGTTTCTGTGGATAAACCTACCCAAAAATATCTAATGTCTTTGTAGTGTACCTACCTATATTGATTTATGAATTCCCTGTCATTCATTTCATAAGGGTCAGGATGCGACGCCGTCGGTTTTTTTTTCTCCTTATGTACGATATTCAGTCTCCAAATATTCAAATATTTCGTACTCGTCACACATTCTAAAAAAGAAAAAAGTGAGGTTCAAGTGGGTACAAATGTGGTTTCAACTTCATAATTCAACCTCGCAATAACTTACCTCTTATCACAGTCGAATACCAATCTACGTCCCAAAACAATATTGATTAAAAGCTTCTAATGGCTTCTAACTCAGCTTCTAAATAGTAACTTTTTGAAGATCGCAATTCGCAATTTGACATTACAGACGCTCCTGCTGTCAAATACACTTCAATAGCACGTCAAGTCGTCTACGTCATAGTACGAAAAGTCTATATAAAAAAAAAGGTGAACGAATCTTGAGCGGATTTCGTAAACGTCCCTTAGCAGGTCAGTTACAGGTCTGCTATAACGAAGTCATAGTACAAAAATGCCGGGCAGTTCAACTTATAACAAGTCATGGTAAGCCCCCTGGACGAGTACATAACATGTTTCCTGAAGGTAATTTGTAAGGTCCGACCGAGATCTCGGTCTCGGTCTCGGTTCCAGTCATTCTCGGCTAAAAATCAGGCCGAGATTCTCGGTCTCGTTCTCGGTCTGATTCACGCCGAGAATCTCGGCCATGGCCGAGACTTCTTGAGGTCCAACAAATCATTTATTTTCCCTAGATTTAGAGCTTATCGCTCCATCTACCGACGGATGGGCGAATTAGGTGCAGGTTTGACGTTACTCGCGTTTCTGTTTACGATTGCTGATTGGCTAATGGCTTAACGTCAACAAGCGCTGACTTGTCGGGGAAATACCTTTCGTATCTCATATGTTTTTTACATGTATGTCAATTTATTGTCAATATTTGGAATAGTGATTTAAATAAACATAATTCACGGATCGTTATTTGACAAGAATTATTGTTAATAGATAAGTGAAAAAGTTGCGTGCGAATTGAATTGGTTTGGTTTATGTGAGTTTAAATTGGTAAGTAGGTATCTAGTGGTATTTCATTTCTTCCTTTTTTACTTGTTGTGTTGTTGTAATTAGCGAAATGGTATCATTATTTCATATTTACATCTGTCGATCGGCATTATTTAATAATTATGTGAAATACATGCGCAGCTTTTTTAAAGACTTACTTTTTAAACACGTCGCGCGTCGATCGTGCGTTTACCTATGTACCTATGCTTATGTACCTATTCGGTGCCTTAAATTACTTTTTTTATGTTACAATATAGTTCTGTTTGATTTTGATTACTAAGTGTTACCAAGTGTTTTTAATATTCTCAATTTTTTTTTCTATGTTAAAATATAGTTCTGTTCGATTTTGATTACGAAGTGTTTTTAATATTCACAATAAAAAAAATACTTTTTTTATGTTAAAATATAGTTCAGTTCGATTTTGATTACTAAGTGTTACTAAATGTTTTTAATATTCACAATAAAAATTACTTTTTTTATGTTAAAATATAGTTCTGTTCGACTTTGATTTCTAAGTGTTTTGAATACGTAAAATAAAAAATTGCTGAAACAAGCACTATTTCGTATTATTTCGAGATTTAACATACTAAATATTATAGCGCCATGTCTCGGTCTCGGTCTCGGTCTCGGCCGAGAATTTATTTTATTCTCGTTCTCGGTCTCGGTCTCGGCCGAGACAAAAAAACAAGGTTCGGTCGGACCTTAGTAATTTGCGTTTTTACTTTTAACCGTTTTATGTTAAAGTACAATAAATAATTGCGTTGCTTTCAGAATGAATTGCAAGCTCAAAATGATTGTACGTTTTTACAAACTTAACGCAGACGAAGTCGCGGGCAACAGCTAGTGAGATAATAAATACTTTAAAAGACGCATCTATCAACAGTTGTTACGGACACGAGCATGTAATTTAGAATCACTAAATATAATCAACATTACGTCATTCATAGATGCGTAACGTATGTACATACGCGCTGTACATAATGAGGGCAAGCCAATCAGAGGCCAGACTATTGTCCAATCGGCTACACGGATAGTATATAAGGCTATGTACTGAGTTCTTAGAAGTACATAATGCGGTTCTTAGAAGTAAATAGCGCAGAAAAACCGTTAAGAATAATCTGGATTTCTATTGGTGGATTACAACTTAAGTACAAGTACAAGTACTTAAGCTACACTTTCCTTGAAGACGACGTTCTCTCTCTGCAGATCGACTTGAAGCGTCACCACGTCAGTTTGTCTTGGCACCCTACGCTCCTGGAGCGGCCCTAGATTTCCAGATTTCCTAAGTTATCTAACGTATTAGAGACATTAGAGTCAGTGAAGTATTGTAAAGTAACTGTGAACTATTTGTGAGTTAGCGTCACGCGTATGTACGTAAAGGACTCGATTATGTGAAAGTATTTACACGTGTTATGTGAAGTCTTGTTATTTATACGTGTTAAATAAATGGCTGAAGCCTTTCAAGCGTGACCATTGTGTTGTGTAATTATTTACATCCTCTGCCCCCAACAGAGGAACTTTGGTCCTTCGAGAGCCGGATATTTGGTCCTTTGGTAAGGAATATCGAGCGGCTTATTGTGCGTCTTTGGGGAGACGTGAAGAAACACAGTTGGGTGTCGAAGATTGAAGAAGGGAACACTTCAAGCTCGAACAGGAACGCTGCAAGTAAGAGTAGGAACGCGGCAAGTTACGTTACGAAGAAACCTATTTTTAACCGACTTAAAAAAAAAGGAGGAGGTTATCAATTCGGTTGTATTTTTTTTTTTTGTTTTTTTTATCATTATTTTTTTTTTTTATGTTTGTTACCTCAGAACTCCGTCGTTTATGGACCGATTTGCAAAATTTTTTTTTCCCTTTATAGGATATGCTTCCAGATTGGTCCCATTTTTTTCAAAATCCTGTTCTGATGATGGGATCCATGAGGAATCGAGGGAACTCCTCAAAAATTATAGGCCTATGGTAATTTTAGTATTTTCATCAAGAACTTAAGTATTTACAGTCAAAAAGTAACATTTGATGAAGTGGAACTGATGAAGAAGACCAGAAATGGTCGTATTCAACGGAACTTCATATTCAAATAGATATCACAATGAAGATATAGTTAAGCGACTATGACAATACAAATAAATTAATGATTCTGAATAGTTACGTTGAAAATGGTATCATCGAAGTGATCTGATGATGATGATGGAGCCGGAAGGTAGGCACTGGAACTCCGTAATTAATCAATGTAACCTAGCCGTGTTTGGACTTATTAGAATTGTCATGAGATGCACTTTGGCTATAAGGTACTATCGAACTGATCTGATGATGGAGCCGGAAGGTAGGCACAGGAACTCCGTAATTAATCAATGTATCCTAGCCGTGTTTGGGCTTATTAGAATTGTCGTGAGATGCTCTTTGGCTATAAGGTACTATCGAACTGATCTGATGATGGAGCCGGAAGGAGGAAGGTAGACATAGGAACTTTATAATAAAACAATGTAACCTAGCAGTATTTGGGTTAATTGGAATTGTCATGAGAAATAGGCACTCTGGTTATAAGTGTATCGCAACTAAAAAGTGTGAAATAAAAACTTTTTAGAAAAAAAAAATAACCGACTTCACTAAAAAAAAACACTAAAAGGATCAAAATAACTTTAATTTCGGAAGTCGGTGTTAAATAAGAAACAAACAATACAGAGAAACACCAACTTCCGAAATTAAAGTTATTTTGATCCTTTTAGTGTTTTTTTTTAGTGAAGTCGGTTATTTTTTTTTTCTAAAAAGTTTTTATCAAGAAAGAAAAGGAACGCTTATATACTATACTTAATTATATATTACTTAGTATGTAGGTTTATATTGTGCACTGGATCCTACCCTCGAATATGTTCTCTCTCTATAATTCAAAGGTTTGCTGGGAGAAAACTCATTGCTGAGTTAAGCTCGCCTTTGTACATGAACTGTCTGTATGTCAATATATTATGTTATGTTTTTGTGTACAATAAAGAATTAAGAATTAATTCATTAACGCTCAGGCGGTAGCCGGCGCCCGCAAGCCATTGTCTTACTATTGTGTCTCTAATTACGCACGTCAAAAGGTTAAGAATTAAGAACGCTTTCAAGAAAGAAAAGGAACGCTTTCAAGTAAGAAAAGGAACGCAGCAAGTCACGTTACGAAGAATACCTATTCTCAAGAAAGAAAACGAACACAGGAACGCAGCAAGTCCGACCCAGTAGGTGCTTAGGATTGTCGTCACGTCGGGAATCGAGCCGCCAACGTCGTGTCAAGCCGTCGTGTCAAGCCGTCGTGTCGAGCTGCAGAGAGGGATCCACGGGTCCTTTACGCCGTCGCGTCAAGAACCTTTTTAAGCGGGTGGACCGCGGCTCAGGTACGTGCCACCTAACGGTGTCAAAGGTGCGTGCCTGAGTTAACGCCGTTTCAAGGCGGTGCGACATATTGTGCGGTGTCGCCAACCAAGCGTGGTTGAATAGCACTACTGCGCCTGTAAGGTTGCGCACGTTGCGAGGGCCGGACTGTAGGCACTGCCGAGGCAACCGGTCGTTCCCACCGGTTGCTGAGCACCTCGTAGCGCGTGTAGCTCTCTGCAGGGTAGTCCCCACCTTTCCATTCCTGCACATTTTCCATCCCTGCCGGAGCATATCCCTCTCATAGGGCCCTCCGGTAGGTCTGATAGGGCCGCTAGGGCATTGATAGAGCTAGGGTGCCAACCAAGGAGGAAGGATGCCGACTACAAGAAGCCAGAAGAACGAAGACACGCAAGCCCGCGTGTTTGAAGAACCCCCCGCGTCACCGTCGTCCCGCGCGACAATATTATCACGCGCTAACCCCCGCGTTACGATTCCCGCGTCTGTACCAGTTCCTGCAACAGTGCCTACGAACGCGCCGACAGCCGAGAACACTACGATGGATGCTATAACGTCAACCGCCGCCGCGACCGCCATCCCAGCGCCCGCGCCCGCCGTTGATAGGATAAATAGTAGGTCGCCCGTCCAGTCCGTACGATCGCGCCAATCCACCGCTAGTGCTGTACTGCGCATTAGGCAAGCAGAATTATATGCTGAGGAGCGCCTCGCCGCGATACGCCGCCAGGAATTGCGACTCGAAGCCGAGCTGGTTAAGAAGAGATTAGCGATAGATGTAGCTACCATTCGCGAGGAAACAGATCGAGATAGTGATATAGCCCAGGACGTCGCGGACACCGATAATCGAATCACGAATTGGCTGCAATGCGCGCAGCCTACGGGGGACGAGGAATTACCATCGCTGACTCCGCCGGATCAAACGTTGTCAGCGATACGCGCACCCGCCCTGGTTCACATACGGGGGCAGGAAGCCGAGCGCACCCGGGGTAGGCAGGAATTTACGAGGCCGCGTACGCCACAGTATGAGGAGCGAGAACGCACGTACTTTCCAAGGGAGGAGCCGCCCCGCGTAGAGAATAAGGAGCCCCGCGAACCTAGGTTCCGATCACCGCCTAGGTCGCGACATAAATCTCGATCTCGATCCCGAGATATCGATAAGCTAGCCGACGCGTTAAATAGGATGACACGTTATCGACCGCCGCCGCGTCAAGCGTTAGAGTTGCCAATTTTCACGGGAGCGCCGCACGAGTGGTTGCTGTTCAAGTCAGCAATGTGAGACTCGACACGTGGATTCTCACGAGGAGAGAACTTAGCGCGCCTACGCAACAGCCTTTTGCACCGCTGCTGACCCCGCCGTGATAATGCATACACTCGAACAGTGTTACGGACGTCCCGAGATTATAATCGACAAGTCGCTCGACGATTTAAGAAAATTACCGCGACTCGGTACGACAGCCGCTGAACTCAACGCGTTCGCGATAAAGCTGCAGAACATCGTCAGCGTGCTATCGTGTCTGGATGATAGGGGGTACCTACAGAACCCAATGCTGTCCAGACACGTGGTAGAGAAGCTCAGCCCACACATGCGCGCGCGTTGGTGTGATTACGCCCAAGAGCATGGTAGTCGCGTGGAAGCGGAGATCGTTACGCTGTCGCGCTACCTAATGAGGGAAGCTGATCGGGCCGTAAGATACGCGTACTCGCCGACCGTGACTACGACTTCAAAGGAAGCGACGCGTCAGCAAGCTCCCGCCAGAGCACAAGCGGTCAATAGGAAGAACAAAGCGCGCGTACCCGCAACGTACGCCGCCGCCGAGCGACCTGGCGAGGACGAGAAAGAGAGGGCTAAGAAGACGTGCTTGTGCTGTGGCGAGGGACATGCCACGCCAAGCTGCAAGAAACTTGGTGACATGACGGTCCAACAAAGATGGGAATGGGCCAAGGAAACTGGAGCGTGTTTCAAATGTCTGGCGAGTAAACATCGTCGATTCAAGTGTACCGCGAGGAAGTGCGGAGAGCAGGAATGTCATAGATCGCACCATAGGCTACTCCACACCGCCGACCGAACGTTGGACGCGGCTAGCGCCTCCACCAACTGTGGGAGCGGGAGCGTGAGGGAAGAATCGGCGACCACCGCATCTGCCCATGCCGGCAGCGAGATAAGCGCGGTGTTACTTAAAGTGTGCCCAGTGACGTTGCTAAGTCAGCTGACTTCAAAAAAACATACGTGTCGCAGGTCAATAACCTCATAGAAAAAGGGTACGCGAACAAAGTAGCCGAGAGTGTAGGTAGGGAGAGTGTCATACCGGAATGGTACCTACCACATTTTGCCGTCACGAACCCGAATAAACCTGGGAAGATACGTCTAGTTTTCGACGCGGCAGCAACCTCTGCAGGGAAATGTCTGAACGACGAGTTACTCTCCGGGCCCGACATGTTGAATACTCTCTATGGCGTGTTATTTAGATTTCGTGAAAGGTCGATAGCCGTCACCGCGGACATACGAGAGATGTTCCTTCGAATCAAGATTCGGCCGGAAGATAGAAGAGCGCAGAGGTTCCTGTGGCGTGGCAACGATCGGTCCGGACCACCAATCAAGTACGAGATGGCGTCCATGATTTTCGGTGCTAGGAGTTCACCTTTTCTAGCACATAGCATGCGCAATAAGAACGCGGACGATTGCCGAGAAAGTCGCCCGCACGCGCACTACGCCATCACGCGTGCTCACTATATGGATGATTGGGTGGACAGTTACGACACCCGGGAACAAGCGGCTGAGGCTATGAGGGAGGTGGTCGCCGTGCACGCAAGAGCCGGTTTTCAGTTGGCAGGGTGGCAAACCAACGAGGCCGACCTACTATGCGAGATAACCAATCAAACCCGGAGAATTGACAACGTTTATCTGAACTTGCTGTTGCCTGTCAATTAAATAAGATTTCACCAAGCTGATTGCAAGTTTACCTAGTCCATAATGTTCTAGCTTTAAAAGCAAGGTTTCGTGATTAACACAATCAAAAGCCTTTGAGAGGTCACAAAAAATTCCTATCGCATCTTGGGCTTCTTCCCACGCTGCAAATATATGTTTCAATAAAGTGACTCCAGCGTCAGTCGTACAACGTCCTTTGGTGAAACCATACTGCTGATCATGAAAGATTTTATTGCTGTTAAAATGGTAAAGCATTTGATTAAGCATAACTTTTTCAAACACCTTACTGAAAACTGGCAATACTGATACAGGTCTGTAATTATTAGTGTCATTATGGTCACCAGATTTAAAAAGTGGTATAACTTTACTGTACTTCATTATATCTGGAAAGACTCCTTGGTCCACACACAAATTAAATATTAAAGCTAAGTACGGTGCTATGGTCTCTATTATAGATGCGCATACTTTAACAGACATTCCCCATAGGTCTTCGGTTAATTTGACTTTTATTTGCCGGAAAGCCTTTATGACTGTCAAAGGGTTTATATGTTTGAATTGAAATTCAACCGGACAGCCTGGCAAGTTTGCTTTCAATAAAGCAACTGAAGCTTCAGGGGAGGAATTTAGATCTTCCGTAGTCCTAAGAGGTATATCGGTGAAATAATTCACAAACTCTTGGGCTACTTCTATGTTAGAGCTTTTGGGACCATGTGAAGTCTCCAATAAAAAATCCGTATTGCGTACTTTATTCCTACCAGTTTCACTATTAATAACTTTCCACACAGTCTTTATTTTATTGTCTGCCGTTTTGATTTTATTGCTAATGTACAGGGCTTTCGCTACCTTGCAAATCTTTCTGAAAAGTTTAGAATATCTATTTACATATTTATTAAAGGTTTCAGTGTTGAAGAATGGCTTAAGGCCGTACAGCTCATATAGTTTTTCCCTACTTACCCTAATACCTGTAGTCGCCCAGTCACTAAATACAAACTTAGGGAAAATATTTTTCGACTTCTTTTCAAAAGCTGTGTTAAATTCATTGAGTACCACTGAAAAGAAATTATCATAAAATTTATTTGCATCATCAATATCATGGCCCAGAACATTTAACTTATTTTCTAAGTTACTATTAAATTGTGTTAATTTGCCAATTGTAATTGGCCTAAATTGAATTAAAGTTTTTTCCAAGGCTGCGTGAGACTTAAAAGCTACCGTTTGTCCACTATGATCAGACGGAAGATAGTTTACTATGGCTTTATCTAAATAGTCACAATTGCAGAAAACATTATCAATACAAGTAGCAGATGTTGGAGTTACTCTAGTTGGCTCTTTAAAGACATTAGTCAAATTAAATGATTTAAAGAGGCTTAAAAATCTGCTGCTATTTGAATTATTCTCCAAAATATTAATATTAAAATCACCACAAATAATTACGGATTTGTTACTATCTGCAAGTTTGGCTAAAATATCTTCCATTGTTGTTCGGGGGTCTGTACACGCACACTATAACATGCTTATCCAGCTCAACACAGGACAGTTCAATGCAATGTTCCGTTGACAAGTTAACTATGTCATTACGTTGCTTAAATTTTAAGCATTTTTTTATTAAGATTAGGGAACCACCACGCAGCATTGATTTACGGTTAAAACAACTACCCACAGTATAATTTTCATAACTGAGTAGCCCCTGGTAGTCCTTCAACCAATGTTCACTAAGACATACAACGTCAAACATTGTTCTTTCTAATAACATTTCAATTTCTAATAATTTAGAAGAGATACCTTGAATATTTTGATGAAACAATTTCAATTCATGCTGCTGAGACCCCTTTTGCTGCATAACTATTTGAGAGCAAGAAGATACCTTACTGATGGTTGGTACAACTACGGTGTTTCTGGTACCCTCTGTTGTCTTATGAACTAGTTTAAATGACCCGGAGTTTGTTCCAAATCTATAATATTATCACCTGGCAGTGAGTTGCAACTAATTATAGCCTCTACGTTAAATAAAGAATTTTCCACAGTGGTACTTGGAACCTCCTTCGTACACTTCATAAAAGTATTCATAGCAATTGTGCTACCGTTAATTTGATCCACCACATGATTATTAGTATGATTACTAAACATTGTGGTGTCAATTATACAAGACCTCGACATACTACTTATGTCTGTGTTAATATAATAAGCTAATAGCCGTGCTATTGTGTGTCTATAACTAATTGGCAGATACGTTGTACCCCTGGTCGACTTTAAATGGTCAACAAAAATGTTGGTGTCAAAAAACATAAACTTGTCACTATAGTGACTAACTAAAAAGTACATATGTTTGTTAAGCATATGAATATAATTATTTTGTCTATTTGACCATTTTTTCACCATTCATTTCCACCATTCATCAAAAAATTTTGGTGAATTTTGGAAGGCAACGAACAAGTTAAATACTAAGCCTGGCATCCCTGTGAGTGTGGGAGGTGTGAGTGACAGTAAGAGCATAGCTGACTTGTTTAGGGAACACTTTGGGGTAAGTTCACCACTTGGCCCTTCAAAGATGATGCCAGATGCTGATCCTATCGTGGCTGGTGACTTGTTTAATGTGTCTGTTAAACAAGTGTCAGGTATAATCAAAAAGATGACCCGGGGTAAGTCACCTGGTCATGATGGGCTCAGTATCGAACAACTAAAGTATGCTGGAGTCCATTTACCACGCGTTCTGGCAATGTTTTACACATTGTGTCTAAGTCATTCATACTTACCCGTTGACCTCATGCGAACTATTGTGGTACCAATTGTAAAAAATAAAACGGGTGACTTATCGGATAAAGGCAATTACAGACCTATATCGTTGGCAACAGTAGTGGCCAAGGTGCTGGATGCTGTGCTTGATTCAGAGCTGGAAAAACATCTCCATATTCATGATTCCCAGTTCTGGTTTCGGCCTGGACTTTCTACTGAAAGCGCCATCCTGAGTCTTAAGCACACTGTCCAGTACTATACACAGAGGGGTACACCTGTATATGCATGTTTCCTCGACCTGTCAAAAGCTTTTGACCTAGTGTCATATGACTTGCTGTGGGAAAAGCTTAATAAAACGGAAGTGCATACGCAGGTGCAACGTCTCTTTCACTATTGGTATGCTAATCAGACAAATAATGTTAGATGGGCAGGCAGCCTCTCTGACGTGTACAGGTTGGAGTGCGGGACAGGACAAGGTGGGTTGACATCTCCCAAGCTCTTTAACCTGTATATGAACGAGCTGATGGTTGAGCTCAGCAGCACGCGCATTGGCTGCTCGATCGATAATGTCTGTATTAATAATATCAGTTATGCTGACGACATGGTGCTGTTGAGCCCAGCTGTCAGTGCGTTGAGGCAGCTCATACATATTTGTGAGAATAATGCCCAAAACCACGGTCTTTTGTACAACTGCACGAAAAGTGAGTATTTGGTTTTTAAGTCTTCGAGTAAATGCCCATCTAGTGTGCCCAAAATCCATTAAGTTCGAGTTTTGTAAAGATACAGCTGAATACATCAAGTAAGAACAAGCTGCATTGAAAGTGGAAATAGAAAATATCCATCCTACAAAATGAGCCGGGCTGGAGATTAGTCACGACCTTCATATGACAATGATAGACGGAAAAGTGGCCACTATATAATTATAACAGATACTTCATCTGCATCTGCTTGCAACATTTGCCTTGTTAAGCCAACTGAAATGAACAAGCTGTTAGAAGATTTTTTAGAGATTATGAGAAATCTGCCGAAATAACCAATATTGACTAAGACCTACTGATGCAGTTTGCGGTTATTCTTCAAGCATTTCATCTGGATGTGCCATAGACATTGAAAAATTCAGGACGTATAAAATATTGCAGAGAAACAGCTGAGATCTTTGTTCATCTATACCCGTGGTTTTACATGCCTGCCAGTGTACACAAACTACATATACAAGGTGCCGACACAAATGTCATAACTTTGGGCTCCTACAAATTGGTATTCTTTCCAAAGAAGCGGGTGAAGCAAGAAACAAAGAATTTCGAAAAGTTCGTGAATGTCACCCACGATAACAGGATAAAGACTACCGAAGATTTGCTTCATAATCTTTTAATTATTTCAGACCCATATTTATCCCATATTCGACCAAAATACAACAACACAAAGCAATTGGATTTTTTTCCAGATGTACAGTAGTTGCAGTTCGAAGATGATCCATTAGTGTAAACGAGAGAGATTTAGTAATGTCATTTTGTGATGATGATGTTAGAGTTGAGATTGTTATATAAGTTGATCTAATAAAATAGTCCTTTTTAGGACTACTTAAAATAGTGAAAACAGCACTTTTCAAGGCTATACCTATTTCTAATTGTTTCTTTTAAGAATAGTCGCGTTAGTAATTTAACCAACAAGATCAACCATGATTTATCAATAGGAAATATCCACTGATGAAAGAATGTTTAGCAGATAATTATTTATATAAATAAAAAACATATATAAGCACAAACTACGTTTATTTCAATTGAAAAACTCATTAGTAATATTGAGATCATTAATATTTTAAACTTTGAAGCATCATAGGCGCCAAGGCCGCAGGGATACGCAAGTAATTTAAAGGTCTTACTTACCAGAATATAAGGTTTGCTTGCTATAGGTACTTTGATACTGAACAGAGAAAATAAATAAAATAATTTTTCTCCCATACTTACATGTTTTATTCAATATTTTTTTTAGACCTGAAGGAGCAATTTTTTTGAAAAGTTGTAGTATTAATTATTAATCAGCGTTAAATTTTCTATACAAAACCATTTTTTGTTAAGAGAAATATGCATTTTCGATCCTACGTGCACTTTTTTGAAAATCCGGACCACTGTGCGTCGTGTGTGCGTCGCGAGTTTCGCATTTCGCAACTTGCATCGCGTCGTCTTGCCTTCTTCAACAGTTTCAACCGTTTGATAAACTACTTCCGAGTTACCGACCGAATCAACTCGAGTAGACAAGTTTGACTCGACTCGAGTAACCCAGATAAAATGACTCGCCCCATCGCTATCTGACACTGACAGTTGACAGCCGCTAAACCAACATGAAAAATTAATTTATTAGTTTCGCAATCAAACTTGCAAAAATTCATAATTTCTATAAATTTTCCTAAAAATACATTATGGTTGTTATAATCCACCGTAATAAGTTGTTTACGGCAGCTAAATGGTATACAATAAATAGTATTAAATTGACTGGGTCGGTGCGAAATTTAATGTCAAAACAACTAGTTTACAGTGAATTTGGAGATCCTCTCCATGTTCTAAAGCTCAGGGATACCGAAGTTCCTAGATTAGGCACCCAGGATGTTCTGGTTCGCATGTTGGCTGCACCCATAAACCCGGCTGATATAAACACTATTCAAGGTAGGTACATTAGCTTGGGGATTTTTTTGCCAAAAATAAAAACAATTTTAAAATTTTACTCATAATTTTTTACTATTACGGTACAATACTTAAAAGTCGTGTGTAAACTTTGATTTTCAAAATACTATGTACCTGAGTCTATAACTTGAAGGTATTTTGTTTTTTATTACTTTTTCATTATTTTTATTTAAGTACAACATATTATTATATTGATTAAAATCTTATTCTATTAAATATCTCACTTATTGTTACAAAATTATGTATTGTTTTAGGAAAATATCCAGTCAAGTTAATGCTGCCATGTATAGCTGGTAATGAAGGTGTAGGAGTTGTTGAAGAGATTGGAAAAGAAGTGAGTGATGTTAAGCCAGGAAACAAAGTTATAGTTACAAGGCCAGTGCAAGGTACTTGGAGGGATATTGCGACATTTGATAAAAATATGTTGAAAGTTGTTCCAGACAATTAGGGATTAATAGAAGCTGCAACTCTCACTGTTAATCCTTGCACTGCTTATAGAATGCTAACTGATTTCAAACCAGTGCGGAATGGTGGCATGGTTGTCATACAGAATGGAGCTAATAGTGCTTGTGGACAAAATGTCATACAAATATGCAAAGCATGGGGTGTTCCAAATATAAACATAGTGCGAAATAGGCCTGAAATAAATAAGTTAAAGAATTACTTACAGTCCCTAGTAGCTACATAAATGTTCTTACAGAAGAAGAACTGCGGTCAACAACTATTTTTAGAGAAAAAAAGATAGATAAACCTTCTCTAGCCCTAAACTGTGTTGGAGGGAAAAGTTCACTAGAGATGTTGAGACAGTTGGCACATTCTGGTTGCATGGTCACTTATGGAGGAATGTCAAGAGAACCAGTGGCAATACCAACTTCTTCATTTATTTTTAAAAATCTAGCATTTTATGGGTTCTGGATGACTGCATGGAATGATAAAGCTAGTAGCTCTACCAAGGACGAAATGATGTCAGAAGTAATTTCATTGATGTCTGAAAAGAAACTTGAAGCTCCTGTACATAAAATGGTGAAATTCAACAAATTTAAAGAAGCCATTGGCAATACTTTCTCCTCTAAGGGATTTCAAGGATGTAAATATATTTTAGATTTTAGTTAACTAAAATGATGTGGTTTATTTTATTAAGCTGTGTTAATAGTTGAAAATATAAAATTATTATAGAGAGTAATTTTGTTTTACTCCAACTCCAAATGCATGCCAGTCGCATTTTAGCTTACTTACCCCAAGTTCGGAAAAGTGATACTTTCGATGTTAGCCCGCCAACAGTCGTTCCGAATTACCGTAAACGGCTGATTCTTTGAAACGAGAGAATGTCTCATTCATCTGGCCTAGTTTTTTCTTTACAATATGATATTTTTATTTACATATTTGTAATGGACGCCGAGCCTGCGGACCTAATATGTGTCAAAGTGACAATAGACTGATAGGACAGTGAGTGATTATGTGAATAATTAGTGTTTTCTAAGTGAACCTAATTAGTTTTTAGTGAGGAACTCATAAAATGAGCCCTAATTGTGTAGTGATAACGTGTAATTATATTACGTAGTGATAAGGACTAAGGTTTTGTTATGGTGACTTTTTAAGGTTTTTATATTTTTGTAGGATAGATTAGTGAATTCTAAGTCGAATGATATAAGGTTTTATATGTGAAATATGAAAAAAGCATGTTTAAAGTGTAAAGGCTCTCGTTAAGGTAAAGTTTCGCGATACTAAAGGTTATTGCATGTAATTTCGAGATTATTCCGGGCTTGATTCTGATTGGTTGAAATATTCGTGATCATTCCGGAATGTTCCTTAATGGTTGAAAAGTTCCACCTCCTGACCGTTCGACCAATCAGCGATCAGCTGCGTAATATATAAATTGGAACCGGTTTTGTTCGTAGACACAGTCGTTTCCGATACACAGTCGTTTCCGATACACAGTCGTTTCCGATACACAGTCGTTTCCGATTCACAGTCGTTTTCCGAATATTCTAATAAGAATACCTGAGAAGAAATAAACCTGGAAGAAAGAAGCCTTGTTTTATTTCAAGTTCAAGAAGAACACCCACAAAGAAGACAAGAAAAATATACAGTCCACTACAGTCTGGTCCTTCGAGCGCCGGATTTAGATCGGAAGAATTTGCGACGACGTACCTACAGCCTGGTGTTTCGTTTAAGATCAGAATAATCTGCGACGACGCACCTACGGAAACGACGTGTGAACAACGAGTCTGCGTAACGAAGATTGAACCAACGTTTCAAGATCACGCCAAGTGAGGGAAGAAAAATCAGGATCTGCTAGTCTCGCTTAGAAGAGGGCTCCGTTGAAGTGGAGACGAAGAATTCACCGGTTCCTAACGTGTTGGAGGGGCCCCGTTGAGGTGATATTCGTTAACCACTGGTCCTAGAAGAAGAGGGACATTTGATCAAGGGCGGATCCAGATTATTCAGGGGCGGATCAAGAAGAGGATCGTTGGGCTCGGGACTCGTCAGGGGCGGATCAAGTGAACCGCTATTAGTGAACATTTGGGAACGATTCCACATACATTCCACAGTGAAAATGGTGGTCACCCGAAGCCAGGGAGATGCAGTGGAAGTGGAAGAACAGCGACGCGCCCAGCTACAGGAAGCAGCGCGTATTGAGAAGGAGCGACTACGAAGACTGTCGATGGAGCCGCCGGCGTCACCCTTTTCAAGGGGAGCGGACGCTAGCACGGCAGGACCTTCTGGGGTCGCCACAAGAACCGAAGATCTACAGAGACCAAGGTCGCCTACAAGATCAGTAAGGTCGATACGCTCAAACACCAGCGTCACGACACGACTACGAGTGGCGGAACTGGAGGCAGCAGAGAAGTTGGCCGCCATAAGAAGAAGGGAATTAGAGTTGGAAGCAGACTTGATCAAGAAGAGGTTAGCAGTGGAAGTGTCGGTTATCAATGACGAAGAGAGCGTGCATGAAGAGCAGCTAGCAGAAGTCCTCCCACGGGAAGAACCTCTACGTAAAGTGGACGACTGGCTAATGAAGAACCTGCTCACTACACGGGGGGAGGAAGCACCCAGAAGAGAGGAAGCGAAGCAGCTCCGGTTCGACACAGCACGAGGAAGATCATCTACACCCACCAGGACCAGGAACAGCATAGAACACCTGGCAGCTACCCTACAGAAAATGGCAAGACCAAGACTGCGACACATGGACCTTCCTATTTTCTCCGGCGCGACCAACGAGTGGCTTCCATTCAAAGCATCGTATCGAGACTCGACACAGATGTACCAGATCTCGGCAGCAGAGAACATCCAAAGACTGAGGAGCTGCCTGAAGGGAGAAGCTAGAGACGCAGTAGCCGCCCTACTCCATACGGTCACGGACCCGAACGTCATAATGAAGACATTGGAGCAGTGTTTCGGAAGACCAGAAGTCATTATCGACAAGGCAATAGAAGACCTGAAGAAACTTCCGAGACTGGGGGCCTCAGCGACGGAGCTAAATAGCTTCGCCATCAAGCTGCAAAATATAACCTGCGTTCTCAAGACTATCGACCAGAGAGGGTACCTGTACAATCCGATGCTGAGCAGAGAGGTGCTAGAGAAGATGAGCCCGCACCTGAAGGCAAGATGGTGTGACTACGCGTACGACCACGAAGGCACCGGGGACCCAGAGATCATCGTAATTGTCGGCGACGAGGGTCCCATGCAGGCACCAGGGCGCAAGTAGTGGTCGAGACCACCTAACACGCAAGTAGTTTTTTGTCATGTTTTATATGTTTAGGATAGGATGTTTTCACTTATTAAATGTTAATTTGGATTAATTAGTTAGTAACTCATTAGGTTTAATTGATAAAGACTGAGTTTTGCTAATTTAAGTGTATAAATAAGTAGCATCTAACGTGTTTCTAAAGATTTTTATGTTTTGTTGTGGATGGCAGAATACAATTTAAGTTATTGTCTCTATTCTGTCTGTAATTAGCACCTTCATTAATTAGTGAGGTCGGGAATAACAATGTATGTAAGATTCTAATAAGATCTTGCAAGTAAATTCGATCTTGATGAAGAAATCGTTGAGTTTATATGTTGTTGTAATGATAAGGATTTAACTTGTGTTATTACTTGTTGATAATATTCTATTACTGTTAATTAGTGTTTTTTAGCCTAATAGAAGCTATTAGTAACAATAGATCTCAATTTGCAAGGATTTAGATAAAGTCGAAATTCTAAAATTTTCGCGATCTTTTACGTAATTAGAATTTGAAAATGAGACTTTTTATTTGATGACTAATTAGCAAGAACATTATGTAATTAGTTAGGATCTGTCTAGAAAATGATGTTATAACAAATAGAATCCTAATTAGAATTTTATTGGAAAAGATATAAGAAGTTTTGTGTACATGAATGTGGTCGAACTAGAATATTTTACAGTTTTTGTTCTAGAAACTTTTTTATGTGCTAATGTATGTGAAATATTATTGTTTTATGTAAAAGTAGAGATTGTAACCGACATTTTGATGTATATATTGTCATGGTTTTATGAAACAATAAATAAATACGGCGTCAGAAAGGGTTCGGCTGAAGTGAAATTGAAGCGAAATTTAAAGTAAATTTAGAGCAAAATACGCGGTCCCCGTTAACAGAACTTAGCGGGGTATATAAGACGGGCTGTTTTTTGGTCCGATGTCAGTCGAAAACGTGCCACCGAAGAGGCAAGAACACTTAGGAAAAAGCTTCAAGCCGAACCCCGAAGAACCTTTTCAAGTCGAAAACGTGTTTGATTTCTCTTCGGTATCCCCTCTGAGGTCCTCCTACGTGCTCCGTCGTCGTCGAAGATACGTATTCAGGGGTGCGTGGTGGCGTACGTGACCAGCGAACCAGTAAGGCAGCGTACGTCAAAAATCGGGTTGAACTGTCCCGAGGGCTCGGTAGCTGCAGGGTACGACCCGCTACCGTCAACACCTCCTAACCGGGGTTAGTCCGCCACAGTTTATGGTCCTTCGAGCCGGATCCCTGTAAGAAGACAGAAGAAGAAGAAGCCAGAAGATTCAAGAAGATGGGCCCCGTAACGAGATCGCAGAAGGATGCCCCCTCACGCCCCACGTCTCGCCCCTCCGAGAGGGACCAGACAGGGGAAGCTTCCGGGTCAGAAGGAGTCACGTCTGCGTCATCAGGGACAACGGGAACGGGTTCAACAGGAACCACTGGTACAACTTCTTCAGGGACGACGAGAACGGAAGATACCTCAGCGACGGAGGCCACTGTCACGACTGCGACCACAGCGGCGACCGGTGCTACCGGTCAGAAGAAAGAAGATGCCGCACCGAAAGGGACGACAAAGAAGACTCCAGAAGATGGTCTGGCAAAGGGTGTTGCCAGGTCTGCTGCCACCTTGAAGCCGATGGGAGTCAGTCGTCGAGCCAGGTCCACGAAGACCACGAGTTCATCAGCCAGAAGACGCGAGCTGGAAGCCAGGGAAGAGCTGGCACGCCTGGAACTGGAGCAAGCACAAGCAGCAGCGAAGCTGGCACGCGTCAGGTTGGAGATGGCGCAATGCGATGATGATGACTCCGTGGATGAAGACCTGGAAGAACGAACAGCACAGGTGCAGAACTGGATCCAGTCTTCAGTACTTGAAGAATGCAACGACAAACAACCCGAGCTACGAGGTCAGCGTCCATCAGAAGAGCTGCAAGTGAAGCCTGAAGAGAACTCCTCAACGAAAGGTGCTACGATCGAGCTGCAAACGCTGACAAGTGCGTTGAAGGAAGCCTTTGCCACACGAGGAGGATCATTCGAGCAGCCGAAGTACATCCACGAGTTACCCTACTTCGACGGCAACAGCAGCGAGTGGACAGCTTTCAAGGTTGTTTATGAAGACACGGCACCAATGTTCAACGAAGTACAAAATATGGCTCGACTAAGAAGAGCACTGAAGGGCAGTGCAAGAGAAGCCATCAAGAGTTTGCTGTTTTCAGAAGCTTCTCCATTGGAAGTGATGCAGGCCCTGAAAAGAAGATACGGAAGACCTGATGCGCTGGTGCTGGCTGAGTTGGACAAGATCAAGACGCTGCCAAGGATATCAGAAAACCCAAGGGATATCTGCGTCTTCGCGAGCCAGATTAACAACAGCGTAGCAGCCATCAAAGGATTGAAGAAGCCGCAGTACCTGCATTCACCAGAGATAGTGAAGCAAATAGTTGAGAAGATGCCTACGATCCTCAAGTTTAGGTGGTACGACTTCACTGCAGCAACGGAAGAAGGCGAGTTCTCGGATCTGACGCTGGTGTCCAGATTTTTGAATATTGAAGCGGACAAATGTGGAGCCTTCGCGACTTCTGAAGAGAAGACATGGACCAAGAGGACTCATCGACAAGCGACGCACTCAACGAAAGAAAAGGAAGGGAACTTCAGGGAAAAGGAATCAAGAATCAGCGAGAAGACTTGCCCCTTGTGTCAGGGCGAACACCTCCTCCTGGATTGCCAGAAGTTCCTGAAGGCGTCGGTGCAAGATCGGTGGGCATTGGTCAAGAAGAGTCGCGTCTGCTTCAAGTGTCTCCAAGGGAAGCATCGCAAAGAGAACTGCAAGAAGCCGCCGTGTAAAGAATGCAAGAGGTGGCACCATCATCTGCTGCATGTGAACATGGAAGAGAGGACCTCAGAGGGGAACAAAGAGACACAGCAAGAAGTAGCAAGTGTCATGGCATCAGTGAATGCGGCCAACAATGCAAGGGCGTACCTGAAGATAGTACCAGTTGAAGTCTTCGGGTCGCATGGATCCAAAAGGATATTGGCTCTAATGGATGAAGGGTCAACGGTGTCACTGCTAGATGAGAAGGTGGCACAGGAGATCGGCGTTCAAGGAAAGAATGAAGAACTGATCATCGAAACAGTGGGAGGTCAGCTTATCAGGAAGAAGGACTCGCAGACATTGGACCTGATGGTGAAGGGGATTCGCCAAGGAAGAAGGAAGACCCTTAAGAGAGTGCGGACAGTCGATAACCTGAAGCTGACACCTCAGTTCTTGGACAAGAAGAGAATAGAAGATTGTTCACACTTGAAGAAGATCGCCGACTCTTTGCATTATGAAGGGGAGTCACCACAGCTGCTCATCGGTCAAGACAACTGGGAGCTCATCGTGACTCAAGAAATAAGAAGAGGAAGACCAGGTCAACCAGTTGCCTCAAGAACGGGACTTGGCTGGGTGCTACATGGGTTCGACACGGGAGGAATACGACCAGTGCACTTTGCCAACAGGTGTCTTCATGCCAGCACAACAGAAGAAGAGATGCATCAAGCCATCAAGGAACACTTCGCAATAGAAGCATTAGGTGTGCAACCAAGAAGACCTACGACAGATGCAGAAGGAAGAGCACTGGCCATCCTCGAGAAGACCTGCAGACGAATAGAAGATGGTCGTTTCGAAGCTGGACTGCTATGGAAACAAGAAGATGAAGTCATGCCTGAGAGTTACACTTCAGCGAAGAATCGACTCTTCAACATCGAGAAGAAGATAAATAAAGATCCTCAGTTGAAGACGGAATATTGCAAGCAGATCCAGCACCTGATCGACAACAAGTATGCAGAAGAAGCACCTGCCAAGCAAGAAGAAAATAAGAAGACCTGGTACCTACCTCACTTCTCCGTGGTTCATCCGCTCAAGAAGAAGATTCGGATCGTGTTCGACGCCGCAGCGAAATGCAAAGGAAGAAGCCTCAACGACGCTCTGTTACCAGGGCCAGACCTACTGCAATCGCTCTTCGGTGTGCTGCTGAGATTCCGACAAGGACCATTAGCAGTAGCAGCCGACATCAAGGAAATGTTTCTGCAAGTTCGCATCCGACCAGAAGATAGAGACAGTCTACGGTTCCTGTGGAGAGGTGATCGACGAGACGTGGCACCGAAGGAATATCGGATGACTTCAGTGGTCTTCGGTGCAACATCATCTCCCTGCACAGCCATATACGTCAAGAATCGGAATGCAGCGGACTTCAAGGAGCAGTACCCAGAAGCAGTAAGGGCAGTAGAGCTGAACCACTACATGGATGACTACCTGCACAGCTTTCATACGGAAGAAGAATTCAGAAGAGTGACAGCGCAGGTAGACCTCATTCACAAGAAGGCGGGCTTCGAACTCAGGGGATGGGCATCGAATCAACCTGAACTGCTGCGAGGCACGGACAACGACGCAACGGAGAAGACAGAAGTAGACCTTGGCGAGAAAGAAGAGAAGACACTTGGACTGCGTTGGTTCACAGAAAGAGACTCCATCGGATTCAGGGCGAATCTTCGAAACACACCAGAAGAGATAGCAAAGGGTTTCAAGATTCCGACCAAGAGGGAAGTCACCAGCGCTGTCATGTCAACCTTCGATCCATTGGGGTTGGCATCACCGGTTCTCGTCCAAGGCAAGAAGCTGCTTCAAAGTATATGGAGAAGTGGCATCGGTTGGGATCAAGAAATAGAAGAAAAGGAATATGAAACATGGAAGACTTACCTGGAGAAGATGAAGCTGCTCGGTATCTGAAAAGACCTTCAGACCGAGGTGTCTAGCGCCACATCGCACCGAGGGGGAGCTGCACACGTTCACAGATGCAAGCGAGACAGCGTATGCAGCCACCGTGTATTGGAGAACAGAGAAACAAGATGGGACATACCACGTAAGCTTGGTGGCGGCGAAAGTACGAGTGACGCCATTGAAGCCGGTATCAATACCCAGACTTGAGCTGCAGGCGGCCCTCCTAGGAAGCAGACTAGCACACTCAGTGGAAGAGGAAATGGATCTGAAGGTGCAGAAGAAGACCTTTTGGACAGACTCCAGCATAGTGCTTTCATGGATCAAGACGGACCCAAGAACGTTCAAGACCTTCGTAGCTCATCGTTTGGCAGAGATAGAAGATCTAACAAAACCACAGGAATGGAGATGGGTACCTACGGCTCAGAATCCAGCAGATGATGCGACGCGCGACGTGCCGGAAGACTTCGACTGCGATCACCGTTGGATCACTGGTCCTGACTTCTTGAAGAAAGAAGAAGCGCACTGGCCTGCACCAAGAACCTTCAAGAAGGAGACCACCGGTGAAGAGAAGACCACAGACGTCGCGGCAGCAGCGAGCATCAGCCACCCATCACCTGACCCAGAGAGGTTTTCGTCCTGGAAGAGACTCTGGCGAGCTACAGCGAGAGTACTGCAGTTCATACAACGCTGCAGAAGGAAGGAACAGGTTCACGTCAGCCAAGAAGATCCAACCTGGAAGATGACGCAAGGCAAGAAGGCGAAGAAAATTGAGAAGAATATTCGACCTTCGAAGAAACCGGAAGAATGCTACGCTCCATTAGACGCAGACCTACTAGAGCAAGCTGAAACTCTCCTGTTGAAGGGAAGCCAAGAAAGGAGCTTCAAAGAAGATATCAAGTGTCTTCAGCAAGGGAAACAACTCGAGGGCAGCAGTAAATTGAAAAGGCTCGACGTAGTGTTAGAAGATGGACTCCTGCGCCTAAAAGGAAGAATCGACGCGATACAGGGTGTGTCAAGAGAATATAAGCGACCCATCGTGCTCGACAGCAAGGACCAGACAACGCGACTCATCATCGAACATTTCCACTGTCGCTTCAATCATGGGAATCATGCGACAGTAATGAACGAGATAAGGCAACGCTTCTGGGTATTAGGATTGAGGTCAGCAATTCAGCGGTTCAGCACCAGTGCCAGTGGTGCAAAACGAAGAAGGCGAAACCGCAAGAACTACCGACGGGCAACTTACCTGCTGAGAGGCTGATGCACGGAACACCTCCTTTTACGTGCACCGGCATTGATTACTTCGGCCCAATGACGATCACCGTGGGAAGAAGACGCGAGAAGAGATGGGGAGCGCTTTTCACTTGCCTAACTACCAGGGCAGTGCACATCGAGCTTGCTCCTTCGCTCTCCACCGACTCCATGATCATGGCTCTACGACGGTTCGCTGCAAGAAGAGGAATGCCGAAGATAATCTACTCAGACAACGGGACCAACTTTGTCGGCGCCAACAAAGAATTGAAAGAAGCGCTCGACACGTTGAAAAATGAAGACCTCGTCTCAGAAGCAGAGAAGATCGGCGTGCAATGGAAGTTCATCCCGCCTGGTGCACCCAACATGGGCGGTGCATGGGAGCGTCTGGTGCGATCCATTAAAACCGCACTGGACGCCACACTCAAAGAACGACATCCTCGAGAGGAGGTACTTCACACTCTCCTCCTAGAGGCCGAGCACACAGTCAACTCTCGGCCTCTCACCCACATCTCCGAGAACCCTGAAGAAGAAGCGCTCACACCAAACCACTTCCTCATCGGGCGATCATGCGGCGCTACGAGAATCGGCAGCTTCGAAGATCACGTGCTCGTGGGCAGGGACACCTGGAAGGCTACGCAGCGACTTGCCGACCACTTCTGGCAACGTTGGCTGCGTGAATACCTGCCCACTCTGCTGCCGAGGAAGACTACGGGCAGAACCAGCTCCACGGACCTGCGAGTTGGCGACATCGTGCTCATCGTCGACCACAGCCTGCCGAGATGCACCTGGCCACGCGGCAGAATCCTGCGGGTGTATCCTGGACCAGACGGGCGCATCAGGATCGTCGACGTCGAGACAAGAGGCGGTGTGCTGCGACGGCCGAGCTCGCGTGTGGTGTTGTTGGTGCCGGGAGTATCGCCGAGGCTGGAGGATGGTGCGACGCACGAGGGGGAGACTGTCGGCGACGAGGGTCCCATGCAGGCACCAGGGCGCAAGTAGTGGTCGAGACCACCTAACACGCAAGTAGTTTTTTGTCATGTTTTATATGTTTAGGATAGGATGTTTTCACTTATTAAATGTTAATTTGGATTAATTAGTTAGTAACTCATTAGGTTTAATTGATAAAGACTGAGTTTTGCTAATTTAAGTGTATAAATAAGTAGCATCTAACGTGTTTCTAAAGATTTTTATGTTTTGTTGTGGATGGCAGAATACAATTTAAGTTATTGTCTCTATTCTGTCTGTAATTAGCACCTTCATTAATTAGTGAGGTCGGGAATAACAATGTATATAAGATTCTAATAAGATCTTGCAAGTAAATTCGATCTTGATGAAGAAATCGTTGAGTTTATATGTTGTTGTAATGATAAGGATTTAACTTGTGTTATTACTTGTTGATAATATTCTATTACTGTTAATTAGTGTTTTTTAGCCTAATAGAAGCTATTAGTAACAATAGATCTCAATTTGCAAGGATTTAGATAAAGTCGAAATTCTAAAATTTTCGCGATCTTTTACGTAATTAGAATTTGAAAATGAGACTTTTTATTTGATGACTAATTAGCAAGAACATTATGTAATTAGTTAGGATCTGTCTAGAAAATGATGTTATAACAAATAGAATCCTAATTAGAATCTTATTGGAAAAGATATAAGAAGTTTTGTGTACATGAATGTGGTCGAACTAGAATATTTTACAGTTTTTGTTCTAGAAACTTTTTTATGTGCTAATGTATGTGAAATATTATTGTTTTATGTAAAAGTAGAGATTGTAACCGACATTTTGATGTATATATTGTCATGGTTTTATGAAACAATAAATAAATACGGCGTCAGAAAGGGTTCGGCTGAAGTGAAATTGAAGCGAAATTTAAAGTAAATTTAGAGCAAAATACGCGGTCCCCGTTAACAGAACTTAGCGGGGTATATAAGACGGGCTGTTTTTTGGTCCGATGTCAGTCGAAAACGTGCCACCGAAGAGGCAAGAACACTTAGGAAAAAGCTTCAAGCCGAACCCCGAAGAACCTTTTCAAGTCGAAAACGTGTTTGATTTCTCTTCGGTATCCCCTCTGAGGTCCTCCTACGTGCTCCGTCGTCGTCGAAGATACGCATTCAGGGGTGCGTGGTGGCGTACGTGACCAGCGAACCAGTAAGGCAGCGTACGTCAAAAATCGGGTTGAACTGTCCCGAGGGCTCGGTAGCTGCAGGGTACGACCCGCTACCGTCAACACCTCCTAACAGGGGTTAGTCCGCCACAGTAATGTCTCAGTTTTTGATGCGGGAAGCGGACAGGGCGTTACGATACACATACGCCCCTGCATCGTGCGCCTCTAGTGTAAAGAGGGCAAGACCTGCTGTGACACTTAAGAAGAAAGCGACGGTGTACGCCACGGTAGAAGACACAGAAGAGAAAAAGGACTTGTGCCCAAAGTGTGATCAAGATCACTTGCTAACAGCGTGTCCCAAATATAAGGCGCTTTCGGTTGACCAGAGATGGCGTCTGATTCGCGAGAAGGGAGTCTGCTTCAAGTGCGCCCAGAGAAGACATCGACGCATAGTGTGCAAGGCGAAGCCGTGCGGCGTAAACGACTGCCGCCGCCCACATCACTCTTCCCTGCACAATGACGAGAAGACAGAAGCCAGGAAACCCGAAGAAGCGAAGACCGACGAGTCACCGAAGCAAGAAGCAGTACTATCGGTAGCAACGAGACCTGCTCCCGGACCCAAGACTGTGCTGCTGAAGATGTGCCCTATCATCGTGACGGGACCACGGGGGGAGGCAAATACCTACGCGCTGCTGGATGAGGGAGCGACGATCACCCTCATTGATAAGGAACTAGCAGCCAGCATTGGGGCAGAAGGACCGTCACAACCGCTTCACCTGAACGGAGTGAACATGTTACAGCAGGAAATGGAAAGTAAGCTCGTATCCGTCGAGGTTAAGGGGGTTAAGGAAACGGATGGACATCGGATCAGAGCAAGAACGATAAAAGATCTGAAGCTGTACCAGCAGGCCATTCCGGAGACCTTATTGGACTACGAGCACCTGAGGGACTTGGACCGAGACGAGGTGTGCTATGGAACGGCGCGCCCTGGACTCCTGGTAGGAACTGATCATTGGGAGTGTATCGTTTCAAGAGAGTTGCGAGTCGGCAGCCCGAACTAGCCAGCTGCTTCAAGGACTCAACTCGGATGGGTGGTGCATGGGACCGCGCCACGCGGCACCATCTATCGAGAGGGAAACGTGCTACACTTATACGAGCCTGCCAGACCCACCAGTGCGGGCGATCAGGAGCTCCACAACTTGGTTGAAACCCACTTCAAGATCGAGTCTCTTGGTATACAGAAGAAGCCAAGAGTCAGCGAAGCGGACAAGCGAGCCATCTCTATAGTCGAGAGAACGACAAAGAAGATTGACGGAGGCTACGAGGTGGGATTGCCATGGCGACGGGACGACACCGCCATGCCCTCTAGCTACAATCAAGCGTTTCGTCGACTGAAGAAGATTGAGAAGAAGATGGACTCGGACCCCGCCTTTGAAAAGAACTACTCCAGCCAGATCGAGAACTTGTTGAAGAAAGGGTATGCAACTCCGTGCGACGGCTCTGAGGACGCAAGTGCCATCAGCTGGTACCTGCCCCACTTCGCGGTGCAGAACCCCAACAAACCGGGGAAATACCGTTTGGTGTTCGACGCGGCTGCTAGGAGCAACGGAGTGTGCCTCAACGACGAGTTGCTGGAGGGACCAGATCTGCTGTTGTCGCTGCAAGGGATCATCTTCAGGTATAGAGAGAAGGCCGTCGCGATCACAGCAGATATCCAAGAGATGTTCCTGCGGGTGAAGATAAGACCTCAAGATCAACCGGCTCAGCAATTCTTGTGGAGAGGAAAGGAACGAGAGAAGCCTCCACAGAAGTACAAGATGACCAGTATGATCTTCGGCGCCGCTAGCTCCCCGTATATGGCCCACCACATTCGCAACCACAACGCGGAAGTGTATGGGCAGGAGTTCCCGCGCGCACTGGAGGCAATCAGGAACAGTCATTACATGGATGATTGGGTGGCGAGCTACGAAGATGTAGAGGAGGCACGGAAGGCGGTTGAAGAAACACGGACCGTACACGCACACGCCGGATTCACCCTACGAGGATGGAGTGCCAGCGATAAGGCGGTGCTGAGCGACGTGCCCTCGGAGCTACACGCCACTACCCCTACGCCACGGGGGAGAACAGCCAGAGAGCAAGATCCTGGGGCTGTTCTGGAACGCCGAAAAGGATGAGCTCGGGTTCAACACATCTATGAACCGGGTCCCAGAAGAAGTGAGGTCAAGAGCACGTTCGCCGACCAAGCGGGAAGCACTCAGCGCCGTGATGTCGATCTACGACCCGCTGGGACTGCTGAGCCACTACACGATCCGGTCCAAAATTATCCTGCAGAACTTGTGGCGCCTACAAATAGCCTGGGACGAACAGATACCGGAAGAGGAGAACGAACTCTTTGCGTCCTGGCTTGCGCGCGTCCCAGAGATAGCCATGCTGAGGTTGCCGCGCTGCTACATTCTGGGGAAGTACGAACGAATCGATCTCCACGTGCTGTGTGACGCCAGCGAGCAGGCCTATGCGACCGCGGCATACTGGCGCATCAAGAGGAGCGACGGGAGTATCGCAGTCGTGTTGGTAGCAGCGAAGGCAAAGGTGGCGCCGAGGAAGACACAAACCATACCTCGGCTAGAACTCCAAGCGGTGGTCATCGGAGCAAGACTCGCCGACACGATTAAGAGGGAACATCGAGTGGAAATCGGCCAGACAATATACTGGACCGACTCCTCGACGGTCGTGCACTGGATACGACACGACATGCGACGCTACACACCGTTCGTAGCACATCGACTTGGGGAGATCGCCGAGTTGACGCAGAGAAAAGAATGGCGATGGCTCCCTACTGACCTGAACGTGGCTGACGATGCCACACGTCTGACTGACGCGCCGATCAGCTCAACGGATCGGTGGTTCCAGGGGCCGAGTTTCCTGTACTTGCCAGAAGACCAGTGGCCCGGGACGTCGACAGGTGAAGAAACAGATGAGGAAGTCCTGCACGTGAGCGAGACATCGGGGCGAGAAAGCTGGCTACCAGAACCGGAACGCTTCTCCAAGTACGAGACCCTGGTGAGAAGTGCAGCAAGAGTGCTGGCCTTCATCGACATCTGCCGACGACGAGCGACGCAGCTGGAACACCGACACATCGAACGCGCAGAGACCGAGCTGATCCGACGAGCGCAAGAGGATAGTTTCTGCGACGAGATCGCGCGGATGCAGTCTGCTCGTCCCCTCCCAAGAGCGAGCCGACTCTACCGGCTAGATCCGGTAATGGAAGATGGACTCCTGCGAGTGAGAGGCCGGATCGGAGCCTCCTCCGCGCCGATCGAGACAAAGCGGCCAGTCATCCTGGACGGCCGTCACCGCATCACAAAACTCCTGGTTATGCGGGAACACTGTGCAGCGGGTCACGCCAACCGAGAACGCGTGACCTGCAGTACGCGCTGCGGAGAAGGACTGCGCCCTCTGCCGGAGGCGGCGAGCAATGCCGCAAACGCCAGCCACAGGAGATCTGCCACAGGCTCGCCTTGACCCGTTCCACCGCCCATTCTCCAACTGCGGGGTGGATTATTTTGGACCGATGATGGTCAAGGTGGGGCATCGCCGTGAGAAGAGGTGGGGTGCACTGTTTACGTGCCTCACATCCCGCGCTGTGCACATCGAGCTCGTCGCGTCGCTCTCAACGGACTCGGTGATCATGGCATTGAGAAGAATGGCAGCGCGCAGAGGGTGGCCACGAGTCATGTATTCCGACAATGGGACGAACTTCCGCGGAGCAGATCAAGAGCTTCGTGCTGCCTACGAAGAGTGGCTCCCCACATTGAAAGACGAAGGGCTACTTCATCGGATGGAATGGTGGTTCATACCACCTGGTGCGCCAAATCAAGGTGGCGTATGGGAGAGAATGGTACGCTCCGTGAAGGCAGCTCTTAGCGCAACTCTGAAGGAGAAGGCGCCAGCTGAAGAAGTCCTGCAAACGCTCCTGACCGAGGCGGAGTTCTCCATCAACGCATGCCCACTGACCCACGTGAGCGTGAACCCAGCGGATCCTGAGGCCCTCACACCCAACCACTTCCTGTCCTGATCCTCCATCGGCCTACCATCGACGGGGCCCTGCGACGAGGCTGATCGACGAGTGTGGCGAGCAAGCATGGCGCTCGCGGACCACTTCTGGAGGCGCTGGCTCCGGAAGTACCTTCCTACTTTGGTACCCCGAGGCGAGCCACAGAACGACGTGCGTCCTCTGCAAGTTGGAGACGTCGTCCTCGTGGTCGACAGCACACTGCCCAGAAATACGTGGCCGATGGGACGAGTCGAGCGCACGCATCCAGGACCGGACGGCGGCGTCAGGATCGTCGAGGTGAGGACCAGGACCGGCGTCTTCCGGCGGCCAGTTAGCAAGCTCGTCGTCGTGTTGAGGAAGGAAGTTACGCAAGCTGCGCTGGGGGAGAGATGTAATGGACGCCGAGCCTGCGGACCTAATATGTGTCAAAGTGACAATAGACTGATAGGACAGTGAGCGATTATGTGAATAATTAGTGTTTTCTAAGTGAACCTAATTAGTTTTTAGTGAGGAACTCATAAAATGAGCCCTAATTGTGTAGTGATAACGTGTAATTATATTACGTAGTGATAAGGACTAAGGTTTTGTTATGGTGACTTTTTAAGGTTTTTATATTTTTGTAGGATAGATTAGTGAATTCTAAGTCGAATGATATAAGGTTTTATATGTGAAATATGGATATTTCTATGTAAAAAGCATGTTTAAAGTGTAAAGGCTCTCGTTAAGGTAAAGTTTCGCGATACTAAAGGTTATTGCATGTAATTTCGAGATTATTCCGGGCTTGATTCTGATTGGTTGAAATATTCGTGAGCATTCCGGAATGTTCCTTAATGGTTGAAA
The DNA here is from genome assembly GCA_905147345.3 of Mythimna impura. Lineage (NCBI taxonomy): Eukaryota > Metazoa > Arthropoda > Insecta > Lepidoptera > Noctuidae > Mythimna > Mythimna impura. Next base: position 12,733,678 of record LR990365.1, on the reverse strand, counting down.
AGTTCCACCTCCTGACCGTTCGACCAATCAGCGATCAGCTGCGTAATGTATAAATTGGAACCGGTTTTGTTTGTAGACACAGTCGTTTCCGATACACAGTCGTTTCCGATACACAGTCGTTTCCGATACACAGTCGTTTCCGATTCACAGTCGTTTTCCGAATATTCTAATAAGAATACCTGAGAAGAAATAAACCTGGAAGAAAGAAGCCTTGTTTTATTTCAAGTTCAAGAAGAACACCCACAAAGAAGACAAGAAATTATACAGTCCACTACAATATTAGTTTTCCCCAATCACTAAATGTATCAGAGGCACTCATTTGCGCCCAGTGGCTTAAGACACAATAGATATAAACGATAACTAGGCCAGATGAATGAGACATTCTCTCGGTTTCAAAGATTCACCCAAACGCCTACGGGCTGAAACTGCGTACAACGGATGCCCGCGCGGTTCCATACAAAATTGCCCGCGCAGGTCACCGCAACGGAGCACTCGCATAGCGCGTATACCGCGCGGGCGCCCTCTTTACACAGTTTCAGCCCTACATCAGGCGATTTGTTGACGAGCTAACAGCGATGATTTCGTAATTCGGAACGCGATGTTAATTATAAAAGTGTTGTGATGCGCATAGAAAGAAGAAGAAGAAGACTTACTTACTTTTCTAATATTTTCTTTGTTTAATTCCAGGAAAGACTGTGTTACTTCCTAGATTGCCAGCCATCCCTGGAGATGAAGGAGTTGGAGAAATAATGGAAATGGGAAAACATGTCAATACTGTAGCCCTTGGTGACAGAGTTGTCCTAGCATCCAGGCTACGAGGTTCTTGGAGATACTATGGTGTTTTTAACCAAAGAGACGTACATGTTATTGCAAAAAATCTTGCAATTCCAGAAGCCGCCATGCTAACTGCAGCCCCTTGCTCAGCGTACAGATTACTAAACGACTTTAAAAAAATGAAACCTGGTGATACAGTTGCACAAAATGCTGCCAGTAGCTCATTAGGTCAATCCGTAATACAGTTATGTAAAGCTAGAGGCATAAACACTTTTAATATTGTTGCCAGTCATTGTGGTTATGAAACCGTTAAGGCGCATTTGCTTAAAATAGGAGCTAGTACAGTGTATACTTTAGAGGAAGCTGAGGCACTCACAACCTTCGATACATCTCTAGCCAGACCTTCGCTAGCGTTGAACAGTTTAGGCGGAAGATATGAAGATGTTATGCTTAAACTACTTGCACGTAATGGAGTCATAGTCTATTATGGATTTGCATATTTTTTACCATCGATGAAGAAGCATTTCCGGTGCGATGTCGATTTTTATAAATTCAATATGCAACGTTGGGAAGCTTGTGCCACTCCTGTTGAAAAAGATATAATGTACAAACAAATAATTCAACACATGATTGTGGGTCAATTTATAGCACCAACGCATGTACCAATAGAATTAAACGATTACGTTCTTGCTTTGAGAAATACTGTGCATTCTGAAGCATTCTCAACGTTCAATTACGTTTTTGATTTTACATTACCATGCTCCTGAGTTGATGTATTCCTATCGTTACCACTTATTCTTTGACTCAAAACGGGACATTGGTTTATTTACATCAATTATCAGGTAGTCATTGAAAAAAAAACACTTTTTTACAAGTTATTTATTCATAGAAAGTTAATTAAAAAATATATACTCAAAATGTTTAGTTATATTTATCAGAGAAACACATTTGCTATAAAATAGCTGGTAAAGGTTCTAAAGTAAGAATGAAACTCTTGGCTCTTATTTTTAACCGACTTCAAAAAAAGGAGGAGGTTATCAATTCGGTTGTATTTTTTTTTTTTTTTTTATCATTATTTTTTTTTTATGTTTGTTACCTCAGAACTCCGTCGTTTATGGACCGATTTGCAAAATTTTTTTTTCCCTATACAGGATATGCTTCCAGATTGGTCCCATTTTTTTCAAAATCCAGTTCTGATGATGGAATCCATGAGGAATCGAGGGAACTCCTCAAAAATTATAGGCAACCCTATGGTAATTTTAGTATTTTCATCAAGAACTTAAGCATTTACAGTCAAAAAGTAACATTTGATGAAGTGGAACTGATGAAGAAGACCAGAAATGGTCAACGGAACTTCATACACAAATAGATATTACAATGAAGATATACATAGTTAAGCGACTATGACAATACAAATAAATGAATGATTCTGAATAGTTACGTTGAAAATGGTATCATCGAAGTGATCTGATGATGATGATGGAGCCGGAAGGTAGGCACTGGAACTCCGTAATTAATCAATGTAACCTAGCCGTGTTTGGACTTATTAGAATTGTCATGAGATGCACTTTGGCAATAAGGTACTATCGAACTGATCTGATGATGGAGCCGGAAGGTAGGCACAGGAACTCCGTAATTAATCAATGTATCCTAGCCGTGTTTGGGCTTATTAGAATTGTCGTGAGATGCTCTTTGGCTATAAGGTACTATCGAACTGATCTGATGATGGAGCCGGAAAGAGGAAGGTAGACACAGGAACTTTATAATAAAACAATGTAACCTAGCAGTATTTGGGTTAATTGGAATTGTCATGAGAAATAGGCACTCTGTTTATAAGTGTATCGCAACTAAAAAGTGTGAAATAAAAACTTTTTAGAAAAAAAAAATAACCGACTTCACTAAAAAAAAACACTAAAAGGATCAAAATAACTTTAATTTCGGAAGTCGGTGTTAAATAAGAAACTATATAACAATACCGAGAAACACCGACTTCCAAAATTAAAGTTATTTTGATCCTTTTAGTGTTTTTTTTTAGTGAAGTCGGTTATTTTTTTTTTCTAAAAAGTTTTTATTTTTATATTCACATTCATAGCGGCGGGCGACGCGACGTCCGTCTGGCGCGGTACTCTTTTCGCGCGGTTTCCGAAAACGAGACTATTTTGCGTCCCAGACACCAGAACTCGTAATTATCAAAAGGGGCAGTCCTGCCTGTTCAAAACGGGACGTCTGGTTATCTATTGGAATAATAAATTATTTGCGAATGCATCCTTGAAGTTGACAAGCGCTGTCAATATGACATTAAAGAGTAAACAAAAATATGTCATTCTGACAGAAAAGTTCTTTTGCATTTTTGCAATTAGGTTCTATGCACACAACACAGAGTACATTAAATACTTTGATTATATACTTGTCTAGATGCCACATTGACCGTACTAAACGGCCCAAATAGTCTACTAAAATTGGTAGACTCGCTTCTCCCTTACGTCAGTGTCATTTGAAACAACTAAGGATAATGTGCACACGAAAAATAATTAATTATGCCAGTTTGTGCTGTCAGACTGTGCCGTAATTATGTGGGAAAACAATATAATAAAACTAAGATCACTTTTCATCGGTAAGTTTTGTTATTTAACTACTATTATTATAGAAAACACGATTTTTTAATTCGTTTTTTTGTATGTCATTCCGATTAGCCAGTGTTGTCAGTTTATTACTAGGGAGATTTGGCGAATCTATGGGAGACAAAATACAAATATCACTAAATCATCTTTCGATCAGGAAAACATTTATTATTTTAAAAATTACATTATTTATTTGATCAGTAAATGATCATCATCATCATCATCATTTCAGCCGATAGACGTCCACTGCTGGACATAGGCCTCCCCCAAACGTCGCCACAGCGAACGATCCTGTGCGTCTCGCATCCATCGGATTCCCGCAACCTTCACCAGGTCATCGGTCCACCTTGTAGGGGGCCTTCCGACACTGCGTCTTCCGGTACGCGGTCGCCACTCCAGAACCTTTCGGCCCCAACGGCCATCCGTTCTGCGAGCAATGTGCCCTGCCCATTGCCACTTTAGTTTGGCGATTCTTCGCGCTATGTCGGCAACCTTGGTTCTCCTGCGGATATCTTCATTTCTGATTCGATCACGCAAGGAAACTCCGAGCATAGCCCTTTCCATTGCCCTTTGGGTGACTTTGAGCCTTCTGATGAGGCCCATTGTGAGCGTCCACGTTTCGGAACCATATGTCATCACTGGCAACACGCACTGGTCATAGACTTTCGTCTTGAGACACTGTGGTATATTGGATGAGAAGATACCGCGCAGCTTCCCGAACGCTGCCCAGCCGAGTTGGATTCGACGGTTGACCTCTTTCTCGAAATTAGATCTACCCAACTGGACTGTCTGTCCAAGGTAGACGTAATCGTCTACAACTTCGAGTGCAGAGTCTCCGATCTTGATCGGAGTGGGTGCTACATGGTTATTTACCATGACTTTGGTTTTGTCCATGTTCATTTTAAGACCCACTCTTTCGGAAGCTCTACTGAGGTCATTGAGCATTGTGCTGAGCTCTTCCGTAGTTTCAGCCATGACTACTATGTCGTCGGCAAACCGAAGATGAGTGATGTACTCGCCATTGACATTAATGCCCAATCCACCCCAGTCCAGAACCTTGAAGACATCCTCCATTGCGGCCGTGAATAGTTTCGGAGAAATGACGTCTCCCTGTCTCACACCCCGCTGCAGGAGGATAGGTTTCGAGGTCTGGTCCTGCAGTCTGACTGACATAGTGGCGTTTTCGTACAAACACTTCAGCACTTCGATGTACCGATAGTCAATCTGGCACCGTTGGAGAGACTGCAGCACAGCCCAAGTCTCGATCGAATCAAAGGCTTTCTCGTAATCCACAAACGCTAAGCAGAGAGGCAGATTATATTCCTCGGTCTTCTGTATAACCTGCCGTAGCGTGTGTATGTGGTCTATGGTGCTAAAGCCTTTTCGGAATCCGGCTTGTTCGGGAGGCTGGAAGTCGTCGAACCTGCGCGCGAGACGGTTCGTGATGACTCTGGAAAACAGCTTGTAGACATGGCTCAGAAGTGAGATGGGCCTATAATTCTTGAGCAGGGCCTTGTCGCCCTTCTTAAAGAAGAGTACCACCACACCTCCGCTCCATGCCTGCGGTGTTTTTCCCTCGAATATGACGGAATCAAACAGCTTCTGAAGGGCCTTAAGGATCGGTTTACCACCCGCCTTCAGGAGTTCGGCTGTAATTCCGTCATCACCCGGTGCCTTGTTGTTATTAAGCTGCTTCAGAGCCATCCTAATCTCGTACAGGCTGACGTCCGGGATATCTTCGGTATAGTGTCGGGTCAACCTAGCTCTTGGGTCGTTTGCTAGATTCGTAGTGGGTTTTGTGATTGACGTGTATAACTGTCCATAAAAAGCCTCGATCTCTCCCAGAAGCTCCGATTTGGCGGATATGACTCTGCCATCTTCGGTCTTCAGTTTCGTGAGCTGGCTCTGCCCAATAGACAGATCTCTTGCAAACACCTTGGAGCCCTTATTTCGCTCAATCGCGTCTTTAATTTTTCCAGTATTAAAGTGACGGATATCGCGTTTCAAGGACTTAGAGATCCGTTTATTGAGCAGCCGATATGTGCACGCATCGTCTGAAGACTGCAGAATCATCTCACGCCTTTCCTTCATAAGCTGGAGAGTTCGATCTGTGAGCCTCTTGCTCTTATTTGAACGAGTCTTATAGAATTTAGACCCGACCGTATGGACAGTTTCCACGAACCCATCGTTGTATTCGTCCACAGAGCTTCCTAGGCATTCGAAACGATTTTGAAGTTCGAGCTGAAAGCTCTCGGAGTTTTGGATCTGGATCTGTGCAGGACGGAGCGTAGACTTCATCAGTCGAGATCTTTCAAGCTTGACATTGATATTCAATGTGCCTCTTACCATGCGGTGATCACTTCCGGTTTTCACCGCATTGATCACTGAGACATCATTGAATATTTGCTTCTTCGTCGACATGATGAAGTCAATCTCATTTTTTGTTACACCATCAGGGCTTTGCCAGGTCCACTTCCTATGCTCACGCTTTCTGAAGAAGGAGTTCATCATGTAGAGGCCCTCCCTCTCCATAAAGCTGGCCAGTAGGTGTCCCCGGTGGTTCCTACGTCCAAATCCAAATTGCCCCACTCGCAGCTCGTCACCGTCTCGTTTGCCCAGTTTCGCATTAAAGTCCCCCATGACCACGGTGAAGTGAGTCTTATAACCATGTATGGCTCTGGATACATCCTCATACATGGTCTCTACTTCGTCATCGGGGTGTGTCGAGGTCGGAGCGTAAATCTGTATGACCTTCAGCGAATATCTTGCTGATATTCTGAGTATAAGGTACGCCACCCTGGTCGACACGCTCTCGATCTTCACCACATTGTTCACAAGGGACCTGTGGACGATAAACCCGACACCACCTTGGGACTGCTGGTCCCCCTCCCGAAAATAGAGCAGGTTACCAGATTTTAGGATTATCGTGTCCTCCCCCTGTCTTCGGACTTCGGATAATCCCACAATACTCCATCGTAACCTGCTCAACTCCTCCTCAAGCTCGGCAATCTTCTCATCGGACCGGAGTGTACGCGTGTTGTACGTCGCCAGGTCCAGTCGTCGACGGTTGATCGATCCCACCCGGAGATTCTTAGCACCCCAGACCCCAGGGCTGCGCCCACGCCCGTCCACGCTAGCACAACCGCTGGAGTCACCGGGCACGTGGGGCCTGTTTTTTGTTGCATTATGCATTTGAGGGGGTTTGGACCATAACCCGCCACGCTGGTCCAGTGCGTGTTGGCGGGTCGCCATAGCCTCGTTCGTTTATCAGCAGGGTGCACCACGTGCAGGTGAGGTTGGCTTGGGTCCCGATAGGTGTTGATTGGGACCCCGTATACACCCCCAGTAAATGATAACTTATCTATACCTACCTACAAAAAAAATGAAACCTATGACGTCATGCACTAAATATTTTTTTTAGTTTTTTCTAATATTTTGGGTTTCAGATTTTTGCTGAATTGGGCCTGTTTGGTGCAGCCGTGAGGCACACATTCCTACTATATCCTTACATCGGACGTTATACTTTTTATTTGTTGGTTTTATGTAATTACATGTAACTGGAGTATTAAATTGTGTGTCTTTAAGTCTGTGCTAAATAAATGTATTTTCTTTCTTTCTTTAATCTACAAAATAATTATTTCATTCAACTTATTTTGTTAAACTTTCGTCATAATAAATAATGGAGAAAAGGAAAGTTAATAATTTGGAGCAGGCATCCCTCAACACGCACACCTTGACAGTTTGACGACAATAAGTACACGTGCGGTACTCACACATGTCACGCAATTGGAGACACTTTTAGCGCGTCGTATGTTTGCATTGCTCTATCTAGACAAGTATATAATCAAAGGTCGTACGTTTGTTTACCTGTGTGAAAATGGTACATAATTTTGGATATATAATTGAAATGTCGTTTTTAAAATTTTTAATGGATTTTTGAATTATGATAATCAAGGGCGGATCCAGCTTTGGCGCCAGGGGGGGGGGGTCACATAGTCGTGGTCAAGTCACAAGAAGTTATAATTTAATTTTGATAATAATAGATTCGGGTAAAAATACACACATACAAAATACCTACTATTTTATTGATGTATGCACTGCCTCCCTAGCCAAGTTACAACCGTTTCGTTTCGATTCTCGGCGTGGGCGTGGCCTACTCGAGACGATTGACGAAAAGAGAATCGAAACGTTACGATTGTAACTTTGCTAGGGGGCTTACTCTTCACAACGATTGCACGCTGCTACGAAAAACCTAACGCCACAGTCATGGAATCTCGAATAACCAAATCTCTAATTCACCAATTCGATAATAATAATTTAAATAGACAGATTAAAAATTTGGAGATGTCTTTCCGTTAGAGTTTTGGTTAAGCTAGGTCGCGTGGCTTCGGCGATAAGTTATTCGTAGAAGCGCGCATTTGTTGTTAACTGACTCGAATTGGTGAATTAGAGATTTGGTTATTTGAGATTCCATGATTGTGGCGTTAGGTTTTTCGTAGCAGCGTGCATTCGTTGTGAAGAGTTTCCTATTAGTAAACATACGGGGACGTGTTATTCGATATTACAGTGTTTCTGAATCATATAATTCGAGATCGCATGGCTACGGCGTTAAGTTTTTCGTGGTAACGTGCATTCGTTGTTAAGTGTTTCGGATTAGTAAACTTACGGGAACGTGTTATTCGATGTTACACTTTTCGGAATTATGTAACACACTCTTAACTTGCCAAGCCACTGATTTTGAGGAGATTGAGGTCAACCTTACCAACGCTCTCTCAGATATTAGCCAGTATTACACTGCTAATGCGATGAAACCAAATCCCTCAAAAACGCAAACGTGCGTCTTTCACCTTTGTAACAGACAAGCAGGTAGAATGCTCAATATCTCGTAGCAGGGGTGCCATCGGCGGCGGCGATCTCTCGCGCCGGGCCTTGGTACAGGCCATGGTCCGGAGCGAGGAGGAGTGGCAGGCGGTCGCCTCCTTCTGCGAAGCAGTAATGCTAGCAAAAGAGGCGGCCGATCGCGTGAGGCAACGGCAACGGTCCTCACGCCCCAACCGCCGCCGGGATTCCGATCCCGATTTCCGGCCACCGTAGGTGCGGGCTTGCGGACGGCGGGCAATGGGTGGCTCGCCGTCCGACCGTCCGGTAACCATCCGGACCGAGCCCAAGTCGTCGACGGCGCGTATTGTTCCGCGCGCGCCTCAGGGAGATGTCAGCAAATCGTAGGGGCCCAGCAGGGTCGAAGCCTACTGGGGCCCTGGGTAGTGTGAAAACGAAACCGTGGCCCTGGGACGAAGGCAACGAAGGAACAGGAGTGGGTTTTTAGTCAGTAAAAGTCTGACACTATCTCCCGCTCCGCCCAAGAGCGGGGTTTGTCATAAGATGATTTTCCCACCTATAAAAAAAAAAAAAAAAAAAATAGCTTGCTCTCTATTAATACACTGTCCACACACAATACAGATACATCGTGTAGGTACCTGTGTAGTGTGCATGTGTAGTTGTGTCGTGCCGAAGTCCGCTCGGCGTGTTATATACATAATAATATATAATATCATCGTACCATTTCAACCCGAGGGTGCTGTAAAAAGCAAAGGGGTGCCAATCATTCAGCCCCCATCCAAGATATCTCGGCATCACTCTGGATAGGTCTCTCAACTACAGAAAGAATTGCGAGAACGTTAATTGGAAGGTGCATACGAGAAACAAACCTTTTATTTTTTATTGTTGTTGATAGGTTTGCGCTTGATTTTTGACCAGCTACGTAGCTTAACATCCACTAGATGGGAGGCGTCTTCCCAAGTTCTGCGAACAACTGGAATGGCGCTGTATTTCTCCGCTGGTGAATATGACTGTCCAGTATGGACCCGCTCCACCCACTCTAATTTAGTGGATACACGCTTAATGAGACGTGCCGAATTTCCATTAGTTGCCTTAAACCGACTCCGGTACGAATGTTGTATCCACTAATCGGCATTGCATCCCCAGAAATTCGCAGGACTGAGGCAAACCGCATAGAAAGGACAAAACAACAAAACGACCCTCACCATCCAATGCACAATTACAGCTCGGTGCCCCTGAAACTTAAAAGTCGTAAATTTTGTTGCAAGCATGAGCCCATCTCAAAGTAACATCACATCGGAGATATGCGATCTCTGGCGGGAGAAGTTTAAACCTCCTGAAGATTTTATCGAGCCGTCGGAGAACCTCTCGCCTGGACACGAGATGCCATGGCCCATATGGAAAACTCTAAACATACTCCGCATCCAGGTTGGGTGCAGCAAAGACAATCTCCACAGATGGGGATTGCTGGACGGTTCCGACCTTCAGTGTTTGTGCGGCGTCTCTCCGCAGACCATGTCCCACCTTCCATCCTGTATGACGTGCCCTTTTACCTGTTCGCGTAGGGATCTAATGACTGCATCAGTGGACGGCATTGCCGTGGCCGAATACTGGGCCAGGCAAGGAATTTAATTAGTTTTGTCATCGACTCGCTAAGAAGAAGGTACGTTTTTATGGACATGGAGAAGTGCCAGTCCGGTTAGACATTCGACCATTGAAGCTCTTAGCCACAATTTGATTTTTCGTAACGAGAAACATCTTTCCGCTGTCGCTACACTAACAGGTAGTTTAGTCATAATAAATAATAAATTTCTTATATTAGGATGTCTCAAAATCGCAATCTACACTAATAATAATATTATAAAGAGGAAAACTTAATATTATAAAGAGGAAAACTTTGTTTGTATGTTTGTTTGTTTGTACTGAATAGGCTCAAAAACTACTGGACCGATTTTAAAAATTCTTTCACCATTCGAAAGCTACATTATCCACGAGTAACATAGGTTATATTTTATTTTGGAAAAAAATAGGGTTCCGTAAGATATTTGGGTTTTTCGGACACAAGGTGTAAAAAATCAACCAGAAAAGTTACTTATTTTGCGTACGCTGCCTAAACTATAAAAGATAGAACCATAAAATGTTCTAATTAATTGTAGATCTTATAAATATCTACAAAAAAGTCCGCGACACACTATACCCATCTATGTCGAGTGAGGCACAGCAACCATTTTTTTATTTAAAAATCTTGAATTTTTTTTGGACTACATTTAAACGCATTTATTTTACTCATGCTATTAATCCTTATCAAAATAAATGATTTCATCACTAAGAACAGTTTATGGAGATAATATTTGGTTTTTGAATGATTAAAATTGGACGTTTGGTTTTGAAGTTATGGCGAAATTAAAATATTACGATTTCTGCTGCACGGCCCGTTGCGAAGTGGGCGTCACCAAGGCGGGGGTGCGCGTGCGGGAGGGGAGTTTAGATCTATGAGTAAGGTACCCGCGCGGCTCAGTCGCGAGCACAGAGTACTTTGGTAATATACCGCGAGGTCGGCTCCCTACGCAGCGGTCGTGCGCGAAGTCTAATAATTTTCGTGCGATTTTTTTTAGATTTCGTTCTTAAAACTACACCTACGCAAAAGTTCTTCTCAGAGCTAAACAAAAGTTCTTTTCAGGGCTAACCAACAGTTCTTTTCAGGGCTAACCAACAGTTCTTTTCAGGGCTAAACAACAGTTCTTTTCAGAGCTAGACTATTACACGCTATTAACATTTTCTTAAACATTTGAAAATGCCTAAGAGAGCCAGGTCTCAACTTTCTAAACATAGTTCTCAAGCACGGGCAGCAAGAATACGTCGTATGGGAGAATCTTCACCTGAACGTTCACAACGCCTTGCTGAACAAAATCAGAGAAACTCTCAGGTACGCGCACGAGAGTCGAGTGTCGAACGTTCGCAACGCCTTGCACAACAAAATCTGAGAACCTCTGAGTTACGTGCACGAGAGTCGAGGCTGGAGCGTTCCCAACGTCTTCATGAACAAAATGTAAGGACCTCTGACTTACGCGAACGAGAGTCAAGTGTCGAGCGTTCGCAACGCCTTGCCGAACAAAGTCTGAGAACCTCCGAGCTACGCGCTCAAGAGTCGAGGCTGGAGCGTTCCCAACGTCTTCATGAACAAAATATAAGGACCTCTCAGTTGCGCGAAAGAGAGTCGAGTGTCGAGCGTTTGCAGCGACTTAGAGCTCAAGCAGAGAGACAGCAGTTGTCCACAAACACAGTTCGCAATCGAATTTTAGCTAACAGCAACAGACTGGCTTTCAGATATGATCCGCAGGTTGATTATGCACAACAAGCGTCCGTCCAAATCGGAGTCATGAATAAGATCTGCTCTAACTGCTCTGCCAAGAAATGGACAGACGAACCTAATGGTATGTGCTGTGCTTCAGGTAAAATTTGTCTTCCTAACCTTCAGGAGCCACCACAACCAATAAAAAATCTTTTAACTAATAACCATCCATTATCTGGTCATTTTTTAACAAACATACGTAGATACAATAGTCTTTTTCAAATGACTTCGTTTGGCGCAAAAGAAATCAGGGAAGGAAATTTTATGCCCACTTTTAAAATTGAAGGACAGGTGTATCATCTCATTGGTAGCCTTTTACCACCGTCAGGCCAAAACCCACAGTTCTTGCAAATATATTTTATTTCGGATGCAGACCAGTTATCGTTGCGATCAAGCATCGCACCAACCTTAAAAATGGATTTAATTCGTGAATTACAGACCGCTTTGAATAATCATAACGTGTATATACGAAGTTTTAAACAAAACTTAGAACTTAACTCCTCAGATAATTTAAAGTTAATTATTCATTCAGATCGCACTCCACAGACAGCACACAGAGGCAGATATAATGCTCCTACTGTAAACGAGGTAGCCGTTCTCTTGGTCGATGAAGACAAAGGTCCCAGGGATATAGTCTTACACGGTAGAGACGGACAGCTCAAAAGAGTTTCTGAGCTACATCGGTCCTATGATCCACTACAGTATCCTATAATGTTTGCGACAGGAGAAGACGGTTATTATTTGACTTCTGCGCGTAATAAAACTGTTTCGTGCATGCAATTTTATGCATTTAGATTAATGTTTAGAACTAACTCTTTTAATCCGTTACATTATTACAGAGACTTATTTAGTCAATATTGTGTTGACATGATGGCGAAAATGATATCGGAAAGATTAAATTATATTTCTCGGAATCAACAAAGACTGAGGGCTGATGACTACATTCATCTCAGAGATGCCTTAAATCATGACGCAAATGTTGACCCAACAAATATCGGTCAACATGTCATATTGCCATCGTCATTTACGGGTTCTCCGCGTTTCATGCACGAGAAAACGCAGGACGCGATGACGTACGTCCGAAATTATGGTAGACCTGACTTATTTGTCACTTTTACATGTAACCCCGAATGGCCTGAAATTAAAGCGGAGCTGCTACCAGGACAACGGTCTTTCGACCGTCATGACATAATTTCACGTGTATTTCATTTAAAGATGAAGAAATTCATCAAATTATTTGTCAAAGAACAGATATTCGGTAAAGTAAAATGTTATATGGCAAGTGTGGAGTGGCAAAAGCGCGGTTTACCTCATTGTCATTTGCTTTTCTGGCTAGAAACTAAAATACAACCAGATGAGATCGACAGTGTCATAGTTGCGGAGCTACCCGATCAACAAATTGATCCGGTACTACACGACATTATAACTAAAAATATGGTACATGGACCCTGCGGAGAACATAATTTAGCTGCACCATGCATGAAGAACGGTGTCTGCACAAAAAAATACCCTCGCCGTTTCATGAACGATACCCAGACCGGAGAGGATGGGTATCCAGTTTATCGTAGGCGCGATACAGGAAATGGCGGTCGGAGCACTACGCTACAAATCAGGGGCAACATGGTGACGATAGATAATAGGTGGATTGTTCCATACTCCCCGCTACTATGTAAGACTTTTAACGCTCATATAAACGTGGAGTATTGCCACTCTGTCCAAGCCATTAAATATATATGTAAGTATATAAATAAAGGTTCAGATCAGGCAACTTTTAGCCTTAGAAACCCACACGATGAGGTTGAAAACTATTTAAATGGCAGGTACATAAGCACATCTGAAGCTGTCTGGCGCTTATTTGAATTTCCCGTTCACGACCGGCATCCTACTGTAGTGCATTTGGCCGTTCATCTAGAGAACGGTCAAAGGGTGTATTTTACACCAGGGACAGCTCATCAAGTGGTCCAAAACCCACGCAATACAACATTACTGGCATTTTTTGCTCTCTGTAATGAAGATGAATTCGCGAAAACTCTTCTGTATCATGAAGTCCCGCAATACTATACATGGGCAAATAATAAATTCACTAGAAGGAGGCGTGGTGAAGATGTAGTTGAACATCCGGGGATAAAAAAAGATACCGCTTTAGGTAGAGTCTACGGGATACATCCATCCCAATCAGAGTGTTTTTATCTTAGGATTCTACTGCACCACGTACGCGGTCCGACCTCATTTGCATACCTTAAAACTGTAAACGGTATTGTCAAAGAGACGTATCAAGCAGCTTGCCGTGACCGAGGTTTACTTGAAAACGATGACCATTGGGGTAACAGTTTTTATAAGCGAAGCTTCGTTATCACATTGTCCAAAAAAACTAAGGGAGTTGTTCGTAGTCATACTTTTATTTTGTCAACCATCGGAACCATTGAAGTTATGGGATACTTTCAAAGATCAGTTCTGTGAAGATATTAGACATCGTATCAGACAACAAAATCAGGATAACACTTTACCCTTCACTGAAGTCATTTATAATGAAGGATTAATCGAAATAGAAAACAAACTTCTAGAATTAAACGACAAAAATTTAAGTGATTTTGGATTACCTTCTCCCGTTCGTACCCAGAATAATACTATTGACACAATGGTACAACAGTATAACAGAAATGATCTAACAGCGTTTGTTAATGACAATGTGCCAAAATTAGTACCAGATCAAAGACATGCTTATGAGACTATTGTGGACAGCGTGAACAATAACATGGGGAGATTATTTTTTTTGGACGCACCAGGAGGCACCGGAAAGACTTTTCTCGCAAATTTGATACTTGCTAAGATACGGCAATCAGGGAAGATAGCGATTGCAGTTGCTTCGTCAGGAATTGCTGCAACTCTCTTGAACGAAGGAAAAACTGCTCACTCTACGTTTAAACTCCCGCTATCCGTATCTTTAGATCAACGGTCTACGTGCTCTATTCGGAAAAATGGGCCTCTTGGTAAGTTGCTGCAAGACGCGTCGTTGGTAATATGGGATGAATGCACCATGAGTCATAGAGCTCATGTGGAGGCCGTGGACCGTACTTTAAAAGACCTCCGAAGCTCTGCTAATGTCATGGGTGGTATCACTTTTGTATTTGCTGGAGATTTCCGACAAACGCTTCCAGTCGTCAACAGAGGTACGCGAGCAGATATTATGAAGGCATGTTTAAAATCGTCTCACCTTTGGACATCTGTTCAACATTTGAATTTGCGCACCAATATGAGAGCTCATCTACATGGAAATACGCATAGCAATTTTCCACAACAGCTGCTGAAACTTGGAGAAGGAATTTTTCCATCTTTAAATTTGGGCACCGATTATGCGGTTACTTTGGATGAGTCTCTAGGCCAAATAGTCCATAATTTAGATAGTCTGATAGATGCTATATATCCTGACATCGAAAACTTACATCAAAATGATTTTCGTTGGCTGTGTTGTAGAGCAATAGTTTCTCCCAGGAATGAAACAGTCAACGAAATAAACAGTTTAATTATGCAGAAAGTACCGGGTGAAGTTAAGTGCTATAAATCCATAGACACCGTCACTAACATCGAGGACGCTGTGCACTACCCCCAGGAATTTTTAAATTCTCTGAACCCCGCTGGGCTACCACCTCATGAACTGTCGTTAAAAGTTGGCACGCCGATAATGCTTCTCAGAAATTTAAGCCCCCCCAACATGTGTAATGGCACGAGACTTCTTATAAAGGAGCTAAAAGATAATTTAATAGTAGCGAAGATTATCACCGGCCCTGCAGCTGGTGAATTAGCTCATATACCAAGAATACCCATGATCCCTACTGATTTGCCTATACCCTTCAAAAGGCTCCAATTTCCAGTAAAAATTTCTTTCGCACTAACGATAAACAAATCCCAGGGCCAAACATTCAAATTAGTAGGAATTGATTTACGAAAAGAATGTTTTACGCATGGGCAACTTTACGTTGCCCTATCACGGGTCGGGGCTCCCGACCATCAGTATATTTTTAACCGACTTCAAAAAGGAGGAGGTTATATGTTCGGTTGAATGTATGTTTTTTATTTTTATTTTTTATGTATGTTCACCGATTTCTCGGTCAATTGTGGACCGATTTTGAAAAATTTTTTTTTGATTGAAAGGTTATGCTTCCGAATTGGTCCCATAGAAATATTGTTATGATCTGATCATGAATTTCGAAGATATGGAACAGAACTCCTCATAGGATCACAGCAGAACCGTCGTAACAAGTAAAATTGCTTTGTTTATACGTGTAGTCGATGACTGACTGAAAGTAGAGGGGGAATATATCGAACTGATCTGATGATGAAGCATGAAGTTAGGCACTGGAACGCTGTAATAAATTAATGTAATCTAACCGTGTTTGGGATTATTAAAATTGTCATGAGATGCACTCTGGCTATAAGGTATTTAAGTTTGGGTGAGGGGTACTTTTTAGTGGTGGTACCACAACTAAAAAGTGTAAAATAAAAAACATTTTACAAAAAAAATACAACCGACTTCAAAGTAAAAAAAAACACTGTAAAGTGCAAAATAACTTTAATTTCGGAAGTCGGTGTTAAATAACAAAGAGACAAAACTATTATAGAAACACCGACTTCCGAAATTAAAGTTATTTTGCACTTTACAGTGTTTTTTTTTACTTTGAAGTCGGTTGTATTTTTTTTGTAAAATGTTTTTTATGTTACCTGAAAATAATTTAACGTCAAATGTTGTTTATGGAGAAGCTCTACAATAATCGCTTTAGTTATCTATCCTTAAACAACGGGTTGCGCTCCGGGACTGCCGGCAGAAGTGAAAACTTAGTATTAATTACATTTAAATATTTTCATCATTAACAACTTAACATACACAGAAAGACAATCTGTGCAGCCTGCGGATAATGACTGCGTCGTCAATGTTACTGTCGGTGTCTGTGAATTGACCTGGGAATCATTTTGCTGACCGTGTCTTTCCTGGGTAGGCTTTTTGCAGCGGTAACCGACATCCACGCGGGCGGAGCCGCGGGCGACCGCTAGTCTTCACATAAACTTAAGACTTAAATCTTTAGACAATCTGTAAAATTAAAATAAAGTATTTGACAAAAGATTTTGATTAGGTGCATTTTTTTCTTAGATTTTTTTACGTTTCTGTGGATAAACCTACCCAAAAATATCTAATGTCTTTGTAGTGTACCTACCTATATTGATTTATGAATTCCCTGTCATTCATTTCATAAGGGTTAGGTATATATTTCCCTAATGCGACGCCGTCGGTTTTTTTTTCTCCATACGATATTCAGTCTCCAAATATTCAAATATTTCGTACTCGTCAGACATTAGACTCTTTGAAGATCGCTTAATTTGACATTACAGACGCTCAAAAGAAGACGGTCATGCTGTCAAATACACTTCAATACTCAATAGCACGTCAACGTCATAGTACGAAAAGTCTATACAAAAAAAAAGGTGAACGAATCTTGAGCGGATTTCGTAAACGTCACTTAGCAGACCAGTTACAGGCCTGCTATAATGAAGTCATAGTACAAAAATGCCGGGCAGTTCAACTTATAACAAGTCATGGTAAGCCCCCAGAACAATGTTAAATATACTTTTTATTTTTCAAAATTTTTGGCTTTAGTTTTTAAGTTACTTTGATCTCCTTTTAACTTGTTTTAATTTTAGATTTTATTTAATTTTTTTATATTCTTTTTATGTACATTTTGCATTCTCCAGTGGCAAAAAGCAATTTTATTTTTACTATTTTCAACTCCGGTCCCCAAGGTACAGGCGCGCCTACTAAAGGGCCTATTACACCATTCGATATTCAGACAGTTTTAGTCTATGATTCGACATATCGCGTAGTGTATTAAGAGTTAGACCGCTCGACCGGTCTTACTCGGAACAAAAAATAAGACTAAATATCGTGTGCTGAATATCGCGTAGTGTAATAGGCCCTTAACGGTGCTCCCCCGTAACTAGTGCTAAAAAAGGTACTCTGTGACCACCGTATACTACACAACTGAAGCCCGCAATTAGTTACAGACCTATAATACATTAAGGTTGTTTAATTTAAGGTACCGTTTGTAATAATTTTTCAATAAATTTATTATTTATTTATTATTATTAAAGACGCAGACGCACGTATTGCATTTTGTAAATACCAACGCATCGGACACTCCGTAAGTCCGTACGCTCCTATGGTACGCTCCGATTTCAAAGCAGTAGACGCTTAGCTTTAATATCAACATAGTCGTCGTCAACATGGACCTAAAAAAGGCCTCTATTTATTTTAGGCCCATGGTCGCCGAGTAAAAAAAGTAAATGCTAAAAGACTAGTATCCGAGTTATGCCCCGTTTAAACGTAGGCCCAGCCTCGGCCAATCGTCATCCCTAGCCATTGTGTAAACGCACGCACCATTAGAAGTAATACCAACACTTTACCAACAGTGTGGTCAACGTAGGAGATTTGTCGCCATTTAGCTAATCAGGACGCGGACGGAATCGGCCATGATAAAACATGAAAGGCGACTTGGTAATTTTTCGGCTACTTCAGAGACAAATTATTTAAAATTTTCAAGTCACAAATGAATAAATGTTTAGTAAGAATCATAGCCACCCCAAGGAGTGTTATTAGTAAGGAACATGGACTTATTATACAAACTTATTATACAAACAAATTTGTATAATAAGTCCATGGTAAGGAATGACCGCCATATTGGCTTATGGTTAGCTAGTTGTAAGAAATATTCTGGTTTTTAGGGTTCCGTACCTCAAATGGAAAAAACCGGAACCCATAAAGGATCACTTTTTTGTTCGACTGCACGTCTGTCAAGACTCTTTATCTCGTGAATGCGTGGAGGTATCGACTTGAAATTAAAACCATAGACTCAAGTCTGCGGTCCCTTGAAGCTGTGAAAAAATCAAACTTCTAAGTTAACGAAAAAAAAAGAGATACAGTCATTTATTTCGCAAAAAAACGTATATTTAGACATGTAGCGACATCTATGGCGTCACATAAAAACTAATTCTGCATCGTGTAATTAAAGTTCTCCGCGCGATTACAACATACAGAACAGCCCGAAATCATCTATCAGGAAGTAGCCCACCAGACATAACACCCATCTGGGGGGCTATTGGCTAACTTTTTCAATAACAGTTGACAACTGGCATTCGTTGCACACTGAACTTAGTTGTCAACTGACAATTTCATAAAATTAGTATTACGTATCACACTAGTGACTAACAAACTACGGTGGAAATGTGGTGAATGAATATAATTTACGGTGCCTATTGTGACCACTCTAAAATTTTATCGACTATTATTCAGCTAAGTTGAATATCGCACCATGCGCGTTACAATCCTGCACTTTAGAGAACATTTTATTTTACGCGGCTTATAAAATGTTATTGACATTTTACGTAAATAAACAGAACTTATCATTCTTTCGAATTTGCCTATATCTGCAAGTCAAGCGGAAATATTGTGTTTTGTGAAAGAAAAACCTAAAATTAAAGGTAAGTAACACCACGAAATACATGTAGAAAAATATGTAATTTCGTGTACCTAACCTAAATTTGAATAGATACTTATTGTAGAATATTTAAATTTCAAGATGTCTGGCCGAAGAAGGGTTTCCTCAAGGCAGCTGGTGAAGTTTAATCCGAATGTAGCATTGGGACGCCCTCCAATACAGCCACAGGTCGTTCGGTTTTCCCGGGAAGCGTGGAACTTCGTAGCAACTAGTAATCCAGCTAAACAAACTTACTTTACTTGAACAACCAAAACCACAGACATCAGACCAATGGCGAAGGGTAAGTCAAGTTTACATTTTAGTAACTTCAAATATTTCAAAAAATCCTACTACTAGTACTGCATTTCTATTCACTTCATTACTAGAACTAACATACCTAGTACCTACATTCAAAATGTTGATTTTTCAAGCATTTTTGTCACATAATGTGACACAAAATGCCGTGATAGGTACCTTTACCCCACATAGAGTCACTACTTAGACCACTTACAAATATTCATCACTCCAAAAATAACATGCATTTTAATTGAATTATGTAGTTAATATTTTAATTAGTTTTACTTGGTTTAGGGTCATAATTAATCTGGATGTTGGTAGGCATTGGATTAAGGTATATTTTCAGTTACAAAACTATTATTTTTTCTTTCTAGTACATGGAGTTTAAGGCCAAAAGGCAAAGCTGCAGTCTCGCAGGAGGAATGTAGCCCTAACTCATGGAGGACCTACCAAGTTTATTCCACTAAATGAGTTGATGAACGAAGTGCTGGCAATGATTAGATCCAGGGGTGAAGGGATTGCATGGACCATTGGCAAAGAGTGAGTTAAGTTTATAATATCTTACTTTATACCAACATTAAATCTCACCTAATGTATTTCTATTTACTAATTTACTAGAAGTAATATACATTCAAAATCCTGATTCTTCGAGCATTTTTTGCCACATTATCCGTGGTACCTTAGGCCACTGACAAAATATTCATCACTCTAATAATAACATGCATTTTGATTTAATTGTGTAGTTAATGTTTTATGTAGTTTTTTTTTATTTAGGGCAGTATTTTATCTGGATGTAGGTATATTTACAGTTACAAAATTTGTTTTCTTCTTTCTAGTACATGGAGTTAAAGGCCAAAACAAAGCTACAGCCTCACAGAAGGAATGCAGCCGCAACCGATGGAGGGCCTAACAAGGCCCTATAATATCATTTATTTTCTTTACTCTCGGAATAAAAAGTATCTGTTGTGCAATTCCAGGAGAATTGATTATGGAATGTTGATTATTGTGTCTATATATGTACCATGTTTCATCAAAATCCGTTCAGCCATTTGACTGAAGAAGTAACAAACATACAAACTTTTGGCTTTATGATAACAGTTTGATTTATAAAATGATTTATGACAAAAGCTGTAAATAAAATAAACACAATAGAAAAATACAAATATTGAAGCTGTTAATGCTGTTATTCTAGCATTCTATAATCTTAGAACTAATTTATCCCTTGAGTTGTCTGTTATCGGTCTTGCTTGCCACCTCTCTTGCAACTTGGTTCTGTTGGTCCAATTGTCCACATCATCACTTGACTTTGGCATTGGAGTGTTCAACTTTAAGTTGCATTGATTCCAGATAAAGGAATCATATGAAGCATCAACATGCACTTTATTTTTTATTTAGATTGGCATCACAAATCTGAAACAAGAGTTTTATTTTAGTTTTTTGTATAATTTTATTTACAGACTGATCAATACTACTTGTAGTAGTATTTTTCAGTCTTACTATTAAAAGATTAAGGGAATCATAATTGTTTCTATTAAATTATACATTGTCATGTTCAGTTGGCCAGATTAAGGCCAATGTGTAGCCCAATTATTCCAGGTTCCAGCCATAACAAGGTTAAATTAAATTTTACTTTTTATGAACACCTGTTGGTACTTATATTAAAACACATTCAAAACTTACTCTTTCTCATAATAATTTCCCGTCTTGCTGAGCCGAAAGGAACTTTATGTACTTAAGAAGCACTTCCCGGACCTTGATTGACCTTGTGTAGACACATGCTAAATGTAGGGTGGCAAATATTACACAGATATGAAGTTCCTACATTGCGTTGGTATGATCCATTCCCAAAGCAGCCAGAATCTGCAACAGACAATGAAATAAATATTAGTACTTAAGTTGCTTAGGCATACAAGTTGGTACATAAAAGGTAGGTACCTACTATTATATATTTTTATAACGAAAGAAGAAGGATGTGTGTGAGTAAGTGTACTTACATTTAGTTAAATGCGAACAGCCGTTTTACGTGATTGTGGCAGGTGTGGTCGAAATTCTTCCAATATCAGTTGGAATCCATCCTTATCCAAACGAAAATTTGCAATAAGTTCCCTGTCTGGCAACTACATAGGAAGTACTAGCGTCGCAGCCGGCGCCTCTGAATTCGCAAATTCTTTTGAATTTGCTGTTCTTCAGCAGATGCAAACAATGTTAGGCGTAAAATTCTTCACCAACAACACAAATTAATCAAATACAACTATATAAATAAGTCAATTTATGGCCAAACTAAATTCGGGCACCGGTGTATATGACTAGAATTCTTATAAAACACTACCCGAGAGCAGTGTCTTTCAAATTGTTTGGTGGCTTTCAACTTGATGTCCATTGGAAACTTCAAAAGCTTACAGAATCGCAATTTTAAAAGTATCGATACAATAACATCTGTCAAAACGTGTTACGGTGGCTATTAAAGGCACCAGTGGCTAATGACGTCACTGCAGTTGGTCACTGAAGATAGGCAATACGAAACTAGCTGTTTGACAGTTCAATGATGCACACTGATAACAAGTGATCATCACTTGAACTGTCAACAGAGTTACGTAATAGCCCTACAGGGGGGCTATTGGCTAACTTTTTCAATAACAGTTGACAACTAGCATTCGATGCACACTAAACTTAGTTGTCAACTGACAATTTCATAAAATTGGTATTACGTATCACACAAGTGACTAACAAACCACGGTGGAAATGTGATGAATTATAAAAAATTACGGTGCCTATTGTGACCACTCTAAAATTTTATCGACTATTATACAGCTTCAAAAGCTTACACAATCGCAATTTTAAAAGTGTCGATACAATAACATCCTGTCAAAACGTGTTATGGTGGCTATCAAAGGCACCAGTGGCTAATGACGTCACTGCAGTTGGTCACTGAAGATAGGCAATACGAAACTAGCTGTTTGACAGTTCAATGATGCACATTGTTAACAAGTGATCATCACTTGAACTGTCAACAGAGTTACGCAATAGCCCCGCTGGTCGGAGGATCCTCCCTTTTCAAAGGAGGTTTGCGGGACTTTACTCTCTGGGGGGCTATTGGCTAACTTTTTCAATAACAGTTGACAACTGGCATTCGTTGCACACTGGACTTAGTTGTCAACTGACAATTTCATAAAATTGGTATTACGTATCACACAAGTGACTAACAAACTACGGTGGAAATGTGGTGAATGAATATAATTTACGGTGCCTATTGTGACCACTCTAAAATTTTATCGACTATTATACAGCTAAGTTGAATATCGCACCTTGCGCCTTACAACCCTGCACTTTAGAGAACATTTTATTTTACGCGGCTTATAAAATGTTATTGACATTTTGATTTTACGTAAATAAACAAAACTTATCATTCTTTCGAATTTGCCTATATCTGCAAGTCAAGCGGAAATATTATGTTTTGTGAAAGAAAAACCTAAAATTAAAGGTAAGTAACACCACGAAATACATATAGATTTATAAGAATAAATTTAAAATATGTAATTTCGTGTACCTAACCTAAATTTGAATAGATACTTATTGTAGAATATTTTAATTTCAAGATGCCTGGCCGAAGAAGGGTTTCCTCAAGGCAGCTGGTGAAGTTTAATCCCAATGTAGCATTGGGACGCCCTCCAATACAGCCACAGGTCGTTCGGTTTTCCCGGGAAGCGTGGAACTCGTGGAACTCCGTAGCAATCCAGCTAAACAAACTTACTTTACTTGAACAACCAAAACCACAGACATCAGACCAATGGCGAAGGGTAAGTCAAGTTTACATTTCAGTAACTTCAAATATTTCCTGCCTACTGCATTTCTATTCACTTCATTACTAGAACTAACATACCTACATTCAAAATGTTGATTTTTCAAGTAATGTGACACAAAATGCCATGGTAGGTACCTTTACCCCACATAAAGTCTCACTACTTAGACCACATACAAATATTCATCACTCCAAAAATAACATGCGTTTTAATTGAATTATGTAGTTGTAGTAATCTGGATGTTGGTAGGCATTGGATTAAGGTATATTTTCAGTTACAAAACTATTATTTTTTCTTTCTAGTACATGGAGTTTAAGGCCAAAAGGCAAAGCTGCAGTCTCGCAGGAAGAATGTAGCCCTAACTGATGGAGGACCTACCAAGTTTATTCCACTTAATGAGTTGATGAACGAAGTGCTGGCAATGATTAGGTCCAGGGGTGAAGGGATTGCATGGACCATTGGCAAAGAGTAAGTTAAGTTTATAATATCTTACTTTTTACCAACTTTAAATCTCACCTAATGTATTTCTATTTACTTATTTACTAGAAGTAATATACATTCAAAATGCTGATTCTTCGAGCATTTTTTTTCATATTATCCGTGGTACCTCAGGCCACTGGCAAAATATTCATCACTCTAATAATAACATGCATTTTGATTTAACCGGAGTGTACTTAGTAAGTACACTCCGGGCTACATAAAACATTAGTGTAGTTAATGTTTTATGTAGTTTTTTTTTTTGTTTAGGGCAGTATTTCATCTGGATGAAGGTATATTTACAGTTACAAAATTTGTTTTCTTCTTTCTAGTACATGGAGTTAAAGGCCAAAACAAAGCTACAGCCTCGCAGAAGGAATGCAGCCGCAACCGATGGAGGGCCTAACAAGCTTATTCCTCTGATTGCGTTGGAGAACAAAGTGCTGGCAATTATTAGGTCCAGCGGTAGAGGAGCAATGGAGAGATTGCCCGGAGTGTACTTACTAAGTAATGTTAGTGTAATCATTGCTCATTATTACATTATTTTATGAGTAGAAATATGTGGTCATTACTAAATTCTTTCACCACGTAAATAGTCTTGGTGCCGCCCGCACCGATCGCGTCGGTGATGGCCACGCCAGCTAGAGATGGGGCTCACCTTCGTCTACCCAGCGACCACGTAGGGAAGGCTACTCCGGTCGCTACAGAGCGGCAGAGGAATTACGGAGTCGTCGACCGCCGAATGAGGCGCGGGTCGCCGGGTTGGAAAAGAGACGAGGTGAGTCAGCTGGCGGACGCGATCGCGCAACTGGCACACCCAAGGCCGGTACCTAGGCAAGCTTACGAACTACCACACTTTTCTGGTGATCCCGTAGAATGGTTATCCTATAAGAATATGTATTGGGAAACCGCACGTTTGTATGAGTTTAAACCCCATGAAAATATAGCACGGCTTAGAACATCGCTGCAAGGCAACGCAAAGTTGGCCGTCGAGGACTTATTACGCACGTCAAACGACCCGTCAGAAATTATGGCGGCCCTAGACGAAGAGTACGGTCACCCAAACTTATTATTACAATGTGCTATCGATAAGATACGTAAACTACCTAAAGTTAGCGAGAGCGGTCGCGAGTTGAGACAGATGTCGACTACGCTTAGAAACTGTGTGTCACTACTGAAGAACATACAGGCTGAGGGATATGTAAACAACCCACAATTAGCGAACGAACTGCTGTCCAAACTTACACCCACGCAACGAATGGAATATGGCAAGTACGCGATGAAGTTAGATCAAACTCAGGGCATTGACCTCCGGATATCACCTAATTTAAATGTATTAGCGAACTACTTAGCTCATCAAGCCCACGTCTCGTCATACTACAACCCGTTAGACAGCAGTCCATCAGTCAGCAAGATAACGTCGACTCGCAATAATAAAGTACCTACCGGCTCCGCGCGTATGATAACGCATCGTGTTCACGTACATAGTGATAGGTCGAAGTCACGCGAACATGAACCTAATGTAAAACAAAATAAGTGTGTGTTGTGCCAGCAAGACCATTTAATATCTAAATGCGATAAGTTTCTAAGTGAAAGTGTAAATAAACGTTGGGAACTCATAAAAGAAAATAAACTTTGTTTTAAGTGTTTATTACTGGGCAAAGACGTACCGCCAAGCGGCCTAGCCGTGTTCCGGTACGATGCCCAGTGTAGCCAATTTTGAGGAGTTGGGTCGAAGTGGCGGTTCTAATGTATGCAGACCAGCCGGACCCGCGCTGGTATTGACATATCGGGAGACTAGTCGCGGAGGGTAGCGGGATCCGAGGCACGGTGCACCGCTGGCCGACCGCAGTTAGTTGGGGGCCCAAGTAATGTGCTAGCCACACATGAAAGGCTGCCCCGCCAACTGACGAAAAATCCCGGAATGCACTATCGTGCTAGTTGGCGACCAGATGAGAGGGCCCGATGGTCATTTCCGGGGGGGCTCGGGCGTCCCCGCAGTCTCCAGACTAGTGCCCCAATGATGTTGTCCTGCCAGTGCGTGACGAAGGTTAGCAGCATGGGACTCCATTTCACTTCCTTCTCCTCTCCTACCTCACTCACAATATGCCAAGGTTGAAAAAGAGTAAAGTTAAACAGCGGCTGCACTCCCTCTCACTTAAAGTGCACCTCAGCAATATTAGAGGTCTGCACTCAAATCTCGCAGCAGTCCATCATCACCTGGAGACTGAAAAACCTTCCCTCTTTTTCCTTTCGGAGACGCAGATAAGAAGTCCGTCAGACGTGTCGTACCTGTCTTACCCAGGGTTTACCCTGGAGCACAATTTTAAACCACACGCTGGTGTGTGTTTGTACGTCAGGGACGACATCTGCTATCGGCGTCTCCGTAACCTTGAAGATACCAGGTTCTCAACGCTTTGGGCTCTGGTGGACACAGGCATGGATAAAATTATCTATGCTTGTGTCTACCGTTCGCACAGTGGTGATCAGGAGACGACCAGGCTCACACAGTACCTTAGTGAGGCGGCGGATGCGGCTCAGCAGAGGTACCCTTCCGCACAACTGGTGTTACTGGGGGATTTTAATGCCCACCATCAGGAGTGGCTTTTCCCATACCGGTGCACAGACCATGCTGGTCGAGAGATGCGAAAGCTTGCGCTAGCGTTAAATCTCACCCAGCTGGTCCAGGGAGCTACGAGGGTGCCGGGTGTTGATTCGCACACGGCCAACTGCTTGGACCTTCTGCTGACAACAGATCCAGACCGCTATTCAGTGTCGATATCATCACCGTTAGGTAGTTCCGACCACTGTCTGGTGAAATCTGTATCAGTCTACTCTCCGCCTGATCCCTGCCTTAGAGGCACCAGGCGGGTTTGGCGATATAGGTCAGCAGATTGGGATGGCATGCGATCTTTCTTCGCATGTTATCCTTGGCAGCCTACTTGCTTTTCTTCGGATGATCCATCGTCGTGCGCAGATGCTGTGACAGATGTTTTGCGGCGGGGGATGGAGTATTACATTCCATTCTCTGACGTAACAATGTCTGGCCATGCTCGCCCTTGGTTTGGTGCGGAGTGTGATCGCGCTAACGCGCTTAAGCACACGGCATACCAGGCATGGGCCGACGCTCGTATGCATAAGGCGAGTGACGTGAGTCAGAAGAAGAGAGCCTTCAACAGAGCTGCCAAGTCTTGCAAGAAGGTGATGCGGAGGTCTCGGTTCGACCACATTAGCCGCATCGGGAACAAACTCGCATCATACCCTGCTGGTAGTAAGGCGTTTTGGTCCCTGGCTAAGTCGGTTGAATCGAACTTCTGCCGTCCCTCACTACCGCCACTGCTGAAACCCGACGGGTCGCTGGCCCATACCGCTGAGGAGAAAGCAAATTTGTTTGCCTCTCTCTTCGCGGAATCTTCGCGTCTAGATTCTGGTGACGCGCGGCCCCCTGTTAATCCTGATGGTTGCGAGACGAGTATGTCGGATATTCGCATCCATCAGAAGGACGTCCGTAGGGTGCTGCGTAACCTTGACGTGAACAAGGCTAGCGGTCCAGACGGGATACCGGCAATTGTTCTGAGAACGTGTGCGCCTGAACTGTCTCCGATCCTGACACGCCTATTTCGGCTTTCTTTTGAGGCTGGAAAAGTGCCGATTGCATGGAAGCAAGCTAACGTACAGCCCGTGCCCAAAAAGGGTAGTCGGGCTGACCCGGCTAACTACAGGCCAATCTCAGTAACGTCCATTCTCTGTAAGACAATGGAACGTGTACTCAACAGTAAGCTCCTAGCATACCTAGAAGCTAATGACATCCTAAGTGACCGACAATACGGCTTTCGCCGAAATCGGTCAACTGGTGATCTTCTAGCGTATGCCATCCACATCTGGAGTGAGGCCATCGAGAAACACGGGGAAGCTCTTGCCGTCTCCCTCGATATCTCGAAGGCTTTCGATAGGGTCTGGCACGAAAGCCTTATTAGTAAGCTTCCTTCTTTCGGATTACCTGCTGGTTTGTGTGCTTGGATTGCAGATTTCCTGAGTGACCGGTCCATCCGAGTGGTCATCGATGGTTGCTCGTCCGGTCAAATGGCCATTAATGCCGGGGTCCCTCAGGGGTCAGTGCTCTCGGCAACATTGTTCTTGCTGCACATAAATGATCTGCTTAAGCCCGGTACCTTTGGGTATGCAGACGACAGCACTGTTGCTGAGAGTTACATATCCAGCGCGCAGGCTAGTGGGTCACAGATCCAGTCTCTCCGAGAGGCTATGGTCGAGCGCTTGAACTTGTCCTTGGAGGCAGTCTCTGAATGGGGCGATGCCAATTTGGTCAAGTTCAATGCTGCTAAAACCCAGGCGTGTCTATTTTCCGCTAAAAGGAGCCAATTCAGCCCTGCTCCAACTTTCCGGGGCGTAACCGTGCCAATAACCGACCATCTTGATCTCCTTGATGTTACGCTGACGTCAACACTCAACTTTGGGCCATACATCGAAGCAAAGGCTCAACTGGCAGCAAAAAAGCTGGGAATCCTCGCGAAGGTCAGACGGTACTTCACGCCCGAACAGCTGCTCAAACTTTATCAAGCGCAAGTTCGATCGTGTATGGAGTACTGCTCTCATCTTTGGGACGGATCTGCCCGATACCAGCTTGATGCACTTGAGGCAATTGAGAGGCGAGCCAAGAGGATCATTGGCAATGATGCACTCGTTGAGTCGAGGCTTCAAAGTCTTGAGCATCGACGCAGAGTTGCTAGCCTGTCGGTTTTCTACCGGTTGCATTTCGGGGAGTGTGCGTCGGAATTGCATAACCTAATTCCGCCTAGCCCGTTCCATCATCGGACCACCAGGCGTACGGCAATGCGCCACCGGTACATGGTGGACATCCCACCTATACGCACAAAACGTTTTGCGAACACATTCATAGTGCGTACAGCTAAGGAGTGGAATTCCTTGCCGGAATCTGTTTTTCCTGATGGCTACAACCCGGGAATCTTTAAGTCAAGAGTGAATAGGTTACTTCTAGGTAAGCGCGTTCCATCGTCGACCGCATCGTCGCTTTCCATCAGGTGAGTTAGCGGTCAAGCGCGAACCTATCAAGAATAAAAAAAAAAAAAAAAAAAAAAAAAAATATCTACGAAACACGCGAAGAAACATTGTAAAGCGCCGCGCTGCAAGAAGTGCGATTATAGTCATCATATTTTGCTTCACTCTGATAAGATTGATAAGGCTGATAACAGCGTAAATAGTGATAGCAAACCGGAACGCGTAACAAATATCAGTGGATTGCAAACATCGGCTCTTTTGAAAGTGTTACCAGTATCTATATGTAGGAGGAGCGGTGAAGATATTAGGTGTTACGCGCTGTTGGATGACGGCGCAACAGTGTCGCTGATAGACAGCGAGCTCGCCAAAGACATGGCGGGACCCACGGCGCCGCTGACGCTACGCACGGCGCGTGGTCACTGCGTGACGGATGAAGAGTCACGGGTAGTCAGCTGCAGCATTACTGGACCAAGCGGTGAGACGCAGAAGATCAAGTGCCGCACCATCACTAACCTAAACTTACCTCCACAGACTGTCGGTGTTTCGGTGATCCGAGACCACGCCCACCTGCGTGACCTGGGATGCGCAGGGATGAGGGACGCCAGACCGCTACTGTTGCTGGGCCAGGACAACTGGGAGCTACTGGTCAGCCGGGAGATCCGAAGAGGAAGATCCGGTAAGCCAGTTGCCTCTAACACTAAGTTAGGATGGGTCATTCATGGACCACTTAGTGATACCTACAACAGTGAGGATAGCGTAAACTGTATGGTGGCCTCCCCCCCCGACTTGCACGGGTTAGTTAAGTCGCAGTTCGACCTAGAGTCGTTAGGCGTAGGTCAACAGCTACGTCAGCACGCCGACGTTACGCGTGCAGTAGAGATTTTAGAATCGACCAGCTGTAGGGCAAGTGGAGGAAAACAATGGCAAGTGGGACTCCTGTGGAAACACGATAAGACACAATTGCCTGACAACTATTATCAGGCGTTGCAACGCTTGGAGGGAATCGACCGACGCATGCGTCGCGACCAAGCGTTCCAGGAGGCCTACTGTAGCCAGGTTAGTCGCCTAATAGAAGAGGGCTATGCCCGCAGGCTAGCGGCACACGAGGTTAGGACGGATAGTGACGCAGTATGGTACCTACCTCATTTTGCGGTGACTAATCCCAATAAACCGGGAAAGGTACGTTTGGTGTTTGACGCAGCGGCGTCATACAAAGGTAGTTGTCTAAATGACAACTTGTTAGCTGGTCCGGACCTACTCAACTCGCTGATAGGGGTTCTGTTGAAATTTAGGATAGGCCCAGTGGCGTTCGCGGGAGACATAGCCGATATGTTTCTCAGAGTTAAGATAAGATCTGAGGATCAGAGTGCACAACGCTTCTTGTGGAGGGGCCCTGCCCGGTCCAAGGAGCCGCCTGACGTGTACGTGATGACCTCAATGATTTTCGGTGCTGTCTCGTCTCCGACGTCAGCCATCTATGTGCTCAACAAGAACGCGATTGAGTACGAGGACGCGAGTCCTAGGGCAGTGAGGGCTATTAAAGCCAATCATTACATGGACGATTATCTAGATAGCGCGTAGTCCGTAGGAGAGGCCCATGAACTCATAGAGTCAGTGACCCAGATACACGCCTCCGGGGGTTTCGTCATACGGGGGTGGGTCACGAACTCTACTGAGTTACGCGACACGCTGCGGCTGGAGATGCCAGACCGGGTAGCGCTAGATAAGGGTGACGTGGAGAGAACCCTGGGCATGATATGGGCCCCAGGGCCGGACTCTCTCGCGTTCGACCTATCGTTCAAAAGATTGCCACCTCAAATAGTTACAGGTAAGGTTGTACCTACAAAGAGACAATTCCTGAGTTTTATTATGTCTATTTTCGATCCGTTAGGCCTTTTGTACCCTTGCATTATACAATCGAGAGTGTTGATGCAACGTGTGTGGGGTACAGGGATAGAGTGGGACGAACCTTTAAAAGAAAAGGAGGCGTCAACATGGTTCGAATGGTTAGGGAACCTCAACTATTTGCAGGATTTTGCTGTGCCAAGATGGTACAATATAAAAGTAAATAGCGACTTAGAGTTGCATGTGTTTGGTGATGCCAGTGAGTTGGCGTACGCCGCAGTGGCGTACCTGGTAGGCACCAATGCGGCCGGGGAAAGGGAGGTCGCCATATTACTAGGAAAGGCTAGAGTGGCGCCTCAGAAAGTAGTTTCCATTCCCAGACTTGAATTGCAGGCCGCGGTATTAGCAAGTAGACTAGGAGAGACTGTGGAAAAAGAATTAGGGTTACCCCTCAGCAGGAAAGTCTACTGGACAGATAGTAAAACTGTTTTAAATTGGATAAACTCTAACGCGTATGAGTTTCAAAAGTTCGTGTCGCATAGGTTAGCCGAAATAGACCGTCTAACCGAAAGAGGCAGCTGGCGCTGGGTCCCTTCTGCGGAGAACCCGGCAGACAAGGCGACCAGGCTGGACTGGCCTAACAATTGTAGAGAATGGTGTACTGGTCCCTCTTTCCTGCGTTTTTCAGAAGCGCAGTGGCCGGTGAGTCAAGGACCCGGACCATCGGCAGCTGAGGAGGGAGAGTCACCGGATGCGGCACGAGAACGAGTCCAGCGGGTGCACGTCATGGCGCCACCGCGAGCGCCGCCGCTGCTGGACCATCAACGGGTGTCGACATGGACGCTAGCCGTGCGCACGTTGGCGCGCGTGCTGGCCTTCATCAGCCGCTGCCGCCGTCGCCGCGAGACGACGCAACTCGTCCCCCAAGACCTGCGGGATGCTGAGCTCCTCCTGCTGCGAGAAATGCAAGAGGACTCCTTCGCCGACGAGCTGCGAGACCTTCGTGCGGCGCGGCCCGTGTCGAGAGGCAGCAAGCTGCGTGGCGTCGACCCCATGCTGACGGACGACGGCCTGCTGCGCGTTAGAGGCAGACTGGGAGCGTGTGAAGAGCTCCCCTTTGACGCGCGCCATCCCATACTGCTGGACGGAAGACACCCGCTCACGTCCAAGCTGGTGGGACGCTACCACATCGCAGCACTACACGCAAACCACGAGACCGTCGTCAACAATGTTCGTGAGCGATTCTGGGTGCTACACCTACGACCGACGGTGCGCCGGGTGGCAGACAGCTGTCAAGTTTGCCGCCTACGCCGGGCGCAGCCGTCGCATCCGAAGATGGCCGACTTGCCGAGCGCGCGCCTCACAAATACCAGGCGTGCCTTCGTCCACGTGGGAGTGGACTACTTCGGGCCAATGGAGGTGACCGTCGGGCGGCGACGAGAGAAACGGTGGGGGGCTCTATTCACATGCCTCGCCACACGCGCCGTGCACCTGGAACTTGCGGCCAGTCTAACTACAGACTCTGCCGTCCTCGCCCTGCGACGCCTGATCGCGCGCCGCGGGCGACCTGCACACCTTTACTCCGACCGGGGTACTAACTTCGTCGGTGCCAACAACGAGCTACGGGCAGCTTTCTGGGCGTTGGATAAACGCCAGCTGCAAGACGACGCTACAACGCGCAGGCGAGTGGCACTTCAATCCGCCGGCCGCGCCGCACATGGGAGGGTGCTGGGAGCGACTGGTGCGCTCTGTGAAGACCGCACTACGAGCCACGCTGCATGAGAGGGCACCGCGAGAAGAAATCCTGTTTACGCTGCTCGCCGAGGCCGAGCTGGTGATTAACAGCCGGCCACTCTGCTACGTGTCGAGCGACAGCGAGCACCCGGTGGTGCTGACACCCAACCATCTGCTCCTGGGGACCGCATCGGGCGACACTCCGTACGACGACAGCCAGCCCCGAGACGTCGACACGCGCAGTCAATGGCGACGAGTCAGTGCATTGGCGGACATGTTTTGGCGGCGCTGGCTGCGAGAGTACCTGCCGACGCTCCAAGTCCGCCAGAAATGGACAGAAGGGGCCTCCAAGATCCAGGAGGGCGACGTTGTAGTTATAGTCGATGAGCTCCGGCCGCGAAATCAATGGACTAAAGGTGTAGTGTACAAAGTGCATCACGGGAAAGACAATGTAATTAGAACCGTAGATGTAAGAACCCAACATGGGGTCCTGCGTCGGCCCGTGGTAAAGGTGATCGTACTCCCTACCAATACAGAGATGTAATCGGTGGAAGCCTCTTACAGGGGGTGGGAAATGTAGAGGAGACACGATCACGCTTGCCTTCTAAGTTAAGAAAGCGAGTAGTGTAGAACGATTCCCTTCTATTTTGTTATGTATAGACGCCATCTTTAATGACTTTAAGCCCCGCCCATATTTCGGAGGGAAACGGGCGAGCCCATTTTTGAGAGTGACATTACCTTATAAGGTAACAAAAAGGCTTACTGTGTTATGATTGGGCGAATAGAGGGAGTTCGTGAGGTATATTTGCTATATACCCCGTGTCCCGGAATGACCGGAGGGTATGCGCGGGCGCGGGACGTGAGGGGTGCCGGGGGAGCCACCCCCGCACTCTCCCGCCCGCGACTCGTTTATAATAGCATGTTCGGGGCACGTGGAGTCAGTCTCGTTCCCGCAGCTCTGCCAGCCTAAAGTGCTGCTCGCGAAATAATGTAAATACGTTAGTCGTAAATATAACCTAAGTATCTAGTAAGTTCAGTCAGATTGACATAGCTATAAGTAAGATGTTTTTGTGTTGTGATAAATATAGTGAAGTTATAAGTTGTTTGTGTCTCATTTGACTCGTATCGTGTCATTTTGGTAGGGCTAAAGACTCGAAACGCTTTGTCAGCCGTCCCTCGCACCTCCAGGTTTCAGTAGCACTCACCACTCAGCCAGTAAGCGACCTAGAACAGGGTCCCGGCATATTGCTACATATATATATACAGTCAATATAGTTACGCTCTAGCCTCGGAGAAGACGGTTGTTAGATCAGATAGCCGTGCTGTCTTTTACAACATTATCTAAACCAAGACTACTTGTACTATTTCTTATTCTGTGCCAAGACTACTTTTGGTGTGTGGCGTGGTACTTAGGATCTTTTTTAATGTTACAGGTATCATCAGTAAATGATGTTGCAGCTACTGTTGATTCCAAAAATGCAGCAGTTGATCCTCCAGTACATCAACACTCCTTCAGTCCTCTGCTCCTGTTTTCGATTGTTTGATTCTGTGTTTCGTGTCTTTAGATCCCTAAGTGAATGTGCAATGGGTTGATGACTGATATTCTAAATTTATTAATTTAAGTAACTAAAAATACATCATAACTAAATTCTATAGAGAAGAGTTACTTTATCAAGTTCTAAGTTTCTCAAAGCTTATATTATTATGGTGAATTGTATAAGTATGAAATTAGATATAGTTTTAAGGTTAATTACTGTGATTATATAGAGCATAAAACCTGTGATTTTCAAAGATAATTTAGTCTGTGTTTGAAATGCTGTCATTGTTATCATATCTGTTACATTTTATATTTATACAATAAAAATGTGAAATAGATGATGTGTTTATTTTAATTTTTTCTGAGCTATAGAATTACTTGCTGGATACCTCCAACACAACCAAAATTCTTTCTTTCTCCTACTTCT
Organism: Mythimna impura; assembly: GCA_905147345.3. NCBI lineage: Eukaryota > Metazoa > Arthropoda > Insecta > Lepidoptera > Noctuidae > Mythimna > Mythimna impura. The sequence continues at coordinate 12,699,415 of LR990365.1, read as the reverse complement.
TATAATTTATCCACAACATAACACAAGTTGTAAAGTAGGTATAGAATAAAAAAAGCAAGTAAAAAAACCATGGATATTTTGTCATATTAAGTTTATTATATCTAACAAAAACTGTTCCTAGAAAATATAATTATCTTATAACTACCTTCAGCCAGCGGCTTCACCCATGCGACTAGAAAATTATCCCAAGGGAACTATAATTATGATAATAATAATATCATTTATTTTCTTTACTCTCGGAATAAAAAGTATTTGTTGTGCAATTCCAGGAGAATTGATTATGGAATGTTGATTATTGTGTCTATACATGTACCATGTTTGATCAAAATCCGTTCAGCCATTTGACTGAAGAAGTAACAAACATACAAACTTTTGGCTTTATGATAACAGTTTGATTTATAAAATGATTTATGACAAAAGCTGTAAATAAAATAAACACAATAGAAAAATACAAATATTGAAGCTGTTAATGCTGTTATTCTAGCATTCTATAATCTTAGAACTAATTTATCCCTTGAGTTGTCTGTTATCGGTCTTGCTTGCCACCTCTCTTGCAACTTGGCTCTGTTGGTCCAATTGTCCACATCATCACTCGACTCTGGCATTGGAGTGTTCAACTTTAAGTTGCATTGATTCCAGATAAAGGAATCATATGAAGCATCAACATGCACTCTATTTAGATTGGCATCACAAATCTGAAACAAGAGTTTTATTTTAGTTTTTTGTATAATTTTATTTACAGACTGATCAATACTACTTGTAGTAGTATTTTTCAGTCTTACTATTAAAAGATTAAGGGGTCAGTGGGTAGCCTTAGGGGAATCATAATTGTTTCTATTAAATTATACATTGTAATGTTCAGTTGGCCAGATTAAGGCCAATGTGTAGCCCAATTATTCCAGGTTCCAGCCATAACTAGGTTAAATTAAATTTTACTTTTTATGAACACCTGTTGGTACTTATATTAAAACACATTCAAAACTTACTCTCTCTCATAATAATTTCCCTGTCTTGCTGAGCCGAAAGGAACTTTATGTACTTAAGAAGCACTTCCCGGACCTTGATTGACCTTGTGTAGACACATGCTAAATGTAGGGTGGCGGCACATATTACACAGATATGAAGTTCCTACATTGCGTTGGTATGATCCATTCCCAAAGCAGCCAGAATCTGCAACAGACAATGAAATAAATATTAGTAAGTTGCTTAGGCATACAAGTTGGTACATAATAGGTACTATTATATATTTTTATAACGAAAGAAGAAGGATGTGTGTGAGTAAGTGTACTTACATTTAGTTAAATGCGAACAGCCGTTTTACGTGATTGTGGCAGGTGTGGTCGAAATTCTTCCAATATCAGTTGGAATCCATCCTTATCCAAACGAAAATTTGCATTATGTTTCCTGTCTGGCAACTACATAGGATCAAAGACTACAATAGTATGACCAATGACTGGCTATAGACTAGACAGGCAAGGCAACTCGGCGTAGACAGAGAACAGAGCCATATTTTTTAGTATTGGCTCAGCGACATCTAGTTTTTAGATAAGGGAACTATTTACCCGACTGCGCGACGCAAAGGAGGGTAATGTTTTTATTATATAAGTAAATGTATAGCTAGCAGTGATGGGCAAAAAGTATTTAGATTAATAATTACAAATTACAGTTACATTGTAATTAGTAATTGAAATACTTTGTAACAGATTACTTAAGTAACTAATTGCAATGAGTACATACTGTAATTAAATACAAAGTAATTGAATTACAAGTTAATCTAATTACATTATAATAGATTACTTATGTAATCTGATAAAATGTAATTACACATTTTTATAAGTATTGGACAACTCTTACAAAAATGCCCTATTTAATACAGGTTTGACAAATACGAAAATAAAACACATAATTATACAAAAAAAAATGTAATCATCTGTCAATCATTGCTTAGTTTTAAATCTTTTATTAGTTATAATTTTCACGGCATTGGCTGATAAAAAAAAAAAAATAGTTTTCTGATTTATAATTTAAATTAACCTTTAATATGACTCTTTTTTCAAACATTTCGTCTGACAAACGGTTTGCTTTCGGACAATTGATCATTGTCGCGTACGAAAACATGCGTTCCACAGGTGCAGAAGAAGGTAGAGGGGTATTAAATTTTAAAAATATTTCTTTAATTTCCTTATGATTATTTAATATTTGAAGTTCTCTGCTGTCTTCTGCCAAAAAATGAGTGACTATAAGTTCAGCTTTGGATCTTGGTTCACTGCTCTGGTTGTCTGAATCCGAACTTGAATCTATTTCAAAATAGTCATCCTCCCTCGACTTCGTTGATGGTCTTTCTCGAGATAATTGATTTGGTATTATCTTTACGACTTCTTTTACGAGTAAATTTTTTATTTTACTATATTTTGCCTGGCCAATTAATGATGTCCATTTCAATTTTTTATATTTAGGATGAGAAACGGCAGCTACAGCAGCATTTTCAGCTTCAGGTCCCGAAATTTTCAGAAAATCTTTAAACCTTGTTTGCACACTTTTGAGGTAAGTTTCAGTCAGAGTGTTGCAGTACTCATAGTCTCTTGTTTCAGTTAAATTTGTCAACTTTTTCTTCAACGAGAGTATAGTTGGCAAAAATATTCCGTAATACATTGTGTTTTCACCTTGGAGAATGTCAAGCGCATCAGCGACAGGTTGAGTACATGACAGGTATTCTTTTATATAGGTAAATTCAGATTCACGAAGTGGATTTTTTATGTTTAAAGCTCTGTGAAGTGTTGCAGATTTATCTTTTATGGTTGCGATTTTTTTCAAGGCATCATAAAGGCTATTCCACCTTGTCTCTACTGGCCTATTTAGAGTATGGCCAAGAATATTTTGTAAAATTTCAGCCGATTTTGGCCTATTTGCAGCTTTCCATAATGTGTTACATTTTTTTATCGTTTGGTCATGCATTTTCGATAGCTCCGTTTCCTGGTTTTCTAGTATTTTGTTTGCGTCGGTGGCACAAAGACTCAAAGTATGTGAAGCGCATCTTAGGTGTAATGGCAAACGAGTCTCTAAATGGGTAATTGTTGAAGAAAGGTCATTAAGATACGTTAACTCGTCGTCTGTACTATCAGTATCGGAGTCTTCATCACAAGATTCAATAGTGTTTTGCTCGTTTAAAACATTGATACGATGTACACCGAAACTTTTAAACGCTTTCACAAAATTGCTGCCGTTGTCTGTAACACAAGCCACAACGTTTGTGCTAGTTAAGCCATACCTTGAATTAATTTCTTGCAACAATTCGTATATTTTGTCATAACTATGAGTGCCTTTAAAACGTTGACATGCTAATGCCTTTGAGACACGCTTTAAACTATGTGAATCAATCCAGTGTGCTGTTACACCTAAAAAGCTTCTTCGACGTCCAGACCAAATATCAACTGTCGTACAAACGTGTTTCACTTGATTTAGTTCTTGTTTCACTAAAGTAGACTCTTCATTAAAGAATTCCGTAATCATTCTTCCAAGTGTCCGCCGGCTCATGATTCTTAGATTATTCGCACCTATATTTAATCGACGTAAAATTTGTCGGAAGTAAGGGTCTTCAGTGCACTTTAGAGAAATCATTGAGTTGACAAAATACTTAACAATATCTCGATCGAATTCAGCTTGAGAATATGAGGGTACATTTGACGACCTTCGTGGTGATAGTTCGTTTGACGAACTGGAAGTGCGAACGTTTTTCGATCTTTTAGTTTTAATATATTCTTGGTATTCTTGTATGGTTTCTTGTCCATGTTTCCGTTTTAAATGTGTTTTGAAATTAGATGTACATAATCTCGAGCCTTTTATTTCTACTTTATTAGGCAGACATTTCTTGCAAATGGCGACTATTTTATCAGTTCCTGATGAATTATGAAGTATCTCAAAGAATTTACCGTCAAGTATAGTGGGTTGCACTGCAGAAATATTGCTTGTTGACGGTAATGTCGATTGACCAGCAGACACAGATTCGTCCACTGAACTGTCATCTTCTAAAAGTAGTCTTGCACTTTCATTCATTGTACGTAACACAAAAGTTTTAACACTAATCACCAAAATACATACGACTTGTAATCTTAAGAAAATGTTACGTGCTTACAATACAAAAGATTAAACGTAACGAAGTAACTGAAGGGGGCGGGTGAAGCGGGGTGGCTAGGAGCGGCGACGCACGAGCACAATGCATAGAACCCCCCCACTCCCCCGCACATTATACTAGGCATGCCTTTTAAGTTCTGTCGTTTTCATATTTCCCGGCAATTTTGAATTTGGAACTGTTCTATATTCGAATGTGTTAAAATTTTTAATCTCAAAACAGTTGAAAGTATTAGGATTAATGCTATTGTTTAGTCACAGCGTCGATTGGAATCTGTCAGGTTACGTACGAAAATGAATCTTTCTAAGGAAAATGTTCGTGCAATAATTTTCTACAACTTTATAAGAGGCCTGACACGGCGTCTGTGTTTTGAAGAGCTAACATCTGTGTTCAGTGATGAAGCCCCATGTCTGCGGACTGTTGAACGCTGGTATTTAGAATTCCAGCGTGGACATACTAGTGTTAGTGACAAATCTCGCGAAGGACGCCCAAAATCCGCCTTCACTGAAGATAATGTCATTGCTGTGAGACAACGAATTCTCGAAGATCGTCATGTGACATATCGAGAGATAGAGGATCTATTTGGCTTCTCAAGGACAACCATTCAGAAGATCTTGCATGAAGCGCTTGGTGTGAGAAAGCTAGTTTGCCGTTTGATACCGCATCTGCTTTCCGACGATCACAAGGCGGCCCGCGTCAGATGGTGTAAGAAAACTCTGCAAAGGTTCAACCGAGGAGAGTCAAATCACGTCTACGACATCATCAGTGGTGAAGAATCTTGCATCTATGCCTACGATCCTGATTCCAAACAACAATCTACAATCTGGGTCTTTCAAGACGAGCCAAAGCCGACTAAAGTTGTTCGTTCTCGAAGCACTTCAAAGAAGATGGTGGCCATGTTGCGACTATTGCACTTGAAGATCGTAGAACGGTTAACGCAGAGTGGTATACCACAGTTTGTTTACCACAAGTCATCGCCGAACTTTGAAAATCTAACTCAAAGCGACGCATCATCCAGCACCACGACAACGCAAGTTCACACAGCGCTCGTCAAACGATTGAGTATTTGAAGGAGGAAAAAGTAGAAATTCTTGACCATCCTCCATACAGTCCTGACCTAAGCCCTAACGATTTCTTTACATTTCTTAAAATTAAGAAAAGTCTTCGTGGTCAAAGGTTCCAGTCCGGTGAAGAAGCAGTCGACGCTTTCAAGTCAGCCATTTTGAACACCCCCACTTTAGAGTGGAATAAATGTTATAATAACTGGTTTGAGCGAATGGAAAAGTGTATTAAGCTACGTGGTGAATACTTTAAAAAACAATAAAAAGTACTATAAGGTTCTAGTTGTGTTTTTTTCTTCAAACGACAAAACTTAAAAGGCATCCCTCGTACTTACTACTTCCCGATGACGTCGTACGGGCCGCACTTGCAGTACCTATATCGCAACTGTGCGATGCAATCATGCGAAATTTCATATTCAAAGTAATTATAGTTATAATATAATTAAATACTATGTAATTAGGTTACATTGTAATCAAATTATTTCGTAATTAAATACATTGTAATTAATTTCATAGCACATCCAAAGTAATCTAATTACAATGTAATTGATTAACATGTAATTAAATTACATTTCAATCAAATTACTATGTAATTCAATTATTAATTAGATTACATAAATAACTAGTTACGCCCATCAGTGATAGCTAGGTATATACAGCTGCTGTACTGTCCAATCCTATAGGATATTATTGTATATTGTTTGAGATTAGGGTGTACACTATATACTAAATGCTTACGTACTACGTAAACGAAAAAAAAAACTACAGAATTGTATATTATGCCATTTTATTTTACAATAAAATTTCACACATTTACATTATTTCACACATTTACATCATTTCATCACACATTTACAATAAAATTTTGTGTTTGCCTTTTTCGTCCTTTATGACTTAAGTAGTGCCGATTAGCTTTTTCTTTCATTGGATCGTTAACATCCCAAAAGGTAATTTTGCCAGTGAGAACATTATTAACATCTTTACACCAGTTATTAATAAAAAACATTGTGCTTTTATTTAATAAATAATTTCTCAAATTATCAGCGTGAACTGCACAACTGATAAACGATAAATTTACATTTATATTTACTATGAGTTTAATATATGCAGAAATATTTTTTTTAGTGCAGTGCTCCTTTAGAATTTCTATACATATATTTTCCACTTGGGCAAAGAAATCAAATAATGCTCTTGTAGGATAACACAACCACTTTTTGTTGCCGAATTCTTTTTTTTTAATATAATCATGGAAACTTTGTGATTCTTCTGCTTCCATGGAATTCCTGCAGGTCACACAATTTTTATAATTTTTTTTTTTGGCAAGTTGTGCTATCCACCCGCTGCAATACCCTATAGCTGCGCTTCTTTCAAGAAGCATTGGAGTTTGGCTCTGTATTAGCTGGTCAGTATCTACCATTGACATATCTAAATGATCACTGTCAATTTCATTTTCACATTCTGTTGGGTGTGTATTTACTGGATTTTTTAAAAAATATTTCAGGGATTGGAGACAAACTCCATCGTCTTTCTCACAATTTGACCCAACTGAATGTGAAGACGAAATATTATTTATTAACAATGTTTTGAAGGCGCCTTCAAATGCATATGTTGTAGGCATTATGTTGCTACAGCCATGAGCTCTAATTGCCCCATAAAAGTTTTCCAATGCGTCTTGATTGAAATTGCGCAGCAATAAGGAGTTAATTCCTTTGGAATTTAAATACGCTACAATTCATTTAAAACCTTCTATGGTTTTGATCCAACTTGACAATGAAGGCACTACTCCTTGGTTATTGGCATTACAAAATTTCATTGATTTCAGAATTGGTATACTTTTATTCCACAATTTGTGATGAGGCGAGCTTGGGATCACTGCAGTTCTATAAATTTTTCCTCCTCTTACCGCGCTAAAACTGCCGTTGACGCTGTCGAATAAGTGATCAAAAAAGATGAGAAGATCTGCTGTGTCCGTGCTGTCTTTTTCGAGAACTCCACATCCTGTAAATGAGAAAAATATAATTTTAACGGGGTCATTATTTGTCTAATTTAGTCAATATCTTCTGAACTATTTTATTTTAAGAACAATATATTTCTGCAATTGTTAAAATAACCCTTTGATTCAATAAGTCATATATTATGACATGTTATACAGTTAAAAAACATTTTTATTACTGACTAGCTTTTGCCCGCGGCTTCGCTCGCGTTAAATGGGGTTAGAAAGAGACAAAAGTAGCCTATTTCACTCTCCATCCCTTCAACTATCTCCACTTAAAAAATCACGTCAATTCGTCGCTCCGTTTTGCCGTGAAAGACGGACAAACAGAGACACACACTTTCCCATTTATAATATTAGTATGGATTTAAAACCTCAAAGTGAACCAATTTCCTATTTGTGTGACACATCATATTGTCACTGAAATATGTTTTAAATATCAACTGAATTGGTTAAATTAAGAAAAAAAAAATGGATATAAAGACAGACAACAAAATGATCCTATAAGAGCTTTTTCATACAGAGGTTCAAACCCCTAAAATTAACTTTGAAATATTAATAATTAATTATGAATAAATAAACTGCTTACCTGCCATAAATCCAAGAGCTACTCCAACTGATTGGCTGAACACCTGGGTGCAATGTTTAACCCTCATTTTTGGGATAAGTGCAGGCAACACATGATTTGCTGTTAGTTTCGGTACTAACTTTACACCTTTATAACCGGGGCACCTGTTATATAGGTTCACAATGTGGTCCCATTTTGCAATGCATTCTTTGCCTTTAATAGTAAATTTCAGATTTTTAGAAATTAAATTATTTCTAATCCCCTTTATTAGGTGAGGTGGATCATATATTGGAAAAATCTGTTCCTTATTCACTAAGAAAAAACCATCTTTACATTCTTGTCCATTGCGTAAAAATGTTTCTCGCGTTTCTCTAAGCAATGCGTTTATAGCTGCCACATTTGAGGTGCCTTGGTCACATACCGTTGCCACGACTTTCAGTCCTGTTTCTTGCACTTTTTTTATTATGGTCTGTATTTGTTTTTTTAACTCCATTGTTTTGGTGCTTCCTGCGCAATAGTAAAAAGCCAAAGGCTGTTTGTATTTTTTTACAATGCCTCTTATCATGAAGACTAAAACATGATCACAATATTCTTTTTCCGTTACACAGCCATTGTTAACGAATCCTGATATTTCATCATTTCGTTTGTCATATGAAATGCCCGCTCCAATTGCCATCTCATCAAATGCTAAACAGCAGTATTTATAATTATCAGGAATTTTACTGACTCGAGTTTTTAAATTATCAAATATTATGTCATTGATTCCACATTTTAGATTTATCTTGTGCAGTAAATCTTGCAAAGTTCTTCTGCTTGGTAAAACGCATATTCTGCTTAGTAGGCGATATGCTTTAGGAGATGGCTTATATAAGGACAATGCCAAAATTTTTTCATCCAGACTGAATCGCGTTCCTTTCTTTTTCTTGCCACTTTGAGAGGCTTGCATTTGGCAAAATAACTTTCTAGTATGTGGCATATTCTTGCAGACAATATTGAATGCAGTAGTTTTTGTAATTTTTTTGGCCATCATGTATTTTGTCTTAAATTTCTTCTTGTCACTTTCGCATTTTTCTAAATTCCTTATGTTGCGTCAACGTTACACGAGAACCTGAAAAATACATTTATCTGTTATTCCAGTATATACCTATATATATTTTTGGTTTAAGAGACCTAGATGCCTTGACCTCCATTACTATTACGCTTTAGTCTTATTATGCAACTAGCTTTTGCCCGCAGCTTCGCCTTTCGCCTTCAGGAATAAAGCAGCTTTCTATTGGTGAAAAAATTTTTGCAATCGGACCAGTACTTCCAGAGATTACCTCCAACAAACAAAACAATAAACTTTACCTCTTTATTATATTAATGTACATTTAATCATCATCATCATATCAGCCGAAAGACGTCTACAGTGGGACAAAGGTCTCCCCCAAGCGTCGCCACAACGACTGGTCCTACAATGCAATTAAATAATTCAGTGTTTTGCCGGGGCTGCGGGTTGTTCGAAAGAGATACCGTGGCCCCATACACAAAGGGCTAAGAAGGAACATGGGTGGTTTTTAGTCGGTAGAAGTCAGACCCCAATCCCTCTCGTTCCGCCTAGAGCGCGAGGAGTCATTCGATGAATTTTCACCCTCCAAAAATAAAAAATGTTTTAAATGTTAAATTATTTAGAACAGTACATACTTTTTGATTTAGTTGCCTCTATTTTCCTCTTTCTGCATTGACTTTGGATAGGTTGTATAAGTCCTGTAAATTAAATATTAAGTTATTGTCAAATTGTTTATTATGTAAACATGTTAAGATAGTATTGAAACAATCTATTATAATAATCAAAATCAATTTATATTATAAAATTTCATACAATTGCCAATATTATGTATTATCATTATTGACGATTAGCTTTTGCCCGCGGCTTCGCTCCTGCTCTTCCCTACTCCACCCTACTATACCCTACTCTACTCTACCTTACTCTACCCAACACTACCCTACTCTACTCTACCCTACACTAATTTTCATTTTTTTTTTCCATAAGAACCTTCTCCTCACAATAACAAACAACAAAAAGGAATTAGCGAAATCGGTCCAGCTGGTCACGCGTGATGACCAAAGGAAATAGGGATTCATTTTTATTTAAATAGATATCACAATTCTATGTTAATTAATGTAAGTGTACCATTTTAATTAACTATAAATATAAATGAAATAATAATGATTGGAACTTGATTATGATAGTAGAGATTAACTCCTACGAACCTGAAATCAAATTGTTTGACTGTGTCGCATTGATGAGATGAGATGTGGAAGCTAGAGGCGGCTTGCTGATCATAGCCTCAACGTGTGGTGAAGCATGGGCTGGTTTACTGTTTGTAGTTTCAGTATTTGATGTTGAAGCTAAGATGGATTCTACTCCTGAAAAATAATAAAATAACTTTATTCAGTTGAGGTTGAAATAGGTAAGCCTGCACCACCTTTGCACATACATTGTGTGAAATATGAATAAATAAATTTTGTAAAGAAGACATTCACACAAACATAGACTATTGATTGTTTTTTTTTTTTATTGAATAAAGATAAGAAACCTGAACCAAGATTCTTTGATATTGCAATACAAAGTTTGAGATTTAAATGAGTATTCATGGAGTTTCTTGCTTGTTGGTCTCCATGACCAATTATAAAAGTTAAACCAGCCAAGTGCAAGTCGGACTCTGACACAAAAGAATCCATAGTTAACTATAAAAACTCAAAAAAATCGCGATTGTTGTATGGGGAGCTCCTTTAAATATTTTTTTAGTATTTATAATTATAGCAGCAACAAATACATCTGTGAAAATTTTTACAGTTCATGATATTACAGCCTGGTGACAGATGGACAGCGGAGTCTTAGTAATAGGGTCCCATTTCACCCTTTGGGTATGGAACCCTAAAAAGAAAAAAAGACTAATTGTACATATTTTTTTTTACATATTTAGATACATACCTGATGTGTCAAAACCAGATTTTTGTAACTGACTTCTTCGAGATGTATCAGATGATACAACCATTGCTTCACCAAGTGATTGTGCTTGCAGATCTAGAATAATATACAATATTGCATGTATTTATTATTTGTTTCAATAAAATAAATGCATAGTTACATAATTATTATATTGCTAATAAATATTAGTATTACCTGGGATATGCATTGTTGGAATAGCCAATTTAGACAGACTACCACTTGGATACTTATGAATATCTTCAAAATGTCTATGACAGACCCGTCTGTTCTGATATATATCTTGACGATCCATTATAGCTATTTGACCACCAATATTTAAGATCCAAGATGTAAATTTGTCTCCGTTTGTCTCTGGATTTGGGAATCGGTATAGAGGCACACCTGGAAATATGAATGATTAAACTATTAGGTGCGATAGGTACATTGTACATAATTTCGTAATGTAAACTACTGAATAGCCACTAAAGTATAAGATGAAAGTCTGTAGTACTATGACATTTGGATAGTAAGTGATGATTTCCCAGGAACTAGTGAATAAAAACGTTGAGAATTAGAACAATAACATTCATAGCAACTTTGATTGACATCTTACATTTGCAGATATTACAATAGTTGTATGACGATATGTGAAACATGTCTTTTAGATCTCTAAGTTGCATTGTGATCAAAATGGTGATGGGGTGATATGCCAGCTCCTAAAGAAAAATGTTAGCACCACGTTACTTACCGTCTTTCTTAACCACAACACATCCAGGTACACAGCAAGAATTTTGAGACATGGTTAGTTAGTCTAAATTGGAGAGAGAGCGCCTATGCAAGTCCACCGTAACTTCACTAGATCTCGAACGAACAAATTGTAACGCAGCTCAATAACTAATTGAAATTTGTACGCGACGCCTGGAACTAGTGGACTTGTAGTTGGTGCTGAAAATAAAAGCATAAAAAATGAAATAAAAGAAACATGAACGAATTATCCTGAATCAGGGTCACTAGTAACATACCAGCAAGGTTTAACAGCAGGGCTTCCAGCATAGTAGACGGTTGCAGCCTGGAACTAGTGGACTTGTAGATGGTGCTGAAAATAAAAGCATAAAAAATGAAATAAAAGAAACATGAACGAATTATCCTGAATCAGGGTCACTAGTAACATACCAGCAAGGTTTAACAGCAGGGCTTCCAGCATAGTAGACGGTTGCAGCCTGGAACTAGTGGACTTGTAGATGGTGCTGAAAATAAAAGCATAAAAAATGAAATAAAAGAAACATGAACGAATTATCCTGAATCAGGGTCATTAGTAACATACCAGCAAGGTTTAACAGCAGGGCTTCCAGCGTAGTAGACGGTTGCAGCCTGGAACTAGTGGACTTGTAGATGGTGCTGAAAATAAAAGCATAAAAAATGAAATAAAAGAAACATGAACGAATTATCCTGAATCAGGGTCATTAGTAACATACCAGCAAGGTTTAACAGCAGGGCTTCCAGCGTAGTAGACGGTTGCAGCCTGGAACTAGTGGACTTGTAGATGGTGCTGAAAATAAAAGCATAAAAAATGAAATAAAAGAAACATGAACGAATTATCCTGAATCAGGGTCATTAGTAACATACCAGCAAGGTTTAACAGCAGGGCTTCCAGCGTAGTAGACGGTTGCAGCCTGGAACTAGTGGACTTGTAGATGGTGCTGAAAATAAAAGCATAAAAAATGAAATAAAAGAAACATGAACGAATTATCCTGAATCAGGGTCATTAGTAACATACCAGCAAGGTTTAACAGCAGGGCTTCCAGCGTAGTAGACGTGCAGCTCAAGTAGTGCGTAGTAGCTCAAGCGTAAGCAGAAGACGTACAATTGCGTTTAAGGAATATGTGCATAATGGTCACTATCAGATACGGAGTTTACAAAGCTTAAAGGTTGTGAAGCGCTATCTTACACAATTCAAACTGTTTAAGCATCATCAAAAAGATGATGAAATATATTTTCACAAGTAGGTATGAAATATGAGAAACAATCAAAGTTTATCAACACTTAGGTACCCAATACGGAGAATAACACTAATTTTACTCATAGGTTAATAATCAGTGATAGGAATACGTAGGGCTAATTTAACTAAAGCTAGCGAGACGACATAATATAATATATACAGTAGTTATGGATCTCTATTTTAAAAAATATATGTAGTGTGCGTGTATGGTGTCTCGTGTATGCAGGATGGTAAATAATATTCGGATCCACTCCCCCCCTTATTGAAAAAAAAAACGTAAACAATGATCTGGAAGTGACATAGTTCAGAGTTATTTTCTAACATAATAATATACATTTCTTAGTCTCTAACTTCGTTTGTTTTTTTTTTATTCCTTTCATAATCCTCTCATTCCCCACTGTAATGGTAGCTACCATGGGGTTCGCTCTGCCATTAAATAAAAATTAACATCCCTTGAGATCTGCAACGTTCCCCATGGTAGCGCCGTGTGAATACAAAGAGTATGTAAAGAATATGTGAATACACTCATTCTTCGCTACTCGCGTTCTTCCTTCTCACGCACTATGTTTTTATCTGATTGATAGAAATTAGAAATACATTTGGTCACACTGCACACTATTTAATAATTATACAATTTTATATGGAATACCTTTACGTTATGCATAGGATTATAGTAGGTACTAGCGTTGCAGCCGGCGCCTCTGAATTCGCAAATTCTTTTGAATTTGCTGTTCTTCAGCAGATGCTAACAATGTTAGGCGTGAAATTCTTCACCAACAACACAAATTAATCAAATACAACTACATAAATAAGTCAATTTATGGCCAAACCAAACTCGGGCACCGGTGTATATGACTAGAATTCTTATAAAACACTACCCGAGAGCAGTGTCTTTCAAATTGTTTGGTGGCTATTATGTTGATGTCCATTGGAAACTTCAACTTCAAAAGCTTACACAATCGCAATTTTAAAAGTATCGATACAATAACATCTGTCATAACGTGTTACGGTGGCTATCAAAGGCACCCATTGAGATATAATACCACAGAGTACTTTGGTAATTGATATAATACCTAGGTTTCTAAGTCAATGAAGGCACCAGTGGCTAATGACGTCACTGCAGTTGGTCACTGAAGATAGGCAATACCACAGAGTACATTGAATATAGGGGACGAAACTAGCTGTTTGACAGTTCAATGATGCATACTGATAACATTGACTGATAACAAGTGATAATCACTTGAACTGTCAACAGAGTTACGTAATAGCCCTACTGTTCCGCCTACTTCCAAGCCAGTCATACTATTGTAGTCTTTGTTCCAAAGACACTCTCAAGTCTCAACAGAATCAAAATTCATAGGGTACTTCCCGTTGACCCAGAATCCTGAAATTTAGCATAAAGCAAGGTCTTTTAGCACAGGAATAGGAATAAAAGTAAATATCTGAAAACAGTAAATTTATTGTAACGTCACAATTTTAACAAACATTGAACTACGAGTAACTTACATAGGTAAGTTTGTACGGAACCCTCAGTGCGCAGTGCGCAGTCCGACTCGCACTTGCACAGTTTTTTTTTTAGTTCAGTTTTAGTTACTAGTACTGCCATTATCTAGGTTATACTTAGTCTATTTAGTCAGTTTCCTTATTTAGTGATAAAAAAATAAAATAAAAAATAAAATAAAATAACTTTATTGCTTAACATATTGGCATTAAATTGCATGTCGAGGAGTCTCCATTTAGGCATATAAATGCCTGTAGTTGAAGGCTCCGCTCTTCCCTAGTGTCACTGTAACTTTTTGTTTTGAGGTGGGAAAGCATTGAATTATTTTTCCTGCACTAGCGTGGTGCGAGAGGGTGTATCAGACTGTCACTAACTAAATCCTACCCGTGTTTGTTCAATTGCTCTTTGCGTTCCAGGGTAAAGGTAACTTTCATACTATTTCAAACTAATATTCCCGCAACTTTGGCAGGTATCGGCCCTAATGAGCCCATTCTTTCGCTCCATTACATTCCATTCCATTTCATTTTCAGTCCATTACACGATAGGTTTTGCTGTTAGTTTTGCCACAGTCAATTTTTTGATTGACGAAAAACCTACCGTCTAATGCGATAATTGACGTTTGCATGACGAAAAACTAATGGCGATAAATTCCGACATTCAAACATCATTTATTATTGATAGAATTGATTGACGCCTGCATGACCGTGTAATGGATGCCATTAGTTTTTCCTCATGCAAACGTTAATCATCGCATTAGACGGTAGATTATTCGTCAATCAAAACATTAACGGTGCAGCGGTGGCAAAACTGACAGCAAAACCTATCGTGTACAGAGGGGCTATTGCGTAACTCTGTTGACAGTTCAAGTGATGATCACTTGTTAACAATGTGCATCATTGAACTGTCAAACAGCTAGTTTCGTATTGCCTATCTTCAGTTACCAACTGCAGTGACGTCATTAGCCACTGGTGCCTTTGATAGCCACCGTAACACGTTTTGACAGATGTTATTGTATCGATACTTTTAAAATTGCGATTGTGTAAGCTTTTGAAGCTGTATAATAGTCGATAAAATTTTAGAGTGGTCACAATAGGCAGCGTAAATTTTTATAATTCACCACATTTCCACCGTAGTTTGTTAGTCACTTGTGTGATACGTAATACCAATTTTATGAAATTGTCAGTTGACAACTAAGTTTAGTGTGCAACGAATGCTAGTTGTCAACACGACTCACTGTGAAAATAGCGCCATCAAGCTCTGCGTTGTTGGCAACATTGTTTACCAACATATAAAAAGTAAAAAAAAAAACATTTTTCTGTTTGGACCATTTCCTTTTCCAATTTTTCCATTCTATTATTGACTTGTAGTGTAGCCGGGCCCGGTAGACTGTCTGTTCCTGGTTTAGTGGTTTAGTTCGTTCATCTTGATAACATTCTTTGTAACTCTTTGCTTTGTAATGGTAAGTTTTCTTATCGTATTTTTTTTTTTTTTACTACTGTTTTAGCGGTATCAAACTTCTAGTTCGTTTCGAGTTTCCTAGCTCTCTTATAGTAGGTAGATAGGTATATTTTTGCTATTGTATAATAATATTTTACAATCAGACTAATATTGTATATAATCCACCCGAGGATTGCGTTAGGATGTTTCCGCCACAAATTGAGTAAGTTCTGTTTATAGAACTGCATCCCAGAATTATTTTTCCAATAGCTTTTTCAGTTAGGCAGGTACCTATGAAAAGTACGCCGTACGCGGCAGTTTGAAAGTTTGTTGACATGTTGCAACAGGAACCCTTAGTAAACTTATTCAAAATGACGTCTAAATTAAATAATCAATGTTTTTTCTCAGAGCGCTCGACTAACTAAAAAGTACCTACTTAAAAAAAAAGTAATTATGTAGGTAAGTAGGTACGTAACTAAAATTTAATTAAATTTAAAAAAAAAACTCTTAGCAAGAAGTTTAAGAAGTGTTTCTGTGTTTCAACGCAACTATCGGAACTTTATTGTTATTAATTAGAAGTTTCTAACATATTCAGAGACACTTAACCATGTGTATAACTCTCTATTTCTTATTCTGTGCTCTAGGTACATTAAACTTTTTATTTTCAGATGTGCATTTGAGACAGCCATTTAATCTGTATCAGCCATTACTGTGTGCAAAATTGGATTGTAAAGTTTCAAAGGTGGGTCCCTTTAATTACTATACTTGTCTCTTTTGGTAGGTTTCATGATTACACAATAAGGAATAATTCTGAGTATCAAGTGTTAGTCTTTATTGATTAGTATTTTTCATATAAGATCATCTAATAATTCATATTTTATTTGTAAGGTTTGCTATTCGCCATACCTCCTACCTAGCTTAGGAAATGGTGTTACCTGATTATGAAGCTCGACTAGCTTCTGCCAGCGACTTCGCCCGCGCGAAAGATGGTTCCTCCATACAAACTTCCAACCCCCCGTTTTACCCCCTTAGGGGTGGAGTTTCGTAGAATCCGTTCTTAGCAGATGTCAACACCCTATAAGGAACCAACCTGCCAAATAAGTTGGTAGGTGTTATAGTTTCGGATATTTCGTTATTAATCAGTGAGTGGTATTTCGCTTTTATATTAGATATGCGAAATGCTGTTCAGCTGTGGTTAACCTGAAAGCTAACTTCAACATAGTTGGCAAAAGGCTTGTAGGTACATAATGATGGATGGTAATGCACATACAATGTCATAGTAGCCACTACAGCAGGTGTCTCCAAGACAGAGTGAATAGGCTCTTAATAAATTAGTGTGCTTCACCATCAATTACCATCAGGTGGGATTGCAGTCAAGCACTAGTTTATATGATTTAAAAAATAGGTATTGTATGTACTCTTTCACTACTTGATCTCATACTTGTTTCTTCTACTCAACATATCGCTAAGCATGGACAGTGTTCGATCATTTGTTCTGTGTCTGGGTGTAATTTATCTATATATGTATGTATTTAGAAATATATAAGTATGTTTATCAGTTGTCTAGTACTCATAACACAAGCTCTGCTTAGCTTGGGACTAGATGGCGTTGTGTGAAAGTTGTGGAATATTATATTATTATTATTATTATAATGTACAGCTGATGCCTTCTCCTATCATGACCTTATCTTCCTCTCCTATTAGGTATTGTATGATTTTACAGTCACTCATATAGGTAATTTTCCCTATCATTATTATATTCTTATTGGTAATAATCGGGTTCAGTCCAACATGTTTTCTGTGCTCATACTTCTATGTGCATTCTCTCGGCAGTCACTCTTCCTATCAATACATGTTCCATGCATTGTTGCTTTATAGCCATTCTCCACTGTTATAGCTGTTCATACATATAATTTTTCTCATTCCACTGCACAACATACCCATATCATGGATTTCTTTATTTACTTTTCAGCCATCAGTGCCTCCTTCCTCCTAAATAATCATTTCTTTTTTTTTATTAATATCAACTATGTATATTGTTATAGGCAGACATGCCAGAAAATTGTCATTAGTCTTGCTGTCTTGGTTTTCTAGATACTGGGTTGTAGAAGTCAAATAGGCTGTTGGTTTTATGTAAAACACTGGTACTTGGTTGCATCTGGTTGAACTGGAACTTGACCCGCACACAGTTAGGAAAAGGCCAAGCAGTTTCATTGACTTTTTTCGTTTAGTACTTATCCGTGTAAAACCACACATTACCTATGTTTCATTCATACAGTTTGTGGTCCATCTGATGCATACAAGACAGCATGTGTAACCATTGCATTTCTCAAGTTTTGGTGGTTATTACATCTTTTCAGAGAAGAGCGGGATGAGTTAATTTTTAATTTTATACCAGTAACCTCCTGGTAGTTTGCGAGACAAACCACAAATGATTTTAGTTTTGTTGCAAGCTGTCTATACTCATTTACTATTTATCAAACTGTTAACTGGGGGAAAGGCAATAGAATGGTGATGATAACCTACCAGAGTAGTCCTTTAAATTGAAGGTGGACGGAAAAACTTGTGGCATTAAATCTGCTTATGGACTACTATTGTTAATGAAGTAAAAAACAATCTAATGTTAAGATGGGTTTGTTATTATATAATAGAGTAATGTTAGTGTTGTTTTCTTTTTCAGGGTAACAGTGGAATGAAGAGACAATTCAACACAAATGAAGACTGCAGATAGAAAACAATGAACTTATTACTATTTTAAACTGTGGCTGATCAAGACTTTGGGTCATGAGATCTATAAACCATAATCCTGAAGATTTTAGCTGTATTAGCTGTTAGAATTAGGGCTGCCGGGAATGAATATGGAAGACAAAAAAACAAGGATTTTGGACATTACACATCGTCATACAGTCTTGAATGTGAATCTTTATTTTATGGCAATATAATAAACAATTACATTCAAGGCTCTAAATTTCATATTGGTTGTTTGGTTGGTCAAGGAGTCTTTGTTGAAATTGTACAAAATTTGTTCAGTTGGTCATCGTAGGAAAAATAACATTGGTTCCGTCTTTATAAATGGTCAATGAAATGTTCAGTCTTCTGGTGTCCAGTGTTGTTTACCAATATTGTCACTCAAAATGCACTTATAAATAATTATCTCATTCATGGGTATCTCTCAAGGTTCAAATGAATGATTTTTATTGTTGAAAAGTTTGAGAATATTCATGCTGAATCTTGTTATGGTGAACGACTTTATTTATTGTTTTTGTATATTATTATTTATATTTATTTAAAGGTATATACTTCAAGGAGTCTTTGTTGAAATTGTACAAAATTTGGTCAGTTGGTCATCGTAGGAAAAAAAACATTGGTTCCGTCTTTATAAATGTTCAATGAAATGTTCAGTGTTCAGTCTTCTGGTGTCCAGTGTTGTTTACCAATATTGTCACTCAAAATACACTTATAAATAATTATCTCATTCATGGGTATCTCTCAAGGTTCAAATAAATGATTTTTATTGTTGAAATGATTGTTGAAAAGTTTGAGAATATTCATGCTGAATCTTGTTATGGTGAACGACTTTATTTATTGTTTTTGTATATTATTATTTATATTTATTTAAAGGTATATACTTCAAGGAGTCTTTGTTGAAATTGTACAAAATTTGGTCAGTTGGTCATCGTAGGAAAAAAAACATTGGTTCCGTCTTTATAAATGTTCAATGAAATGTTCAGTGTTCAGTCTTCTGGTGTCCAGTGTTGTTTACCAATATTGTCACTCAAAATGCACTTATAAATAATTATCTCATTC
Source organism: Mythimna impura (assembly GCA_905147345.3). Lineage (NCBI taxonomy): Eukaryota > Metazoa > Arthropoda > Insecta > Lepidoptera > Noctuidae > Mythimna > Mythimna impura. The sequence goes on along the minus strand of LR990365.1, from coordinate 12,679,946 downwards.
ATGGGTATCTCTCAAGGTTCAAATGAATGATTTTTATTGTTGAAAAGTTTGAGAATATTCATGCTGAATCTTGTTATGGTGAACGACTTTATTTATTGTTTTTGTATATTATTATTTATATTTATTTAAAGGTATATACTTCAAGGAGTCTTTGTTGAAATTGTACAAAATTTGGTCAGTTGGTCATCGTAGGAAAAAAAACATTGGTTCCGTCTTTATAAATGTTCAATGAAATGTTCAGTGTTCAGTCTTCTGGTGTCCAGTGTTGTTTACCAATATTGTCACTCAAAATACACTTATAAATAATTATCTCATTCATGGGTATCTCTCAAGGTTCAAATAAATGATTTTTATTGTTGAAATGATTGTTGAAAAGTTTGAGAATATTCATGCTGAATCTTGTTATGGTGAACGACTTTATTTATTGTTTTTGTATATTATTATTTATATTTATTTAAAGGTATATACTTCAAGGAGTCTTTGTTGAAATTGTACAAAATTTGGTCAGTTGGTCATCGTAGGAAAAAAAACATTGGTTCCGTCTTTATAAATGTTCAATGAAATGTTCAGTGTTCAGTCTTCTGGTGTCCAGTGTTGTTTACCAATATTGTCACTCAAAATGCACTTATAAATAATTATCTCATTCATGGGTATCTCTCAAGGTTCAAATAAATGATTTTTATTGTTGAAATGATTGTTGAAAAGTTTGAGAATATTCATGCTGAATCTTGTTATGGTGAACGACTTTATTTATTGTTTTTGTATATTATTATTTATATTTATTTAAAGGTATATACTTCAAGGAGTCTTTGTTGAAATTGTACAAAATTTGGTCAGTTGGTCATCGTAGGAAAAAAAACATTGGTTCCGTCTTTATAAATGTTCAATGAAATGTTCAGTGTTCAGTCTTCTGGTGTCCAGTGTTGTTTACCAATATTGTCACTCAAAATGCACTTATAAATAATTATCTCATTCATGGGTATCTCTCAAGGTTCAAATAAATGATTTTTATTGTTGAAATGATTGTTGAAAAGTTTGAGAATATTCATGCTGAATCTTGTTATGGTGAACGACTTTATTTATTGTTTTTGTATATTATTATTTATATTTATTTAAAGGTATATACTTCAAGGAGTCTTTGTTGAAATTGTACAAAATTTGGTCAGTTGGTCATCGTAGGAAAAAAAACATTGGTTCCGTCTTTATAAATGTTCAATGAAATGTTCAGTGTTCAGTCTTCTGGTGTCCAGTGTTGTTTACCAATATTGTCACTCAAAATACACTTATAAATAATTATCTCATTCATGGGTATCTCTCAAGGTTCAAATAAATGATTTTTATTGTTGAAAAGTTTGAGAATATTCATGCTGAATCTTGTTATGGTGAGACTTTATTTATTGTTTTTGTATATTATTATTTATATTTATTTAAAGGTATATACTTCAAGGAGTCTTTGTTGAAATTGTACAAAATTTGGTCAGTTGGTCATCTTAGGAAAAAAAACATTGGTTCCGTCTTTATAAATGGTCAATGAAATATTCAGTCTTCTGGTGTCCAGTGTTGTTTACCAATATTGACAATATCAAAATAACTCAAAATGTACTTATAAATAATTATCTCATTCGTGGGTATCTCTCAAGGTTCAAAGGAATGATTTTTATTCTTGAAATGGTTGAGAATATTCGTGCTGAACCTTGTTATGGTGAAAGACTTTATTTATTGTTTTTGTAAATTATTATTGTATTATTTATTTATAGGTATATATTTTATTGCACACCAAGATTACAAATTATTTAGGTACTTAAATAACAAAAAAAAATGAAGCAGAAAGATTTTAAAGGTTGTAGTGGCTTGTTTTCTGTTGTTTGTCTGTTCCTTTGACAACTAGGTATGTTATGGGAAAAAGTCTGACAGTTGTTTTTCGAATTTGTGTTTATTTAAAAAATAAAATAATAGCAATATCTTTATACATTTAATATTTTTTCTGTATGTGATAGCTCTTCTTATATGGCTTGACCGATTTGTTTAACATAAGGTGCCTGCTTGTTTATAGACCCTTGAATGTGCATGTTTATTTTATGGCCTATGCCACAAAATAAACACTTGCATTCAAGGCTCTAACTTGCTTCTCGGTGCATTGGTTGGTATTACAAGGAAAAGGATAGCTTTTGTTGAAATTGTTTGCACAAAAGTTGGTCAGTTGGTCATCTTAGGGAAATCATCATTTATCATAAATGGTCAATGAAGTGGTACAAGTCTTCTGGTGTCCAGTGTTGTTTATCAATATTTGCAATCACTTAGAACATTTAGGGTTCAAATAAAATTGATGGTTATTATTGTTGAAATGGTCATTGAAAAATTTGAGAATATTCATATGCTGAATCTTGTTATGGTTAAAGACTTTATTTATTGTTTATATATATTATTGTTGTATTTGATTTAAAGATAGTAGTGAGTTATAGTCTGTTGTTTCTGCCTGTTCCTACAGCAACTAGGTACCTGTTGGGGGCAGAGGGTGCAATATAAATAATACAAAACACAATGGTCACGCTTGAAAGGCCTCGGCCGTTTATTTTCAACACTTGTAAACGATTCAACATAATAACAGAGTCCTTTACGCAACACACGCGTAACGCTACTTCACTAAATACTTTTCAATAGTTCACAGTTTATAATACTTCACTGACTCTAATACTTTAGATAACTTAGGAAATCTGGAAATCTAGGGCCGCTCTAGGAGCATAGGGTGCCGTATCAAACTGACGTGGTGACGCTTCAAGTCGAACTGCAGAGAGAGAACGTCGTCTTCTAGGAAAGTGTAGCTTAAGTACCTTTTCAGCCGGTCGCAAGTAGTGTAAGAGAGTTCCCAATTTTCTCTTCCGTTTTCTCCATTTTACCGAATCCTGTTGAGGCCGGCTGATGTACACCTCCCGACCCCCCGCGTACCTTGAGCTCGCTATTGGCCATTAATAATCGCGTGATTTTTCCGATATGATCCTCCAATAGAAATCCAGATTATTTCTAACGGTTTTCCTGCGTTATGTGCTTCTAAGAACTGCGTTATGTACTTCTAAGAACTCAGTACATAGCCTTATATACTATCCCTGTATCTGATTGGACAGTAGTCTTGCCTCTGATTGGCTTTCCCCTCGTCATGTACAGCGCGTAACGTATGTACATACGTTACGCATCTATGAATGACGTAATGTTACTTATCGACGGTTATGTGCGAACTACTGCCAACTACAAAACATCAACTTTACAGGAGAGCAAAAAAACGTTTTATTTATTTAGTTTTAGAGATTAAAAAAAAAATCTTATGTTATCTTTTTCTAACATGGAATACATTATTCATGATAATAATAATTTTGATTAATAATAACGGATTACCGTATTTTCTGTAGATGGCAGTTGTTGTTTTACCGTGGGTTATAATTAACTCATAAATTGTGTAGTTAGCAAATGCTTAAATAATAGAAATGGGATATAAAATCAATAAAATACTTATAGGTATTACTAATTTAAATGTATTAATCAACATAAACCCAATACAGTAGTCACTAATTGGGTGGTGGGACCAACAAAGCAATTTAGTCCAAAATGTTTTGTATTTAAGAAAAAAAAATCTAACATAATATTTAAAAATTAGGTACTTAATCTATGTGAGGTAAAGTGTCATAAAAGTGATGGCAGTCTTGCGGCAAAACTGATTTTAACTGTTGTAGATGATTGTATTTAGTTTTTTTTATCGGGATCTTGCTTGTATTAAGTTGGCGGCTATACACGATATTTGATACGATACCTGCTCTTGGTCTTTGTGGTAAGTTTTCAAATTCGGAATCGAAACTTAATGAAATTGTAATTGTGCGATCAGGCTTATACTTTATTTGCCTCAGATCAACGACTTGGGCATCTCCAGCTTTTCGACCAGGTCGAATACTTTTGTATACAAATGTTTCAGGATCAGCATAATTTTTGATAAAATTGTAATTAACTGCAATGGTTTCGTATGGATTTTTAGCACGTGCCTCCTTTGTGATTTTAATGTAATCACTCGGCAGATAAATCTCTTTATTTTTAAGTTTTCGTTCGATGGCGCTGTGGACGGAGTCGCACTCCATTTGGGTGTGGCCTGGTTCTAAAAATTTTTGAGTGATTGTCACATTTCTTGAGTAGCCTAAATTCAGAAGAGCATTACTTAATACTACATTTCTATTCTGATATGTGCAGCCATCCGAATAGATAACAATGGGCAGTTGTTTTTGCAGGCAGTGTCTTTCTAAATAATCTATAATAAAAGAGGCAAAAGTACTAGCGGTTAAGTCGGCATCTGTTTCATTGAACCAGTAGCAACAGCAATGGTGGGTCGTTAAATCATACACTGTAAAGTTATGACAAGTAAGTTTTGTCTTGAAATATAAAGCACTAGCCGTTAGAAATGGACATACTTTAACAGCCTCTAAGTCCATTGTGAGAAGAATGAATTCTCCGTTTGCAGCCTTTTTCTTATCTTCTTCTTTTTCCTTTCTGGCTCTATCCTTTTTAATACAATGTATTTGGTATTCAGCCTCATCCAAGTTACCCGCCTTATAGCTGGAGCAAATGTCACACATGTCCTTCTTTAAAGTATATACACACAAGTTTTTTTCTTTAAATTTTTGATCAAATGTATACCTGCAGACTGAACTTTCCTCATTTAAAGCACAATGCTCTTTGTAAGCCTTATAAAGCTCTGCCACTGTTGAGAAATTAGGTTCTAAATATAGTTTTGATGTCTCTTTTCTGGCATAATGCGAAGGAAGCTTTGGAATATTATTTAAAAAGTTATCAAGTGTAAGTAATTTCTTTGTGACTTCAACTGCCTTTGATGGCACAGGTGCGTTATAGTTCGGGACCATCCCAAATTCAGATTTCTTAACCCATTGTTGAACTGTAAACCTCCCTAATGACAAAGTACTTAAAAACATCTCTCGGCATCAGAAGCGTAGCGTGCCTAGGCGGGGCCCCGTATAAAAATTTGTTTGGGGGCCCTTAGGAAGGGTAAAGATTTCTCACAAAAGAAAAAAACATGTTTGCGTAAAATTAAAAGAAATATTTATTCATCATAATTATCTATCTGTCACTTTTTCCAAAACTTTTACAAACAATTCAAATTAAATATACACTCTCCTTGCCTTTTTATCGGCAAACTGATTTATTAAATCATTTATAGCCGATGACGACTTTAGTTTTTTTAAAGTTTCTGCCTCTATGGACAATAGTGACAGGTCTGACAGGCGTTCCTGTCCCATCGAAGTTCTTAGGTAATTTTTTATAAGTTTTAATTTGGAAAAACTTCTTTCAGCAGTTGCGGTTGTAACTGGAAGGGTCAAGAATAAAACGCATGCTGTTATTACCTCCGGAAAACTGGATGCAATTAATAATAATATTAAATTTTATCAGCAATAATTCAATGAGTTCCGTAATGGAATGAATTTTTTGAATTTCAGATTTTAAGCATGTTTTTTTTTTAGAGCTGTTAATTGGTCGTAAAGATTAACTGAGATGTCTTTACTGTATTTAGCCGACAGTTATCCGGAAGCGTTTAATATCTCTTCGTTTGAAGAAGACAGGAGTTTCTCCGGTTGTAATATTTCGAACATACTACTCAGGTCGCAAAGGCTCTGAAATCTTTGTTTAGTTTGAGAAATTAATATATCTAAACAGCAATAGTATACATGGACTTTGAAATAGGATTCTGGGTCTGAAATTCTCTCATCTTGTGATAACTCTTCAAAAAAACGCTTCGTTATCTTTCGCCTTTTGTTTTTAAAAACAGTTGTTACCCTCCACTCTTTTGCTAATTCTTTGGACTCATCTAGCAAACTATTGAATGAATTTTGATTTCTTAATTCGTACAGTCTATTCAAAAGATTACAACAATGTAATGCACAATTAAATAAAACGCGTCAATAAACACTGCTCTCCGTGGTTTATCATCGTATCGTATGTACATCGATTTTTGTGGGATTTCCCCGTTTAAGTGACTTAAACGGGGAAATCCCGCACGCGATAACCGACGATGTAGGGTGTTGCCAACTTTTGAACGCACGCTTTACGTGGGAAAAAAAGAAATAGCTTTTTTTTTACGTTTGCCATTTGTAAAATAAAAAAAATTGGGAAGTGTTTTATTAATTTTTGCTTACGCACGTTGGGGGCCCTTGTGGCTCGGGGGCCCCGTATAATTGATACGGCAGATACGGCGGTAGCTACGCCCCTGCTCGGCATACCTGAACTCTCTCCTCATAGCCAGAAATCTTCAATGGTAAGAAGTATGACAACGTGTTTTCTCGTTTTGAGTTCTCACCTGCGGCTTTAGTTTTTCGCAAAGTAGGTGCTCGAGAGACATTACCTGCTACGTACATTTGACGACTATCCCAATTAAGATTTTTCCAGAAATGATTACTAATATCTTTTCGAATCTGATCCGTGAATCTTTGACAACCTCTTATCTTGCTTTTTTTACAGAAATCAGAATTACAAGTTGGCCCTAACTCACGAGAAGGCCTATTAGTATCTTGTTTAACTTTACCTTCTTGGTCTCTACTGTAGTCCAAATATGCTTCACCCAGCATACGCTGCTTTTTGGCTACGTTTTTCTTCCATTTAGCTGGATCAGCTTTCATACGACGTTTTCTTCCTTCTGAAGGGTCTCCGAAATCGACGAAATCAGCATCTTCAGACATGGCTTGTTCACTTTATCTTTTAGGGTTTAGTAAATTATTGTGTAAATAGTAATTAGTGATTGATAAATATGATAGGTATGTAAGTAAAAGAACTAAGAATATTAAAATGATAAACTTCCGTGACAAGAATATAAGTATTTCTATGGAAGCTTTAGGTTTAAATTATTTCTTATAATTGGCAATTGCTTTGTAATTTTTGGTCTGAAAATGGAAATGTAAACAGTATTAGGTATAGGTATAGTTTTGTCAAACGGAGTAATCTAAAGTTGATGGGTAGGTAGGTAGGTACTTACATTCTTGAGAAAAAGGTGAATCGTGAAAATCCACACTATCAGAAGTAGAACTGCGACTACTTATTACTTTTTGTAATACAGTTGCTATCAAGTTTTATACCAATCATGGATAACAACTTTTTTCCACGAACTCCTCTATTAAGTAGTGCATTCTTTTTCGACATATTTCCCTATAAATATAAAATAAAAATTAAATTAATGAAAACGATAAAGCAGATGACAGGTTTTCGTCTGAGCTAAAATAAAGAACTATTATCTGCCATCTAAAAAAATTGTAGGTAAAACTTCAATAAACATCTGAACAAAAGTAAATTAATAGTTAAAACATTAACAGATTCCTTAAAACATAATAAACTAGTATTAAAACAGTGTTGTTTTCATCATTGTTTTGAAATACACTCAAAAATTACCAAAAACAGCAGTTAAAACTTTAGGTACTAACCTTACGCAAACAATAAACAACTTATGAACAATTCATAGAGAATTACTTACCTTTATTAAGATGTATTATACTGTAACAAGACGCTTTACACAAAAAACTATCACAATCCAGTATTTCTTTAATTATTGTAAGATAAAGAAATTGTTTCCGTAACCAAAACCGGCGAAATGACAAGTCGGAACTCGTCCGCTATGATGACGAAAGAAAGCGCGGGGCGCGGGGTGCACGCTCGCTGCAACTTAAACTGCTTGCTCGCTCTGTCCAATTCCTCAGACGGGACCGAATCGTACTACAGTAAACACGCGTTTTAATGTAGATAGCAGTTAATGGCAGAATATGTTACGCAAATTTAGATAGCATTTGTTTCCATTATGGAAGTTGGTAGTTATTGCCAGTAATTTTAAGCATTTTCTTCTGGGCCTTAATTTAGCAGTTATTGGTATATCTAAATATCTTCGTAAATAGCAGTCAATCGAATGTCTGTTTTTGCTAAAGTGTGAAGCACCAACAGTTAAGTAGATCTACATTAAAATCCCAAAATCGCAAAAATGTAGATAGCAGTAGTTCGCACATAACCGTCGTTATGTTTAGTGATTCTAAATTACATGCTCGTGTCCGTAACAGCCTCCCCCCGGCATAGCAACGCGAGCCTAACTTCCATCGGCCAGGACAACGAGCCTTCTAACTGGGCGTCTGAAAACGCCTCCACGCGTCTGTACCTCAGCGCTGCGTATGACACCATCAGGTCCTTGTATGGTGCGAACTATCTTCCCATATGGCCATACATTTCGCGGCAGTTGACCATCCGCAATGACTACTATATTACCCGGTGCGAGTTGCGTGCGTGAATCTCGGACGTCGCCGCGCGGTGTCAACGTTGGTAAGTATTCGTTTATCCAACGAGCTTCATGCAACGAGCAGAACTTGTCCGCTAGCGCCTGTGTTGCGCGCCATGTCTTTTGATCGGCGACGTCGCACTGCCCTGTGGTTGGTAGTCCAGTAGCCGAGCCTAACAAGAAGTGGTTCGGCGTGAGCGCCTCCTCGTCGCCAGGTTCGACACTTACGTGAGTGAGGGGTCGTGAATTGACGGTGTGCTCGATCTCGATTAGCAACGTGGAAAGTACCTCCTCCTTTGGTGCGCGTTCCTTCAACACGGTCGACTATGCTGACTTTACACTTCTTATCAGTCGTTCCCACGCGCTGCCCTGATTTGGGGCCCCGGGGTCAATGAACCGCCACTCCAAATCTTGCTTAATTGCGAATTCATTGAGGTCATTCGCCCACTGCTTATATGCCTGTTGGATTTCAACATCGGCTCCTCGAAAATTAGTCCCATTATCGGACATCATAGTTTTAGGCCATCCGCGCCTAGCCGCCATTCTTCTCAACGCTAATATAGCTGAATCGATATTCAAACTTGGCAACAACTATATGTATTGCTCGCGTGACGGGACAGGTGAACAACATTCCCCATCGTTTTTCATGTCGCCTTCCTATTGTGACTGTCATCGGGCCGAAACAGTCCACTCCGCAACGGGTGAACGACCGCAAGTGGGTGTCCAATCGTTCAATAGGTAAGTTCCCTTTTACGGGCCGTATTGGTGGCGTCTTACATCGTTAACATACCACGCAATCTCTTATCAGTGCGCGCACTGTCGGTCGAACTTTTAAAATCCAAAAACGTTCCCTCGCTTTATTTACTATATATTCACGTCCCGCGTGATGATCTCGTTCGTGAATCTGACGTAAATACAGTGACGTCATCGGATGTTTGCCTTCCAAGATGGGTGGGCACTTCCTATCTTGAGAAACGTTCGCGGCATTTATGCTACCGTTTAAACGAATGACGTTGTCTTGAAAAATCGGGTCTAATCGGTAGAGTCGACTGGTCCTGTCTAATCTCTTACCTACAGCAGGCCCGGCGCACTCTCGGCGCGCGCTTGAATTTATACCTACGTCTCGGGGCCTCTTTTATAGGGCTAGTTCAGTTGAGTGTCACACGCGTGTTCGAACTGCCGCATGCCGCTTGACGCGCGCTAACAAAAAATATGTTCGCATTTCTACAGAGTTTTTATTATAAATATGGGCACGCAAAAAGCCAAAAGATACTGCATAGCATGCATAGCATAGTCATGCACCCATATGTGCATGACTATCAACAAAAATGTGGACTTTTCATTCTTTACTCTTCCAAAGGATCCCGAAAGGTAAGTAATTATAACATTTTCAACACTCAGTGGCTCTTATTTTATGATAATTATTATATAGGTATAACAGGTAGGTTATTGTTGCAGTTTATAGACACGAGGACGATTCGTGTTCCTTTTCGTATCATCATTTTTCGCTATTAAGTAGATTCGTAATTTTTTGCTGGCGCGGCGGCCGGCGGTTATGTTTTTTAAATAATCGTGTTCACAATATTACTAATCGTGAATTACCTACCATCTTTTAAAAATTACCTACGAACGCATAGCCGAAACATAAAATAGATACTTAGGTAATTTTGTGGCCGAAATCAACAAAGTTATATTACAATATCCAAGTACCTACCTAGCTACCACTTGACTTTAATTTTGTTCCATTTGTTTAGTTAGACAATTAGATACCTAACTAACTAAATGTAAACAATCATAACATGTCTCTCTATAAATACATTTTAAAGTATGGAAATTACTACTTAGGTACATGTAAATCAATTTTATCTACCATGTAATTTTTAAAAAACTGAATTTATTTTATGCTATAAAACGTAGTGTACCTACTACTAATTTCGCATTTTACGAAAATATATTTTGTAGATAATATAGGTACATACCTACTTTAAAAGGCATTTCTTATCAAGAATGTTTACATTTAGTAAAGTACCTACCTAAACAAATGGACTCACGACCTTTTTTGGTGGAAAATCATTTCTTCTCGCGCTCTATGGCGAAGCGAGAGGCGTGTCAAACTTTTGCTAACTATGTTCTTCTAGTTGTCCTTTGCGTTCTAAGACCAAGGGCTTAGCCCCTGTTGGTCCCAATGGACTAATGACTTTGTGTCTCACAACAACTCACAACCCTACAACAGAAGCGGCTTGTTCAAAGGTTCATAACGGGCATAATAAAAGAAACTCCCGTTGCGCGGACTTACGGTGCATTTTGATTCGTTACGAGCGCCGCTGGATCTGGTAGGCTAATAAAATCAAGGTCGTGTCCGTGCCGTGCAATGTATTATGAACATTAGCGCTGTTGTTATTAGGTTTAAATTCGTATGTTTGCTATCACGCAGTGCAATTTCTGTACTTGTACTATTTCTTATTCTGTGCCTACAGCGAGTCGCTCTATTTCAGCTGGAAAACACTCTCTTTGAGCTTCTCTTATCAGTAGCAGCTCGGCCTCCTGTTTGTGACGCATCGTCAACCGGGTAGCGCGTTTGCGGCATTTGTCGACGAACAGCAGGACATACGTAGTCGTTCGTAGTAATCGTTCGTAGGACGAGAAACGAGTCGTGTCGACGAGGCTGGTGATGCGCGCTATGTGCGTGACGATCTCATCACCCCCCTCTCCCTGCGCGATCTCCGTTGGCCAGATTTGTTCTTGTCCGCCCAGGAAGAGGGGATCAGTGAACCATCTGCTGTCGCTTTCCAGTTGTGTCATTCCGGACCGAGTTGCGTCATCGGCTACATTGTGGGCTGTAGGTATCCAGCGTCATTGTTTTGATTGTGTGGGTTCACATATCTCCCGAAGTCGGTGCGCGACGTACAGCGTGTACTTTGAAGATTCATTCCTTATCCAATGTAGGGCGGTCTTGGAGTCACTCCAGTATGTCGTATCTAACGACTCAAAACGATGTTCCCGTTTAACTTGTTCGGTTAACCTCGAACCTACTAACATCTCGGGAGTCGTAGGTTTGCTACGTATTTTAAATCACCTAACCATTCTTCAAAAATGTAAGCCTCTTCCGGGGGCAAAGGTTCGTCCCATCCGGTCTGTTTGCGCCACAGGTCTTGTAACATTATCTTAGCCGTTATCGTATACGGTTTAAGCATGCCTAGCGGATCAAAAATGGACATTGCTGCTAATGTCTCTCGCTTTGTGGGTGGTTCGCGCTCTTTCACCTCGGCGGGCACTCGTGGCATTTCCACGTTGAAGGCGAACTCGTCGGCAGCCACATAATACCTAACGTCTTTCCGTAGGGATGTGCGTTCGCTCCTAACTCCTTTGGCGAACTGGACTTGTCGCTATCCCGCACAGTAGGTCGGCCTCGTTGGTTTGCCACCCTGCCAACTGAAAACCGGCTCTTGCATGCACGGCGACCACCTCCCTCATAGCCTCAGCCGCTTGTTCCCGGGTGTCGTAACCGTTCGGGCACTCGCTACGTCCCTCTAGAGGGACGCGGCCGGCGAGTTCGGGGCTTCGCCCCCTGCTCGCGGTGTCGGTTGGCCCCCGCAACAACGGGCGCTTCGCTATGTTGCCTTTTATAGGCTAAAGTATTCGTGTTTAGGTGCAGTAGGAGCGCCGCAACGCTGCTTGTAACACAGCGTCGCTACTTCGCGACACCCCGGCGGTCAGACCCCGCCAGGTGGGACCCCCAGTTGCCCAGGGGAGGCCCAGCGAGAATCGACCTGCGACGAGAGTGCCGACTTTGGTGGCGCTGTAGGTGAGTGACCCCCGCCTGTCAGGCTTCCAGGTCGAGCCGGTCACAGGCTGCAGGGTCGTGTGAGTGTGTGTGTGGGCGGTATTGAGTGTGTAACACTGCCCATGTATGCAACCGAGTGCGCGCCCGCGCCGCGCAGCTTGGTGCGTGAGATTATATGCTAGACCTGTGTCGATCGATCATTTGTCGTAACCCGGGTCGATCATGACCCACTCGTATGGTGATCGGGTTAAAAAGATTCGATCATTTCGATCATTCGGGTCGCAGTTCGTATACAATAACCGATTGACGTATGCTGAAATGAAACTAGCTAAACGTTGAAACGGTATCTATTATACCTTTTTGGATTCCTCATGAGTGAATCTTATTATTTTAAGTTATTACGTAATGACAAAATAAAAAAATAACACGACTAAAACTAAATTTGTACAGTTAAATTAGGTAAGCTAATGTTAATTTCAATATTCACATTCACACATTCATGCAAAATACATAAACACCAACACCAAACAGTTTCCCTATTTTAATAAGCAATCACTCGCAATATAATTTCTTAAAAACCACTAAAACAAGCAAACAAAACAACACCTGAATATTGCGATCCGATTTTCACATTCGTGTCGCGACTCGCGGGTCATAAGTTACTAGTGCAACTGATCGGATCTCTTCAAATAAAATTCAATCACGCGATCGATAGCTTGCGGCTCAGCGTCGCGAGCGATCCTGTACAACCCGGTTTCTTTTGGAGAAAGAGTGAGGTGAATGAAAGTGCAATATCATGTATGTAAAGGAAAGAGATAGAAGACATTTTGCTTGTTACGTCGTGTTGTGTCATTGAATGCACGACTCAATCGATTGTACGAGCACGCAATTAGTTACCATAAAGTTATGAAAATAAAGTCCAATTTGGTTTATTTTGTTACCTGGTGATCGAGTCAAATAAGATCGGGTGCTTTTGAGATTCGTGATTCTATCACTCGGGTACAGGTTGCGATCGAATCAAAAAGATTCGATCAATCGTGATCGACACAGGTCTATTATATGCGTGTAGAGTCGCGATTGTCTGAGGTTCGATGCACGCTATGCCTATATTAACTTTGACTGGCCTGTTGGTCTAGTGGTTAGTGACCCTGACTGCTATGCCGGTGGTCGTGGGTTCGATTCCCACCCAGGACAAATGTTTGTGTGATGAGCACAATCATTTGTTCTGTGTCTGGGTGTAATTTATCTATAATATGTATGTATTTAGAAATATTTAAGTATGTTTATCAGTTGTCTAGTACTCATAACACAAGCTCTGCTTAACTTGGGACTAAAAGGCGTTGTGTGATAGTTGTGTGAATATTATTATTATTATTATTATTATTAACTTAGCACACAGCGCGCACCGATCGTATGTAGTGTTGTAGAGTCTTAGTGAATGATTAAGTCGCGTGTAGGTGCGTGCGACTTAATCATAGGTCAATCCGGTGGGGCATGAGCGTCAACGTGCGGTAGTAAATCGCGGGGGAGGCGTCTCGCGTCGGGAGGCCGCGCGTGCCACGGCGCTATGTTCTTGAGGTGCGGCAGAGATGAGGCGTCGGCACGCGCGTGCCACGGTGCTATGTTCTTGAGGTGCGGCAGAGATGAGGCATCGACACGCGCGAACATGTTCGACGCGAGTCGGCCGCAGAACTCTTCCAGGCTCTCTATCTGGAAATCGCGTAATATTACGTCGTTCCTCACGAAGCGAGGCGCGCCAGCAATTTGACGCAGCGCTAGGTTTTGCTGCGCGCGTAGGGCGCGTTTGGTCGACTCGCTCGTGAGGGCGAGCCAGGCTGGGGCGGCGGCGGCGTAGGTGATGATTGGGCGTATATATGTTTTATATACGCCCAACTTTGCGCGTAGTGGAAGCCGGGATGAGAGCACTGGGGAGAGCAGAGCGCGGGCCGTCCTTCCCCTTGCGACTACCTGGCGGACGTGACTGCTCATGGAGAGTCGACGGTCAATCGTGATCCCTAGGTATTTTATCGTGTGGGACCACGAGACGTTGACTCCTTGCAGCTGTAGAGGTGGTGGGAGGTGGCCTTGCCCGATGGCTATCGCCTGTGTCTTACCCACATTTACTGAGAGCCGCCATTTTGACAGTCACTCCGGGAGTTTGTCGAGGGCGCGCTGCATTGTGACGGCCGCATGTGTCGTGTTCAACGACGTTGTGACGTATGCGGTATTGTCAGCGTACAGCGCGAGTGTGGCGTCCGGGGGGGTGGGGATGTCGTCCGTGTAATGTGAGTAACACACAGGCGAGACACAGCTGCCCTGTGGTACGCCCGCGGCCACCGGGCGGGCGCTGGAAAGCGTGCCCTTCTACCTACCACCACCTTGAAAGTTCTGTTGTGCAGGAACGATGAAATCACTCTAACAATCCGACGGGGCGTACTCGACTGCGACAATTTATAAATGAGACCGGCGTGCCAGACACGGTCGAACGTCTTCTCCATGTCGAGGAATACTGCAACCGCCTGCTCCTTCTTGTTAAGCGCCGCTGTCATGAGGTGCAGTATCCTCAACAGCTGGAGCGTCGTGCTATGCTCCGACCTGAACCCGAACTGTTCCGGTCTTGGGGTGATGTGAGGCGTGAGGTGTCGCAGCAGAAGTTGCTCAAACACCTTAGACATGGTTGGGAGGAGAGTGATGGGCCGATAGCTCTCCGGCTTTAGAATGTTCTTGCCCGGCTTGGGCAGCATAATGACGCGCCCCTCCTTCCACGAAGCGGGAAAGGTCCAGGTGCGCAGTATCCCCGTAAACAAGCGTGTCAAAGCCGCTACCGTGCGAAACGGCAGGTGGCGCAGCGCTGTATTGGTGACACCGTCGGCACCGGGGGCCTTTCTAGGCTTTGTTCGTAGGATGGCGCGTCTGACCGCGTTGGGCGAGAAAGATACAGGGTCCTCATCGTGAGCTATCGGCGCACGTACGGCAAAATGATCGATTTACGACGACAAAAATATTTATAACGAAAATTTGTTACATTAAATTATTTAAACATATTTTTGGGTGGCTATTACAGCTTGGCAAAAAAGAGTCTGACGCGGTGACAGTTGGAATTAAAAAGCGATGATTGAGGCAACATTGCTTCACTTGTCAACTGCTAGTACATTTTGTGTCAACAGTGCGTCTATCCTATTCGTTTTTCATAGATTTCATAAAAATAACAATTTTCGTTGCCTAATTAACTATTTAAAATGAATAAAACTATTCGTAGTAGTGGCAGAGCAGTGATTTACCACGTCTTTTTGCGGTGTTTGGCCGAATCTCAAGCGGGACAAGTTTTGTCCGATATCGACAATGTTTATCAAAGAACTGCCGATATGACAGGTATTTATGTTCTCTAAATTAGTTATTGTACCTTAAATAAGGTTTTTACAAATGTTTTTCAATGCGTAGTTTTGTAGATATCCAGATTTATATAACTTTTATTCTTGTTTATATAAATTGAAAATTGAGGTTATGTTTTGTAGTTTGACAAGTTTCGTATACGCTATCCTCCAAGACAAGAAACTTAAAGATAATGAATATGGATTTAATAATAAAGTATTGTTCTGATGCTTTTTGTTTTAGGTAAATCTGTCAACACAATAAGAAAGATTGTTCAGGAAGGTGAAAAAAATAATGGTATTTTTTCAACACCGGGAAAACATCGCAAAGGTCGCCCAAAGAAAGATTTAGATAACTTCGATTTATGTGCAATTAGACAAAAAGTTCATTTTTTTTATACTGTGAAAAAGCAGGTATGTTTTATTCGTACACTACCTACTCCAGATTTCATGAATTAAAAAAAAGTAGATTTAAAACAAAATATTATGTTTCAGGTGCCTACACTGAGAAATTTACTGCCGGTAGTTAGAGAGGACTTAGGTTATGACGGAAGCCGTGAACATCTCAGAAAGATATTACACTCTCTGGGTTTTTCATATAAGAAATGTAAAACAGACAGATCGGCACTAATAGAGAAACCTCACATAGCAGCAAAGCGGGAGCAATATTTGAAAATTATTATGGAGAATAGAAACCTGCCTCCAGAACTACAAAAACAAATAATATATTTGGATGAAAGTTATATTCATACATCATACAAGCTGAAAAAATGTTGGCAATCAGTTGATGTCAGCGGAGTGAAACACAACATATCAAAAGGCAAGAGATATATAATTGTACATGCGGGGAGCGAGAAAGGATTTGTTCCAAATGCCCTTTTGATTTTCAGTGGCACAAACAAAAATGAAGATTATCACTCGGAAATGAATAAAACCAACTTCACAAAATGGGTTACTGAAAAATTAATCCCCAACCTAAGCGAACCTTCCATTATTGTAATGGATAATGCTCCTTACCATTCGGTTGTCTTGAACAAGGCCCCAACTAGCGCTTCAAAGGTTGCAGAGATAAAGATATGGTTACTGGAAAACAATATACCTTTTGATGAGTCTCTCCGTAAACCTCAATTATTAATGCTAGTGAAGCGGCATAAACCAGAGCCCATTTACGAAATTGACCATATTTTAGGAGATCATGGTCACACTGTGGTACGCCTTCCACCTTATCATTGTGACCTAAACCCTATTGAGTTGATATGGGGAATCGCAAAGCATAAAATTGCTTCAGTCAATGTTGGGTCCATTGATATAAAGGTATGTAGCCTAGTTTATACATGCTTAATTATTTAATATTGCAAAGTATAAACGATTTTAAAGATAATTTCTTTCTTATAGGTGGCTGCTGAACAAGCATTTTCAAACATTACTGCCGAAGACTGGAAAAATTCATGCAAGCATGTAATGAAAATAGAAAAAGAATATTATGACAGAGGTGCGATTATGTATGAACAGATGGAACGACTGATAATAAATCTAAGAGATGACAGTAGCAGTGATTTGTCAGAATTAGAATATTCTAGTGATTCAAAATCATCAGGTGCAGGAAGCTCTAGCCAAAATGTGAGCTTTTCTGGCATTGAATATTTAGATGAAAGTGTTTTCGATTCGTCGGATTGAATTATTTTCTATTAAAATGAAACTTCAAAAAAAAACGTGTTCTTTCATTATCCCTGTAATCGAACTATTTGTCAAGTCATAGTGTTGCGTAGATCTGGCGAAGGCGCCGCTTGCGAACGGCGCATGTATATTTCGCGCACGGCTCGTATTTATAAAACCCCTGCGCGCTTCTAACGAACATGAAATGCACGCAAGCGACACATTCATCAGATCTGGACGCACAACAACAACCTCACTGTTATTATCGATATGTGGATACTTACTACACCGCGTTCGAACAATGCTTTAGCGTCCTGTATTAACATTGTTAATACTGGACATTGTAGCGTTCGAGGGACTGCACCCCACCCACTTAGGATTGGAATAATTGGAATCATATTCTCAAAAATCACAAGTATCAAAAACTGTTGACTCGTAGTATACCGGGTTGCCACAGGTGCGATACTGCTGACCTCATTTATTCCACACTCTTTTTTGCCAAGCTGTACCTATACTAAGCAGTTTGACGTTTTCTAACTCGGTTGAGTTAGAAACGGACCTATAAGTACTGATTTTTTAATATATTGAAATTATATTCAATATTTAATTTTTGCATTGAAATAAAACCACTCAAAATAAATCGTAAAGGTTGTATTATTTAAAAAAAAAACATTATTAACCTTTAGCTGCCGACCTGGTCTAAACGTAGCACTTACGCCGACGTGACGACTGAGAGACGTCAAAGTTTAAGTACTGAAATAAAATGTGTATTTGCATGCTATATTTTTCTATTTTATACATTAAAAAGATTGGTGTTTGAGGTAACAAACTACAGAATTAAAAAAAAAAATACACGCTATTTTTCAGGTAAAATCAACATTTACTCGAGAGATCACAATTATTTGGCACTACATTTTAAGGACTTACTTCAAGACTGAAGTTTCGACGTTTTTCTCTAAAATTAAGTAATCAACAACAAATGAACTTAAAATATGTTATCTTCTATAAACTATTATCAAAATAAAACATAAATCTTACTTCTTAGTTAAAAAATAAAAATAATGACAGCCCTCGAATATTTGGTACATTCACTACGTACGTTTACAGTCAATGCATATTTGTAGGCAGCAAGTAAGGCACATTGGTTTCTTGCATTTGCAACAACAGTACTTCGTTCGCCTTTTCAACCGACTGGGACAGATTGCACATGTCTTTCTAACTCCTAAATCTGGATTCTGATAAGTTTTTGGTGGTGGAGGCTCGGGCATGTCGGCGGGTCCAATAACTCGCTCGATACTTAGCCGCAATTCTCGTGGGATCCTATCATTGTAGACGCGTAATTTCATTTCCGGGAGGACTAATTCACGTGCCAGCAGGAGTAAAAATCGGCCACGACTGATATCGCCCTTGTTTGTGTACTTGTTGTACAATACGTAAGTATTAACACCGCTCATATCTATCAACCTGTAAAACAAAGTCATAGGCCAACGTCGAGTTCTTCGAGAGCACGAGTAATTCGAGCATTTCTTGTCCACCTCATCCACCCCTCCTTTTGTCTTGTTATAGTCAATTATCATAATAGGCTTATTAGTTGCAGAATCAGTCTCTTTGATATGGTGCATAGACGACACCAGTAAAACAGCTTTTTTGGGCTTAGGCACGTAAGACAGAATAGTATTGTCTTTGGTGAATCCGTATAAGGAAGAACCAACCACTCTGTCTTTGTGAGCCTGAAATTCTGGTGGGATCTCCCTCTTGTTTTTCTTCATAGTGCCCAAGTAAGTAAATCCACGATCTTTCAGTGCTTGCAGTAGTTCTATCGAGGTGAACAAGTTATCTGCCGTTATATTTCGGTTACAGCCCTCGATCCCTTTACAACGATGTAGAACAGATTGTGTGGGAATTGAAAAGCGTTTCTCTGCATCACTTAGACCATTGCCATCAGATCCTGTGCCATAATATACGTAAGCATTGTATATATAAAAACTTTGGGCGTCAACCAGCAGGAGAACTTTTAATCCATATTTGTTTGGCTTGTTTGGCATATATATTCTAAATTTGCAGCGCCCTCTAAAAGCTACAAGCATTTCATCTATACAAATGTAAGGACCTAAAGTGTAATTTTTCTGGCAATTACTGATAAACTCATGAAATAACTCTGAAATAACGGCAAGTTTGTCGTCTTTTTAACCGACTTCAAAAAAAGGAGGAGGTTATCAATTTGGTTGTATTTTTTTTTTTTTTTTATCATCATTTTTTTTTTTTTTTTTTTATGTGTTACTTCAGAACTCCGTCGTTTATGGACCGATTTGCAAAATTTTTTTTTCCCTTTATAGGATATGCTTCCAGATTGGTCCCATTTTTTTCAAAATCCAGTTCTGATGATGGAATCCATGAGGAATCGAGGGAACTCCTCAAAAATTATAGGCAACCCTATGGTAATTTTAGTATTTTCATCAAGAACTTAAGCATTTACAGTCAAAAAGTAACATTTGATGAAGTGGAACTGATGAAGAAGACCAGAAATGGTCAACGGAACTTCATACTCAAATAGATATCACATTGAAGATATAGTTAAGCGACTATGACAATACAAATAAATGAATGATTCTGAATAGTTACGTTGAAAATGGTATCATCGAAGTGATCTGATGATGATGATGGAGCCGGAAGGTAGGCACTGGAACTCCGTAATTAATCAATGTAACCTAGCCGTGTTTGGACTCATTAGAATTGTCATGAGATGCACTTTGGCTATAAGGTACTATCGAACTGATCTGATGATGGAGCCGGAAGGTAGGCACAGGAACTCCGTAATTAATCAATGTATCCTAGCCGTGTTTGGGCTTATTAGAATTGTCGTGAGATGCTCTTTGGCTATAAGGTACTATCAAACTGATCTGATGATGGAGCCGGAAGGAGGAAGGTAGGCACAGCAACTTTATAATAAAACAATGTAACCTAGCAGTATTTGGGTTAATTGGAATTGTCATTAGAAATAGGCACTCTGTTTATAAGTGTATCGCAACTAAAAAGTGTGAAATAAAAACTTTTTAGAAAAAAAAAATAACCGACTTCACTAAAAAAAACACTAAAAGGATCAAAATAACTTTAATTTCGGAAGTCGGTGTTAAATAAGAAACAAACAATACCGAGAAACACCGACATCCGAAATTAAAGTTATTTTGATCCTTTTAGTGTTTTTTTTAGTGAAGTCGGTTATTTTTTTTTTCTAAAAAGTTTTTTAATCGTTCAGATCTTGTTTGAGTATCATCGAAACGCAAACAGTTTAACAAGACCAGAAATCTGTTTTTGGACATAACGCAGCGAAAAATATCTCGTCCTGTGCCATCTGTTGCAAAAATAAAGTCTGAATTTTCGTGATTTGATTGGAATACTGATGTATAAAACAATAGCCCAATTAAAGCCTTTATTTCTGTCTCATTCGTTGAGCCTAGTTCAGATCTGCTACTGTCTTTATACTTAGCCCTATGTATATGTTATTATGTATAAGTTACTATCATTTCAATCATGTGATCACTAAACATCAGTTTCCATAATTCCGTGAAAGATTCGAATTCAATCAAACTTACATGAGATGGTGCATTGACAATATTGTGCGCGCGTACTCGACTTGTTCGAGATGGTTCCGCCGATGCCTATTTGTACCTATTCTTCCCGTAAAAGTAGCGCGGCAGCTCTCCTGTTGATTCTTCATTTGGCTCCTGGTCTGTTCTAAGATCTTCACTACCCTGGTCATTTCGTGTCTCTACTTCGCTATAATGCTCCTCTCCGACCTCTTCAATTCTAGTCTCTGCTACGCCATGCTGTTCCTCTCTGACCAATGTCTCTTCTTCGATCTGTGATGTAATATTAGTCCTGGCTCCCATGAGCTCGTACTTCTCTTGTTCTTCATTGTCGTGATTATGGTTGATTTCTCCGTGGTAAACTTCCTCAACATGGGGATACGCGACCTCAACATCATCCTCATCGGATTGTTCGGATTCCGTGTTGTGATCGCTCTCTAAAATAAAATCAGGATCGCCTACATCGTCGTCAAAATCACTAAAGTTGTCGTCACTCTCGTTTATGAGATTTCCACATATCTCTTTATCTTCTAAACGCCTATTCTATTTTCGCAGTTTCGGAGGCTTCTCGGGAACTGAACCGTCATCATTTGCAGGTTTTACCCGCTCAATAGACGTGATGTTTCTCCTTTTAGGCATTCTGTAATTAAAAGTATAATTTTATAGCCGATGTGACGTCAATCAGACACTATAAGCTACCACACATGAATACCGAGGTGACGACCAAGAGACGTACGAATAGTACATAAACACCGTACTTACGTCTGTGAGACGTCGATCGCTTCAATACGGAGACGTGTGCACTCGCCGCGGACGCAGCGTCGACTGATGGCTTGGGACGCGGAGGGAGGAAGGTAGCGGGAAGGACGACGCCGAAGGTGGCGTGATTTTAGAAATATTTCGAAATTAAAAGTTATTACGTCTGTGAGACGTATAGGTCGGTAGTTAAAGGTTAATCATCTTCGTCATCGTCTTCCTCATTCTGATTGTTACCTAAATATGTTGGCATCGTGAGCATATTCATAATGGTATCATTAAATCCTTTCATTGTTTTTTTTTTCACTGATCGATGTTGACTTATCAGGGGATCAGAGTTAATACATAGCCAGTGTAAAATGTCCGTGTTAGTATTAATTCTTAAAGTTTTTCGTGAGTGCATGAGTCGTATGTTTTTATATTCTTTTTGAGAGGCTTCCAATACGTCCTCGGATAGCTGACCCACAGGCAGAGGTAGCTGACCTATGATGTCGCTGCTGTGGATAAGTAGTTTATGTACTGACGCACTCCTCTTGTACCATCCATACAGTTCAACGCATTTTTTTGCGGTTTCCATGCAATATAGTTTGAAAGTGTTTATGTTGATGGAATGGCAACTGGAAATTGTCTTTAAAATATTTGAAAACCTTTCAATCAATTGTTTATCGATTCCAGTAATTTCAGCAACTATTTCTGGATTTTCAAAAAATTTCCGTGCCGTGTTGCCATCATTTGTGTTTCCACCACCTTGCTTAGGTTGGTCCACTACTAAACTCATCTTCTCGTAAAACAAGTCCGTTATATTTTTCTTCTCTTTTACTTGATCTTTCAATGTAGTGCCTCTAGCTTGCCATTGTTTAATATCAATTTTATATGCTATATGCAGAAGATATTCGAAACACCTTAGATAGGCATTGTTGGGGGCAGAGGATGTAAATAATTACAAAACACAATGGTCACGCTTGAAAGGCCTCAGCCGTTTATTTTAACACGTAAATAAATCTTCACATAACACGTGTAAATACTTTCACATAAACGAAGTCCTTTACGTACATACGCGTGACGCTAATTCACAAATAGTTCACAGTTACTTTACAATACTTCACTGACTCTAATACGTTAGATAACTTAGGAAATCTGGAAATCTAGGGCCGCTCTAGGAGCCTTAGGGTGCCATGACAAACTGACGTGGTGACGCTTCAAGTCGAACTGCAGAGAGAGAACGTCGTCTTCTTTTTTTTTTTTTTTGTGTGTGGCCTCTCGCAGGTCAACCTAGGAGGTTGTCGGCTGCTTAACCGGTCTTGCCTGTGGCGGCCTCGATTCGAGAATCAAAGCCTCCAGCCAGGGCTTACTTAACTAAACTTAAAAACTAAGCGACTACACGCTAAGGGCACCCCCTGTGGGGTACGGACCTCGGCTTAGGGCGTCGCTGGGGGGGGGGGGGGCAGCAAGGGACGGGCTGGATCGCACAAAGATATTATTATTATTAACGGGGAATTTTAAAACTACGGCTCAGCGGCGCGGGCTGGCTCGAGCAAAGGACGGCGAGGACGTTGACGGGACTGTCGCGGCGGGCCTCGGCGGCGAGTACGGAATGACGGCGGTCTGTATTGTTTACGAACTGTACTGGTTTCCTTACGGCTCTCTTGGAGCAGGGTAATGGGGTCGTCGGGGGTGACAAGAGTATGCCTAGGACGGCGAATCTTTGAGATGAGGGAGGCTTTATATCGGGCGGCCGATACGATAAGGGGGTTGCGGTGTTTCACAGCAGTATCGAAGAAACGCTTGCACAGGCGTTTCATGAACTGCTGGATGGTGGGGATTTTGAGATGTAAGTGTAGATTCTCATTTCGGACGTAATAAGGGGCACCGAGGATTTTACAGAGGGTCCGGTTTTGGAGGGTCAGCATCCTATGGAGGAAACGGGGCTTGGCGTGTGCGAAGATAGCACAGGCATAAGTCATGATCGGGCGGATTACTGCTGTAAAGAGGCGCAGCTTGCACTTAAGTGACAATTTGCTGCGAGCAGTCAAGAGATAATGGAGCCTACCTTGAGCGAAAGCGGATCGCGAGCGAGCCTGCTTTATGTGCTCGGCGAAGGTCAAGTGCTGATCGAGGATCACTCCGAGGTACTTGGCTTGCTTCTCCCAGGGGATTGGCTTGCCGTACATGGTGATCGGAGGGGGAGGGAGGACGGACTTCCGCTGTCTCAAGTAGAGAACAGCTTGACTCTTATCAGAGTTAACCTCTATTCTCCATATCCGGAACCATTTGCCCAAAATGTTTGCGGAGGTTTGGAGATTGCGAGCGATAACTCTGGGGTCACGACCGGTGTAGTAAATTGCCGTGTCGTCGGCGAATAGAGCCAACTGGGCCTTTTTACTCTGGGGAATGTCGCTGGTGAACAGCGTGAAGGCTAAGGGAGATACCACGGAGCCTTGCGGGACTCCTGCTCGGATGGGGTTCAATTCGATAGCGGAAGGTGCGATTCGACAGAAAGTCTCGCATGATGAGCACGAGACGGTCTGGCACCCCGAGTTGGTATAGCTTATATAATAAGCCATTGTGCCAGACCTTGTCGAATGCTTTCGCTATATCGAAATACAAGACACCCGTCATCGCATTACGCTGGAAGCCAGCGCTTAGGTGCTCTACGATGCGGTGGACTTGGTGGATGCATGAGTGCTCGGTACGGAACCCAAACTGCTCATTAGGAATGAGACCCTTGGATTCGGCAAAATCTTTGAGTCGCTTATAAATAAGCCTCTCGTAGATCTTACCGAGAACATTGAGGAGACTGATGGGGCGGTAGCTGGAAGGGTCAGACTTGGGCTTGCCTGGTTTGGGGATACCGATAACGGTGGCCTGCTTCCATGCTTGGGGGAAGATATTATTGCTTAATGCAACATTGAAGATGGCGGTCATTAGCATTATAAGTTGGGGAGGGAAGAATTTGAACACTCCGTTCGTGATACCGTCGGCGCCGGGGGCTTTCCGGGGTTGAAGTTTTTAGATGATATCCTCCACCTCGTCGGGAGTGACGGGGGGTAGAGGGTTATCAGGGTCTTCAACGGGAGGGAGGGAGGCTCTACGTTCGACTTCAGCGTCCACCATGTCGATGTGAGCTTGGTCTACTAGTTGAGAGCTAGGCGAGCATTGGGCTTCGAGGCTGTCGGCTAGGCATTCCGCTTTTTCAGAGTTGTCGAAAGCGACACTCTTATCAGGGCGGGTGAGCGGAGGGATAGAGGACTCTTCAGTGGAACGTAATTTCCTCTGAAGTTGCCAGAAGGCGAGATGAGTAGGCTCGAGTTCGCTAAGCGTCTTGTCCCAGCGGGCGGAACGCAGCTCGGACATGCGTTTCTTAACAGCACGCTGTAATCTACGCATGTGAGCCTTGTTGGCGTCGCAGGGAAAAGCGCTGTACGCACTGATGGCTGCGTTCTTCTCGGTCATCAGAGCCCGTACATCGTAATTTTCCAGCGACGGAGGACCGTCTTCCGTCATCTCCCTTGAACATTCGTTCAGGACGGATTGTACGTGATCCTTGAGCGAGTCGATCGCAGCCGTCGTGTCAGCGACTGAATCGATGTGGTCAGGGCTAGAATCCAATTGAGGTGACGTGGTAGATTTCAGTCTTTCGCTTACTTTCTTCCAGTCAGTGATCAATTGGGATGGGGGAGGCTGGCCGGGGTCGAGATTACCCGAGCGGGAGCCTAGGTGCATGATCACGGGGCGATGATCGGAGTTAAGCTCGTGTATTGCTTCTATAGATTGTAAACGGAGGTTTACATTCTTTAGGAGCGCTACATCGAGGACGTCGGGGCTATGGTTGGGATTTTGGGGGAAGTGAGTGTGACACATTGGGGCGATGATGTCAAAGTTAACACGTTCGAGGACGCTACCACTTGAGACTGTGTACCAAAATGACACAGTAAATGTCCATACAAATTATACGACGTATGAGTACGTAGCCTCCCATGAAAATATATTGTTTTAAAAACATCATAACACAACCGTTTTATCACGTTATCGTATAAATACGTTATGTCATTAAAAGTAAGTTAACTAGACGTGAACGGACACAACGTGTAATAACGTCTAACCTATATACATCAGGTAGTTTCACTACCTGATGTATTGCCTTGTGGGTCAAAATCTTTATCCGAACCATATTCTCCATCATCGTCTTGGTAAGGATCCGCCTCGGTAGAGTTGTCAGAATCATCGAAAATGCTCATCAGTCTTGTTTTGCGCTTATCCATCTAAAACACATAAAATAACCCATTAAACATCAATTTCATAGAGTGAAATTATTAATTCATAGTAAAATAGTATACTGTCTGGCTAAGGAATAATACATAAATCAAATAAACTAAATACTTACGATGTTTTGTCGCGGCAAATATTACGATACGCCACGAAATGTTTAGCGAACGCGAGCGCACCCCGCAGTGACGCAGCCGCACTGAATGTAGGAGCGCGGTAGGCGCGCGCGACGCATTTACACGTTGTGCGTGTGTGAGTACCGTTCCCGCCCACTGTTAACGGCACTTATTTGAAATAGTTTAAAACTTACTCTACGTGACAGTAAAGCTTCGGGTATTTTAAATGCTGTGACACAAGATACATTCAATAGGATTTTAACTTGAACGTTCATCGGAAATGTACGTTCTGTCGTAAAGTAAAAAAAATATTTGGACGTCATTGTACGTTGTGCCATATCAAAATTTCGAACGATGACGTGTAATCTCGTTCTGTCCTCGAACGTGTTAAGGGATGCACCAAGGTTGAACACGACCTTTCCTTTAGGGTTGGTCGTACTACTGTTCCAGGCGGGATGTTTAGCATTGAGATCGCCCGCTAGTATAACGGAGTCACTCAAGCCAAAGAGGGCGGTGAGGTCGCTAGTGAGAGCGATGGACTCGTCTGGCATACGAGACGAGGAAGTCGGAGGGGGATAGTAGGCGGAGATGACAGTGATCGGTTGATGACCAGTCATGCCTACTCGACAGGCTGAGTATTCTAAGAAAGAACGGGGCGCGGGTGGAGTTAGGGGTATACAGTACAGTTCCTTCCTGTAGTAGATGAGGGTGCCACCACCGTGGCAGCGAGATCTATCGTTGCGAACTATGCGATAGTTGGCAATTTTAGGATCTTTACGGTGGGGTTTGAGGAATGTTTCCTGGATAAGGAGAATGTCTAACTGATGGTCGCGGAGAAAAGTGGCGATCTCATCTCTCTGATTGATAATGCCGTTGGCATTAAAGAAGCCTAATTTTAGGGATCGCGGTTTGGAACAACAAATTTTTTGATGTCTATCCATCAAGAGTTATGGAGGGTAATTTATCGAGTTCGGCCGTGACCGACTCATATTTGGAGAATAGCGCAGCTCGCTTAGCGAAGTCGAGCTGGCCATTGATTTCAGCTAGGGTTAGCTCATCAGCTAAATTCCTAGCATCCTGCGTAATAAAGATGCGGTAGTTGTCCAGGATGATCTGGCCAACGGTTCTGCGTGGGAACGCAGCCGAAACTTGGGGTGCTCTTTGGGGAGTTTTTGCGGCCACGGAGGCCACAGAAGCGGGGGCAGGCGCTGGAATGGGCTTGGCCATTAGCGCTGGGATGGGCTGTGAGACCGCCAAAGCCGGGAAGGCTTTGTGATGGTTCAACAGATTCCATGGGGATGGTCTCTGGGGCGCGAGACGTTCGGGGAGTTGGGAAGAGGGGGCTTTCCCAGATGGAACTTCCATCTGTTGGCGAGCAGCAGCACGCTTTGCCAGCTTGGGAGGGATTTTGGGGGCTTTAGGGCAGCCACGGTAGTTAGCCGGGTGCCCGGCTTGACCGCACAGTACACAGCTGGGTGGCTCTGTGCAGAGTGTGCGGTCCTTGGGACGAGGGCAGTCGCTCGTGCCATGCTCGCCCAGACACTTAACGCATCTGGGTGTAGCGTTGCAGTTACGCTGCGAGTGGCCATATAATTGGCAGCGGTGACACTGACCAACTATCGTCGGTCTGAAAGGCTTCTCAATGGAGATGCCGGAAAGGGAACACACCGACTTAACTTTGAAGATGGGGTGGTGCCCTTCGGTGGGGTCGCATACGACAAGAACCATGTCGTAGAGCTCGCTTCCTCTCGCCTTGTGAATGCGGTGGACAGCGGAAACGGGGATGTTCTGCGCCAGAAGGTCGGACTTGATGTCCTCGGTGGCGATCTCTTTAGGGACACGTCTTATTACCACTCGGGTTGGCGTGTCTTCGGGGAGGGAATATGTGTGAAAGGAGATTTTCCTATCACGGAGGACTTTGGTTAGTTCCCGATAGTCATTTGACGTCGGGACCTGAACCTTTATGCCTTGTTGGCAAGAGCGGGCGTTCGTGTAGTTGATCTTGCGATCACTACACATTCTGGACACATCTGTCCACTTTGCCTTGTCCTGGATGTACAAGGGCGGAGGGGGGCGCTGCTTCTTTGGCTGAGTGCCAGAAGCGGAGGGAGGGCAGCTAGCCTGCGAAACAGGGGCGGGCTGGGTAGCGGGAGCGGGAGAAGACACTACGGTCTTCTTAGCTTTGGAGGCCTGTGGCCTTCGTAAGCCAGGACGCAAAGAGCTCGTTCTCCTCTTCTGGTATCTGGTCGTCCCAGGCTATCTGTAGGCGCCACAAGTATTCTTGGATAATCTTGGAACGGATCGTGTAGTGCAAAAAATACTGTCAAATTGATGAATTGCAGAACATGAATCATAATATATTCTTTACGTATAGTAATATGAACTGAAAATTCGTGACCATTTTGCGATTTTTAACATGATTCATATTATTATCCTACACGATTCTGCTAAAGTGATCTTTTTAGACCCCCTGGTTGAGTGTCTGCTGTCTTCGCGGGTTCTCCTAAAGCTCGTAGCCAAACAGAAACGCCTGAATCTGTCAAAGCGAGCCAACTGTAGTTATTCTAGTTGCCACTAGATGGTAGAGATGGGTCGTCGACGTAATTTTCGTTAACGAAACTAGACCGTCCATCATCGTTCATCGACGAGTTGATCAACTAGTTGAATTCTTCGACTAGTTCACTTGATTACGATGCGTTTAATCTAACTAAACGTATAACGAACGACGATGTTTTGGGTACGACTGTACTGTCGGTGGACGCCTGGATGGACAGAGTTGAACATTAAATTAAATATTATGAAAGAATCAGCTTTATTATCGGCCTATCATATGAATATGTCTGTTTGTATAATTGAAAATTTGAAATGTACAACCTATTAGTTGAACTTCCCTTCATACTTTTCCAGGCTTAGGACTGGCTAAATACTAAACTTTGCTAACTTAACAATGTTAGTTTAAGTATGTTATTGAAATAATTATTAAAATTGAAAAGTTGTATTTTAGGCGTATTTAGAAGATCAACTGATTTTATGTACATTATTTATATTTACATTTGTATTGTTTTTTTTTTTGTTTTCGTTTTTTTATATTCTTTCTATGTACAAATGTACATGGCTGCAGTCAGAACTCAGAACCCATCGAACCTATCTTTATTTGAATTGACATTCAAAAACATAATCTTTTCGACTTTGCTTGTAGTGAGTCTCGTTCGCCTTTCATTTATAATTAGACCCGTTTTAGAAAACATTCGTTCGCATGGAACGGACGTTGCCACGATGTTACACCGGGTTACAAATATTTTTTTTAAATTAGGATATACGAATTGGTGTTTTCTCCACCATTCCAAAGGGCACGTTAAAATTCCCTTTTGGTCCTACCTCTTTTATGGCTCTTGAAAGAGGTGTTCCCTGAGCAGTGCTCAACGCTACCATTTTGTCGAAGATGTTCCAGGGGTTGAGATCGGGTTCAGCTTCTTCGCCGTCGACGACAGTGGAAACGGTAGCTGGACTGGCATGTTCTTTTTCGGCAATTAGAGCAGCTACTAATCTCCGAACCGTTTCTTTGGTTCTCGTCGCTTCAGATTGGTCCGAAAAACGTTGCATCTTAAAGCGAGGGTCCATAAAAGTGCACAATGCGAACGTGCCACTAGTTTCCACGAATCGGAATCTTTCTTCTAAGCCCGATTTTAACAAGAGCACTGTATCGTATGCTTCGGGTAACAAATCAGTTTTATTTAAGAGCTTTTGGCAAGCTTCTTTTAGGCAACGAGTCACAATAATAATCGAACTTCCCGTTATGTATTTTTCCCCGCTCATCGATGCACAAATTTCTTCGAATGGTCGTAGAACGTGGCAAAGTTGGTCATAAAGTTTCCAGTCTTCCGGGTTAATTGCTGGTAAACTTCTGTCTGCAAAAGCCAAAGTAGATCGAATAGCATCTTCTAACTCTACAAATCTTTTTAACATATAGTATGTTGAATTCCAGCGAGTTTCGACCGCTTGGCACAATCGCTTAGGTTCTAGACCTTGTTGCAGTTGGTATTTTTGAAGTCGTTCGGACGAAACTGTACTTTTTTTTACGTGCGCAACTATACGTTTGACTTTGTCAATTTGGGGTTTCGTTGACTGGAGCGCGTGTTCGACTATTAGATTTAGGCTATGTGCATAGCAACCAAAATGTTTCCACCCCAACAATTCTTTAACGGCCTTCACAATATTAGAAGCATTATCGGTAATCATAAAGTTTACTTTCTGTTTCAGATCATATTTGTCAACTAACGCGCTTATTTCTGCGGCGATGTTCTCTGATGTGTGGTGGCCTGGAAAATGACAACATCCTAACAACACCGTTTTTAACTCCAGATCATCTGTTAGATAATGTCCTGTGAGTGCGATATAGCTCTCAGTTTTTAAAGATGTCCACATGTCAGCCGTTAGGCATATACTATGCACCTCCTTACGTAATTGGCTTGCCAATGCATCATGTAGTTTGACATAAGCTTCCTGCATAATAGAGTTGGATAGCGTCTTTCTGGTGGGCAGCTGGTAACCGGGAATCCATCGACAGAATTTTCGGAAGGCTCTTTCTTCAACAATTGAAAACGGATGGAAACTGTCCGTGCACAGATCAAGCAAATCTAAATTAATTTTTTGTTTTTGGTCGTTGCTTATTTTTTTACTATTTACATAAGTATCCATAATTTTTTGCTTCTTACATAAGTTAATAATGGTCCCATCTGTTGTTTGATTCGTACTATTCGTAGATGTGCTCGGGCCAGGTAAGTGGTAAGACTCAGCAGCAGCCGCAGTGCTATTCTGCTGCCCAGCCTGAGACGCTTGCGTCTGCGATGATAGTGACGCAAAAATAGAAATATGCTTACGTTTTAGGTGGCTTTTTAGATTTGCCGTAGTAGACTTATAAGCTAATTTTTCTTTGCATAAGTTACAAACAGCTTTTCCACTTAAAGCGTCCTTTTCATAATGATGCCACAATT
This sequence comes from Mythimna impura, assembly GCA_905147345.3. Lineage (NCBI taxonomy): Eukaryota > Metazoa > Arthropoda > Insecta > Lepidoptera > Noctuidae > Mythimna > Mythimna impura. The sequence goes on along the minus strand of LR990365.1, from coordinate 12,649,120 downwards.
CACTACGTCCCGCCATTTTTATTCTCACACCAATATTATTTTTTTAAATAATTTACAGTCAACCTAACTAAAATATTTACAGAAATAAACTTAATCTCACTGGATAACTATAATATATACACTAATTTTGACTACGAGTAATACCTACAAGTTTATTATAAAAGAATTTGCGAAATTGCAATCCGCGATTAATGCACAACGATGACCTTGCACGCGATTCGTATTACGTCACGATGTTCACTAAAATAAAAAATACAAATAACAACAAATATTCGACTTCTACTAACCAGTATAAACCGGTTTATTTCGCGCGCCGTCCTCAGCTCAGCTAGGTAGACGTAGACGTACTCCCTCACATTTATTATACCGTTTCATTCTAAAATGTCAAATGATATCCACTCTACTGTACTAGACTTAACGTTCAATTTTACTTGTATAAACGTTCGAACTTTTAATAACCGACTACGTTTATGCATCTTCGTTGAGTTGGCCGTATGTAAGAACGTTGTGGACTTTTTATTTCAGCCGTCTATGAATCGACTAGTCCACGCTTGAATGCTAAACCGTCTACGCGTTGTTTCTACGTCGACCGTCGATTTAAACCGTTCGTTGATTCGACGCCCATGCCTACTAGATGGAGTGCCTTGTTTGGTTGACAACCAATGAACTGACGGATACGACACGGCCATTCTGCGAGATACGTCCCTGAAGTTCGTCACTATCGCCATCTCTGCCGAAAGACGTCCACCGACAACAAAACAAGGCACGCCATCTAGCCTGGTTTTGTTGTGAACAAATCAACTGCCGGATACGATATATATATATAACTTTCTGCTCTTTATTTCGTTCAGGATCCCTCGGCACGAAAAATTGATAATATATGTGTAATGTCGGTATGAATGTCATCAATACCATAGCACCCATAGTAATCAAAATTTTTCAACCGTATGATTGGAATTGGGTTTATTACCCGACTGCGCGACGCAAAGGAGGGTAATGTGTTTATCAGTCTATGTATGTATGTATGTATGTATGTATGTATGTATGTATGTATGTATGTATGTATGTATGTATGTATGTATGTATGTATGTATGTATGTATGTATGTATGTATGTATGTATGTATGTATGTATGTATGTATGTATGTATGTATGTATGTATGTATGTATATATGTATGTTTGTTTCTATGTGGCGTTCTAGAGACCAAATGCGTAGGCCGATTTTGATAATTCTTACGTCAATCGATTCGTCTTAACCTTGCGAGTGTCACTAAAGACATGACAGTAATCAAAATTCACCACAGCTACAACCAGACGCCATATTGTCAAAATGAAAAAAAAAAAGTCGATGAACTATGTCAAGTGGGGTGTCGTTGAATAGGTATTTTAAAATCATTTTTAGGTTCCTTTTATCATTTTTCATTTTAAATAATAGTTTAGGATATATAACGATTTAAAGTTGTTAAACAAAACAATCATTCTCGCTAATTTTCTTACTTATTAATTTAAGTTTTCATTTCAAGTAAACTTTTTCACTGTTTTTTTTATTTGTGTATCGTTTAGATACACAAATAAAAAAAACAGTGAAAAAGCATGAAGAACAAATATTTTTGGTAAAAAAAGTTTACCACCAAACTCGATAGATGGCGTTGTTCATTTGATGCACGTTTGTAAATCAAATCATTCGAGTTTTCCCATCTACTAGACAGGTCGATGAACATAAGCAAAAGATGACAACTATATTGGCAAAAACTACTAGGTTGTATAAATTACATGCAGTTGATATATCAGTAGAATCGAAAATATATGGTCAAAAACCGAAAGATGTGGTATATGTTTCTGATGATCCTAACAAAATTGGAGGAATCGTTAAATATTTAACAATCGGTTTAGGATCACGAGTTATGTTACGAAGAAATTTGAATGTTACCCATGGTCTTGTTAACGGAGCAATGGGTGTTATAAGGACAATTGAGTGGCCAGCTCTTCGGAGGGACCAATTGGAACCCGGAGAATTGCCACAAGCTGTTTATATAGAATTTGACGACAAAGCAATTAAAAACAATGTTCCTGGAGTAGGAGTCAGAATCGAACCATCGACGACAGAATTCGATGCACTTCGCGGACAGGGTAAAATAGAGCGAAAAATGTTGCCATTGATATTTTGCTGGGGTGTAACTGTACACAAGCTCCAAGGAACTACTTTGGACTTTTGGACCGAGCTGTGGTTGACTTAAGTTCACGCATTTTTGCTAAAGGTCAAGCATATGTAGCTTTGAGCCGAGTTAGGTCTCTAGAGGGACTAATCATCAGTAGTTTAGACCACCGCAAGTTACTTAATAATCCCCACGATATTAACTCCCTCAATGAAATGACTAGATTGCGAAATTTACCATCTTATAACGAAGTCAATAAATCGTAACTAAAAAGTATAAAATAAAATAAAAATATTTAAAGAAAAACAAAAAACCCGACTGCGTCGAAACTAATTTAAAAAAATACGTAAAACAAATAACTTAAATAAAAACTAAAAAGAAACAAACAAGCCCAGTAGTTTAGAATTCTGTTATGTAATACTAAATAACTACACAATTGAAATAGTTTTATAATCGATAAAATTAGTTTCGACGCAGTCGGGTTTTTTGTTTTTCTTTAAATATTTTTATTTTTCCTCATTCCAATTGGGAAAGCCACTATTGAACTAAAACTCAACAAATACTGTAAAGAATCTAATGCATCATCCATCAGATAATCCCTCGATGTTGAAGATGTCCAACGAGAGTTACCGAAAGAAATACACGTTGATCGTATTGCTAATACCAATAAGAATTTGTCCAGTAACAGATATGATCATGAAAAGTTTTCTATCGCCTTGAAAAGTTCGAGGAAATTGCAAATCACCCTGTCGAATAGAATTTTCAGATATCTGAAATAATAATTATTTATTTATTTCAGATATCATGATCCTTAGGTACATTTAGTTATAATCGAAATTATATTAAATTACATGAAATGATACACACATAAAATACACCATAAAGAAGCCTTTACACAATATACGCGTGACGCTACTTTACAATTACTTCACTGACTCTAATACTTGAGAAAAACTTAAGAAATCTGGAATCAAGCATGGCTATCGGCCTGTTCACGACTTTGGTCTTAGCTGCGAGCGGCGCGGCGGCGGCATGCGGGGCGAATTGCACGCCACGAAGCCGAGCGGTGGCGGCCGCGGTGGACGTATTTAGGTAGTCAGAACGTGCTCAAAATAATGACGTTATCAAAATGAACCCTTCTCTGTTTAGAAAGCAATATATCTTTAAAACAAGATATTCTTAATATGAGAGAAGGAGTGCATGAACTGAACAAAGATCGGTGTTTAAATGGCGAGTTTCGTCACCGATACGAAGATTACAGAAAATATCCAGATAATTTTTTTGAGTACACAAGAATAAGTGTGAAAACTTTTGATTATATTCTGCAGCACATAGAAGTATATTTGAACATTTCTATTTTTTTTTTGTTTTTTTTTGCTTCGCCACTGAGTACGTCACTCCTACACCGCTGTTCGCGCCGCTCTGTTTCGTGGCGTCACACTCAGTCGCTGGTACTTTGGTTCCCGCCGCTCACCTCACCGCTCGCCGCTGTAGCGATTCGCTCTGAGAAAACCGCGCGCTTTTTCGCTATGAGTGGCAACTCGTGGCGTGCTTCAAACATTTTCATACTTTTGATTTTTTCGCTCGTCGTAAACGAGCCGTATCTCCGGATGGCGCGTAAGCCAGGACGCAAAGAGCTCGTTCTCCTCTTCTGGTATCTGGTCGTCCCAGGCTATCTGTAGCAGTGATGGGCAAAAAGTATTTAGATTAATAATTACAAATTACAGTTACATTGTAATTAGTAATTGAAATACTTTGTAACAGATTACTTAAGTAACTAATTGCAATGAGTACATACTGTAATTAAATACAAAGTAATTGAATTACAAGTTAATCTAATTACATTATAATAGATTACTTATGTAATCTGATAAAATGTAATTACACATTTTTATAAGTATTGGACAACTCTTACAAAAATGCCCTATTTAATACAGGTTTGACAAATACGAAAATAAAACACATAATTATACAAAAAAAAATGTAATCATCTGTCAATCATTGCTTAGTTTTAAATCTTTTATTAGTTATAATTTTCACGGCATTGGCTGATAAAAAAAAAAAAATAGTTTTCTGATTTATAATTTAAATTAACCTTTAATATGACTCTTTTTTCAAACATTTCGTCTGACAAACGGTTTGCTTTCGGACAATTGATCATTGTCGCGTACGAAAACATGCGTTCCACAGGTGCAGAAGAAGGTAGAGGGGTATTAAATTTTAAAAATATTTCTTTAATTTCCTTATGATTATTTAATATTTGAAGTTCTCTGCTGTCTTCTGCCAAAAAATGAGTGACTATAAGTTCAGCTTTGGATCTTGGTTCACTGCTCTGGTTGTCTGAATCCGAACTTGAATCTATTTCAAAATAGTCATCCTCCCTCGACTTCGTTGATGGTCTTTCTCGAGATAATTGATTTGGTATTATCTTTACGACTTCTTTTACGAGTAAATTTTTTATTTTACTATATTTTGCCTGGCCAATTAATGATGTCCATTTCAATTTTTTATATTTAGGATGAGAAACGGCAGCTACAGCAGCATTTTCAGCTTCAGGTCCCGAAATTTTCAGAAAATCTTTAAACCTTGTTTGCACACTTTTGAGGTAAGTTTCAGTCAGAGTGTTGCAGTACTCATAGTCTCTTGTTTCAGTTAAATTTGTCAACTTTTTCTTCAACGAGAGTATAGTTGGCAAAAATATTCCGTAATACATTGTGTTTTCACCTTGGAGAATGTCAAGCGCATCAGCGACAGGTTGAGTACATGACAGGTATTCTTTTATATAGGTAAATTCAGATTCACGAAGTGGATTTTTTATGTTTAAAGCTCTGTGAAGTGTTGCAGATTTATCTTTTATGGTTGCGATTTTTTTCAAGGCATCATAAAGGCTATTCCACCTTGTCTCTACTGGCCTATTTAGAGTATGGCCAAGAATATTTTGTAAAATTTCAGCCGATTTTGGCCTATTTGTAGCTTTCCATAATGTGTTACATTTTTTTATCGTTTGGTCATGCATTTTCGATAGCTCCGTTTCCTGGTTTTCTAGTATTTTGTTTGCGTCGGTGGCACAAAGACTCAAAGTATGTGAAGCGCATCTTAGGTGTAATGGCAAACGAGTCTCTAAATGGGTAATTGTTGAAGAAAGGTCATTAAGATACGTTAACTCGTCGTCTGTACTATCAGTATCGGAGTCTTCATCACAAGATTCAATAGTGTTTTGCTCGTTTAAAACATTGATACGATGTACACCGAAACTTTTAAACGCTTTCACAAAATTGCTGCCGTTGTCTGTAACACAAGCCACAACGTTTGTGCTAGTTAAGCCATACCTTGAATTAATTTCTTGCAACAATTCGTATATTTTGTCATAACTATGAGTGCCTTTAAAACGTTGACATGCTAATGCCTTTGAGACACGCTTTAAACTATGTGAATCAATCCAGTGTGCTGTTACACCTAAAAAGCTTCTTCGACGTCCAGACCAAATATCAACTGTCGTACAAACGTGTTTCACTTGATTTAGTTCTTGTTTCACTAAAGTAGACTCTTCATTAAAGAATTCCGTAATCATTCTTCCAAGTGTCCGCCGGCTCATGATTCTTAGATTATTCGCACCTATATTTAATCGACGTAAAATTTGTCGGAAGTAAGGGTCTTCAGTGCACTTTAGAGAAATCATTGAGTTGACAAAATACTTAACAATATCTCGATCGAATTCAGCTTGAGAATATGAGGGTACATTTGACGACCTTCGTGGTGATAGTTCGTTTGACGAACTGGAAGTGCGAACGTTTTTCGATCTTTTAGTTTTAATATATTCTTGGTATTCTTGTATGGTTTCTTGTCCATGTTTCCGTTTTAAATGTGTTTTGAAATTAGATGTACATAATCTCGAGCCTTTTATTTCTACTTTATTAGGCAGACATTTCTTGCAAATGGCGACTATTTTATCAGTTCCTGATGAATTATGAAGTATCTCAAAGAATTTACCGTCAAGTATAGTGGGTTGCACTGCAGAAATATTGCTTGTTGACGGTAATGTCGATTGACCAGCAGACACAGATTCGTCCACTGAACTGTCATCTTCTAAAAGTAGTCTTGCACTTTCATTCATTGTACATAACACAAAAGTTTTAACACTAATCACCAAAATACATACGACTTGTAATCTTAAGAAAATGTTACGTGCTTACAATACAAAAGATTAAACGTAACGAAGTAACTGAAGGGGGCGGGTGAAGCGGGGTGGCTAGGAGCGGCGACGCACGAGCACAATGCATAGAACCCCCCCACTCCCCCGCACATTATACTAGTACTTACTACTTCCCGATGACGTCGTACGGGCCGCACTTGCAGTACCTATATCGCAACTGTGCGATGCAATCATGCGAAATTTCATATTCAAAGTAATTATAGTTATAATATAATTAAATACTATGTAATTAGGTTACATTGTAATCAAATTATTTCGTAATTAAATACATTGTAATTAATTTCATAGCACATCCAAAGTAATCTAATTACAATGTAATTGATTAACATGTAATTAAATTACATTTCAATCAAATTACTATGTAATTCAATTATTAATTAGATTACATAAATAACTAGTTACGCCCATCAGTGATCTGTAGGCGCCACAAGTATTCTTGGATAATCTTGGAACGGATCGTGTAGTGCAAAAAATACTGTCAAATTGATGAATTGCAGAACATGAATCATAATATATTCTTTACGTATAGTTAATATGAACTGAAAATTCGTGACCATTTTGCGATTTTTAACATGATTCATATTATTATCCTATACGATTCTGCTAAAGTCACCTTTTTAGACCCCCTGATATGAACTGCCAATTCGTGACCATTTTGCGATTTTTAACATGATTCATATTATTATCCTACACGATTCTGCTAAAGTGACCTTTTTAGACCCCCTGGTTGAGTGTCTGCTGTCTTCGCGGGTTCTCCTAAAGCTCGTAGCCAAACAGAAACGCCTGAATCTGTCAAAGCGCGCCAACTGTAGTTATTCTAGTTGCCACTAGATGGAGTGCCTTGTTTTGTTGACAACCAATGAACTGACGGATACGACACGGCCATTCTGCGAGATACGTCCCTGAAGTTCGTCACTATCGCCATCTCTGCCGAAAGACGTCCACCGACAACAAAACAAGGCACGCCATCTAGCCTGGTTTTGTTGTGAACAAATCAACTGCCGGATACGATATATATATATAACTTTCTGCTCTTTATTTCGTTCAGGATCCCTCGGCACGAAAAATTGATAATATATGTGTAATGTCGGTATGAATGTCATCAATACCATAGCACCCATAGTAATCAAAATTTTTCAACCGTATGATTGGAATTGGGTTTATCCTCATTCCAATTGGGAAAGCCACTGTTGAACTAAAACTCAACAAATACTGTAAAGAATCTAATGCATCATCCATCAGATAATCCCTCGATGTTGAAGATGTCCAACGAGAGTTACCGAAAGAAATACACGTTGATCGTATTGCTAATACCAATGAGAATTTGTCCAGTAACAGATATGATCATGAAAAGTTTTCTATCGCCTTGAAAAGTTCGAGGAAATTGCAAATTACCTTGTCGAATAGAATTTTCAGATATCTGAAATAATAATTATTTATTTATTTCAGATATCATGATCCTTAGGTACATTTAGTTATAATCGAAATTATATTAAATTACATGAAACGATACACACATAAAATACACCATAAAGAAGCCTTTACACAATTATACGCGTGACACTGAGTACGTCACTCCTACACCGCTGTTCGCGCCGCTCTGTTTCGTGGCGTCACACTCAGTCGCTGGTACTTTGGTTCCCGCCGCTCACCTCACCGCTCGCCGCTGTAGCGATTCGCTCTGAGAAAACCGCGCGCTTTTTCGCTATGAGTGGCAACTCGTGGCGTGCTTCAAACATTTTCATACTTTTGATTTTTTCGCTCGTCGTAAACGAGCCGTATCTCCGGATGGCGCGTAAGCCAGGACGCAAAGAGCTCGTTCTCCTCTTCTGGTATCTGGTTGTCCCAGGCTATCTGTACTCTGTAGGCGCCACAAGTATTCTTGGATAATCTTGGAACGGATCGTGTAGTGCAAAAAATACTGTCAAATTGATGAATTGCAGAACATGAATCATAATATATTCTTTACGTATAGTTAATATGAACTGAAAATTCGTGACCATTTTGCGATTTTTAACATGATTCATATTATTATCCTATACGATTCTGCTAAAGTCACCTTTTTAGACCCCCTGATATGAACTGCCAATTCGTGACCATTTTGCGATTTTTAACATGATTCATATTATTATCCTACACGATTCTGCTAAAGTGACCTTTTTAGACCCCCTGGTTGAGTGTCTGCTGTCTTCGCGGGTTCTCCTAAAGCTCGTAGCCAAACAGAAACGCCTGAATCTGTCAAAGCGCGCCAACTGTAGTTATTCTAGTTGCCACTAGATGGAGTGCCTTGTTTTGTTGACAACCAATGAACTGACGGATACGACACGGCCATTCTGCGAGATACGTCCCTGAAGTTCGTCACTATCGCCATCTCTGCCGAAAGACGTCCACCGACAACAAAACAAGGCACGCCATCTAGCCTGGTTTTGTTGTGAACAAATCAACTGCCGGATACGATATATATATATATAACTTTCTGCTCTTTATTTCGTTCAGGATCCCTCGGCACGAAAAATTGATAATATATGTGTAATGTCGGTATGAATGTCATCAATACCATAGCACCCATAGTAATCAAAATTTTTCAACCGTATGATTGGAATTGGGTTTATCCTCATTCCAATTGGGAAAGCCACTGTTGAACTAAAACTCAACAAATACTGTAAAGAATCTAATGCATCATCCATCAGATAATCCCTCGATGTTGAAGATGTCCAACGAGAGTTACCGAAAGAAATACACGTTGATCGTATTGCTAATACCAATGAGAATTTGTCCAGTAACAGATATGATCATGAAAAGTTTTCTATCGCCTTGAAAAGTTCGAGGAAATTGCAAATTACCTTGTCGAATAGAATTTTCAGATATCTGAAATAATAATTATTTATTTATTTCAGATATCATGATCCTTAGGTACATTTAGTTATAATCGAAATTATATTAAATTACATGAAACGATACACACATAAAATACACCATAAAGAAGCCTTTACACAATTATACGCGTGACGCTACTTCACAATTACTTTACAATTACTTCACTGACTCTAATACTTGAGAAAAACTTAAGAAATCTGGAATCAAGCATGGCTATCGGCCTGTTCACGACTTTGGTCTTAGCTGCGAGCGGCGCGGCGGCGGCAAGCGGGGCGAATTGCACGCCACGAAGCCGAGCGGTGGCGGCCGCGGTGGACGTATTTAGGTAGTCAGAACGTGCTCAAAATAATGACGTTATCAAAATGAACCCTTCTCTGTTTAGAAAGCAATATATCTTTAAAACAAGATATTCTTAATATGAGAGAAGGAGTGCATGAACTGACTAAAGATCGGTGTTTAAATGGCGAGTTTCGTCACCGATACGAAGATTACAGAAAATATCCAGATAATTTTTTTGAGTACACAATAAGTGTGAAAACTTTTGATTATATTCTGCAGCACATAGAAGTATATTTGAACATTTCTATTTTTTTTTGTTTTTTTTTTGCTTCGCCACTGAGTACGTCACTCCTACACCGCTGTTCGCGCCGCTCTGTTTCGTGGCGTCACACTCAGTCGCTGGTACTTTGGTTCCCGCCGCTCACCTCACCGCTCGCCGCTGTAGCGATTCGCTCTGAGGAAACCGCGCGCTTTTTCGCTATGAGTGGCAACTCGTGGCGTGCTTCAAACATTTTCATACTTTTGATTTTTTCGTTCGTCGTAAACGAGCCGTATCTCCGGATGGCGCGTAAGCCAGGACGCAAAGAGCTCGTTCTCCTCTTCTGGTATCTGGTCGTCCCAGGCTATCTGTAGGCGCCACAAGTATTCTTGGATAATCTTGGAACGGATCGTGTAGTGCAAAAAATACTGTCAAATTGATGAATTGCAGAACATGAATCATAATATATTCTTTACGTATAGTAATATGAACTGAAAATTCGTGACCATTTTGCGATTTTTAACATGATTCATATTATTATCCTATACGATTCTGCTAAAGTCACCTTTTTAGACCCCCTGATATGAACTGCCAATTCGTGACCATTTTGCGATTTTTAACATGATTCATATTATTATCCTACACGATTCTGCTAAAGTGACCTTTTTAGACCCCCTGGTTGAGTGTCTGCTGTCTTCGCGGGTTCTCCTAAAGCTCGTAGCCAAACAGAAACGCCTGAATCTGTCAAAGCGCGCCAACTGTAGTTATTCTAGTTGCCACTAGATGGAGTGCCTTGTTTTGTTGACAACCAATGAACTGACGGATACGACACGGCCATTCTGCGAGATACGTCCCTGAAGTTCGTCACTATCGCCATCTCTGCCGAAAGACGTCCACCGACAACAAAACAAGGCACGCCATCTAGCCTGGTTTTGATATATAACTTTCTGCTCTTTATTTCGTTCAGGATCCCTCGGCACGAAAAATTGATAATATATGTGTGTCGGTGAAGTCAATAGTACGGAAGCTTGAGAACGAATGAACGGGCTAAGTGAAAAGTGACACATGTCACTTTGACAGAATCCGCGCTGACGTTTGCACGAACCGAGTAGATAAAAGGGCCGACCGCAGAGGTCCGTGGCTCATTCCTCTGTCGGCAGCCGTGCGTACAACGTCTAAGTGTCGGGGACTGTCTCACTGCTCGTTGTGTAAAGTGAATACCTAAAGCTTGCATCATAATAAATCAGTTGTGTGATCTAAAATAGTTTGTTTATTGCTCGTTACCCAGCCATCGCCCATAAGACATAGTCTCTGGACAGAGCTTCAATGATGATCGGCATCCTGCGCCGACATCAGAAGTGGGATGTTCCTTCTGGTATTTCGTTGATGTTTGTCTCCAGTGCCCTAGCAGTTGTAATCTTTAACCCTTCCACAGGAGGAGAAACCAGTTTGTAGCTAGACAAGATACCAGTAGCCATGACTCCTCTTGTTACTAGATCAACCTCCTCATCAACCCTCATTCCAAACAGTCTATTATTTCCACATCGGGAGTCATAAGTCCAAATGCCTGATCTTGCTTCAAAGTCTCCCCAGGAATAACGAATTTCATGGGTGACATTTCTGCTGTCATAGGGTCCCTATGAGCAAACAAATAAATAAAACAAATCAATGGAGTGCTTTTGACCCTCTGTTTAATCATATTTGCGAGGATGATCCTACTTAGCTTGGAGATAGAACGCCCTTGCTCTTTTATAAATTTGTTTAAATATGAATTCTTCCATTTAAAATCATTTTCTGATATCTTTTCGATCACCGGGCTAGAATTCCTAAAAAGATATGCAAAGGCATGCTTTATTGTTTTCTTTATATTCTGTGACGAAATCATGTAGGGCGAGTTACAGACGATCTCTTCTGGCAAAGGATGGATGTCTCTTCTAGTGTATCCTAGCTCAATGGTTTGACCTGTTGAGACTATCACTATTTCGTAATCATCTCTTAATCTCATTTGGTATACTCCTGTAGTCATGTATTCAGTTTCATTGTTGAGATTGAATGATTTGACAATCTCTCCATTTTGCATTTTCGGTATGTTCGAATACTCTTTTGGGCTCATCCCTAGCAATCTGTGAGGTTCTTTGTTAATAAATGATCTGATCTGGGCAAGGTTTCTATTTGGGTTTGTGGAAGTAGTGTCTGTGTACCTATACTTTATATATGTGCCAACCCCCATTAACATAGACAAGAATTCCCTATTTGTAGTAAAATTGCAAGACAATTCCAATAACCAATGTCCATTGTGCGTAAATTTTCCCTTGATGTCTCCATACTTAAAGCTCACCATTTGATTTCCCTTCAAAACTCTTATATCACTTCCTACTACATTTCCTATTGTGGACTCCCTGCAATCCGAGGGCATTGGACAAGTAATAAGACCATCTTTTCTACATTCCAATGTTGACCCCTTTCGAACAATGCTTTCAGCCAAACATATTCTAATGAGTTTTTGCATCCTATCATATCTAGGAAGTCTACTACTCTCTTCTTCATTATTGTGGTGTTGTAACAAATGTCCTTGAGATCAGCCATACTGATGTTGGAGAGTTTAGCTTCTACATACAAACATTTTATGAAATTTTCTAGTATTGGTTCCCAAGATGTGTTAGAATCCATGTCCAACACCTCAATGTTGCTCATCACAAAGTTATTGTGTAACATGGCATGCTTTATAGGGATAAGTTTACTTCCTGAGTTTGGCAATATTGGCAAGTATCTTTCTCTGGGGTCCATAGCATTTAAAAGAACCCTTATCTGCCTTACCAGCCCTATCCTATCTTCCATGCTAATGTTAAAAGCCTCCTTGATGCTCTCAACTTCTTGTGTTCCAACTCTTGAGTCTGGTAGAGTTATTTCAGGGAACAAAACTTCTTTAAGAGCCGCAGTCCTCAAGTTTGGAGGGAGGTCCACTATTGGTTGCTTTGTTCTTACTATTTGTCTTTGTATGATCGGGGGTCCCCATTTTATGTTAGACTTGCCCCAATTGATAGAATAGTATGACGAAACCTCTTGGTCCTGCTGTTTTAGCAATAAGTTTATGACTTTTATTGCCCCTTCAGATGGGACTGGGCTGTGCTCTATCCACCAGTCGATAGCCTCAATTTTGGCAAGTATTTTCCTATGCCTGTGACTGTCTCTCCTCATGTCACTAGATTCTTGGGGAAACAAGTGCCTAGGCATTTGGTATCGTGATGCTTTTCTTTTATCTACCACTATCGGGTATTTCTTGTTCAACAGACACATCGCTGTAGAAAGAGGGTTGGGATCTTTTGTGCATTTTGAGGATTTCTCAATCAGTTTTACGTGGTGGAGTTTTCTTCTGTTTATTATCTCTGCTCCTTCTTTGTTAAGTTTCAATATCTGCCCGACAGCTTTCATTAAAATTCCCTTCCTTTTTATACTGCTTTCTTGTTGATTTTCCATTTTAAGAGTTTTTATAATAAGGATCTGTTGTTTCGAAACGTAGTCGCTCACAATGGGCCTCATCAGAAGACTTAAAGTCACCCAAAGGGCAATAGAAAGGGCCGTGTTCGGAGTTTCCTTGCGTGATCATATCCGCTGGAGAACCAAGGTTACCGACATAGCTCGATGAATCGCCAAACCTAAGTGGCAGTGGGCAGGGCACATTTCACGCAGAACAGATGGTCCATGGGGACGAAAGGTTCTTGAGTGGCAACCACGTACCGGAAGACGCAGTTTTGGAAGGCCTCCCACAAGGTGGACCGATGACCTGGTTGCGGAAATCCGTTGGATGCGAGACGCACAGGGCTGGTCTTTATGGCGTCAACTTGGGGGAGACCTATGTCCAATTACAGTGGACGACTTTCGGCTGAAATGGTGATGATGATTATAAAGGTGGTTTTAACTTCTTGAATTCTTAATTAACTAATATAACAATAAGTTATTTCTGTTGGAAATTTAATTTATTTGCATTGAACAAAATAATAATTTCAAATAAATCATTGTCATAGATTGTGCAGAAAACTGGTAGCGAGAACGCACACAAAGAAATATTCCTACATAAGTATATAATTATCTTTTGAGATTTATATAAAAGAGAATTTTGTCAAGGGTTGGAGATCAAAAAGGCATAATATTCAACCTTTGTTGTTTTCAGAACAATGGGAAGTCAAGCTATGATTATTGGACGGCTGAGATCCGACGAATGAAAGCAAATTATATAGACTTTCTCGTAAACAAATATATGGAATTAATAATAACTAGCTGTTGCCAGTGGCTTTGCCCGCGTGATAGTAGAAATTATCTATTTTCTATGTGTTATTCCAGAACATGGTCTACCCGTGTACCAAGTTTCATCGAAATTTGTTCAGCCGTCCAAGCGTGAAGAAGTAACAAACATACTGACACACATTAACACACTCTCACAAACTTTACCTTTAAAATATTAGTGTGATTTTTTCTGGTAGCAATCATGCATCCGGAAATTAAATATTTTTATTAAATAATAATAATATTCCACAACTTTCACACGCTAAGCAGAGCTTGTGCTATGAGTACTAGAAAACTGATAAACATACATATATGTCGGTGAAGTCAATAGTACGGAAGCTTGAGAACAAATGAACGAGCCAAGTGAAAAGTGACACATGTCACTTTGACAGAATCCGCGCTGACGTTTGCACGAACCGAGTAGATAAAAGGGCCGACCGCAGAGGTCCGTGGCTCATTCCTCTGTCGGCAGCCGTGCGGTTGTACGCACGGCTGCCGACAGAGCTGTCTAAGTGTCGGGGACTGTCTCACTGCTCGTTGTGTAAAGTGAATACCTAAAGCTTGCCTCATATTAAATCAGTTGTGTGATCTAAGATAGTTTGTTTATTGCTCGTTACCCAGTCATCGCCCACAAGACATAGTCTCTGGACAGAGCTTCAATGATGATCGGCATCCTGCGCCGACATGTGTAATGTCGGTATGAATGTCATCAATACCATTGCACCCATAGTAATCAAAATTTTTCAACCGTATGATTGGAATTGGGTTTATCCTCATTCCAATTGGGAAAGTCACTATTGAACTAAAACTCAACAAATACTGTAAAGAATCTAATGCATCATCCATCAGATAATCCCTCGATGTTGAAGATGTCCAACGAGAGTTACCGAAAGAAATACACGTTGATCGTATTGCTAATACCAATGAGAATTTGTCCAGTAACAGATATGATCATGAAAAGTTTTCTATCGCCTTGAAAAGTTCGAGGAAATTGCAAATTAGCTTGTCGAATAGAATTTTCAGATATCTGAAATAATAATTATTTATTTATTTCAGATATCATGATCCTTAGGTACATTTAGTTATAATCGAAATTATATTAAATAACATGAAACGATACACACATAAAATACACCATAAAGAAGCTTTTACACAATATACGCGTGACGCTACTTCACAATTACTTTACAATTACTTCACTGACTCTAATACTTGAGAAAAACTTAAGAAATCTGGAATCAAGCATGGCTATCGGCCTGTTCACGACTTTGGTCTTAGCTGCGAGCGGCGCGGCGCACGGTGGGCTGAAAATCGGCTTTCATAGACTTAGGGATTTCAATTTGCAAGTGCTTGTTTTTATGTCGGATATCGCTTCTATCAGTCATTACTATGTACAAAAATGACACCCGAGTTAATTCTGCCCAAAAACGAAGGAAATATAATTTTTTTACGAAAAATTTGTATGAAGCTAGTATGAAAAATCGAATTATCTCCTAAACGGCATGTTTAACCGTAATATCCTTGGAGGTGGTCATAGTGCTAATTATTTATGATTTTTTGGTTGGCGATCGGACGAAAAATTTAATGCCGTTTTTTTTTTTTAAAAATCGTCAAAATATTTTTATTTGTTTTTACGTATGAAACGATTCCTTTTGGTGTTTATGTTGAAGAACACGGACTTTTAACTACACATAACATAAAATAGCATCACTCCTATATTTTCGAAGGAGTTGGCAGAGGTTTATAGTACACCCACACGTAGACAACTATGTTTGAGCTAGATAATTATCAACACAAAATGAGTTTTAAAACTTTTCATACAACCAAAACTAAGAAACCAGCGAAAACAATCATATTTACGCCAGAAAAGGCACTTGGATTGCTTCTTTCGCTAAAACTCTCAAAGTGGCAATATATTACGTTGCGTGAGGCTGCCATTCGGGAAGGTGCTAAGGATATTTATCCATCTTACTATAAAGTGCAACAAACTAAGCTTGATTGCTACCCTCCGAAGCAATCAGTGACAGTTACTGATTCATCGGCTAGGATTACACTTCAAGCTTTACTTGATATCACGGTTACAAGAATCCTTCAAAGCCTTTCTAACGAAGAGCATAACAAGCAGTTGAAGCTGATATCCAAGTGGGGATTTGATGGTGCTTCTAACCAAAGCCGATACAAGCAGAAAATTGAGGGTGAGGAAGATGACTCGACCATTTTCTTGACCTCCTTGGTGCCACTAAAACTCATAGATGGAGACAACATTTTATGGACGAACCCAAAACCATGCTCAGTTTTGTATTGTCGTCCAGTTCAGTTTACTTTTGTAAAGGAGAGTGAAGCAGTTGTCCTTGAGCTGAAAAAACAAATTGGTGAAGAAATTGAGGCCCTTATCCCCACAGAGTGCAATAATAATAATAAGGTGATTCATCAACTAATGATGACGATGATCGACGCTAAAGTCTGCACTTACCTTTCTGAAGCTAGATCAAATGCATCGTGCTACCTGTGCTTAGCAAAGCCTACAGAAATGAACCGCTTAGATGCTGTAACATCAAAAATTGTGTGTTCGGACCTGTATGAGTTTGGCTTGTCATCCCTACACGCCCGTATAAATTGTATGGAATGTCTGTTACACATTGCATACAGGCTCGACTTCAAACGGTGGGCAGCGAGAAGTGATGAGCACAAAGAAATGCTACAGACAAGGAAGAAAATAATTCAAAATAAATTCAAAGATGAGCTCAATCTGTTGATTGATATAGTAAAACAAGGCTCGGGAACCACCAATGACGGCAATACTGCAAGAAAATTCTTTGAGTTTCCTAATAAAACCGCAGCTATAACCGGTTTGGATGAAGACCTCATTAAAAGATTTGCTGTAATTTTACAAGCAATTACATCTGGAGAGCAGGTCGATATAATAAAATTTAGAGATTATGCTCGCAAAACAGCAGAAAAGTACGTATTATTATACGACTGGTACTACATGTCGTCAACCGTTCATAAGTTATTAATCCATGGGGCTGACATAATCGAGAAAATCTCGGAAGAAGCCTCAGATTCTTGAAACAAAGATTTTAGGAGGTTTCGAGAACATCATTCGCGGAAAAGAAGCAGGCAGGATTCTAATCAAGACATTTTAAATATGCTTGTTGTTTCTTCGGATCCTTTGCTAAGTTCACAAAGGCCTAAGTTAGATGCCAAGAAAAAGCAGAGCTTTTTTGCTGAAACTCTCGACTTAATTCAATTTCAGGAAACTGAGTTCGAGTTTTTGGATAGATCCAATCTGGATGCTGACTCAGAATTGGAGTCTGACAACGAGAGTGATAAGGAAAATTTGTAAAAAAAATATATGTGTACATATTTGTAAATTTGTACTTGAGTGTGTTTGGTTTTTTTTGTAATATTTAATGATTTTTTTTATTTTATTTATTTTACTTTATTTTACAAATGCGTAGTGTTAATTCCTTAAATTAAATTATTTTGTATATAATATAACTTTATATCTTTTTTTATTTAAATTAATATAAATGTAAGGTGTTGTTCCGTATGGTGTTCGGACGTTAAGAATAACACCATCCCATCTCTTCCCGAGGGTGTCGTAAGAGGCGACTAAGGGACATACCAGAGAATGGGCAGCAGCATCCTCTGTACATTACAACAACCAAACTGCGATCGCCAACCCGTCTGCCAAGCGTGGCGATTATGGCAACCCCCCCCCCAACATGAAAAACAGAAACAAAAAATGGCCCCTAGTGCCTGGCAGCCCGTCTACCCTTGACTCCGGTAGCGGTCAAGGCCACGACGAGGCAAGGGGTGCGAAGAATCTCCGGATGAGATTTGGCTACCCATCTATGAAACGACTCGACCTGGCAACTTTTAACACGCGTACACTGAGGACTGACGAGAAGATCACCGAACTGGAGGAGGAATTGAGCAGGTTGCGATGGAGTATTGTGGGATTGTCTGAAGTCCGAAGACAGGGGGAGGATACGATAATTCTCAAATCCGGTAACCTGCTCTATTTCCGGGAGGGTGACCAGCAGTCCCAGGGTGGTGTCGGGTTTATCGTCCACAGGTCCCTTGTGAACAATGTGGTGAAGATCGAGAGTGTGTCGACCAGGGTGGCGTACCTTATACTCAGAATATCATCAAGATATTCGCTGAAGGTCATACAGGTCTACGCCCCGACCTCGACACATCCCGACGACGAAGTAGAATCCATGTATGAGGATATATCAAGAGCCATGCATGGTTCTAAGACTCACTTCACCGTGGTCATGGGGGACTTTAACGCGAAACTGGGCAAACGAGACGATGACGAGCTGCGAGTGGGGCAATTTGGATTTGGACGTCGGAATCACCGGGGACACCTACTGGCTAGCTTTATGGAGAAGGAGGACCTCTATATGATGAATTCCTTCTTCAAAAAGCGTGAGCATAGAAGGTGGACCTGGCAAAGTCCTGACGGTGCAACTAGAAATGAGATTGACTTCATCCTGTCGACGAAAAAGCAAATATTCAATGATGTCTCTGTGATCAACGCGGTGAAAACTGGAAGTGATCACCGCGTCGTAAGAGGCACATTGAATATTAACATTAAGCTTGAAAGGTCTCGACTGATGAAGTCTACGCTCCGTCCAGCACAGATCCAGATCCAAAACCCCGAGAGCTTTCAGCTCGAACTCCACAATCGTTTCGAGTGCCTAGGAAGCTCCGTGGATGAATATAACGATGGGTTCGTGGAAACTGTCCATACGGTCGGGTCTAAGTTTTTCAAGACTCACCGTACAAATAAAAACAAGAAGCTCTCCGATCCGACCCTCGAGCTAATGAAGAAGAGGCGTGAGATGATTCTGCAGTCTTCAGACGATGCGTGCATATACCGGCAGCTCAATAGACAAATCTCGAAGTCCCTGAAACGTGACCTTCGCCGCTTTAATACCGCAAGGATTAAGGATGCGATTGAGCGGAATAAGGGCTCTAAAGTATTTGCACGAGATCTGTCTATTGGGCAAAGCCAGCTCACGAAACTGAAGACCGACGATGGCAGAGTCATATCCGCCAAATCGGAGCTTCTGGGAGAGATCGAGGCTTTTTATGGACAGTTATACACGTCTATCGTTAAACCCGCTGTAAATCTAGTGAACGACCCAAGAGCTAGATTGACTCGACACTATACCGAAGATATCCCGGACGTCAGCCTGTACGAAATTAGGATGGCTCTGAAGCAGCTGAAAAACAACAAGGCGTCGGGTGAGGACGGAATTACGGCCGAACTCCTGAAGGCGGGTGGAAAACCGGTCCTTAAGGCCCTTCAGAAGCTATTTGATTCCGTCATACTCGAGGGAAAAACGCCACAGGCGTGGAGCAGAGGCGTGGTGGTACTCTTCTTTAAGAAGGGCGATAATGCCCTGCTTAAGAATTATAGGCCCATCTCGCTTCTGAGCCATGTCTACAAGCTGTTTTCCAGAGTCATCACGAATCGTCTCGCGCGCAGGTTCGACGACTTCCAGCCTCCCGAACAAGCCGGATTTCGTAAAGGCTTCAGCACCGTGGACCACATACATACGCTGCGGCAGGTTATACAGAAGACTGAGGAGTATAATCAGCCTCTCTGCTTAGCGTTTGTGGACTACGAGAAAGCCTTTGATTCGATTGAAACTTGGGCTGTACTGCAGTCTCTCCAACGGTGCCAAATTGACTATCGGTATATCGAAGTGCTGAAGTGTTTGTACAAAAACGCCACTATGTCAGTCCGACTACAAGACCAGACCTCGAAACCTATCCTCTTGCAGCGGGGTGTGAGGCAGGGAGACGTTATTTCTCCGAAACTGTTCACGGCAGCAATGGAGGATGTCTTCAAGGTTTTGGAATGGAGAGGGCTAGGCATTAATGTCAATGGCGAGTACATCACTCACCTTCGGTTTGCCGACGACATAGTAGTCATGGCTGAGACTACGGAGGAGCTCAGTATAATGCTTGGTGACCTCAGTAGAGCTTCCGAAAGAGTGGGACTTAAAATGAACATGGACAAAACCAAAGTCATGGTAAACAGCCATGTAGCACCCACTCCTATCAAGGTCGGGGACTTTACACTCGAAGTTGTAGACGAATACGTTTACCTGGGACAGACGGTCCAGTTGGGAAGGTCTAACTTCGAGAAAGAGATCAATCGTCGAATCCGACTCGGCTGGGCAGCGTTCGGGAAGCTGCGCGGTGTCTTCTCGTCCAATATACCACAGTGTCTCAAGACGAAAGTCTATGACCAGTGCGTGTTGCCAGTGATGACATATGGCTCCGAAACGTGGTCGCTTACAATGGGCCTCATTAGAAGGCTTAAAGTCACCCAAAGGGCAATGGAGAGGGCTATGCTCGAAGTTTCCTTGCGTGATCGAATCAGGAATGAGGATATCCGCAGGAGAACCAAGGTTGCCGACATAGCACGAAGAATCGCCAAACTAAAGTGGCAATGGGCAGGGCACATTGCCCGCAGAACAGATGGCCGTTGGGGCCGAAAGGTTCTGGAATGGCGACCACGTACCGGAAGACGTAGCGTTGGAAGGCCTCCTACAAGGTGGACCGATGACTTGGTAACGATTGCGGGAGTCCGATGGATGCGAGACGCACAGGACCGTTCGTTGTGGCGACGCTTGGGGGAGGCCTATGTCCAGCAGTGGACGTCTTTCGGCTGAAATGATGATGATGATGATGATGAATATAAATGTGTCAAAAACAGCAATTTTTTTATTTCATTTTTCTTGATTCGTGTGTTCTTAATATTTGGGTTAATAACATATCGAACTTTTTAACTTGGACACTAAAAGGGATCGTTTTACATGTAAAAATAAATAAAAATATTTTGACGATTTTTTAAAAAAAAACGGCATTAAATTTTTCGTCCGATCGCCAACCAAAAAATCATAAATAATTAGCACTATGACCACCTCCAAGGATATTACGGTTAAACATGCCGTTTAGGAGATAATTCGATTTTTCATACTAGCTTCATACAAATTTTTCGTAAAAAAATTATATTTCCTTCGTTTTTGGGCAGAATTAACTCGGGTGTCATTTTTGTACATAGTAATAACTAATAGAAGCGATATCCGACATAAAAACAAGCACTTGCAAATTGGAATCCCTAAGTCTATGAAAGCCGATTTTCAGCCCACCGCGGCGGCGGCAAGCGGGGCGAATTGCACGCCACGAAGCCGAGCGGTGGCGGCCGCGGTGGACGTATTTAGGTAGTCAGAACGTGCTCAAAATAATGACGTTATCAAAATGAACCCTTCTCTGTTTAGAAAGCAATATATTTTTAAAACAAGATATTCTTAATATGAGAGAAGGAGTGCATGAACTGAATAAAGATCGGTGTTTAAATGGCGAGTTTCGTCACCGATACGAAGATTACAGAAAATATCCAGATAATTTTTTTGAGTACACAAGAATAAGTGTGAAAACTTTTGATTATATTCTGCAGCACATAGTAGTATATTTGAACATTTGTATTTTTTTTTTGTTTTTTTGCTTCGCCACTGAGTACGTCACTCCTACACCGCTGTTCGCGCCGCTCTGTTTCGTGGCGTCACACTCAGTCGCTGTTACTTTGGTTCCCGCCGCTCACCTCACCGCTCGCCGCTGTAGCGATTCGCTCTGAGGAAACCGCGCGCTTTTTCGCTATGAGTGGCAACTCGTGGCGTGCTTCAAACATTTTCATACTTTTGTTTTTTCGCTCGTCGTAAACGAGCCGTATCTCCGGATAGCGCGTAAGCCAGGACGCAAAGAGCTCGTTCTCCTCTTCTGGTATCTGGTCGTCCCAGGCTATCTGTAGGCGCCACAAGTATTCTTGGATAATCTTGGAACGGATCGTGTAGTGCAAAAAATACTGTCAAATTGATGAATTGCAGAACATGAATCATAATATATTCTTTACGTATAGTAATATGAACTGAAAATTCGTGACCATTTTGCGATTTTTAACATGATTCATATTATTATCCTATACGATTCTGCTAAAGTGATCTTTTTAGACCCCCTGGTTGAGTGTCTGCTGTCTTCGCGGGTTCTCCTAAAGCTCGTAGTCAAACAGAAACGCCTGAATCTGTCAAAGCGAGCCAACTGTAGTTATTCTAGTTGCCACTAGATGGAGTGCCTTGTTTTGTTGACAACCAATGAACTGACGGATACGACACGGCCATTCTGCGAGATACGTCCCTGAAGTTCGTCACTATCGCCATCTCTGCCGAAAGACGTCCACCGACAACAAAACAAGGCACGCCATCTAGCCTGGTTTTGTTGTGAACAAATCAACTGCCGGATACGATATATATATATAACTTTCTGCTCTTTATTTCGTTCAGGATCCCTCGGCACGAAAAATTGATAATATATGTGTAATGTCGGTATGAATGTCATCAATACCATAGCACCCATAGTAATCAAAATTTTTCAACCGTATGATTGGAATTGGGTTTATCCTCATTCCAATTGGGAAAGCCACTGTTGAACTAAAACTCAACAAATACTGTAAAGAATCTAATGCATCATCCATCAGATAATCCCTCGATGTTGAAGATGTCCAACGAGAGTTACCGAAAGAAATACACGTTGATCGTATTGCTAATACCAATGAGAATTTGTCCAGTAACAGATATGATCATGAAAAGTTTTCTATCGCCTTGAAAAGTTCGAGGAAATTGCAAATTACCTTGTCGAATAGAATTTTCAGATATCTGAAATAATAATTATTTATTTATTTCAGATATCATGATCCTTAGGTACATTTAGTTATAATCGAAATTATATTAAATTACATGAAACGTTACACACATACATGAATGATTAACGTAGTTTCAAAATGTGCTCAGACATTCTGTAAAGATTGTTGTTGGAAGTGAACCAAGTTAAAACTCGATTTAATCTTTGCATATTCAAGACAAATTCTTTAAAGCATAAAAAAGTTCTCAGAATAATATAATAATAACAATACGAAGACTCGTATTAGTATTCGAGTCCTCTCATCTGACATGTCCGGCCCAATACCACTTTTTTTTTTTTTTTTCGGTCGGAAAATCATCTTATGACATCCCCCGCTCTTGGGCGGAGCGTGAGATAGTGTCAGACTTTTACTGACTAAAAACCCACTCCTGTTCCTTCGTTGCCTTTCGTACCAGGGCCGAGTCTTCCTTTCAGAATCAGACCCTTGGCCCCAGTAGGCTTCAACCCTGATGGCCCCTACAATTGCTGACATCTCCTTGAGGCGCGCGTGAAACAGTACGCGCCATCAACGACTTGGGCTCGGTCCGGACGGTTACCGGACGGTCGGACGGCGACCCACCCATTGCTCGCCGTCCACAAGCCCGCGCCTACGGTGGCCGGAAATCGGGATCAGAATCCCGGCGGCGGTTGGGGCGTGAGGACCGTTGCCTCACGCGATCGGCTGCCTCCTTTGCTAGCATTACTGCTTCGCAGAAGGAGGCGACCGCCTGCCACTCCTCCTCGCTCCGGACCATGGCCTGTACCAAGGCCCGGCGCGAGAGATCGCCGCCGCCGATCGGACATGTCAGATGAGTTGTGGACTAAAAAAGTCATTTATTGAGTCCCGTTATACGCAAAGCGACATCGCGGCAAATCAAGGCGAAGATGGAAACATGAGCTTGAATGTTATCGGAGCGATTGACCGCAACGGCCGAGGACAGACATGTCTGGAAAAGAAAGAGCCTTCGCCAAAAGTGGGGCATAATGAGTTCGCCCAGCAGTGGAGCATAATGGGCTAGTCAGAATTCAGATCAGAATAATAAATTTTTAAAGAAAAATCATTAAACTATAATATAGTGTAGCTTTTCTTAACTATTTGGAATTTTCCTCCTTTTACAAACAGTTTAGTAGATGTCACGTCCAAACGTTTTTCTCAATAGGAGATGTTTGTAATAGAGGTTATGAAAAGATTATAACGTGCAGTGATTGATTCCTTACTAAGAAATATCAAGACCTGTAAAATAAAAGCTTTAAATGTTGTTGTTTTTGGTGCTACGGTGACCCGGAGCTTAGATTCTATGTTTGTATAAAGTTGGTAAATAAGATATATATGTCGGCTCGTCGGAATGATAATTTACCAGGTGGGTATCGTGCAATTAATAAAAACAGCTAGGAACTGAATCAGTTTACTTCTCAATAAAATTCGGCACAGTGCACTATAATATATTAGGTAGGTACAAACAACAAAACGTAGGACAGTTTCAGTGCGTCTTCACGCTGCAACGGCCTGGTTGAGAGTGTCTGCTGTCCTCGCGGGTTCTCCTCAAACTCGTAGCCAAACGGAAACGCTTGACCCTGTCAAAACGCGCCAACTCTAGTTCTTCTTGTTGCCACTAGATGGCGTTTCTTGTTTTGTTGTCAACAAATCAACTGCCGGATACGACACGGCCATTCTGCGAGACACGTCCCTGTACGTTCGTCACCATCGCCATCTCTGCCGAAAAACATCCACTGACAACAAAACAAGGCACGCCATCTAGCCTGGTTTTGTTGTGAACAAATCCTTTGAACCGGTGGTTTCACTTACAAAATACTATTCATCAAAAGCTTGTAATTTTTACAGCGATGTAATTTTTAAAATTAAAAAAATAGCAAGTGATAAGGTAATACTCGCAAAATGCATGAAAAGTAGTAGCGCCACGAGATAGTTACCTACGTCGTCGTCGCTCGTGGCGTCGGGTTAAAGTTTATTGACTTGCTCAGCTGATGATGTTCACGTAATCATATTAAATGATTCCAAATTTTCTTTCATACTTTTACGGGCTTAGGACCGACATAATTGCTTTGTGCCTAAAACACCTAATAAAATAATTATGCTAAAAGCGGTAGGTACATACCTACATGTAAAAATTAATCTCAGGCCTGCTAGTTATGGCGTATATAAAAATGTGGAATCAAAATTATGTTATTATTAAAAAAAAGAAAAATTTCTAATTACATGATTTAAAAAAAGTTCTGTTACATACCTAAATCAGCTTTGTATTTTTATTAATTTAACACTTAGCGACACATGAAAAATGTTCATAAAATTTTGTAGGCACCCAATCAAAATTATTTACAACGATTAAAAAAGAGTTCTATTATAAACCTATAGGCGTGTTGGGTAATCGGTGTGGAGAAATGATACACGACTTGATGTTAACTCCGTATATTTGCGACTCACGCTAAAACTTATGAGGCGGGCGCAGCCGCCACTAAGGTGCGCTCTCAGCATAAAATAGATACTTACATATGTATATATACATATAAGATTAATACCTATGTGTCCCTACAGTAGCCCCCCTCACAAAAAAAATGTTTACCCCATATCTAAAAATAAAATATATATAAATACATGGTTTGCTTCCACACACATCACTCTATTTGTTTAATAATTATTATCGGTGTGGTGCGCCACCGTGGGTGGTTGGACTGAGTGAACCTTGACCACTGGTGGAGATACACCAACAATTGCTGCTTCCTTACGCAACCAGGCGCGTACGCGTTTCTTGCACTGACTTCTGAATAAGCACAGCAACACTAAGCCCAGTGCTACTGCGATGATAATTAAAACGATTTCCAGATAATTAACTTTTTGTCCAATATATTCATTTGTCTCTGACTGAGCAACAGCCACATTGTTTTGTTGCTGTTTACTTTGGTTGTAACCCATTGCAAAAATTCGTAAATATAATTTTTGTGTAAGACACTAAGTACTTGACTACGAAAATTGGTTTGACGCGTAAATACCAATACTTATTATATATCTTAAAAAATAATGTATGTGTGTATAAAACAAATTACAATAAATTTTTACAGTTGTGTGCAACCTAAAAATAATTGTAAAATTGGCAAAATTTTATAATGTATTACATTCATTTAATATAAATGCACAATTGCACTTGAAATTCACAATAAAAATATAGCAAAGTTGCATTACATATTAATAATATCGTACGATAATATTTGGTACATATAACATTACCGCGAAACTTCCATTGTCGACTAAGCAAAACGTACCGGTGGTCTGATAACGCGACCGGTTCGTGTTGTTTTATGACTTATAACATCTTGGGGAATGCTATCTTTAGTTAAATTTAAATTTACGTTACCATTATGGTTCAATTGGAGACTACTTCCTGTAGATGTATCTATATCGATAGTGTAGGCGGGTTTGAGCCTATCTATCGATACAGAAACTTCCCTATCACCAATTTTTATTATAAAATATTTTTTATTTCTACTTATAACTATATATGGGCCTTCATACGGCGGTTGCAAAGACCTGCGCATTGCATCATTCCTTACAAAAACACTTTTACAAGAATTTAAACTATCTGGAACGAATAAAGAGTACGATTTACTATGATATTTCGGTCGAGGTTTATATTTGCTGATGGTATCTCTCAGCTTATGCAAATATTCCGAATCCGAATCACTAATTTTAGCATCGTCATAAAAATCTCCTGGCAAACGAATAGTCTTGCCGTAAGTTAATTCCGCCGCGCTCACACCGCTGTCGCTCCTAGTAGCCGTCCGTAATCCTAATAATACGATCGGCAACTCATCGACCCAATTACTATTGTTGCTTTGCAAACGAGCCATCAGGGCCACTTTAAGTGCCCTATGCCAACGTTCGATCATAGCGTTACTTTGCGGATGATAAGGAGTTGTACGTATTTTATGTATGCCCAAATATTTCATTAACTTAGCGAATAAATCGCTCTCAAATTGTCTGCCCTGGTCGCTTGTAAGCTTCGCAGGACATCCAAAACGAGCAATCCAACCTTCAAATACTACTCTCGCTACGGTCTCCGCCGTAATGTTTTGAACGGGGTAGGCCTCTGGCCACCCTGTGAAACGATCTATCATTGTTACACAGTATCTATACCCGTCGGCTGAGATAGGCAATTGGCCGATTTTATCGATATGTAAATGCTGGAATCGATCAGCATGTTCAAACTCTCCTACGCCTGATATCGTATGCCTGGTAATTTTTACACGTTGGCATTGCGGACATGCCCTTGCCCATCTCGCAATGTCCCTATCCATATCAGGCCAAAAAAATTTTTGCTTCATCAAGTTTTTACTAGTTTTTATGCCAGGATGACTAAGATTATGCACAGATTTAAAAGCTAATTCTCTGAATTCTTTAGGTAAGTACGGTCTAACATTTTTAGTAGAAATATCACAAAAAATATGTTTATCACAATCCGACAATAACGTTTGTTTGAATTTGTTATGTGATACCTGCAACGCTTGCATTAGGTACTCATCGTTACTTTGTTTGTCTGCTATTTCTGCGAAGTCGAGCACCGTGGGACAGCTTATCGTTTCGATTCTAGAAAGTGCATCCGCTACTAAGTTATCACTACCTTTATTATGACGTATGTCTGTACAAAATTCGCTGATAAAAGAAAGTTGGCGAATACGCCTTGGGCTTTCTTTATCGCTGTTGATTTTAGTGAATGCAAATTCAAGCGGTTTATGGTCCGTAAAAATGGTTAAAACTCTACCTTCTAAAAAATGCTTAAAATGTTTAACGGCCATAAATACTGCTAACAATTCCCTATCGTAAGTCGAATATTTCATTTCCGTATCCGTTAATTTTTTGGAAAAATATCCAATTGTCAGCCAAATATTCTCAACTTTCTGCTGCAAGACTGCACCGACACTAGTGTTTGAGGCGTCTGTCATCAGGACTAAATTACTGTCTGTAATATATAATGTAAAACATCGAATGCACTACGCCTGGGATCTCGTTAAAAAAGTATTCGAGAATTTCTTCGTCAAGTTCAGGTGTGTAAACTGGTTGGCGACCGCGGCCCTGAGCGTGTTGTAAGGATTGGCGATAGGATAGAAATGAATCGAATGAATGCTGTTGCAAGACTGCTCGTTTATTGGGATAACATACCATTATATATGCGATTACAATAGTCTTAGAAGTACTTAGGTAAACTACCACTACACCTTCCCTCTACAAGAAAAAAAAAAAATATTAGGTACTTATGATATTTTTATTTTATTTCGATTTTTGTGTACAAAAACTATGAAAATATTAATCGAAGATAAACAGTGCATATTTGTCTACATTATTTTTGGATACAATGCTTATATTACGTAACTTTCTAAGAATACAAGTGTTTCTTAAAACTATCCTTTTAATACATTTAAGAAAAAAAGTCTAGCCATTTCATGCCATGTTAGTCAGTACAATTTAACACATTGAATAGCTTTGTACGGTTTTTATGAACTATGTCTTCTCTTCCTTTATTCATAATTTTCACATTAGGATCCAAGTCATATATTACTAAATATGGTCCAAGATATACTGGATCCATTTTATTTTCTGATGGATTCCTTAATAGTACATGATTTCCTTTCTTATAATACACCGGTTTCAAATTAACATCGTATTTTACTTTTCTTTTTATTTTACTACTAAGCAAATTATTGCGAGCGTCTTTTTATGCTAATTGCAGTCGATATTTTAGCTCTAGGGCGTAGTTATCATGAGCATATAAAGGATCTACGACATTACCCGATAAGTTATTGGGTAAGATACATTTCCTCCCAAAGACAAGTTCATGAGGCGTGTACTTGGTTTCAGTGTGTACCGTATTGTTGTACGCAAAACACCAATACGGTAACCAGCTGCTCCAACTTCCTGTTTTATTTTCACAGTGAATTCTAAGGTACGCACCCATAGTTTTATGTGAATTCTCTAGCGCTCCTATGCTCTCGTGATGGTAGGCTGTTGAGGAGAGTTGATTGATTTTTAAGAGTTGGCATATCCCTTTCATTGTACTTGACAGGAATTCTGTCCCCCGATCAGTGGCGATTTCACGAGGTATGCCAAACCTTAAAATAAAATTATCTACTAACTAAGGCACGCGCTACACTTACCGTATTTTTGTTTTGTAATGGATACGCCTCGGTGAACTTGGTAAGCTCACATTGCAATGTGAGTATGTAGCTGTTGTTATTGTCATCTCTGGGAAGCGGCCCCATTATGTCTAGAAATACTTTATCAAATGCTGACTCAGCCGTACTTGTTACTACCATCGGTTGTTTAGTATTTGTCGAATATTTTTGTTTGAGACACTGCTCGCATTTAGAAACATAGTCTACTATACCCTTATGCATGCTGGGCCAAAAATAGTATTTTTTGATATTACTCTTCATTCTTCTAATGCCCGCATGGCCGCTTGTGGGTAACAAGTGGAAGTCGTTTAATATTACTTTTTTATTATCTATGTTATTTATTCTTTGCACATTATTTAGAATACATAAACGAGGTCCCTGCCATTCGTTATTTTTTTTTATTTCGTTTATAAGACCCGCAATGAAATCTTTATTTTTTTCATTTCTCAGTATGCATATGTCAGTAATATTTATTTTCTTACACAAACTTACCAAATCCCTCACCAATTCGTCTCGCGATATTTTGCGTATATAGTACATTTACTCGGTGCATACATAAAATTATTATATTTTTGTAAAAATATTCCATTTCTTTTCAACTTACGCAAATCCCTACTATTAAGTAGTGAAATTTCAGTTACGTAGTTTGGCTTTTTAATTATTTCGACCACTCTTGGCTGACTGTTCTATAAATTGGTGTTTGTGTTATCCGTTAAATCATTACTACTGGTATTCTCGTTATCTGCCGTTTGTAATTTACGACATTGCGCTCTTGTTAATACGTTAATCTTTGTTCTTTCCCTTCATATTTTTTAAATCGTCTGAAGAAATAATAATGCGTGATAAAGCGTCTGCAGCAGTATTTTGTTTTCCTTTTATGTATTCTATGTTGAAATTATATTCCTCTAATTGCAGTCGATACTTAAGCAATCTACTTGAAGGGTCACGCATTCCAAACAAATAAACAAGCGGTCTATGGTTGGTCTGTTTCTTAAACTTTCTGCCGTATAAATAAGGTCTAAAGTACTTGACACTTCATACTATTGATAAGAGCTCCTTTTCAATAGTGGGATAGTTTATTTCGGCCTTATTTATACAGCGACTGGCATAAGCTACTGGCCGCCCATCTTTATTGCATAGCACTGAACCGATAGCAGTTCCTGACGCATCTGTTTGTCAAATAAACTCGCTACTTTTATTGAAGTCGGGATATTGTAATACTGGCGGATTTATTAAGGCTAATTTCAAAGATTGGAATGCGTTTTCACAGTCTTTTGTCCATGAATATATTACACCTTTACAACATAGCCTATTTAAAGGTTGCGCAACCTTTGCAAAATTCGGAATAAACTTCCTATAGTAATTAGCAAAGGCCACAAAGCGCTTGACTTCATCTACATTTTGTGGCCTTGGGTAGTTTTCTAAAGCCTTTATTTTTTCCATATCGGGTCTAATTCCTTTTTCTGAGATAACATGACCTAGGTACACAACTTCTTTCTGTAGGAAATTACACTTGGGTGGATTTAATTTCAAATTAACACTTCGTAGTTGACTAAAAACATCCATTAAATTCTGATTATGGGATTTCAAATTTCGCCCAAATACCACAAGGTCATCCTGATAAACCAGGTATTTGTCATAATTGAGACCTGACATCGCTATTGTCATCATCCTACTAAAGCTATTCGGACTAGACTTGAGGCCCATTGGCATTCTTGTCATTTGGTATTGATTTTTTCCAGTTGTAAACGCAGTACATGGCCTACTGTCTTTTTGCAAACTCGTCTGATAAAATCCCTGATATAAATCAAGGTGCGTGAAATACACCGCTCCAGATAAAGAGTCCAATGATATGTTGGGAAGTGGGAATTTATCATCCTGTATATTATCATTTAGTTTACGATAATCAATTACTACACACCATTTTTTTTCCTTATTAACGTCTACTTTTTTCGGAACTAGTAATAACGGACTAGACCACGCACTCCTAGTTTCTTCTATTATTCCACTTTTTAACATGCTATCAATTTGCTTATCTAATTCTGCCTTTTGTGCGTGGGGTAAACGGTATTGTTTTGTATAAATTGGGGTACTATTTGGCTTTAGTTCTATAGTTTGCTCATATACTGAAGTGACTGTTAATTTGTCGCCTGGCAAATGAAAGACATCTGGAAACTTAGCACAAATTTTTTCAATTGAATTTTGTTCTTCGTCATTTAAATGGGTCAAATTGAGTAATGAGAATAGTAATTTCACCCGATCTGCCGGTATATTGGGCCTGTAAAATTTACAGACTAAGTATTCTTTTAAATTATTTGTTTTAATCTGAACTGATTTTAACGTAACTTCTGTGTCCTTAGTGTTTAAAATCCTTATTGGGAGTTTTCCGTTAATCGGCCTGGATAATGTACTGGCTAGAAAAACTCCTTCGCATAGTTCCTGAGAAGTTACTACACAATCTTCCTTTGAATTAGAATGGATATAATGTATAGATTCGCAACGTCTTGGGACAATAATATATGTATTAGTAGTCGGTGTCAAGTATTCTAACCGTAACGTCACCCTTTCGTTTCGTTCTGTTACTAATTCTTCTATCTTGTTTAACTCAAAATTCAAAACTGCTCGATATTTTCTGAGAAAATCCTGTCCTAAAATTCCTTGTGTTTTGCAAGGCAGGCTTTTGAATATAAAAAAATTATGTGTTTAAACATGCCCATTATAATTTAACTCCAAATAGCAATAACCTTCTGTGAAAATATTTCCTCCGATGCCTTTGACCATGACATTCTCTTTATGGAAAGGTATTCGTAAACGTTCTACTGAATCATATTTGATATCTGAAATCGACGCTCCAGTATCTATAAGTAAATCATGTCCATATTTGTTGATCAAGAATGTTACTTTGTTTAAACTGCTACACGATAGCATATACTCAGTCTCGAAAAAACTGATTCAACGTTTCCGTATTTGGACTTGCTTGGTCCACTGTATCATGATCATTGGTCTCTGTTGTCACGAGATTCATGTTACCTTGGGTAGAAGTATGATTTTCTATACGATTTCCCGAATAATTTCCATTGCTGTAATTAATATTTCTACGATAATTACCTTTTGAGAACGACTCCTGAGACCGTTGAGTGGGCGTGCGCCTGTGCATATTTTGCATATTTTGCATGCGTCCTCTGGTGTTGGATAGATAACCTCGACCTCCTCTGTACCGGCCACGCTGAGGTCTCCTCCCTGAGTTAAAACGATAGTTGGAATTGTACATACCTATCACGTCCCCAGAAGCAGATTGAACTTCTTCGTCCTGCGCCGCTTGGACTGCTTCTGTCAAGGAATCAAAATTTCGCGCAGCGATTATTGTACTTAACCGACGATCTCGTAACCCGTCGGCAAACCTTTTTACTGCTAATTTCTCATTAAGAGGTCGCAAAACGCTATAACTGTTAGGGTTTCCGTCTGCCTGCGAGACAGTCAGGTCTACAAACAAATCTGAAATTTCCTTTCCAAAGTCAAGAACAGATTTATTATCCTGTTGAGCATGGTGTAGCTTTGTTTGTAAAGCCAAATAACTTTTACGGGGTAATAATAGTCGCCGCATATCCTTTACAAGCTCGCCAACAGTATCATTTTTCGGTTGTAATTTTAGTTTTGCCTGCTGCGATAATCGACTTTTTAATATGAACATAATCAATTTATTTTTACATTCGGGTTTTGTCAACACTGAATCATAATATTCTATAGACTCAATTAACTGCTTTGTATTCCTTTCTTCATCTGTCATAACAGGGAGTAGGCTTAAAGCTATTTTTAAATCAAAAGTATATTTCGCCATTATTTGGGATTCTAGCAAAGATTCCTCAGTCACAGATTGATCAGCACTCAAAGAATTCACTTCCGAAAATAAATTGTCAAATTCCTTACAAATTTTGGTAATTAAGGATATCTCTTCTTTCGAGTACTTAATTGCGATTTATATATCTTTAAATACTTATCATATTTTAAAAACACTATATTCGCTTCGTTTCTTTTTATCTCTATTGCTTTACCAATTCTACGACTGGGACCGATTTTAATAAGGTACTTTCTTATACTTTTTAGTTAATTTAAAATTATCGCCAATTCCTCTGCCATAACACATAGCTAGTCAATATAATTAGCTTTAATCATTATAATAATGCATTAATATTCATAGACATGTAGATATTATTAGCACAAAATGTGTAGTTATCACGTATGTAAAAGAAAAGTGTTAATGCATATTATTAATAACATCAAACATAACTAAATAAACACTAAAGTATTGATTGCTGAAGTTTTCTTTTACATACGATTACATTGAGAACTTACAATTTACGCTGTTTACTCGCACTACGTTACGCACTGGAATATAGGTAAGTACTCTTTGAACTCCGCACTATTGACGTCACCAACACTAACACTGCACCTCAGACTACACTGTCCGGTTTGATCTCGTGTCCGCAGGATACTCGCGTAGCGCATCAGTCTCAACTCGTCCAATCTCCTTTGTATTTGTTTGTCATGGCACCTTTTTGCCAACTTATATAAGATTATTAAAATTCCAATCACCAATGTGCTACATATGATAATGAGTAAAATATTTGTGGTTTCGAGCTGCTGAACTTGTTGCGTACTAGCCGTATTTTGGCCTCCGCTCTGTGCAATCACTACTTCCTCTTTTGTGTGGGTGCCTCCCATTTTTGAAGATCGATTATACTTTCAGGAACGGGTTTCTGATATAATTGGTCCGTCAGTTGCACACTGTGTCTATATTCTGAGTAATGACACATCTTGATAAAGTAAATTATGAACTTATTTGTTGGGGGCAGAGGATGTAAATAATTACACAACACAATGGTCACGCTTGAAAGGCCTCAGCCAATTTATTTAACACGTATAAAAATACAGACTTCACATAACACGTGTAAATACTTTCACATAATCGAGTCCTTTACGTACATACGCGTGACGCTAACTCACAAATAGTTCACAGTTACTTTACAATACTTCACTGACTCTAATACGTTAGATAACTTAGGAAATCTGGAAATCTAGGGCCGCTCCAGGAGCGTAGGGTGCCAAGACAAACTGTCGCAGTGACGCTTCGAGTCGAACTGCAGAGAGAGAACGTCGTCTTCAAGGAAAGTGCAGCTTAAGTACTTTTTCAGCCGGTCGCAAGTCGTGGGAGAGAGTCCCTTTTCCTCTAGTCTATTCCCTAATCCTGTTGAGGCCGGCTGACGTTCACCTCCCGACCCCCCGCATACGGCAAGCACACCATTGGTCATCAATAGTGGCGTGATTTTCTCCATTGTAATCTACCAATAGAAACCCAGATTATTCTTAACGGTTTTTCTGCGCTATTTACTTCTAAGAACCGCATTATGTACTTCTAAGAACTCAGTACATAGCCTTATATACTATCCCAGTAGCTGATTGGACAATAGTCTGGCCTCTGAAAGGCTTGGGCCTCTAATTACATGCTCGTGTCCGTAACAGCCTCCCCCCGGCGTAGCAACGCGAGCCTAACTTCCATCGGCCAGGACAACGAGCCTTCTAACTGGGCGTCTGAAAACGCCTCCACGCGTCTGTACCTCAGCGCTGCGTATGACACCATCAGGTCCTTGTATGGTGCGCACTATCTTCCCATATGGCCATACATTTCGCGGCAGTTGACCATCCGCAATGACTACTATATTCCCCGGTGCGAGTTGCGTGCGTGAATCTCGGACGTCGCCGCGCGGTGTCAACGTTGGTAGGTATTCGTTTATCCAACGAGTCCAGAACTTGTCCGCTAGCGCCTGTGTTGCGAGCCATGTCTTTCGATCGGCGACGTCGCACTGCCCTGTAGTTGGTAGTCCAGTGGCCGAGCCTAATAAGAAGTGGTTCGGCGTGAGCGCCTCCTCGTCGCCAGGTTCAACACTTACGTGTGTGAGGGG
Organism: Mythimna impura; assembly: GCA_905147345.3. NCBI lineage: Eukaryota > Metazoa > Arthropoda > Insecta > Lepidoptera > Noctuidae > Mythimna > Mythimna impura. The sequence goes on along the minus strand of LR990365.1, from coordinate 12,614,145 downwards.
TCGCGAATTGACGGTGTGCTCGATCTCGATTAGCAACGTGGAAAGTACCTCCTCCTTTGGTGCGCGTTCCTTCAACACGGCCGACAACGCCGACTTTACGCTTCTTATTAGTCGTTCCCACGCGCCGCCCTGATTTGGGGCCCCGGGGTCAATGAACCGCCATTCCATATCTTGCTTAATTGCGAATTCATTGAGGTCATTCGCCCACTGCTTATATGCCTGTTGGATTTCAACGTCGGCTCCTCGAAAATTAGTCCCGTTATCGGACATCATAGTTTTAGGCCATCCGCGCCTAGCCGCCATTCTTCTTAGCGCTAATATAGCTGAATCGATGTTCAAACTTGGCAACAACTCTATATGTATTGCTCGCGTGACAAGACAGGTGAACAACATACCCCATCGTTTTTCATGCCGTCTTCCTATTGTGACTGTCATTGGGCCGAAACAGTCTACTCCGCAACGGGTGAACGACCGCAGGTGGGTGTCCAATCGTTCAATAGGTAAGTTCCCTTTGACGGGCCGTATTGGCGGCTTCCTTCGTCGCTTACATGTCACGCAATCTCTTATCAGTGCGCGCACTGTCGGTCGAACCTTTAAAATCCAAAAGCGTTCCCTCGCTTTGTTTACTATATATTCACGTCCCGCGTGATGATCCCGTTCGTGAATCTGACGTAAATATAGTGACGTCATCGGATGTTTGCCTTCCAAGATGGGTGGGCACTTCCTATCTTGAGAAACGTTCGCGGCATTTATGCGACCGTTTAAACGAATGACGTCGTCTTGAAAAATCGGGTCCAATCGGTAGAGTCGACTGGTCCTGTCTACTCTCCTACCTACAGCGAGTCGCGCTATTTCCGCTGGAAAACACTCCCTCTGAGCCTCCCTTATCAGTAGCAGCTCGGCCTCCTGCTTGTGACGCAACGTCAACCGGGTAGCGCGTTTGCGGCATTTGTCGACGAACAGCAGGACATACGCAGTCGTTCGTAGTAATCGTTCGTATGACGAGAAACGAGTCGTGTCGACGAGGCTGGTGATGTGCGCTATGTGCGTGACGATCTCATCACCCCCCTCTTCCTGCGCGATCTCCGTTGGCCAGATGTGTTCTGGTCCGCCCAGGAAGAGGGGACCAGTGAACCATCTGCTGTCGCTTTCCAGTTGCGTCATTCCGGACCGAGTTGCGTCATCGGCTACATTGTGGGCTGTAGGTACCCAGCGCCATTGTTTTGTCTGTGTGAGTTCACATATCTCCCGAAGTCGGTGCGCGACGTACGGCGTGTACTTTGAAGATTCGTTCCTTATCCAATGTAGGGCGGTCTTGGAGTCACTCCAGTATGTCGTATCTAACGACTCAAAACGATGTTCCCGTCTAACTTGCTCGGTTAACCTCGCACCTACTAGACACGCTTGCAATTCGAGCCGCGGTATACTTTGCGCCTTCATTGGCGCGACCCTTGCTTTTCCTGCGACGAGTGTCACGATCACTCTTCCCTCAGGGGTCACTGACCTCATATATACCGCCGCCGCGTACGCCTGCTCGCTCGCGTCGACGAACGTGTGTAGAGTTCTAGTAGGGTATTATTGGGCATTCTATGCCACTGTCGGCAAGTAGCTCGGCTAGTGCGCCTCGCTATCCGACAGTGGCATAGAATGCCCAATAATGAACGATCGACTCGACTGTGTAGTATATTACTGTACTCACCTGGAGATCATGTGAGTTATACCACTGGCCGCCAGTAGCCGGGCGAGTTCACCGTGCTGCGGACGATGGTATGACATGCGTTTCGTTGTTAGAAACGACTTGATGATTTTGATATGCGCTTCATATATGGTGAAAACGACTTGTTGGGTTTTGTAATGCGCTTCAGCATGGAAACGACTTGTTGAGTTTTGTAATGCGCTTCAGCTTGGAAACGGCTTGTTGAATTTGGCACGTATTTTAGTATTAGAAACGACTGGTGTTACTGGACTCATACAAAGATCATGCGAGTTATACGACTGGCTGCCAGTAGCTAGGCAAGTTTGCTTGGCATCGGACAGTAATGATAACCATCGACATGATCAATGATTAAGATTTAACTTAGTCATTTTGACATGCGTTTCGTGGTTAGAAACGACTTGTTGGTTTTTGTAATGCGCTTCAATGATAGAAACGACTTAGTGATTTGGTCATGCATTTCAGTATTAGAAACGACTTGTTGGGTTTTGTAATGCGCTTCAGCATGGAAACGACTTGATGATTTTTGTAATGCGCTTCGTGGGTTGAAACGACTTGGTGTTTTTGAAATGCGTTTCAGTATTAGAAACGACTTGTTGGGTTTTGTAATGCGTTTCAGCAGGGAAACGACTTAGTGATTTGGTCATGCATTTCAGTATTAGAAACGACTTGTTCACTCACTGCTTTGAAGGGGATCTGCATAATAAACAAGATACATTTTATATTTGGTTTATTTGTCGTAAAACATTGGTTTTTCTGGAAATAATGTATCTACCGAACGCACGAGCTCTTGTAGTTTTCGCCACTGAGACGAATCCGAGTCGGTCTGGAACTTGAGTCGCACAAGCGCCTTCTTCCACAGCTCCTGGGAGTCGGTGTGGCGCGCGTCGTCAGCCTTGTACACCTTGCAGTCGACGTAGTACTCTCCGTTGATACTCGCTGCTCGCCGCTCGCAGCCGTTGGCGACTCGGTTAACGAAGAATGATGATAGACATGTACTCGATGAATCGTCTTTTGGCAAGGTATCAGACCCGTAGTTGCTACTGATACCGAATACATCATTATCAGTACTGGTTTTTTTACTGAAACAACAACGAAAACTTCTATTAGTTCATCATACACTTACAGGATACATTTACCGTTTAGATACGCACAGGAAAAAAATACACTATCTCAGGCATATTGACTAAGTTCAATATGCCTGCAGAACATGAGAGACGTACAAATAAAAATATATCAGGCACTTATAAAGTCATATCTGTCAGCAGACTTGTAACATTACACGAATAACTGATGATTTTTAACTGGTATGGCGAACTAAATTATTGAATAGTTTGTTTACCTCGTACGAATTAAACTCGTTGATGGTGGGTGCAACTTGCGTTTCTTATTGTTGTCTGCAGACGGCTTGCGGCTGGGTTTCGTTTTCTGGTCGGGGATCGGAGCTAGTTGAAAGTACTCGCACTCAGAATCAGACCTGAAATAAAGATACAACAAAATAATAGTCAAACATAATTATTACTATCACCTGCATCGGGTCAGATCTCTGAGCTATGAACCGAGCGGGAATGTTTTATACTTACATTTTCCAATTATCTCCAATCGATATGGCAGGCTGATGAAAGCAGTCGTAGTGACTGACAGCAGCAGGCGGCGGTTAGCTATCAACACTGATATTGACAGAATAACGCAGCAGGATCGCAGAGCACTTCTTGAAGATTACTTCCACACTTGTAGACTTCAGTTAGTTTGTACCGAGTACATCGAAAACATGTAGCTTATAAATCGGAAAACGAACGATAATTCACCATATTAAAAATGACGGCAATCGTTCATACAATATTGTGTAAAACAACTTTTATCCTTAGACGTATTATACTTGTTCAAAAAGTGCACAATAAGGTTGTCTCAGGTAGCATCGAATGACGAGACAGTGAAGCGACTTAGGGTTGACAAAACGTTAACCAGTAGATAAGTTATCAACAACGCTAATAGGGAATATTCTTGCAAGTAATTTAAATGTTTGGCAATCTAGAGACAATCATTAAATTAGTATTTATTATGTTATACATCCAAGTTTTACTTCTAATACTTTTATGCTCGAGTGAAGTGGGTACAGGAAATAAGTTAACGTTTCTAAGGTACTCATTTGATCATCTACGTTTTGGTCTCGTCGTACTTTGCTAGACTTCCTAAAATAAATCAATAATATAATTCCCATAACCACACTAACAGCCATGAGTGAAACCACGCTCATCAATATCAAACGATATACTATGATATATTATAGTCGTAATAGTGCATTGTATAAAATTTGTATATTGCTTATACATAAAATGCGTACCAAGTTATTACCAACCCTAACTAAAATAGCTGATTATTGTGAATGTGAATTAAACAATTAAGTTTGACACGCGTGTCACATTTGTGCAAAAACAACTTTTATGATGAAATATTTTTCTGCTTGTAGACAAAAAAAATAAAATTTCGTAAGGCATCAATAATATGTTGCTATGTTGTAAACTCTAAAATATTAGATACTTATTGTTTCAAAGGTACGATGGAGTGAGCACCTTTCTAAACTATCACAGAACAATTAAGTAAATTATAAATAATGACTTACTTAATTGTTCTGTGACAGTTGAAGAAATGGAGTTCCCTCCATTTTTTGTCTAGCAGTGGGATAGCATAGACTTATTATTCAATAATGAATATTAATAATTATTATAAATAAATATTGTATTGATCACACGAACGATTTCATCTCCTGGAGCAGCTGTAATCGCTATATTTTGGGACCCGAAATATATCTACATAATTGGAACACGTGTATAAATCATTTCATACTGAGCAGGTAATTATCAAATATCAGAACATAATGACTATTTTTCTATACCCAGAATATATAATTACATGTATACCTAATTATTTATCGATACATCAAATAAAACCATTTTTTTATTTCAGATACATTGCTTAAACTTACCAGTGAAGAACTATGTAATGACCCGAAATATAACAACATATTTGAACCAAGCAGATGCACATTCCTATGTTTAAAACATTTCATATTTTGCTGGTAATTATTACTCATTACTAATTATTAATACATTTTTCTTCCCAGAACATACAATTATCTACCTAATTAAATTGTGTACCTAATGCATCCATTTTTTTTTTTCAGATAAATTCTACCTAAACATAATTACCGACTTGCATGTGAAGAATTATACAAGGAATCTTGGAACGAACGTAAAATAGTCCTGATCAAGTTGTACTAATAATTTAAATATTTTGTAACCTAAGATCGTGATTATTAGTTGTAACTGTTGTAAGTATTACCTAATCTATTTTATTTAAATAAGCAATTATTTTAAGTGTTCTTTAATTTTAAAAATAACATAATGCCTTACTGTTCTGATTGCAAAGTATTTGTGGTAAATCGTCGATGGTCTGGTCATTTACGTAGCAATGTACATAAAAACAATAGCTCTACCTCTATTTATGATAATGTTGCAATTATTAATTCTTCTTTTAAAGAACGAATCATAAGTTACAAAATCATAGCAGCTGGCGAACAAATAAATAATTTTCCTGAAATGTTTCTTAATAATATTAGTAAACAAGTTGAAACTCTAATAAACCGATCATTATTGAAACATACAGCTCTGAAAATAAATTTTGAACTTTTTTCTTTTTTTCTTATGTTTAAAAATGATCAAAAGGAAATGAAATCGTTCGCCACAAAAAACATTATTATTAATTTTAATTACGATTTTGATTCAATTTATAAAGCAACGGTTGATTTACTGTTAAAGAAAATTGAAGAGTTTCAGGAGAGAGATAGTGGTTGGACATTTTTGAGCAATTCCCATGTAGAAATAAATATGAATAAATATCAGCCTCTCGGTGGATCTAAATTTATAACTTTACCAAAATGTATAAAAAATAAAAAAGCTTGTTTGAATATTCGTAACAATGATGAGTATTGTTTTTTATGGTGCGTAGTGGCGGCTCTGTACCCTGCTAAACAACACCCCGACAGAGTTTCATCTTATCCCTACTTCCAGGATGTTTTCAATTCAATTCAATTCAATTCAATTCAATTCAATACTTTATTGCAATCCATATGTATACATAGATGGTGTTGAAAATTTTCATAGATCAATATGGACCCTGTCGGGCACAGCAAAGTTAGGAGAGAGGAAGAGAGCTAAGTGGTAATTCACGGAATTTAATAGTATTGCACAACACAATACAATTTATCATAGGTAATTAGAATGTGATGCGTTAATTATGCATGTACATCGTTATAATAATTATGTCTGTGTATAAGTATGAGCAAATTATGTCAGGTATGTTTGTTTATCTTGTGTCGTCATTATTATTAAATTATTCAAATAAAATTGTGTAAGCATATTATTTTATTATGTTTGTGTATAAGATATAGGTTTATGTCAGTTGTTTTTATTAATTTTTTAACGTCATTATTATTAAATTATGTTCTTATGTAAATTAAATTATGAATGTGTATTATTATTATGTCTGTGTATATGTATTGATAAATGATGTCAGGTATTTTATTTATTTTTATCGTCATTATTATTAAATTATGTTTTTATTTAAGTCAAATTTTGTAAATATATTATTATTGTCAGTATTATTATTAAATTATTCAAATAAAATTGTGTAAGCATATTATTTTATTATGTTTGTGTATAAGATATAGGTTTATGTCAGATGTTTTTATTAATTTTTTAACGTCATTATTATTAAATTATGTTCTTATGTAAATTAAATTATGAATGTGTATTATTATTATGTCTGTGTATATGTATAGATAAATGATGTCAGATATTTTATTTATTTTTATCGTCATTATTATTAAATTATGTTTTTATTTAAGTCAAATTTTGTAAATATATTATTATTGTCAGTGTATACATATAAATACGTTTGTTATGTCAAGTATTTTATTTATTTTTATCGCCATTATTATTAAATTATATTTTTATTTAAATCATTTTTTATTTTTTTATATCGTCATTATTATTTAATTAAGTTATGTCATTATTTATGTGTCTATTTGAGAGATTCAATAATAATAATGAATTAAATACAATGTAAAATTGAGAGCGTACTTAAGTTATGACTTTATAAGTCTATCATTTAGGTATTCGTTTACCGAGTAATAGCATTTAGTTAGTAAAAACTGTCTAAGTTTTTTTAGAAATACATTAATTTTTTCTTCTTTTTTTATTTCTGCGGGTAGTTTATTATATACTTTAATGGACATAACATAGGGGCTTGTAGAATGCATTTTCAATCGAGAACTTGGCAAGTTTAGCCTTGATCGGTGTCTGAGTAGATAGCGCGTCTGAATGTCTTCGCGTTTTGAGTAAAATTCTTGATGTTTCCGTACAAATTTGCATGTTTCTAGAATGTATATACAAGGAAGGGTTAAAATATTATGTTTTAGAAAGAACGGTTTGCAACTGTCTGTTTGCTCAATGTTTACTAGAATCCTAACCAATTTCTTTTGCAGGGTAAAAAGTGTTTGTGCATCGGTGCTATTTCCCCAAAGGGTGACACCATAGCTAAGCCATGCATAGGCGTAAGCATAATAGGTGGTAAGAGCTGTTTGGAAATTGGTGGTCTTTTTTATTTCGTAAAGAGCGTAGGTGAATTTAGAAATTTTTGAGTGAGTTTTTTGTATAAGTGATTTCCAATTTATGTGTGTGTCTATTACTAGTCCGAGTAAGGTAAATTCATTAACGGTTTCTAATTTTGAATCGTTGAAAGTAAAGTCTAAAGTTAGAGGTGTTTTTTGGTAAGGGTGGAAAGTTATTAATTTTGTTTTGGAGTAGTTTATCTCGAGGTTATGTTCGTGCATCCAATTGCATGTTTTAGTGAGTATGGAGTTTAAACTTTCTTCTATATTTTCTTTGTTTTGGCATGACACTAACATGGATATATCGTCCGCGAACAAGACACAGGGGCCTTCTATCGTCTTAGGTAGGTCATTTATGTAAATTAAAAATAATAAGCATCCTATGACGCTTCCTTGAGGAATTGATGCGTTAATGACTTTACTATCCGATCGAATTTTTTCGATTTCATTATTTTTATGATTAAAATATTCTATTTCTACTAATTGTTGCCTGTTTTTTAGGTAAGATGTTAGCCATTCGTGAGCCTTCCCGCGTATACCTATTCCGTATAATTTGTTTAATAATATCCCAAATTGTACCTTGTCGTAGGCTTTGGTCATGTCTAGTAATATTCCTACTGCGTATTTTTTTTTGTTAATAGTATTAAGGGCTTCTTGGATATATTTATATACTGCCAAGGTGGTGGAGCGGTTTTTTCGAAAACCATTCTGGCTCTCATTAAAAATGTTATATTTTTCGCAAAACTTATAAATGCGGTCACACATGGCTTTTTCAAAGATTTTTGAAGCAGATGGTAAAAGAGCAATCGGACGATAGTTATTTGGGTCTGTTTTCTTATTTTTTTTGTGGATTGGTTTTATTACAGATTTTTTTAATAAATCAGGAAAGGTACCTTCGTCAAATGACTGGTTCAGTAGCAGATAGAACGGCAAGGTAAGTTCATCCGCGCATTCCCTTAGAAGCATTGGTGGTATTTCGTCAATCCCGTGACTACTTTTGTTTTTTAAGTTCTTAATTATTTTATTTACTTCCCATGCATCTATTGGGCCAAGAAACATCGTGTTCTCTGTGGGGTTTAATACAGAGGTGCTCCCCGGTTTTTTACTAGATGAATTGACACTGCTATCCCCGATGGCCGCAAAGAAATTATTAAAAATGTTGGCTACTTGTTTAGGTTCCGATATAAAATCAGTATCTATTTGCAATTTAATGTTATTATTCTTCTTTTTTTGTTTTTTGTTTGTTCTTTCATTTATAATGCTCCACATGGTTTTAACCTTATTGTTAGATTTTTTTATTTTATTTACATATTGAATCGTTTTTGATGCAGTAACTAATTTTTTTAATATTTTTTCATATTTTTTATAATAATCCGCAATGATCGGATTTTTCATTTTAAGAGTAAGTATTTTTAGGAGTCTTTTATTTTGACAGGAGGTCTTGATGCCCGTCGTTAACCAGTATTTTTTAAATTTAGTTTTTAATTTGACTTTACATATTGGTATACAAAGGTTAAGGATATTTGTTAATGTATCATGAAATGCTTTATAATTATCGTTTAAATTTTGGTTTTTAGTTATGATATTTTTCCAATCGAGTTCATGTAGTTTAGACTTAAACTTTAAGATATTAGAGTTATTGAATATTCTTTTTTTAACATACCAAGTTGTTGGTGTAGCTAACTGTGGTGTTGGTGAGGTGACGTGTATAATGGTTCCACTATGGTCTGAAAAACCCAGTTCCTCTACTGTTGTATATATTTTATTTGTGTTAGTGTTTGTAAATATCAAGTCCAAACATGTAGATGTTGTTTGTGTTATTCGTGTGGGTGAATTTATGTGTTGTTTAAGTTTAAATTCTAGCATTAGATCTAGGAATTGACTAGTTTTAACATTTCGATCTAAGATATTTATATTAAAGTCTCCACCTATAATGATATTAAATTTAAAATACTTATTATTTATATAATTTAAGATACATTTTAACTGGCTAATAAATATTTCTTCCTCTCTTCTATTCCAATACATAGTTACTAATAATATGTTTTCTTTGGGTATCTCGATTGCACATACTTCTAAAATATACTCTATGGACATATTCGTTATATCGTTTCTCTCTTTGAAGTCGACATTATCTTGCAGGAGGATACAGACGCCGCCTCCCCCTCGCGTGCTGCGGCAGAATGACGCTGCTATTTTGTATCCACTAAATTGCATCATGCTTAGTTTTTCTTCCGACAGCCAAGACTCAGATATACATATTGCACTATAAATCGGGTTGTCTGCGATGAAGGCTTCAAGTATGTGTTGTTTATTATAGAGACTTTGAATATTTTGAAATAGAATTTTAAATAGTTGGTCTGTATTTTCGAAAGGAACGATTATCAGTGTCTGCATGTCTTTCGATTGGATCTCGGTGGTAGGTGTCACAGGGAGTTTGCGAAATAAAGTTTTCCTCATTTACTGGGTAGCTTAGTCGATTTTTGTGTGTTTCGTCTCTTAACATGGTAGCTTTTCCTTCTACATATAACTGATTATTTCTTATTATTGCATATAGGCCTTTCTTTCTTGCCTTTATCATTTCCTCTCGCAATTGCTGTCTTTCCTTGCGTGAATTTGCATCCAAAAACTCAGTCACTGACAACTGTGTTCCCTGAAAATAGTGGCTATTGTTTTTAATGTATTTAGCCATTCTTTTGCTAATTAATTCTATCACCAGTGGTCGGGTATTGGTATTATTTCTGCCTAATCTATACATATTTTCAACGTAACCCATCAGATCCACTTGTAGGATATCGTGAAAAACTTCGATGATTCGGTTATGCAAATCAGCTTCAGACTCTTTGTAGTACTCGGTGAGGCCATAAATGACTATCTTCTTAGAATTGCTCTCTGTACATTGGATTGCGGGGGACGTGGATGTTGATTTTATTTCAGATATTTCTTGTTTTAATTTTTCATTTTCTTTTGATAAGTTTTCTATCTTGGTGTTAATCTTTTCAATTTCCTGAATTCGTTGTTCATTTTGTTTTGTTAAATGAGTGGTTTTTTGTTCGAAATCTTTTGCGAGTTTCGTAATTGCTTTATTTATTTCAGTTTGTATAATGTTACGTAGGTCGGCTATTATTGATTGATTATTTTCTTTTAGACGCATCATAATGATTTCGCTTAGGTTTTGTAGTGACAGTTCAGCGTTTATATTGATGTCTGAGGTGTTTTTTTCTTCCGAGCACATCGTATCGCCTAAAAAGCTCAGATTCTCAAAAGTGGTCGTATCGATATTAGGGCAGGTTTTCCTCCGAATTGTTACATTATTTTCCTCGTTAGGTGTAGTTGGTCGTTGGCTTTGAGTGGATGTCTGTGGTCGTATAGGTGTATCTGTGTTTCCTGTTTTTGGCATTTTGCAGCGGCAGCCTTGACATTTCCATATTTTTTTATGGTTAGGGGTCATATTCTTACTAAAATGGTTCATAGAGATGTTTGCACACTCTAGATCATAATTATTATTGCATAATATACAAGTGAGATGCAGTTTATTTACCAGATCTTGGGTACAACCGGCGCAATTACGTGCCTTTTGTGCCATTTTATATAAAATTCCTTTATTATTGTTACGGATGCTGACCTCTAGTGGGCAATAATACAACTAAGCGTCAATGGGTCGATGGGGTGAGCTGCTTCCACCGCAAAAGGATAGATGGCGTTGATGTATCAAATTAATCAGGAATTCAGGATGGCTGACGGCTGACTTCTAGTGAGAGGTAACTGAACGTCAAAACGGTTCAATGGTATGAACTGATTCCACCGTGAAGAAAGTAATGCCCTCTATTAGTGAAATTTATCAAACTGAAGTACCAATGTGGGCCCTCTATGCTTGATCTTCAATATCCGTGTGATGTTAAAGTTGTGCAATTAGTTTTGCTATCCAGCAATAGATGTCGTTTTGCTGATTGTCGTTAATCAATGAAGAAAGTAGTGCCATCTATTAGCTAAAATTAACAAACAGAAGTATCAACGGACGAAATTTTTGAATGAAAGTCTCCGCTATTGAGCACTAGAGGCGTTGCATATTTTCACCTTAATTATAATTTAAGTTTTTATTTCACCATTTATGAATAGCTTACGTAATATTTGCAATCAGTGCGTTAAGTGTTAGATAATATTCTTGAAGTCACAACTATTAATCAACAGAAAGTACATACAGATTCCGGTGTCCCTGGATTATTTCATGTCATTAGTTTTGTCATCACATATTTAGTTCACAAGCCCATCGAAGTAAAGATATCACTTTCACAGGCAGATTAGTCTATAATATTCACTTTTTGACACTTTTTATAACTTATAATGAACTAATTATTTTTTTAAAGATTTTTTAATAAGGAGCTGTCAGAATCAAATGTTTACAGAAGAGCGCCCTCTTCCGGACTCTCTCTTTTGAATGTTGATGGTTTGACATTTCCGATAACATTTTCGGGTATAGCTATATTTGAGAAAAATAATCCGTTTTTGAATATTTACGTGTATGGTTTAAAAAATAATAAGACTATCGTTGGACCTTTGTATTCAACATCGAATCAAAAATCTAAGAGTATCCATCTATTGTTCTTAGAAAATAATACTAATACCCATTATTGTCTTATCAATGATTTACCTCGTCTAGTCAGAAATCAGATAACTAAACATCATGGTAAACTGTACTTCTGCGAAACGTGCTTATTGTTTTTTCCGACGCGCACTCAAATTGAATCACACATGTGTGGAGGGATTGCCACGGTATTACCAGAAGAAGGAACATTTTTAAAATTCAAAAATTATGATAGAAAACAAAACATTCCTTACGTCATATATGCTGATTTCGAAACGATACTCGAACCGATTTCCGGCGATAATTTCAACACCACTAACACGTCATACTCACATCGTCACGTACCGGCCGCGTTCGCCTATAATGTAGTGTCATCATTTAACGATATGGTTGGCGGCTATAGAAGTTATCGCGGAAAAGATTGTGTTTCAAAATTTATACATTTACTGATTGAAGATGCTAAAGCAATACACAGAATTCTAACTAAAAGCGAGCCTATGATATTCACAGAAATAGATGCTCTTGATTTCAAACGCGCTATTAAGTGCTACCTTTGTGAAAATTTACTGTTGACAGATCGAGTAAGGGATCACTGTCATATTACAGGCCGGTACCGAGGTGCAGCACATCGACACTGCAACCTACAACACAAAGTACCAAAATTCATCCCAATATTTTTTCATAACTTATCCGGATACGATTGTCATTTATTTATTAAAAAGTTAGGCGAAATTCCAGGACAAATTAAAATAATACCCAAGACTAAGGAAAAATATATATCGTTTACAAAGTTTATTCCTATTGCTGATAATGAGTTTATACAAATAAGGTTTTTAGATTCTTTCAACTTTCTAGGAACTAGTTTAGACAAACTTGCTAAAACTTTGCAAGTAGACGATTTTGTTAACCTTAAATCAAATTTTTCTGATGAAACACAATTTAGTTTGCTAATTCGTAAAGGTGTGTACCCCTATGACTATATGAAAGATTGGAAATGTTACGAACAAAAGTCATTACCATCGAAATATTATTTCCATAATTCTTTGACGAACGAAGGTATAAGCGATGAAGATTATAATCATGCTCAGAATGTATGGGCTGAATTCAATATTACTGACCTAGGCGAGTATACAGATCTATACTTAAAAACTGACGTGCTTTTGTTGACAGACATATTTCAAAATTTTCGGAAAACATGTAAACAATATTACAAACTCGATCCTGCCTTTTACATAACTGCACCCAGTTTATCGTTCGATGCAATGTTGCTAAAAACAGGTGTTCAGTTAGAACTGATTTCGGATCTAGCTATCATCAGAATGATTCAAAGCGGTATACGAGGTGGCTTGTGCATGTGTTCCCATCGGTATGCAAAAGCAAATCACAAATACATGCCAGAACATGATGCATCACAGCCTCAGAGTTTTATAGTATATCTAGACTGTAATAACCTATACGGCTTCAGCATGTGTCAGTATTTACCATATTCTAGTTTTAGATTTCTTGATGAAATTGAATTAACTAATTTTCGTGTAGAAAATATCGAGAATAACTCTGAGTGGGGCTTTATATTAGAAGTCGATCTTTTTTATCCTGAACATTTACACAAACACCACAATGATTTACCATTTTGTCCTGAGAAATGTATACCTCCAGGAGGTAAAACGAAGAAACTAGTTGCAAATTTGCATAATAAGTACAACTACGTAATACATTACGTTCATTTAAAAAAATGTTTAGAACATGGTTTAATATTACGTAAAGTTCATAAAGCTATTACTTTTAGACAAAGTCCCTATTTAAAACAGTACATAGAATTAAACACTCGATTAAGACAAAAGGCAAAAAGTTCTTTCGAACAAGACTTTTTTAAGTTGTTAAACAACAGTGTTTTTGGCAAGACATTAGAAAATACTGAAAATAGAGTAACCGTTCATTTAGTTAATCAATGGTGTGATCAATCTAATCGAACTAAGAAATTTATATCCTCCGAGAGACTTGTAGCCAACCCCTATTTCCATAGCGCTTCTATTCTAACTGAAAACTTAGTTGCAATACAAATGAAACCTGACCAAATTATTTTAGATAAACCTATTTATATTGGATTCACTGTATTAGAACTTTCTAAGACACACATGTATGACTTTCATTATAATATTGTTAAACCTTTTTATGAAGATCGAGTGCAGCTGTGTTATACAGATACCGATTCGTTTGTTTATAAAATATTCACGTTTGATTTTTACCATGACTTGAAGTGTAATTTTTTGCAATATTTCGACACCAGTAACTATGATGATAAAAATGATTTTAACATACCAATTATGAACAAAAAAGTGCCAGGTTTGTTCAAAGACGAAATGGGAGGAAAATATATCTCAGATTTTGTTGGTTTGAGATCGAAGCTTTACTCAATAAAAACCGTCGATAAAGTCATTAAAAAAGCAAAAGGAGTAAAATCAAGTGTAGTAAGAGACTTAAATATAACAGATTATGAAAATATTTTATTAAATGGTGGAATTATTCGTAGAAAAAATATTATGTTTAAATCTATAAAGCACGAAATATTTACTAAGAGTGTCAACAAAATTGCTTTATCTCGAAATGACGATAAACGCTCAATATCTGTAGATGGAATATCAACGCGTGCCTGGGGTCACTCACTTATTTTAAAGAGCGAAAATGTATTTTAAGATTAAGCTAATTAGTGATAGAGTTCGAATATGATTTATGTAACGTACGTAATCTTAATATAGCTTTTAAAATATACCTAAATAACTTTTTAATGTATGATAAATATAATTCATAGTTTTAAAAACCTAAGTTATTGTAAAAATATAAATAAAATGTGAATGACTATGACTACTTGTTTAATTTATGATTTAAGACATCATCCTCCTTTTTTGTAGTTGGTTAAATAAAATGAAACCCGACCAAGATTCAAGTTGCAACATGAACTGCGCGTTGAAACTTGGATCGTTCATTTTTCAGAGGCAAAATGTATTTTGTACGTAATACAATAAGACTGATTATACAAATTTTGAAGAGCCATGTTTGCGTCAATTGCATAACGCTGATCATACAAAATACCTATTACAAACACGTAACAGTGCATTACCCTCAGAAAAGCTTAGTTAACATTTTAATCTAAATTGGGAATCGTTGCGATGGTATTTTTTTTTTTTGTCATTTACGAAATAAAACTCACCTTGAGTACTTGTACGAAGCACACAACGTATTGCTTATCGCGAGCATGTCATTGGTAAGTTTCTCAATTTATTTTTATTTTGTTTAGTAACTAGCGATAGAGTTTTCAGCAATTTTGCTCAAAGCTATTAGTGAATCTGCTATGAATGTTGTAACCCGCTGACAATTCGTTTATGCAGCACTATATCAACGTCTACGGTTTAGTTTAAACTTAATGAGCGTCTATTTTTGTTCCAGAATACAGAATCAGAGATTATGTTTAGCCAGTACGCTCAAAATCCTTATGAAGGATTCTCCGAAACGCTTCACAACGAACCCGAGCACAGCAAACATGTGACGAAAGAAAAAAAGTCAAAACAGCGATGCAGGGAAAAGTCGAAGAAGCACAATCCAACTAAATCTTTTGTGATGAGCCGATTACAGCGACGAGGCATGAAATTAATAAAAATATCAGTCGTAGATCTAACCAATAACAATCCGCAAACCAGTGACACTGACAGTGACAGTGAGAACGTTATTATAAGTGCTCAATACATTGTTAAAGACGCTATCGACAATGTTATGGACGAAACTGAATCTTTAGTTAAAAAAATATCTAAATCTTTAATAGATAGTGATTTTTAATATATATCTGTTTGCGTAAGAAGTTGATTAGGCTAATATTTAGTACTTATTATGTTGTTTTATTTAATTTTAAAGTAGAGTGTTTTATTTGAAGAAGTGTTGGGTGTTTAACAAAATAAAAGCAGTTTTACTATACAAATGATTTTTTATTTATAAAACCAATAACCATATAAGTAGGTACACATTTATAACTCTAAATACTTTCTTATACATAACACATTTTTAAGAGCACAATGCTTTAAATGTTTTATACAATCTAAATTAATTCTTCCTTCACAGTATTTTTTATGTAAAATATAGAAATTAGGACATCCTTCGGTACCAAGGTCTGATACTTTACAGTTCTCACAAAGTTCCTTTATCCACTTTACTTTCTCCAAACCATTAACAACGATTTCCTTATTTTCTAGATAGGGAACGATTACACGATGAAATTCTTTATAGTCGATATACCCTTCGTTCCAATAAATGCCTCTGTTTCTTTCCAGCCATTTAACTTGCCTCTTTTCGTCACTTGTTAAGTATTTAAACAAGTATGGTGGTTTTATTAAAAATGTTTGCGTATAATCACGGGTAGCAAAAGCTAACTCTTTTATTATAAAATTATTGTACAGATCTTTAAACCCTTGAACATCTAATATGACAGTATTCGGATTCATGATATTTTCCTGACTGTATTACTTAAAGGTTTATATTCAATAATACAGTCATTCAATATAAGACAATACGCAGAAGTTTGATCGGGTAGTTCTGAATCACTCTCGATTTCCACTCTTACGTCTACAACAGGGCCTGTCTTTACATTATCAGCTTGTCTAGAGCAATCGATGACAAATAGTGGCGCCAAATCTTTAAATTGTTTTTCACTTAATAAGGGCTCCGGTCGACGCCCGTAATAAGACTGTTGAAATCTGACGTATTGCTCGTATAATAAAGCGATTCTGTTATTCGCGAAACTCACATTTAGGTTTTCATACGGAAAGTAAGTAGAGTTGAGGTACACTTTTACATCACGAACATGACAATGATCGAACTGAGACATATCAGAACTGCTATTGTTTTTTCTATTTGTCTGTAGTCCCATAATAATGTATCTTGGTTTCTCTATTTGCGAGGATGTTTTGATTGACCAGGTATGTTTTGTAGTTTTAGGTAAAGCAGGATATTCGTACAGATCCCAATTTCTGAATATCATCTGGAGTGGTCGATCTTTTTCTAATAGTTTCAGCAAACTTATTTTTTCCTTGTCAGACACTTTAACGTGCGGCACGCGCCAAATGATTTTATTTATCTGTACGTCTTCTACAATTTCACCAGTGTTAAGTTTTACAGCATTCAGGTTAGTGTTACTTCGTAGCAATATCAGTTCGTGCCTACAATTTATCACGACTTTCTTGAAATCCTCTGCGAAACCGATAATATTACAGAGTGGTATAGAAGCAGAAAAATTACCTCCGTTAATGTTTTTTGTACCATCTATATTCCAGCCCCATGAATTCGATGTTTTTGATTCGTTCTCATTCATTGATATCAATGATTTCATGGTGGTAGTTACGCCAGCATTTTTTATTCTATCAATTTCTACTCCATTTAACTCGTACCTTATGTCTTGAAACAAGTAGAGTAAAGCATTATTCGTGAAATGAACACTAGTGGCTTTATCTTTCATATCCTTTTTGCTAACGATAACGGATCCTTCCAAATACAAGGTACTCGCTGATGGGAGAATGTACAAGTCCTGTTGATTAATAGGTATGCGAATTTCGTCGTTTCTATTAAAACTAGTTACATAGGGCTTGTAAGAATGAAATTCAATTCCTTCAACCGTATTATCATAAGTTGGAGCGGATAAAACGTCTAAGATATTCATTTTAGTAAACCAATCACTTTGAGAAATGTCTTGTTGTCTTTAGTTAATTTTATTTTCTTCTTACAGCGAGCTCTTAATGGGGTGGATGCTTGAGCGGGACTGATATTTTGAATTTGTTGATGCACATATTTATTGTAGTCAATCATTTTTTGATTCTAAGATGCAAATACAGCTGCACTTCTTCACCGCGTAAATTTATTAAGCGGTTATTTATATCTATCAATCGGATATGTATGCAGCTTATGTTGTTTTGGTTGACTGGAAAGTATATTGCGTTTTTTGGAATTTCTATAATTCTATAGCCAGGAGGTACGTTAAGCGCGAATTCGTGAATTATGTGACTCGGTTTTCCGTTTGTGTACGAGCCGCTTACGATATCACATTCGATCCTGATCACTGTCGTAGGTAAAATGTTGACTGGAAACTGTGACACATGCCATTTATTTGGTTCCAAGATCTGCTTATCAAAACCTAATAAATTTCTGATAGTATCCTCTTTACTAAAATTTATGTTTTTTGTACAGAATACAGTAGTTTTTAATGTATTGTTATTGCACTGCAGTTTGATTGACGCATCTTTAATTTTAGATTTTAAGTAATCATTAATATCTTGCAATTCGTAGGTGCCTTCAGGTATTTCAATAACTTCGTTAGATCCATAATAGAATTTGTTATTTGTTTTGTCGATGTTTGGAATAGAATTAAATGTTGAGAAATGCAATAAGGCACACTCATACTGTTCATTTAGTTGCAATGTGTTAGGATAGTACGTAGATAAAGTTGACGAGTTTCCAGTTATTGACAATGTGAATGACATCTTGCAAATGATAGAAATAAAAGAAAATTATAATTTTTATACGTTTTTATTCCAAAAAGTCCTTAGATATTCTAAACATAAGTGACCACAGTTTTCTGTGTTAAATTTCTGATATCTAGTATAATTATAAAAAATATTACATTTATTAAAATATCGCATTAATTCCAATGGAGGTTTCAAATCCCCAAAGCTATCAAAATATTCACAATAGTTGTTAACTTTAACATAAGCTACCCAATGTGTTCCAACATTCTTATAATTATCCAAGTTAACGACACCGCATTCAATCCGTTTTGGCATCCTTGGTAATTGATCTTTCATGTAGACTCCTCGAAAGTAGGGGATGTTACGTGCATACTTTTGAATATCTACATTAGTTAGAGGACGATTAGGTAGCTTATTTCTTAGTTTTTTGAAGATTTTATAAATAAACCTTTACCATTTTTATGTGACTTAATGTATAAGCCCTTGCCTAACTTTAAAGACTCCATGGCCTTATTGTGTCTTACTGTTTCTTGCAAATTTTGCTGACTAGTTTTGTAATCGTTTACAGTTTTTGCAATACCCGCCGCACCACCAGCTAAAGTACCTAAAGCCGATAAACCAGCAAAAATTGGGATTAAAGGTAGAATTCCTCCAGTTTTTGGCAATGGTATCACACGAGGTACTCGAATTTTTGAAATTTTTGGAAATATTTTTTTTGCCGCTGCGTAAGCAACGTTGATTAATGTTTTGTTATCCTTGGGGTTCAGTTTCTTGATCGTTGAACTTATTTTTGACACGAAACTCTTAAACGTTTTGACGCCGGCACCAGATTTTAATTTAGCTTTCATAACTTTGCTCACTATCCATGAACTCAGTTTTTCACCTTTTCTGGCATCTTTCGACTTAAGTCTTTGTTTAGCCATATTTAATAGTTGTAAATCGGCTTTGTGGCGATTGGGTAAGTCTGTATGGTTTGCATAGGCAATGTCGTGATGCATACAAGCTTCGTCTAGCTTATTCACACCGCGATCACCTCGTTGTAATCGTTTCTGGAGTTTGGTTCCTGGCCCGCAATAATTGTAACCAGGCAAATGAAGTTCGAACGGCAGATTATTAATTAATGAATTAACTAGTTCACCTCCTTGCATTGTCCGAATTGCAATGATGAAAATAGTGCAAAAATAATGTTTATATTAATATTATTTTAACCCACAATTGCATTTTTGTCTATCCAACTGTTTTCTGAATTGTTTAGACCCAACCATTTTACGAACATTTTTGATCCTTTTCTTTTTAAAACTCTTTCTATCAAATAAACACCAGGATAGTTAGATTTTTGAAGTTCTTGCTCGTAAAAAGTTCCCAATATAGCTTGCTTTCGCTGATCTTCTAAATGGTATGTAACAGGTTTGGTAAAATTAATCTTTTTTATGGTAAATATTTCAGTTGACCAATTAGGTGTATAACCTTTCTCAAACTGGTGTTTGTATTTACTGATCCGAACGAAATCACCCACTTTGAACTTAGGTTTTCTACAAATAGGGACATGTTTTAATGATTTTTTTATATTTTCTTCTATAACTGATACATTAGCTTTATTCACTTCGATTGGTTTAACTCTAATTGTTCGATGTTTTGTGTTGTTATATGTATTTAATATATCTTGTAACGGTAAATCTAACCATTTATAGTTTCCATTCAGACTAAAACATTTATATAATTTATTTTTAATAGTTTTAATGAGTCGCTCTACAATCGAAGCTTTTTTGGTAGAATATGATGAGTAATGGTTAATATTGTATGACTTCATAAGCATCTGAAATGAGTTGTTATAAAACTCTGTTCCCATATCCGTTTGTAAATTATCAGGTTTGCGTTTGCTGTTTATCAATATTTTTTTGAATGCTCGAGTAACATCGAGTTTATTTTTTGTTTTTAATGGCTCTGTCCAAGCATACTTTGAGAAGCAGTCAATCACCACTAAAATGTAATTATAACCTTTATTATATTTCTTTAGGTTTTGCATGTCCATCAGATCAGCTTGCCACAAGTCATCGACTCCCTTTAGAATGACAGGACGTCTAAGGAAATTTCTTCGTGCTGCTTTGTGTATTTCATTAACAATTTGCTGTTTTGTCATTACTGAGTTTTTTGAAGTAATTTGTCGACCTCTTCTTTAGTATAAAACTTATCTTGCAAATGACTTATAATTGCAGGTATCTTGGCTTTTAAAGTAACTTGAACTGTTTCCCGTGCATCTATAATACTTTGTGAACGCAATGTACCAATAAGTGTATTAAATTCTTTTATCATATTAGCACTCATTCGATCTACATAATCCTTGTTCACTGCATCACCAGCTTCTACTGGATTTTTTATTCCTCTCAGTCTCGATGTTTTTAAATCAAAATCTCCGTTTTCTGATTTTAATAAGGTATTTTCATTAATCTCAAATAACTCTGATAATCGCATTCTTTTATGAATATGATGTCCGAATTTATCTACGTTCATGTTTAAGGTGTATTGTGTTGTGAGGTTTATGATAAAATGAACACACGTTTTAAAATATGTAGGTGTTTTATTTATTTATAATTTTACTTTCACGTAATTCTTCAATGATAGATATAATTTCATTATCTAATCCTGTGTTACCAGCATCTCGAGATGCAATTAATAATTTTAATCTATCCACCAGTTCATTTGGATCGTTCCAATATACAAAATCAACCTTTTTCTTCCACATTTTTGTTAAGGGTAATCCTTTTCCCTTCGATTGAGGGGTCTGAATAGTACTTTGTAGTTTGAAAATAGGCTTAATAACTTGCATATACTTTTGACCTTTATTACTTTTTATTGGTTTATCCGGCTCATAGTCTCGTCGATGTGCATTTGTATCAAGTAGCATTGACTTATAATGCTGCATGTCACTCTCTGTAACCATGTTTAAATCTACGGTCTTCTTCAATAACAACTGTTTCAAACCAGACGTATTTCGGTATTTGCGTCCAGCTACAGTGATATATTCATCGCCGATCGTTATACGAGCAGAACCTAACATCAATTTCCCGTTCTCTACTCTGACACCGAATGGAATATCTGACAGTGCTTCTGAGGATACAGACCAGGATGACGTGTCACGACCTGGGTTGTTTTCAACTAATGATTTATATGAAGAGTCACTTTCGATATCAGATTCATATTCATCTGAATTGTCTTTTTTATCATTGGCTTCTTGATTCTGCAAAGTTTTATCAATAAACGGAAGTTCTTCATTTTTTGTAGGACACAGTGAAGAAGTCTGCTTACTGGCTTTAGCAATCTGGTTGAGTGGTCCTGTTACAGGCTTGAAAACTGATTCCAGTGTTTGCTGATTGTTAATGTCAACATCTCTCATTTTACGTACTTTTTTCTTAACAGCTTCGGCTGCAACTACTATTTGTCTTTTTAACGATTTTTCCATTGCAGAAAAACAAGCCGATAGTGATTGATTAAGCGATGATTGAAGAATAATAATATCACGAAGGTAACGGACTTAAATAACTATATTCTTAATCAAAGACTACAAAGGTATCAAATTTGTTTCTGTAACATCCCTTATTTTTTAAACAATCTTTATTAATTACTACATAATTGAAGGGTTTATTCCATATTTTTGAACACATTTCACGAAATTCAATCCACGTCATATCAGTGTTGACATGTTCTTCATAAATATGACGTAAATTAATGTCATCTTGTTTAAAAATTATGATTAAGTTCGCGTTGTCTCTTACTAACTGCTTAGGGATTTTACTATAAGTTTGATTTAGATAAAAACAATCGATGAACTTATGTCTTCCCATTGCGAAATAATCACGCATGCTATCTTGATTTTCGCAAGCAACATCATCAAATATTATCACAGAGTTAGGTTTCGCGTCTTGAACTCTTAGCACTTCCTCATTTCCATGATATTTCTGAAGTGAAATACCTGGTACTCGTTGTAAAACTTTTTCTAAAAAAATGTATTTGGGTTGGTGCAGAGTTTTCGAATAAACATAAACATTTTTAAATCTTAATCCATTTTCGTGTATGAGAAGACCAATCAATAAATTGGTTTTTCCACAATTGGATGGTCCGCAAATGATACATCGAACTGAGTCAGGTAACAATTCTCCGTGACGAAAACTAGTCTTACAAACATCCTCGCAGATTGTTGTAACATGTAGTGATTGTGGTTGCTTTACAAACTTCATGATTACACTTGGAAACCAACTGATTGCTAATGAGTAAATGTATCTGATACATTAATATTTATAAACTGAAATAGTACTCTATCTTTTTCGCGATAGTGCGATCGTTTGAACAATGACAAACTCGCAAGATCATTGATTATGTGGTTTGGAAGCGATCGTACATTATTCGGTATTCTACGCGAGTTTTGTAGCAATGAGAACTCGCCCTAGCTACTGGCAGCCAGTGGTATAACTTGCAAGATCTCGAAGAGAGTACAGTAATTTGCTCTACCGTCGAGTCAATCGTTTATTATTGGGCATTCTATGCCACTGTCGTGTAGCGAGGCGCACTAGCCGAGCTACTTGCCGACAGTGGCATAGAATGCCCAATAATACCTTACTAGTTCTATTCACTACACCACCTTTAAAATAACATCTCGGGAGTCGTAGGTTCGCTACGTATTTTAAATCACCTAACCATTCTTCAAAAATGTAAGCCTCTTCCGGGGGCAAAGGTTCGTCCCATCCGGTCTGTTTGCGCCACAGGTCTTGTAACATTATCTTAGCCGTTATCGTATACGGACTAAGCATGCCTAGCGGATCAAAAATGGACATTACTGCTGCTAATGTCTCTCGCTTTGTCGGTGCGCGTTCGCGCGCTTTCACCTCGGCGGGCACTCGTGGCATTTCCACGTTGAAGGCGAACTCGTCGGTCGTCGGTAGCCACATAATACCCAACGTCTTCCCGTAGGGATGTGCGTTCGCTCCTAACTCCTTTGGCGAACTGGACTTGTCGCTATCGCTTATCTCGCATAGTAGGTCGGCCTCGTTGGTTTGCCACCCTGCCAACTGAAAACCGGCTCTTGCGTGCACGGCGACCACCTCCCTCATAGCCTCAGCCGCTTGTTCCCGGGTGTCGTAACTGTCCACCCAATCATCCATATAGTGAGCACGCGTGATGGCGTAGTGCGCGTGCGGGCGACTTTCTCGGCAATCGTCCGCGTTCTTATTGCGCACGCTGTGTGCTAGAAAAGGTGAACTCCTAGCACCGAAAATCATGGACGCCATCTCGTACTTGATTGGTGGTCCGGACCGATCGTTGCCACGCCACAGGAACCTCTGCGCTCTTCTATCTTCCGGCCGAATCTTGATTCGAAGGAACATCTCTCGTATGTCCGCGGTGACGGCTATCGACCTTTCACGAAATCTAAATAACACGCCATAGAGAGTATTCAACATGTCGGGCCCGGAGAGTAACTCGTCGTTCAGACATTTCCCTGCAGAGGTTGCTGCCGCGTCGAAAACTAAACGTATCTTCCCAGGTTTATTCGGGTTCGTGACGGCAAAATGTGGTAGGTACCATTCCGGTATGACACTCTCCCTACCTACACTCTCGGCTACTTTGTTCGCGTACCCCTTTTCTATGAGGTTATTGACCTGCGACACGTATGCTTTTTTGAAGTCAGCTGACTTATCCATTTTCCTTTCAATGGTTTTGAGTCTACGAAAGGCCATATCGTAACTCGGTGGTAGGTGTGGCTCATCACTCCGCCACGGCAATCCTACCTCATAGTGATCGTTAACCAGCCGAGCAGTCTTCGTGAAAATATCCTTCGCCCGTTCGTCTGCCAGCACTGGTCTCGGCTGGTGAACTATCCCCAGAGCGTCGATCGAGAAATGCGATGTGATGAGGTCCTTTAACTCTTCGCAATCATCGGATATTTCCTGTGGGTGCACGTGCAATGCTATCCCGCTGCTCGCCTCGAATCCAGTTACGCGCCGTGGTACCGTTCCGTGGACCACCCATCCTAGCTGCGTAAGTGAAGCGGCTGGCTCGTTCTGCCGTCCCGTGAGCAAAGTTCGCGACACTATCAAATGCCAATTATCGGCGCCTATCAATAGGCGTGGCTTCGCATTCTCGTAACACACGTCACGTGCAGGTAAACGTTTCATGTGTTCGCAGCGTAGATAGCTCGCTTTCACGGTCTGACCGGTTATATTTAAACTTTTAACGGTACGCGCGCGTATGTTAAAATACTCTGAGCGTTTTCCCTTGATGTCTATTTCCACGCAACGACTGTCGTTCTCTTGTCGCGTGGCCGTAATCCCGTGGACGCGTAACGCTCGCTTAATTCCTTTTGCGCCCATTTCGTTAGCTATCTCTTCGTCGAGTAGCGTAATAGTGGAGCCCTCGTCCAGTAACGCATGCGTCTCTATTTCCTTGCCGTTCGGCCCCCGCAACGTTACTGGGCACACTTTGAGTAACACCGCGCTTATCTCGCTGCCGGCATGGGCAGATGCGGTGGTCGCCGATTCTTCCCTCACGCTCCTGGTCCCACAGTTGGTGGAGGCGCTAGCCGCGTCCGACGTTCGGTCGGCGGTGTGGAGTAGCCTATGGTGCGATCTACGACATTCCTGCTCTCCGCACTTCCTCGCGGTACACTTGAATCGACGATGTTTACTCGCCAGACATTTGAAACATGCTCCAGTTTCCTTGGCCCATTCCCATCTTTGTTGGACCGTCATGTCACCAAGTTTCTTGCAGCTTGGCGTGGCATGTCCCTCGCCACAGCACAAGCACGTCTTCTTAGCCCTCTCTCTCTCGTCCTCGCCAGGTCGCTCGGCGGCGGCGTACGTTGCGGGTACGCGCGCTTTGTTCTTCCTAATGACCGCTTGTGCTCTGGCGGGAGCTTGCTGACGCGTCGCTTCCTTTGAAGTCGTAGTCACGGTCGACGAGTACGCGTATCTTACGGCCCGATCAGCTTCCCTCATTAGGTAGCGCGACAGCGTAACGATCTCTGCTTCCACGCGACTACCATGCTCTTGGGCGTAATCACACCAACGCGCGCGCATGTGTGGGCTGAGCTTCTCTACCACGTGTCTGGACAGCATTGGGTTCTGTAGGTACCCCCTATCATCCAGACACGATAGCACGCTGACGATGTTCTGCAGCTTTATCGCGAACGCGTTGAGTTCAGCGGCCGTCGTACCAAGTCGCGGTAATTTTCTTAACTCGTCGAGCGACTTGTCGATTATAATCTCGGGACGTCCGTAACACTGTTCGAGTGTATGCATTATCACGGCGGGGTCAGCAGCGGTGCAAAGTAGCGCGGACACGGTCTCTCTCGCTTCACCTTTCAGGCTGTTGCGTAGGCGCGCTAAGTTCTCTCCTCGTGAGAATCCATACTCTCGTGTCGAGTCTCGCATTGCTGACTTGAACAGCAACCACTCGTGCGGCGCTCCCGTGAAAATGGGCAACTCTATCGCTTGACGCGGCGGCGGTCGATAACGTGTCATCCTATTTAACGCGTCGGCTAGCTTATCGATATCTCGGGATCGAGATCGAGATCTATGTCGCGACCTAGGCGGTGACCGCGACCTAGGTTCGCGGGGCTCCTTATTCTCTACGCGGGGCGGCTCCTCTCTCGGAAAGTACGCGCGTTCTCGCTCCTCATACTGTGGCGTACGCGGCCTCGTAAATTCCTGCCTACCCCGGGCGCGCTCAGCTTCCTCCCCCCGTATGTGAACCGGGGCGGGTGCGCGTATCGCTGACGACGTTTGATCTATCGCAGTCAGCGATGGTAATTCCTCGTCCCCCGTAGGCTGCGCGCATTGCAGCCAATTATCGATTCGATTATCGGTGTCCGCGACGTCCTGGGCTATATCACTATCTCGATCTGTTTCCTCGCGAATGGTAGCTACATCTATCGCTAATCTCTTCTTTACCAGCTCGGCTTCGAGTCGCAATTCCTGGCGGCGTATCGCGGCGAGGCGCTCCTCAGCATGTAATTCTGCTTGCCTAATGCGCAGTACAGCACTAGCGGTGGATTGGCGCGATCGTACGGATTGGACGGGCGACCTACTATTTATCCTATCAACGGCGGGCGCGGGCGCTGGGATGGCGGTCGCGGCGGCGGTTGACGTTATAGCATCCATCGTAATGTTCTCGGCTGTCGGCGCGTTCGTAGGCACTGTTGCAGGAACTGGTACAGACGCGGGAATCGTAACGCGGGGGTTAGCGCGTGATAATATTGTCGCGCGGGACGACGGTGACGCGGGGGGTTCTTCAAACACGCGGGCTTGCGTATCTTCGTTCTTCTGGCTTCTTGTAGTCGGCATCCTTCCTCCTCGTTTGGCACCCTAGCTCTATCAATGCCCTAGCGGCCCTATCAGACCTACCGGAGGGCCCTATGAGAGGGATATGCTCCGGCAGGGATGGTAAATGTGCAGGAAATGGAAAGGTGGGGACTACCCTGCAGAGAGCTACACGCGGTACGAGGTGCTCAGCAACCGGTGGTAACGACCGGTTGCCTCGGCAGTGCCTACAGTCCGGCCCTCGCAACGTGCGCAGCCTTACAGGCGCAGTAGTGCTGTTCAACCACGTTTGGTTGGCGACACCGCACAATATGTCGCACCGCCTTGAAACGGCGTTAACTCAGGCACGCACCTTTGACACCGTTAGGTGGCACGTACCTGAGCCGCGGTCCACCCGCTTAAAAGGTTCTTGACGCGACGGCGTAAAGGACCCGTGGATCCCTCTCTGCAGCTCGACACGACGGCTTGACTCGACGGCTTGACACGACGGCTTGACACGGCGCTGGCGGCTCGAAGTTCCCGACGTGGCGACAATCCTAAGCACCTACTGGGTCGGACTTGCTGCGTTCCTGTGTTCCTTTTCCCTCTTCAGAATAGGTATTCTTCGTAACGTGACTTGCTGCGTTCCTTTTCCCACTTGAAGCGTTCCTTTTCAATCTTGAAAATAGGTTTCTTCGAAACGTAACTTGCCGCGTTCCTATTCTTACTTGCAGCGTTCCTGTTCGAGCTTGAAGCGTTCCCTTCTTCAATCTTCGACACCCAACTGTATTTCTTCACGTCTCCCCAAAGACGCACAATAAGCCGCTCGATATTCCTTACCAAAGGACCAATATCCGGCTCTCGAAGGACCAAAGTTCCTCTGTAGGGGGCAGAGGATGTAAATAATTACACAACACAATGGTCACGCTTGAAAGGCCTCAGCCAATTTATTTAACACGTATAAAAATACAGACTTCACATAACACGTGTAAATACTTTCACATAATCGAGTCCTTTACGTACATACGCGTGACGCTAACTCACAAATAGTTCACAGTTACTTTACAATACTTCACTGACTCTAATACGTTAGATAACTTAGGAAATCTGGAAATCTAGGGCCGCTCCAGGAGCGTAGGGTGCCAAGACAAACTGTCGCAGTGACGCTTCGAGTCGAACTGCAGAGAGAGAACGTCGTCTTCAAGGAAAGTGCAGCTTAAGTACTTTTTCAGCCGGTCGCAAGTCGTGGGAGAGAGTCCCTTTTCCTCTAGTCTATTCCCTAATCCTGTTGAGGCCGGCTGACGTTCACCTCCCGACCCCCCGCATACGGCAAGCACACCATTGGTCATCAATAGTGGCGTGATTTTCTCCATTGTAATCTACCAATAGAAACCCAGATTATTCTTAACGGTTTTTCTGCGCTATTTACTTCTAAGAACCGCATTATGTACTTCTAAGAACTCAGTACATAGCCTTATATACTATCCCAGTAGCTGATTGGACAATAGTCTGGCCTCTGATAGGCTTGCTCTCTATTATGTACAGCGCTTATGTACATACATTACGCGTCTGTGAATGACGTAATGTTGATTATATTTAGTGATTCTAAATTACATGCTCGTGTCCGTAACATTATTGATAAATGATAAATGATATTTATTTTGTAAATAGGTTTAAAAAAACACTTACACGTCAATTTTTTTTTCGTCATTTTTAAACTAGATGAGGCCGGTGTTTCCTAGCTGACTACCCTGAGAAGAATTAAGAATTACATTGAAAAGTCACTGTTCTCAATAGATGTTTACATAACTTAGTCCTTATTGGTACGCGCGAACGCACTCGAGCAGAGTTCGGGTATCACGGTCGCCATGTAAGGATTGGCGATAGGATAGAAATGAATCGAATGAATGCTGTTGCAAGACTGCCCGTTTATTGGGATAACATACCATTATTTATGCGATTACAATAGTCTTAGAAGTACTTAGGTATGTCCTTTACCCCCCTAAAATTTTCATCTTATGATTTTAGCTTAGGAAGTAAATCTACTTTACTGTGCAAAATTAATCAAAGTAAGGAAATAATGGACAAGTTCAATATTTTTTAGGTTCTAAAAGATCACCCGCTAAGGTATTCTAAAAGGATTAATTGATAATTAAAGTTAATTATTAAATGGATCACGTAATTTTTAAATATATTTGTTAGCGACATCTATGGAGTCACATAAGAACTAATCCTGCATCGCGCAATCAAAGTTCTCCGCGCGATTAGAACATATAGAACAGCCCAAAAATCATCTATCGGGCAGTAGCCCACCAGACATAACACCCGTCTGGTTGGAGGATCCTCCCTTTTCAACGGAGGTTTGCGGGACTTTACACTCTGTTCCGCCTACCTCTAAACTGGTGACCCTCGACAAAGAACGTCAGCGCAGCGCAGCTACTGCTTCGTGACGTCATCATCACTTCCTCAAGCTTTCGAGCAGCGAGCCACACAGCCAGCACCCACGGCTATAAAGGGTATCCTGACCACCAGCATGCCTACCTGGTCATCACCCTCAGCCTCATCAGCGACCTTGGCGAATCACACTGCACCTTCGGCCAGTTATATGAAGAGCCACGAAGAACCTCTCCTGGTCGACGCCAGCAGTCAAGCCACTACGTCGCACAACACCGCTCCGACTCACTGGAGCCAGCAGCACTACTCCGACTCACTGGAGCCTGCAGCATCATCCCGACTCACTGGGGCATCATCCCGACTTATTGGGATAGCACAACCCCGACTCACTGGGGCATCACCGCAGACAGTTCCGACTCACCGAGAACTATGCGGCATTCGGTTCCGACCCACTGGAACCAACCTACCACTGGCCTGGCACGCATCAAGAACCATCAAGAACCATCGATCTCCGATCTCCGGAGGGGAGTGATGTAGCGACATCTATGGCGTCACATAAGAACTAATCCTGCGTCGCGCATTCAAAGTTCTCCGCGCGATTAGAACATGTAGAACAGCCCGAAATCATCTATCGGGCGTCCTCGCCGCCGAGGCCCGCCGCGACAATCCCGTCAACGTCCTCCCCGTTCTTTGCTCGAGCCAGCCCGCGCTGCTGAGCCGTAGTTTTAAAATTCCTCGATAATAATAATAATATCTTTGTGCGATCCAGCCCGTCCCTTGCTGCCCTCCCGCAGCGACGCCCTAAGCCGAGATCCGTACCCCACAGGGGGTGCCTTTAGCGTGTAGTCGCTTAGTTTTAAGTTTTGTTAAGTAAGCCCTGGCTGGAGGCTTTGATTCTTGAATCGAGGCCGCCACAGGCAAGTCCGGTTAAGCAGCCGACAACCTCCTAGGTTGACCTGCGAGAGGCCACACACACAAAAAAAAAAACATCTATCGGGCAATAGCCGGGCAGCTGCCCACCAGACATAACACCCGTCTGGCCGGAGGATCCTCCCTTTTCAGCGGAGGTATGTGGGACTATACTCTCTGTTCTACATACCTCTAAATATTGATGTGTATACTACTATATTGTCTTTATTAATCATGAAATAACATAATCATACAAATAAAACGTACATTTTCGTAATCAAATTGAGATCGTTTATTATTTTCTATAAGTGAACACAAAGCTTTTATAATAATTATCTTTGAAATAATAATTATAGATTAAGATTGTAGTAATTAACGTCGTTTTCCTTACAAGTCCTTTTCTCCACTCCCTTCTTCTTCTTCTTGGCTCTTTTGATTTGTTTTTCTTCTTTAATCAACTTTATTTGTATAATCTCAATCAGTTTGATTAGAAGATGAGAAATAATGAGTAAATAAGTCATCATCATTCTGATGATTTATTTACCCATCTTCAATATCATTTTCATCATCCTCTTCGTCCGTTTCGTTTAAAGTCTCACGTAGCTCGGAATTGCATGGAAGTTCCCTGTATTCTTTGTGAAACCTTTTAGGTATAGTCCCATTTTCACAGAGGTTCGTGAGATCTTTATACGTAGCAGCGGCTATTGGTAATCTACTGTTATATAGCTGTTTCACTTAGTCGTGAGGCATAAATATTGGAACAGGTATGTGGATTAGGTAGTTGTCGATGCGAGTCCGTACCTAATCCAAAGCGTCGGGGATTAGGTATGGCACACAATATTCGTACACAGTCTACACAGAAGATATTCTGCACCTTAAAACGTGGACGTTAAGTTTGAAGTTTAATTAGCACTGCCGCTAGCGCCATCTATGTGAGATTACACTGCACTAGTTAGTGCTCTAGGGATATAAGTCGTCACGAATATTTACGTCGTTGATATGTGGCGCTATTGTAAATACTTTCGAAGAAAAATAACAAAACTTTCAAGTCTTTTGAAAATATGTGTAAAAATCAGACTCGCGTAATAATATGGGTGAAATGCATGTTAATCTAGTAATGCTGAGGTTTCTAGGTACCTGTTTTAATGTTAACCCATTTTTCGGTAATAAAGACAAAAAAATATGTCGTTTGAGTAATTTTACAATGAACTTTAACCTTGACCTAACTTTTGTGCAAATGCATCATGCTTACGTGACCATTGTTAAAATTGCATTATTTATTCAATTCCATTGGTTTAGCTTGTTTACGTAATACGCCTTTTGTGTGAATCTACACAAGATGACAGTCCTAAGCCTGTGAGAATATCTAATAGACGACATTTTTAGATTCTGTGCTGTACCATTATTAACACATTGTGCAGGCTGCGCACTCTTTAAGTATGAATTTTGATCACTATATAAGATTACGCGTTAAAAACCAGAGTATTCACGATTGCTTTAAGTATCGTTAGCCTATAAGAAAACAAAATTAATATATTCCATTGTTCTACAATATATCAGAAACGGAACGTCCATATTCCATGCCCAATATTTCTTACCTAATCCACTTAAGCTACGTAATATCGCATCAGTACAATATTTGTAACAGGCCAGCGGCTATATTGAACAAAATATTCGGATTAGGTAAATGGATTAGATAAATGGATTAGGTATTTTTAAATACTAGGATTAGGTGGAATAGGTATCGTTTTTACCTAATACTACCCATGTCTAGTTTCACTGCATCCTAAGCAATCACTGGTTCGGGCACTCGCTACCTCCCTCTAGAGGGACGCGGCCGGTGAGTTCGGGGCTTCGCCCCCTGCTCGCGGTGTCGGTTGGCACCCGCAACAACAGGTACTTCACTATGTTGCCTATTATAGGCTAAGGTATTCGAGTTTAGGTGCAGTAGGAGCGCCGCGACGCTGCTTGTAACACAGCGCCGCTACTTCGCGACACCCCGGCGGTCAGACCCCGCCAGGTGGGACCCCCAGTTGCCCAGGGGAGGCCCAGCGAGAATCGACCTGCGACGGGAGTGCCGATGTAGAGGTATGCGGAACAGAGAGTAAAGCCCCACATACCTCCGTTGAAAAGGGAGGATCCTCCAACCAGACGGGTGTTATGTCTGGTGGGCTATTGCCCGATAGATGATTTCGGGCTGTTCTATATGTTCTAATCGCGCGGAGAACTTTGATTGCGCGATGCAGGATTAGTTCTTATGTGACGCCATAGATGTCGCTACATCACTCCCCTCCGGAGATCGGAGATCGATGGTTCTTGATGCTTCTTGATGCGTGCCAGGCCAGTGGTAGGTTGGTTCCAGTGGGTCGGAACCGAATGCCGCATAGTTCTCGGTGAGTCGGAACTGTCTGCGGTGATGCCCCAGTGAGTCGGGGTTGTGCTATCCCAGTGAGTCGGGATGATGCCCCAGTGAGTCGGGGTGATGATGTCCCAGTGAGTCGGGATGATGATGTCCCAGTGAGTTGGGATGATGCCCCAGTGAGTCGGGGTGATGATGTCCCAGTGAGTCGGGATGATGCTGCAGGCTCCAGTGAGTCGGAGTAGTGCTGCTGGCTCCAGTGAGTCGGAGCGG
This sequence comes from Mythimna impura, assembly GCA_905147345.3. Taxonomy (NCBI): domain Eukaryota; kingdom Metazoa; phylum Arthropoda; class Insecta; order Lepidoptera; family Noctuidae; genus Mythimna; species Mythimna impura. Next base: position 12,581,449 of record LR990365.1, on the reverse strand, counting down.
TGCTGTGCGACGTAGTGGCTTGACTGCTGGCGTCGACCAGGAGAGGTTCTTCGTGGCTCTTCATATGACTGGCCGAAGGTGCAGTGTGATTCGCCAAGGTCGCTGATGAGGCTGAGGGTGATGACCAGGTATGACCAGGTAGGCATGCTGGTGGTCAGGATACCCTTTAAAGCTGTGGGTGCTGGCTGTATGGCTCGCTGCTCGAAAGCTTGGGGAAGTGATGATGACGTCACGAAGTAGTAGCTGCACGAAGGCTGCGCTGACGTTCTTTGTCGAGGGTCACCAGTTTAGGGGTATGTGGAACAGAGAGTAAAGCCCCACATACCTCCGTTGAAAAGGGAGGATCCTCCAACCAGACGGGTGTTATGTCTGGTGGGCTATTGCCCGATAGATGATTTCGGGCTGTTCTATATGTTCTAATCGCGCGGAGAACTTTGATTGCGCGATGCAGGATTAGTTCTTATGTGACGCCATAGATGTCGCTACACCGACTTTGGTGGCGCTCCCTACTGTAAGTGAGTGACCCCAGCCTGTCACGCTTCCAGGTCGAGCCGCTCACGTTCCAGGCCGCAGGGTCGTGTGAGTGTGTGTGTGGGCGGTATTGAGTGTGTAACACCGCCCATGTATGCGACCGAGTGCGCGTCCGCGCCGCGCAGCTTGGTGCGTGAGTTTATATGCATGTAGAGTCGCGATTGTCTGAGGTTCGATGCACGCTATGCCTATATTAACTTAGCACACAGCGCGCACCGATCGTATGTAGTGTTTTAGAGTCTTAGTGAATGATTAAGTCGCGTGTAGGTGCGTGCGACTTAATCATAGGTCAATCCGGTGGGGCATGAGCGTCAACGTCCGATAGTAAATCGCGGGGGAGACGTCTCGCGTCGGGAGGCCGCGCGTGCCACGGCGCTATGTTCTTGATGTGTGGTTGAGATGAGGCGTCAGCACGCGCGAACATGTTCGACGCAAGTCGGCCGCAGAACTCTTCCAGGCTCTCAGTTTGAAAATCACGTAAAATTACATCGTTCCTCACGAAGCGAGGCGCGCCAGCAATTTGACGCAGGGCAATGTTTTGCTGCGCGCGTAGAGTGCGTTTACTCGACTCGCTCGTGAGGGCGAGCCAGGCTGGGGCGGCGTAGGTGATGATCGGGCGTATGTATGTCTTATATACGCCCAGCTTTGCGCGTAGTGGCAGCCGGGATGAGAGCACTGGGGAGAGCAGAGCGCGGGCCGTCCTTCCCCTTGCGACTAATTGGCGGACGTGACTGCTCATGGAGAGTCGACGGTCGATCGTGATCCCTAGGTATTTCACCGTGTGGGACCACGAGACGTTGACTCCTTGCAGCTGTAGAGGTGGTGGGAGGCGGCCTTGCCCGATGGCTATCGCCTGTGTCTTAGGCTTACTGTCCACGGACGCGTCATTTGACGAATGCATGCAACCTACAAATGACGATAGGCGTATTTTGCATATTTGCTATGTCCACGCTGCGCTGCTTCATGTAATCGTCATGCAATCGTCAATCACGCTACAAAACTTTTCAGGTTTCTTTCAACTAGCATTGAGAAAGCATGTCTTTTTGTTGTGAAAATGTCAAGTGATGATGATGAAGTGATTATAGCATACAACTTTATTAGAAGACGACGAAACAGGCGAAGAAAGTACTGGATTCTTCCATACATCGAAAGAAATATAAATTGTAGATTGTTTGTGGCAGCCAGAGAGTTATCAGAAGATGATTCTGTTTTTCAATCATTTTTCAATCGCCGAGCCCGCCATTTTGTAATACAAAACAACAAGTGTGCGTCTCGCGAGTCGGTCGAGTAGTGACATGCTGCCGCGCGCACCGCATGGCGACCGCATGACGAGAGGTTGACGCGACGTTGCCGCTCCGTGGACACAGTCTTGATTGTTTCTACGCAAAATGCAAGCATTCGTCTTGCAATCGTCTTGCAATCGTCAATTGACAAAAGCGTGCGCATGACGTGCGGTTTACGTGGACAATAGGCCTTACCCACATTCACTGAGAGCTGCTATTTTGACAGCCACTCCGGGAGTTTATCTAGGGCGCGCTGCATTTTGACGGCCGCATGTGTCGTGTTCAACGACGTTGTGACGTATGCGGCGTCGTCAGCATACAGCGCGAGTGTGGCGCCCGGGGGGGTGGGTATGTCGTCCGTGTAATGTGAGTAACACACAGGCGAGACACAGCTGCCCTGCGGTACGCCCGCGGCCACCAGGCGGGCGCTGGAAAGCGTGCTTTCTACCACCACCTTGAAAGTCCTGTTTTGCAGGAACGATGACATCACTCTAACAATCCGACGGGGCGTACTCGACTGCGACAATTTGTAGGTGAGACCGGCGTGCCAGACACGGTCGAACGCCTTCTCCATGTCGAGGAATACTGCAACCGCCTGCTCCTTGTTTAGCGCCGCTGTCATGAGGTGCAGTATCCTCGACAACTGGAGCGTCGTGCTGTGCTCCGACCTGAACCCGAACTGTTCCGGTCTTGGGGTGATGTGAGGCGTGAGGTGTCGCAGCAGGAGTTGCTCAAACACCTTAGACACGGTCGGGAGGAGAGTGATGGGCCGATAGCTCTCCGGCTTCAGGATGTTTTTGCCCGGCTTGGGCAGCATAATGACGCGCCCCTCCTTCCACGAAGCGGGAAAGGTCCCGGTGCGCAGTATCCCCGTAAACAGGCGCGCTAAAGCCGCTACCGTACGAAACGGTAGGTGGCGCAGCGCTGAATTGGTGACACCGTCGGCGCCGGCGGCCTTTCTAGGCTTCGTTCGTAGGATGGCGCGTCTGACCGCGTTGGGCGAGAACGAAATGGAGTCCTCATCGTGAGCTATCGGCGTCGCGAAGTACTCGTGTAGGTGCCTCTCGACTGCTGCGACATGCTCCGTGTCAGTGGTCGGGTTAGGTCGGAACTGACGTTCCAGGTGCTCGGCGAAGATCTCCGGGCGGTCTGTCGCAGCGTATCTCAGCGCCCCGTCGCTGTTTCTCAGAGGGCGCACCGGAGCTGGGGTGTTCGTGAGCTGCCGGCACAGTCTGTGTATTGCCGGCCAATCGCCCTCGGCAGCATCGATGGTGGACTCCCAGCTCGCGGTGTTGTATGCCTGTAGCTCGGCCTTCACTTTCTCCGCGAGACGGTTGAGCTCTCTTTTCGTGGTGGGGCATCAGGTTGCCTGCCACCGTCTGCGAAGACGCCTCTTCTCGGCGACCATTCACTGTAGGTGGTTGAGCAGGGGAGGAAGGGCCCCCTGCGGCTGCGACACGGTGGTAGTCGCCGCCCTTAAGGCGTCCTGAATGCAGACGGTGAGCTCTGCGGCAAGATCGTCAACGTCCGCGGCAGTGTTGATAGGCCGAGTGGGCGTCGTGATTATCATCGTTCCTGCAAACTTAGTCCAGTCCGTTTTGTGACGTGGCGCAGGAGGAGTAAGTCGGGTCGGGGCCCCTTCGAGGACGACAAGTACCGGCTGGTGGTCTGACAGTAAATCGTCGTCCAGGACTCGCTGGGTGATCTGGTGATCCAGACCACGGTGGGCCACGATGTCCAGCACGTCCGGTGTATGTAGCGCATGATTGGGGTAGTGGGTAGGTGTCTCGGGGCCGGACACCGCGTACCCATGGGCCTCCGAGTCAGCGAAGAGTCGTCTCCCCCTGGTGTTTGTGGCGTTACTGTTCCACGGTGGGTGCTTACTGTTGAGGTCGCCGGCAAGGATTGTCGGATTGGGCGACTGAGTAATGAGCCCCCGTAGCTCAGCTGCGTCAAGCGACTCAGGTGGGGCGTAGACAGCGTAGATGTTGATGTCCTTGCCGGCCAGGTGGATCTGAACACCCAGCGCGTATAAGGTGCTGAGTGACGGCAGGGGGAGTTCTTGATGGACGACTCTACGCCTCACAATTACCGCCAGACCCCGGTAATTGTGGCCGATCGCCGACTTCTCATCTTTCCTATAAACGAGATACCCCGGGAACTTGGCTCTGTCCGTAGGTCGCAGCAGTGTCTCGCTTATGAGCGCCACGTCAATGTCCTGCTCATTGAGGAGGTGGTGGAGGGAGGCGACCTTAGCTCTAAGACCGCGGGCGTTCCAATGCAGTATCCTCAACGGTTTATGGAGCACGGTAAAGGGCAAGAAGGGCTGCTAAACCGTCGAGGATTACCAGGGCCGGGTCTTGGCCCTGCCTAATGGCCTGGATCAGGTCCATCAGGAGCTTTATAGCGCAGACGGTAAACTCCTTCCGCTCCTCCATGGTAGCGGAGGAGGTGGCTCCCATCATTGGGTTGTTGACCGCTGTCGCGACGTTTGGGGGCGCACGGTGTGATGTGCGTCCCGAGTTATTGGTTGGGGGGGCCGCTTGTCTTGCGACTTCCCCCACTCTCCTTCCTTGTGAGGACGTCGCCTGCGCCATAGTTGCGGTAGGTTCCGCACGCGTTGGTCGCTGTTGTTTTTTGGGGGCTTCTTCCTCCCTATTTTCCCTCCCCTCTTCTCCTTCCTCCGCCCTGAGGAGGGGGGGGGACTGTCACTGGGGCCATTTGCCACCCCAGTTAGTCGTCCCAGGCCGACTGGGTCTTCTAGTGAGGGCGGTGGTGCCCGCCCGTTTGTTCCTCGTCTCTGCGAGGAACACACGGGCGGGCGGTGTGGTCCGCCACAGTTGGCGCACGTTGCTGGTTCAGAGCGCGGGCGCGGACAGTCGCGCGCAGAGTGCCCCTCTCCACATCGTACGCACACTAGAGGGCGGTAGCATTTGTTGGAACTGTGCCGGAATTTCTGGCACCTATGGCATTGTGCCGGGCCCCGTTTCCCCCTCCAAGCTTCGATCTTGACACCCCTCATGCATAGGAACACGGAGGTGTCATAGATACGCCTGAAGTCGGGCGTCTTTTTCAGGACTGCATAGAAAATGCAGCCCGGGCGTCCTTGACGAGCCCTTATGTTGCGAACATATTCGGGCTCGTAATCTAAACGGCGAAGCTCTTCCTTAATGAGGGCAGGATCTGTCTCCGCCGGGATACCTCTGATGGCTATCTTAATGCTCTTCTCCGCTGGTAAGGAGTAGGCAAACCAAGATAGCCTCGTTTCTTTTTCCAGATTTGTCAGGTATCTCTGTACCAACCTTGCATACTGACAATTTACTTTGTAATGTATGTATTGTACTCATGTTTGTGCAAATAAATGATTATTATTATTATTTTTTTTTTTCTTTATTTATCTCAGGACCCTGAGGTCCTGGACTTTTGGAAGGCGTACGAGGAGCCGAAGCCAACTCGCAGAGGCCCTTTAGATAATTATAATGGAACATGATACCAACCGACGATTATCCCTGTACGCGCTATGCTAGTGCACCCATTTTTTTTTTTTTTTTGTTGCCGGGGTGGAAAATCCTCATGGATGTCCTTCGCCTGGGGCATACGAAGGGGTCTGTCAGACTCTTACTGACTAAAAACCACATCGGTGTTCCCTCCCACACTTGGACCGGGGATCGTGGGAGCTGATACGCCATCCATGATCCCCGGCTAGTGCCGGCCCGCCTACGCGGGCCACCTCAAGCCGGGGGGTGCTAGTGCACCCAAGGACAACCCCCGGTTGTTGAAAAACTATTGCTACATAGGAGAACAAAGATAATAGGGCTATGGTTTTTGGAGTCTTAAGTGGACTTGTAACATGGAACTATGTTAAGACTATGGCCCCTGCCTGAACAACGTTATTAATATCCATCGAAAAAAGGCAGGGGGTGACTTGCACACTCAATAAATGGGCCCCCAAAAAACGGCCGCTAGCACGAAGTGACGTAGCAACAAGAGGGCAATATATTCTGAGGTGCTTAAGGAGTGGAGAGGTATACCACGGCTATCAGGACAATCCCGGAAGTGCGGTCAAGATCCCTACCAGCACCTTACTGGATTATACATCCTTCTCCCGAGCACGTTTGCTCTTGCGAATCTCCACTCAAGCCAGCCAATAAAGGCAAGAGAGAGGTGGGAGCTCAGTTCCTCGTCAGTGTTCACTACGGCCGGCCAATAAAGGCAAGCTGGAGATGAAGAACAAGAATTCTCCCGGGAGATCGGGTCCGTGGGGTCGCTAATGCCCAACAGTTCGCCACAAAACTGCACTGCGGATTGTATCTCTCTTAGTCTGGCCCCTCACCCTAGGCATATTACGGCAAAGCAAACTTCACCGATACAGACCTAGGGTATATTGGAGCACGCAAGCCCCACCACGACGTCAACGTAGAGATACGGCGATGGGCGATGGGCGGCGATTATTATTATTATTATAACCTATATTCCTCCTCACACTCCGGGATGAAGCGTATACCGCCTTGGTACGGGCATAAGGAGGGTGGCCTAATTGGTTACCTAGTGCCCTAAAGTGGGTAGGCCAGTCCGGTAGTTTTTCCACTACCAGCGGAGGGTAGCGAGGTTTTTTTATTTTTGTTGCCCGTTTTGGTCGCTGAGTTCGAATCAGCGACGTTACCGGGCGCAGAGACTTCATCGGTTTGGGGGTAGATGAAAAATGACTTACCCCACTTTTGTGTCCTGTGGGTGAGGAGCGAGGGTCGCAGTACCTCTTCGCTCCTTCAGTTGCCCTTTCGGTTGCGTCGTCGGAGCTTCTCCTTCTTCGCTGCGGTCTGGACAGGGTCTTGTGCTCTTCCAGCGACGGGGTTGGTGACATGGGGTTGTCCGGATGCAGGTTTTCACGCACCACACTCTCGCAGGAGGCGAGAGACTCGCTTGACCCCGCGCGCGACGAACAAGCGGGTAGCGGTGCCGGCGAGTCGTAATCGGCGGCGCGAGGCGGCGCGGGTGACGATGGTACGGGAGCCGACACCACCAGCAGAAACCGCACCGATAACGGGAGGCGTCACGGGCTGTGCGTTCGCCGAAAGTAGTCTAGGGTCGCGCGATGTGCCAGCTCTACTCATCAAAGGTTGACGAGGAGCCGGGACGACATTTAGCGGTGCTGGCGCGCGGTAAACGGCGGACGCGTTGGCCGGCTCGGAGCGCCTCACTGCGACGTGCGGGTTGCACGGAGTGCTTGGAACTTTCCGTGGCCAGTGGCGCCACGGAGCGAGCGGCGGCAGATGGTGGTAACACGGGCTGCGGGGAGCCGCTGGGGGGGGCCGCGACACTTGCGTATGATGCAGTTCGGGCCTGGGCAGGTGATTTGTGGGCCGGTGGGTGATGATGGTGATGGTGATGACCAGATGCTGGGGGCTGTGCGGGGCTCGCTGGTGTCCGTTTTGAACGGTCCGCTGGCGGATTGCAGACTACCCACATTTGGTCTGTTCTTGCCCTCCTTTGTTTTCGGTGCTAAACCGGACATCGCGGCCCGAATATTCGGGAGCGACTACGCCCGATCTAGCACTGGACGTTCGTCTTCGTCGTCGTCGGCGTCTCCACGGTCCTGAGGGACGTGGACGCCGCTAGGCTTCGACATCTTCCTCTTCTTCCGCTCCCTTCTCCCGCTCTAGGCGTAGCCGCCGCAACCACTTCGGTGTAGGGCACCGAGATGAGCACGGGACAGGCCTCCCCTTTGTGCTATCGCCGGCGCAAACCGAGGTTTGTTCCGTCGACACCACAAACGGTCGACCTGGTTTGAAATGTGTTTCGTACGGGAACTGTGAGTACTTTTGTGGAGCACTTGCGTGGACAAGGGTACTGAAACTGTTCGTATAGGCTACGGGCTGATCCGTATTTTTCAGTCACTGGCGGGGTATAGGCAGAGCCTTTGTCCCGCGGTGTCGGGGTAGGGCCCCGTAAATACGGGACCTGCATTGGGGTGCCTTATAGGCGGCAACCTCGAGGCACGCGCGCGTACGCAGCTTGCCTAAGAGTAACTGCATTGTGTTCAGTAGGAGCGCCTCGGCACTGCTCCTGCAGTGCCGTTTTTTCACGACATCGGCGGTCAGACCCCGCCGAGTGGAACCCCTGGTTACCCGGAGGAAGCCCAGCGAGAGACGACCAGCGACGAGAATGCCGGCTTTGGGGGCGCTCCCTACTGAGGATGTAGACCCCCGCCTGTTACGCTTCCAGATCGAGCCGGTCACGCTTCAGGCTCAGGGGACGTAGTGAGAGTATGAGCGGTATTGAAATTGTGTATTACACCGCTCATGTGGGCATGCAAACGCGCAACCTTGCTACGCGTCTGCTGCGTGAGTAATATGTATGTAGAGTCGTGACTGTATGAGGGCTGGTGCACGTCATGCCTATATTAACTTAGCACACAACGTGCACCGGGTGCGTGTGCTGTTGGGGAGTCTAATTCGTGTGAGTGAGTCGCGTGTAGGTGAAAGCGGCTCACTCAGGCGTCAAGTCCGGTGGGTTGGGCACGTCCGGTAGGAGGTCACGCGGGAAGCGCCTCGCGTCAGGAGGACGCGCGTGCCAGGGCGCTATGTGCTTGACATGCTGCCAAGCGGAAGCGTCGGCACGCGAGAACATATGGGACGCGAGGCGGACACAGAATTGGTCCAGGCTCTCCATCTCGAGGTCCCGCTGTATGACGTCGTTCCTCACCAGCGGGGGGGCGTTCGCGATGGTCCGGAGCGAGAGGTTCTGTTGCGCCCGGAGGCGGGTTTTGCTGGACTAGCTGGTGAGGGCGAGCCAAGCTGGGGCGGCATACGTAATAATGGGGCGGATGTACGTCTTGTACACGCCCAGTTTGGTACGCAGCGGGAGGCGAGAGGAGAGCACTGGGCGGAGCAGTGCGCGGGCTACCCTTCTCTTGGCGGTGACTTGCCGGACGTGGCCTCTCGTAGAGAGCCGGCGGTCGATGGTGACCCCTAGGTACTTACCTGGGGCGACCAGCTGCATGGAACCGACGCGATGTCGGCTCCATGCAGCTGGAGAGGTGGTGGGAGGCGAGCAGACCCGACGAGCAGTGCCTGGGTCTTACCCACGTTCACCGACAACCTCCACTTCGACAGCCAGTCTTCGCGTTAAGCGAGGAGCTGATGTACGCAGCATCGTCGGCGTACAGCGCGAGCGTGGTTTCCTGCGTCGTGGGGATGTTGTCGGTGTAACATGAGTAGCAGGCCGGCGAGACGCAGCTACCCTGCGGTACGCCGGCCGCGACCGGGCGGGCGCTCGAGAGTGCGCCATCGACCACCACCTTAAAGGTCCTATCCGAGAGGAAGGAGGAGACCACCTTTACAACGCGACGGGGCGCGCTGGTGAGGGAAATCTTATAGACCAGGCCATCGTGCCAGACCCGGTCAAATGCCTTTTCCATGTCCACCATGCATTAGGAGTAGTTGCGTGGTGTCGTAGATTCTCCTCACGTCGGGCGTCCTCTTTAGCACGGCGTGGAATATGCAGCCAGGTCGTCCTCCGCGCGCCTTGATGTTGCGCACGAACTCTGGCTCATATCCCAGCCGGCATAGTTCCTCCTCGATCTCTGCCGGGTCAGTGTCGGCAGGGAGTCCTCGAATGGCCACCTTGAAGCTCCGCTCCGCTGGGAGCGAATAGGTAAACCAAGAGATGCCGCTTTCCCTTTCCAGGTCAGTGAGATACCGCTGGACCACCCTGTACTCGCCCTCACTTTCGGGCACGAACCGGATGCCACCCTGATACGGGCGGGCATTCGGTGGGGAGCCCAGCAGGTCTCTCACCGCCCTAAAGTGAGCGTGTCGAACGACACGTCTCGGCGACCGGCATGAGAGGAGGCCCCCGACGAAGCCGACATGTCCGACCCTTGACGGGAGGAACACGCAGACATGGCGACGGGGGAGTCCTGGGCGGAGCCCCTTGGTGGAGGTGGGGAGAAAATCGGCGGCACTAACCTTTCCGCCGCAGCGGCCGAGCCCGCCAGCATGCGGCGGGTAGCCGGCGAAGCGGTGCGGCGTGCTGGGCCGAGCGGCATCTTCGTTTTCTTAATGCTGGCATGGGTCTTCGCTGTCCTACCGGCACTGGACAGCGTCGCACTGGTGGTGGGCGCAGGAGGGGCCCTGGCAGTAGGCGCTGCGGAGCGCACAGCCGGCACGGAGGGCACAACAGCTCGCGCGAGTACAGCACTACGCATAACTATATGCTCCCCCGGCGCAGCGGAGCGCACGGCAGGGGTGGGTGAGCGCACCGATTGATGGTGGCTGGGATTCACTAGTGGCCCCGGGGCCTGAATTTTATTTATTTATTTTATTTATTTTTGTTTAAACGAATGTGTAGTACGTACGCATGCAATAAATATAAGTAAGTAGGTACTTTAAGATCATACAGTCCACTATAATAATTGTACGGTGTTTTAGTTCAAAATAAATCTTCGTAGAACCTACACGTCTATTTTATTCAAAAATCCAACAAACCAAAATTCAACCTTATCGCCGTGAACATATGGTCCTAAATCGAGCCGGATTTGGGTCACCGACTGACCCAGGTGCGAGCGCCGCGAGAACAAAGACATTCCTGTGCGATAAGATTTTTCTGAGAAGTGGTCAAATAGTGAATAGAATAAAATAGACATTATTTCGTGTTGTGAACTTGTGAACTTTAAATACGTATTGAGACTTGACTTTCGCGTTGTTTTAGTTATATTGAGTGAGTGATCGGTTTTAATACGATAAAACTAACAAACTAAAACGACTGGAACATTCTTTCGGAACTTTAACAACTTACCTGCATACTTTGAAGTGTAAAAAATCTGCGCAATTTACTTATAATACGGAATCTACGGACAATATATTACGATTTACGATGGAAGATCTTCTTGTTTATCAAAATGAGCTGTTGGAAAACCTGAGGAAAGCAGAAATAAACTATAAGAAATCACCAAAAGACAGAATAAAACGGCCATACTTGGAAACGAGATTAGAATAATCAGAAAAATTGTGGCAAGAATTTAAAGAAGGTCATAAATCTATTATTTTGAAGGCTACTGAAACAGATAGAAAAAGAACATATTTTCAAGAAGATACTTTTGAAATCTTCGAAGAATTATATATAAGCTACAAATCAACATTGAAGGAAGCCCTTCAGCCCTTTCTGGTAGGATCATCATTTCAACCCTCGTCATCTGCATCGTCAGTTGCCGACGTACAGGATTTTAAGAACAGAGGAATCAAATTACCCACAATAAAGTTACCCACATTTACGGGAAAATACGAGGAGTGGCAACCGTTTTACGACTTGTTTTGCACTATTATTCATGACAATGAGTACTAAAAGACAATAATTGTTTGTATAGTTACGATATTTATTCAAAAAAACTCACTACACGTCACAGATACGAACGTTAGGGAAATAGCACACAGAAGTTCAACTTGACGTCTCGCAGGCAACCACGCAAGTGCGCGCGCGTACCAGGAACGAATGTTCCCGAGCGCACGTGTGTCAAAGAATGCCGCGGACCAACCACGGCGCCCCGGCGCATCGTGCGACTAGTCGCCCGATCTCTAGTCGCCCGATCTCTCGTCACCCGATCTCTCACAGTCGGCCGTCCTGATGTTGCTGGGCGTCCCGAACAGCTCCTTCTCGATGAGTACACGGAACCATCTTAAGGTTCATTATATTAAGGCCACCTCTTAAGGTAGAATAACATTAACTTCTTAAAGTTAAATGATACAGCCTCTTAAGGCTTACCTCTATCTTAATAGAGAGTGTGCAATTACCAAATAGCTTCAGTGTCCGCCTCTTAAGGCCTACCAATCCATGAAACAGTCCACCCATCATATGAGTCTACGTTTAATAGGTCAAGCATTGACTTGACTCTCCTGACCTCTAAAAGTCTGATGGTCCGCCTCTTAAAGCCTTCAACTGCCCTGGCGGTCCATCCATCTCCCATGGATCTACATTCAGCAGTTCGGTTCACACTTACTGCGTGTAAGGTATCCCCGACAGTCATGGTCCGCTTCACAAGCCTTCATGATTCACCCTCTTAAAGGTGACATGCATGCGATATAGGGTTCAACGTACGAGCACCTCATGCCGACAACACTGTGTTAAAGACAGTCCTTAATACTTTCTCAAAAGTACAGAGGTCTCTATTACTCGTCTGTTAAATAAGACATTTTTTTTTTTTTTTAGGCCATAAACAATATACTTTAAAATCAAAGCGTGAATACAAAGGTACCATGGTACTCGTATAACTAGGCTATAACTAGTACAATCAGTCTCAACTCTCATAGTTTTCTTAATACAATGAGATCAAACTAAAATAAAATTTCTTAACAAGATTTCAAATTATCAATTTGAACAAACATTGGTTATTCAGTTCTTAATCTGAATGAGTTTCATTTTCTTTTAATATTAATAATTAAAATAACGAATAAAATAATAATTCAGTTCTTAATCTGAATCAGTATCAGATATACAATGGAACAGCTTTAGTTTATCCCTAGCCAGCACATTCTCATAAGAACGACCAGTTTTATTGCTAGCCTTAACAACATATCTGTCATGCGGGAGCACTTTAGTCACAACGAATGGACCATCATAACGTGGCACTAACTTGCCACTTCTAAGGCCCTTTCTAAATACTTTTCGTTGCACTAAAACCAACTGACCGACCTTAAAAGGTGCCTCAGTACGTCTCTTACGATCAAATTTCAGCTTCGACTGCTGAGCAGCAGTTTGCATTCTAGTGGTAGCAGTCTCCCGTAAGTTGTCAAAACAGTCTGATCTAATAGGTGTAACCAAGTCACCGACTAAACGAGGTCGGAAGCCGTACAACAGCTCTAATGGCGACTTCCCTGTCGTATTATTAATATTCGAGTTCAGTCCTAATTGAACTTTAGGTAAGTACATCTCCCAATTATTTTGGTCATCACCGACATAAGCCACGAGTGCATCAAGTATTGTGCGATTATACCTCTCAATTTGGCCGTTAGCCCTAGGGCTCGCCACGGCGTTCATTACATGTTTTATTTGACGCTCAGTACAATACTTCTTGAACTCGTGACAATCAAAGGCTTTTCCACGGTCGCTAATAATCCTGTTTGGCAAACCAAACGTTTTTATAAACAGATCTAGAGTCTTAAGAACATTAGCACAACTAGTATCTCGCACTGCCTCGATCCATATAAACTTAGTAAATGAATCTATGATAGCGAAAATATACATCTTCCCCGAGGGACTCTTGCAAAAAGGTCCAACCAAGGTGGTCGACATGCATAGTATGAAAAGGCACTGGTACCTTTTCTATTGGATGCAATAAACCAACAAGTCGACCCGTAGGCTTCTTAGCGTATTGACACGAAATACAGCTGCGTACGTATTTTTGAATAAAGCGACGCATGTTACCAAACCAATACTTACTCTTAATTGCATCGTAAGTTTTATTAAAATTAACATGACCATTACTATCATGGAAAGTCTGCACAAGAGACCAACGGCATTGTTTTGGAACTACAACCTTGAGGTTATTATTATCAATCTTTCTAAACAGAACTCCCTTTTCAACTACGTAGTCCGCAGCCAAACCTTTCGAGTTGCCGTTCGCTAATTCGTCAGCTAACTGACTAATAACCGTGCGTATGGACTCGTCATCGTGTTGCAGACTTTCAATGAGATCCGTTTCTACGCAACGTAATACACTCCCAATGGGGTTTCGACTCAACGCGTCTACGTGACACATCGACTTCCCGGCGCGATATTCAACATCAAAATTAAAGCCTTGTACCTCCAACCACCACCTCGCGATGCGTGGATTCAAATCTCGTTTCGACCAGGTCCAGCGCAGGGCATTACAATCCGTGATTATAACGAACCTAACACCACTTACATACACCCTTAACTTCTGCAAGCTCATTACTACCGCCATGGTCTCGAGCTCGAAACTATGGTATTTTTGTTCAGCGGGTGTAGTTTGCCGACTAGCATACGCTACGGGTTTCCACGCACCGTCTGGCTGCTTTTGGAGAAGGATACCACCCAAACCAACCTTAGACGCGTCGGTATGTATCTGAGTCTCAAGCTCTGGGTTAAACAAAGCCAGTATAGGCCGGCTAATAAGTATAGCTTTTAATTTATCAAACGCCCCCTGCTGTTCATCATCCCAGACCCAGGGTTGATCTTTTTTCGTTAATAAAGTAATAGGGCGGGCACTTATCGCGAAACCTTTAACATATTTCCTAAAATAGTTAGCCAAGCCCATAAACTGCCTACACTGGTGTACATTAGTCGGTATGGGGAAATCACGTACAGCATTAATTTTATGTTGCGCCGGCTTAACTTCACCCTTACAGACTTCATGTCCCAGGTATTCAATCCGTGGGACTAAAAACGAACACTTATCAATTCTAAGCTTCATGTTTGCGGCACGTATTCTTTCTAACACGGCTCTTAAACGTCTCAACGCCTCATAATAATTCTCACTATATACGAGTATATCGTCAAGGTATGCGGTGGCACACTCAAACTTCAACGGCCCTAATATGTCATCGATAGCTCGCTGAAAGACAGCAGGTGCATTCACAAGTCCGAAGCTCATACGTGTGTATTGATAATGCCCGTCGGGCGTAACAAAAGCTGTATACTGCTTACTGTCATCTTCCAGTTGTATACAAAAATATGCGGATAAAACATCGAGACATGAGAATACACGCTGCTTCGCTAGCCTATCAAGCTGATCTTGTATAAGCGGCATAGGGTAACGCTCCTTTTTAGTTATTTTATTTAACGCCCGGTAGTCGACGCACATTCGTTTTTCACCAGTCTTTTTAGGGACCAGAAGGACAGGGCTGGCGTAAGGCGAGTTAGAAGTTTCAATAATTCCCTTCTCTAATAAATCTAGGACAATAGTACGTACGTGTTCACGATCCGCAATTGACATTCGGTAGGGTCGGTAATAAATTGGTTTATTATCTGTAAGCTCTATTTTCATTTTTACATTGCATTTACCTATTGTTTGACCGCACTCAGAAAAGCAATCGGAAAAATCATTTAGTAAGCATTCAAGCTCTAACTTTACAGAAGGCTCCAAATCTGTCCCGACCTCATACCCACACTCTGCGTCGCGGACTGTTATCGCACGTACTACACACTCACTGTTAGGTAAATTAATTATTTCCGATCCTAAGTTGATCACTTTAACACTGACCCGGCCGTCAATGACCTGCGCGTTATGTTTAGGTACAACAAATTCAGAACGAGGCTTCAAGTGTTCCGATTCCGGTATCGCAATAGTGCCATCAAAATCCGGGCAAGCCAAAACTATTTTATTTACACCAGGTGCAAGCTGCAGGTCCTCGGGTATATGTA
Organism: Mythimna impura; assembly: GCA_905147345.3. Taxonomy (NCBI): domain Eukaryota; kingdom Metazoa; phylum Arthropoda; class Insecta; order Lepidoptera; family Noctuidae; genus Mythimna; species Mythimna impura. The sequence continues at coordinate 12,566,258 of LR990365.1, read as the reverse complement.
ACCGAACACGCTCGGCATCCTCAGAAATGTCAGGTAAGTGCGATAGGTAATTTGCGTTATACATCTTAAGTGACTTGGGAGTCTTTATAACATAAACATTGGGGTAATCAGTAAATGGTTGACCAATGATAATGCCTATATCCTGCGCCCCGTCGGGCACTAAGTAAGCCTTAACGCCTTCGCACGTAGCCTCATCGGCTGTAATGGTAACTACCGTTTCCGCGAGAGGTGTAATACGCGACCCCCCGAACCCTTTTATAACACTATTACTCGACACATTCTGCAAATCTAAGCTCAGCTGTTTTGCTAAAGACTCTGTTATCGTAATGCAAGAACTCCCGAAATCGATAAATGCCTCAGCATTACAACCGTTAATTGTAACCATCATATAATACTTGGCACTTGAATCGCCTGATTTTTTAATAATATTTACCTTTTGCGTATTGTTCGACATACTTGCATTACGACTTTTCAATTTCAGACACTCGTCCTTAACGTGCCCTAACTTATTGCAATAAGAGCAATTATTATCACTATGTCCTTTCTTACTGCAAAACGAACATACCATATCTGAATAGGTATTTTTGTCACGGATTTTATAAGTACAACGCGCAGCGACATGTCCGCGCCGCTTACACACTCGGCATTTTATTCGATTTTGCCTATCATTATTAATAACGGAGTTTACATTTTGTTTTGAACTCACTGAAATTTGCAACGACGACAGGTAGTTCAACAACGCGCTGGGGTCGCGGCAACCCGCGGATATCGCGCCAATTTCAATGAGTTCACTACCAATTGTACCTACAATTGCCTCCGTAATTAACGACGGTGCGAGTCCGCACGCGTTACCTAACGCTAACTTATCATAATAAAATTGTATAAAGTCCATATCAGGCGATCGGATAACATTAACTAAATCTCGTAACATATTTAATTTACTTTTATGGGATGGGAAAGCTGTTAGTAATTTAGACTTAAAATCATTCCACGAGAGATTAATTTCTTGTAATTGATCGTACCAGCGACGGGCATAACCTTTGAGTTTGGAAGAACAATTAAAAACTAAAGTTTTCTCATCCCATCCATACATTCTAGATATGCCCTCAACCTTACGAAGCCAAATCTCCATGGTAATTAACGATGTTTTTGGGTCAAAGTCCGGTATCGGGTCACTTCGACCCACATAGCGTAAATTAGTGTTATTATAAGTATGATCTACATACGCTAAGTCCAGAGATGGGAATGCAGCGGCGGCCACAGTGGCGCCACAGCGCGAATCAACGTTCGGCGCATGCGCGCGCCGCACGACGCTCGCGGCATCTTGCGCAGACGACATGGCGGCTGAGTGACTCACTGTAGCTGATTGTGGCGTAGGTGGGAACCCTACCGGGTTCATACTAGACTGTACAACCTGGCTGGAAGGCGGGAACGTTCCATAAGTACTTGAATCACGCGGCAACGGGCAGCCCGCGCTCATGGTCACCAAAGGCGCAGCGACGCTCGGTGGCGGCGCCCTGTTTCGCTGGATCACGGCCGGTGCCGAAACACCCGCAGGCACCGATGTCGCTTCTTCTGGGTAGGGCAGCGGAGGTGTTATGATCCCATCGTCGGTATCACCGCTCATTGGTAACGGTGCTGCTGGCGCTCTTCCCTCCATCGGCGCCGACGCCGGTGCACCAATGTACTTTTCTAGTAATGACACACGTTTCAACAAGCGACGATTTTCCATTTCGGCCAAAAGCCGACGTCGCAACTTGCCCTCACGTTTTTCTTTCTTTTTATGCGATCCCATGGTAAATACACACACAACACTTAATTTCGTCCCACTACTGAGATAAAAGACAATAATTGTTTGTATAGTTACGATATTTATTCAAAAAAACTCACTACACGTCACAGATACGAACGTTAGGGAAATAGCACACAGAAGTTCAACTTGACGTCTCGCAGGCAACCACGCAAGTGCGCGCGCGTACCAGGAACGAATGTTCCCGAGCGCACGTGTGTCAAAGAATGCCGCGGACCAACCACGGCGCCCCGGCGCATCGTGCGACTAGTCGCCCGATCTCTAGTCGCCCGATCTCTCGTCGCCCGATCTCTCACAGTACCTATCACCTGTACAGAAACTACATTATCTCAAAAGTAATTTGTCTGGAGAACCGGAGATATTATTGAGTAACTTTTCCATGACAGATGCCAACTATGACGAGGCGTGGAATCAGTTGATTAAAAGGTACAACAATAAAAGATACAATTGCAACGCAATTTTAAAAACATTATTTACGCAAAAAGCTATACCATCTGAATCGGCAACTCTAATCAAACAGCTAGTAGATACCACTTCGACTTGTTTGAAGGCGTTGAAAAATATTGGCGTGAATACGGATACTTGGGATATGATAGTAAACTACTTGGTTGTCTCAAAACTGGAACCTGAGTCTATAAAGTTATGGGAACAACAAATAAGTACGAGCAACAATGACTTACCCACTTGGTCAGAATTGAGAGACTTTTTAGAAGCAAGGTTTAGAACTTTAGAAATGATTGAAAGTACTAAAACAAAGACAGTGCAACCAAAATCGGTGGCTAAGCCTAAAGTATTCCATTCCAATGTTACCAGCAGCAACGAGAAAAAGTTTGAAAAGAAATGTGCGTTATGCAGTGGAGACCACTACATATTTTCCTGCAAGAAGTTTGGAGATAAGTCTACAAAAGAAAGACAAGAATTTGTGCAAACGAATAAATTGTGCTTCAACTGCCTAGCGCCAACACACCCTGTGAGCAAGTGTCGTCAGTCCACATGTTGCAAGAAATGCGGTCGGCGGCATCATTCGCTTCTGCACTTCGAGAAGGAACAGAAGATCGAAAGGCCTAGCGAAAGTGAAACCTCGCCCACAGGTATAGCGAACGAGCTATCAACAGGTATGTCTACTTCTATACCAAATAATGAGCGAATTGTTACCAACTTTTCTAGTAAACATAATATACAATCTGAATGTGTCCTATTAGCTACCGCTAAAGTATTAGTAGATAGTAATAATGGTTGCAAATACGTTGTGAGAGCATTGTTAGATCAGGGATCTCAAGCTTCTTTTGTAACAGAGTCAACAGTACAATTGTTAAACTTAAAACGCAAAGCAGTAAGTGGTTGGGTTTCAGGTGTAGGTGAGAAGGAAACAAAAATAAAATACAGAGTTACACTTAGCGTTAAATCGTGTCACAATCCTAATGCGTTAGTTCAAGTCGAGGCATACGTGTTGCGGTCACTAACAACTCTGCTACCCACTACGAGTCTAGGTGTTCCTGATTGGGCAACTTTAAAGGTTTTGGAGTTAGCTGATCCGGAATTTGCAACACCAGGAAAAATTGATATTCTCCTGGGAGCTGAAGTATACAGCGACGTTTTATTAGACGGTGTCATCAAACATCCTGAGAGCAACTTATTAGCACAAAACACTATTCTAGGTTGGGTCTTATCAGGAAGAATGTCACGAGAATTTACTTCAGCAGAAAAGAATTTCACAAGCTTGTATGTTCAACTCAAGGAAGATGATATGCTAAAATTGTTTTGGGAGTTAGAGAACGAACCCAACACTATACAAAAGAGATTATCAAAGGAAGAAGAAAGATGTGAAGAGTATTACAATGCTACAACGACTCGAGACAAGGAGGGAAGATACGTGGTGAAGTTACCACTAAAGAACGATAGCCCCGAAGCTCAAGCCGTTGGATTACGAGAAATAGCTGCAAAGAGATTTGAGTTCTTAGAGAAGAAATTTGCGAAAAATGAAAAGTTTCGTGAAGAATACAATAAGGTTATAAACGAATACATTGATCTTAATCATATGGTTCCAGTGCCCTCGGCAGATATTAACAACCCTAAAGCGGTATACCTTCCTCACCACGCAGTAGTGAGAGAAGACAAAGATACATCGAAACTTCGAGTGGTGTTTGACGCTTCGTGCAAAGGTGTTAACGACATTTCGTTAAACGACAATTTTCTCGTGGGTCCCAAGCTTCAACAAGACTTACGTCACATACTTATGAGATGGAGGACTCACAGAATTTGCATTACAGCAGACATCATAAAAATGTACAGGATGGTGTGTGTGGCAGAGGAAGATACTGATTATCAAAGGTTATTATGGAGATCATCACCGACTGAAGAAATTAAACATTTCAAACTCGTAAGACTGACCTTTGGTACAGCCTGTGCACCTTACCTTGCTGTGAAAACGTTACAGAGATTAGCAGATGATGAAAATTCAACATGTCCGGTGGCTGCTAGAATAACAAAGGGTGATTATTACATGGATGATTTACTTTCAGGATGTGAGACAGAAGAGGAAGCAGTTACTATATACAATGAGATGAACAAACTAATGAACTTAGGTGGCTTTGAGCTACAAAAATGGAGCAGTAACAATGAGACTGTAATAAAACACATGGGAAAAAATAAGCGAGATGATCATGAGCTACCTCTTAAAGTTCACGGTTTAATGAAGGTACTAGGAGTCAATTGGAATCGAGACACAGATAACTTTGTTTATTCTCTAACGTTACCAGAATTAAAGAAACCTATAACTAAACGACAGGTACTTTCTGATGTGGCCAAACTGTATGACCCGCTTGGATGGATAGCTCCTGTTGTTGTCGTAGCAAAAATGTTGATACAAAAGTTATGGAAGGCAGGACTAGAATGGGACGAAACTATAAGTGAAGAGCTACAAACGGAATGGCTACATTTCAGAGAGAACCTGAACTGTATAAGGAATGTCAGTATACCAAGATGGTTACATTGTTGTAAAACATCTACAAAAGAGCTGCATGTCTTCGCAGACGCTTCACAGGCAGCTTATGGGGCGGCTGTGTACATTCGAGTAATAGAAGAAGAGAGAGTTTATGTAAATTTAATTTCAGCAAAAACAGGTCGCTCCTATCGAGAAACAAATATCGATACCAAGATTAGAACTGTGTGGTGCGGCACTAGCAGCTAAATTAATTTTTGAGGTATCCCAAGTAATGAACATAGCTAAAGAAAATTTGCACGCATGGACAGATTCAACCATCGTTTTAGCCTGGCTGAAAGGTGGGTCTAGTCGATGGAATACTTTCGTAAGCAACCGAGTATCTGAAATATTAAATATTCTAGATTATGAGCAATGGGGTCATGTAACTACGGATACTAATCCAGCTGACTGTGCCTCAAGAGGTTTACAGGCCCAGGAGTTGGTGAACAACCTGTTATGGTGGAATGGCCCAACTTGGTTGTCTGCGATAGAGCTAAAGTTGCATTCAGTTGATGTCGAGGATACTCAAGAAGAGGAGAAGGCCAGTTTTAACTGCTCTATTTAAATCTAAAGAAGAATTAATCTGGACTAAGTTTTCTAATTTATTAAAAATGTTAAGAGTTATGTCATACTGTAGAAGATGGCTAAAATTTAAATTAACTAAAGATATTGGTAATCCTAAATATATAACTACACAGGAAATTAATGAGACTTTAAATAATTGCATTAAACAAACACAAAGTTTAGAATTTAATCAAGAAATAAATCAGTTAAAACTTCATGGATCCGTTCTCAAAAAGAGCCAATTACGCAATCTTTGTCCCATTATCGACGATAATGGTATTCTAAGAGTCGGCGGACGTATTCAACAATCGCAAGTTGAATATGACACACAACATCCTATAATTTTACCTGCTAAGAGTCATCTTAGTAGACTAATAATTATGGATGCTCACCACAAGACTATGCACGGTGGACCACAAGTAATGCTTAATTACTTGCGGTCAAAGTACTGGATACTACGAGCTAAGGATCAAGCAAAAAAATATTATCGAGAGTGTGTAACTTGTATCCGGTATTCAAGGAACAATTCAGTACAGTTGATGGGCCAACTACCAGAGGTACGAGTGAAACCCAGCAAACCGTTCAGATCAGCTGGTGTAGACTATGCAGGACCCATTAACATTAGACTCTCTCCGGGTAGAGGAGTTAAATCTTACAAAGGCTATATTTGTCTCTTCATTTGTATGGTAACCCGTGCTATTCACTTGGAAGCAGTCACAGGTCTGACTTCCAAGGGATTCATTTCAGCCTTCAGGCGCTTTACAGCGAGACTCGGACACTGTCAAGATCTTTTCAGTGACAATGGCACAAACTTTGTGGGAGCAGACAAGCAACTCAGAGACATGTTTGATAAGGCCAAGTCTTCTATACCAAGTGAGATAGCAGAGTTGTTAACTTTAGAACGTACCACATGGCACTTCATACCCCCACATGCACCTAATTTTGGAGGCTTGTGGGAGGCTGGAGTACGCAGTGCAAAAACGCATCTTAAAAAGGTGATTGGGGATAGTACTCTCACTTAGGAGGAGCTTACTACGGTTTTAACGCAGGTAGAAGCTTGTTTAAATTCACGCCCTATTTCGGTTTTAAGTGACGACCCAAATGACCCACTTCCCCTGACGCCAGGCCACTTTCTGGTTGGCGAACCTTTATTTAATCTAACTGATGAAAATCTGACATTATGTAAACAGATTTCTAATCTCGAACGATGGAAGTTAGTCCAAAAAATGGTCACCGATTTTTGGAACAGGTGGTATAAGGAATACTTGGTAAATCTTAACAAAACGTATAAATGGAACACAAAAAAGCCTGAGCCAGAAATCGATGACATAGTTATTTTAAAGGATGATAATATCCCACCTAGTAAGTGGATATTAGGCAAAATAATTGAAAAACATGTTGGTCCCGATAAGCTGACTAGAGTAGTATCAATAAGAAGTAAAAACAATGTCTTTAAACGTCCTGTAAATAAAATTTGTGTATTAACTAAGTAAAACCAAATAATGTATGTGAGTTAACTAACTAAATAAATATGAAGTACCTACGTACTTGGATATAATAAAAATTGTGTCTAAAAAACTAACTATTTTAACTATAAATATGATTACAATATAGAAAGTGTACTTAACAAACAAAAAATTATATATATAGGTATTATCTACTTACCATGTTACTAATAAAAAAAAATAGGAGATTACTTACCTTTTACTATCAATGAGTTACTTATTAGAAAGATTCAGTACTTACCATGCAGCTGTGTACAAGTATGTTGTTGCCTTCTTATAGCCGATTAAAATGTTTACTAAGGTTACGTAATATATCATTGTTGATGATACATGTTGATGTGGTATGGTTGTAATCCACCCTATTGTAACATGTTATCAAATGTTGTTGTGTAAGTTTATATTAAAGAACTCCGTTCTTTGGAGGGCGGAATGTTTAAACGAATGTGTAGTACGTACGCATGCAATAAATATAAGTAAGTAGGTACTTTAAGATCATACAGTCCACTATAATAATTGTACGGTGTTTTAGTTCAAAATAAATCTTCGTAGAACCTACACGTCTATTTTATTCAAAAATCCAACAAACCAAAATTCAACCTTATCGCCGTGAACAATTTTATTTATTTTATTTATTTTATTTATTTTATTTATTTTATTTATTTTATTTATTTTATTTATTTTATTTATTTTATTTATTTTATTTATTTTATTTATTTTATCTATTTTATTTATTTTATTTATTTTATTTATTTTATTTATTTTATTTATTTTATTTATTTTATTTATTTTATTTATTTTATTTATTTTATTTATTTTATTTATTTTATTTATTTTATTTATTTTATTTATTTATTTATTTATTGTTTTAGTCAACATACAAAAATAGGGCCATTTTCTGTAACGAAAATGCACGGAAAATTAATGTGACAAATGATAAAGCAGTCGTAAGCTGATGTGATTGTAGAATTAAGTCAACAGCCTGATTACAGCGACTTATGTACCTGCACGCGGTTGACAATTTGTCACATTCATTCTGCGTTCCAGTAACAATTTATTTGCCATTTTTTTTTTTGACGTTAACAATTTAGCAATGGGTCCCAAACTAGGCAAAGCCTGTATCTTGGTGACCCAATAATTATACAGAGTTAGCAAGATGATCTGGCCTGCTGGCGTTACGTATAAATTTTCATAATAAAAATACAAAACGAAAGAAGTACATAAATGGGGTAGAAAAATTAAAAAAAAAAAAACTAAACAAAGAATTAATACTACCTGTTAGCAACGATAGTGCAAAGGAACAGTTAAGTGTGTAAATGTAAAGTGTGAGTGAGGGTGTGTGGTGTGTTTGTGTTTGTCTCTGTCAGTACCTACTTACTTGTACAACAAAGCAAGGTTTCTGTTTCCTCGTAAGTTCGATCCAACAACCATTTTTTTAGTTTAGCTTTAGCCTCAGCGAACTCTCTCGGTATAGCGAAAATTCTACTCACGGCGTTGAAAATACGTATGGGCAGATATGTCGAAAACCGGGCTGCAGACAAGGTCTTTAGTTTTGGAAGACGGATTCTATCATATGGTGTCCTGCCCCTTTTGCTGCAGCCAGTGTGAGCCGTCTTGTCCTTGACCAGTTTTAATAGAGACACCAAGATAAACAGTTGTCGAACTCCTGCCTCCCTGTACAGATCATCTGTAGAGAAACGCCTAGGTTTCCCCAGGAGAACTTTAAGTACAGCACGCTGAGCCCGTTCTAGCTCCAGCATGCAGGTCTTGGAGGCGCCGCCCCAGACTTCGACACAGTATTGCAGTACAGAGTGACACAGAGAAGTGTACACTAGGATGCAGATGTTTTTAGGAGCACAAGTCCGTAAAAGTTTCGCTACATAAATGAATTTACGCGTTTTTTTTTGCGAGTACTTGAATGTGTGGTTTGAATGACAGATTCTGATCTATAATGACGCCCAGATACCTAGTGGTGTCCACTCTATGAATAACATCGCAGTTACAACTAGTGTTTGAGACAGATGCCCCTGACAGGACATTACATTCATTGTGGTGTATCTTCAGTGTTTCAAAGTTTGGTCTACTTAGTCGAGTCAGGTGGAAAGTCAAAAAGTGTGTTTTTTTGAGATTTAAAGTAAGGAGGTTTTGCTCAAGCCACGCTGCAATGACTGCCATTCCGTTTTCAGTTGCATTTCGAGCCTCAGCCCAAGTAGCTCCATTAAAAATGACGGTAGTATCGTCAGCATAGCAGATAATATCTGACTGGGCGATGTTGAGTTTCAGGAGGTCATTCATATACATAATGAAGAGGGTGGGACCCAAAATACTACCCTGGGGCACACCGAAGGCAATTGGCAATTTAGCACTGACATATTCTCCTATTTTAACAAGCTGATGTCGGCCAGACAAATAGCTCCTGAACCATTCCAAAGGCAGACCTCTGACACCAAAGGTTTCGAGTTTCTTCAAAAGAGTAGAAATTGAGACTGTGTCAAAGGCCTTGGCAAGGTCAAGGAAAATACCAGCCGAACGACGGCCTCTGTCAATGTTTGAGGATACGATAGTAGTCAGCAGGCTCACTGCCTGCGAGGTAGATTTCCCTCGGCAGAAGCCAAACTGCCGTTCCGAGAGAAGCGAGTGCTCTTCTAGAAAGTTTACGAGGCGGTTGTTAATAACTTTCTCCAGGATTTTGGATGTAACGCATAGTAACGAAATTGGCCTATAGTTATCTGGGGAATCTTTAGAACCTGACTTGTGTATAGGCGTAATTACAGCAGTTTTCCAGCAAGCAGGGACGGTACCAGTTTCCATGCTTAGGTTGCATATATACGTTATGGGCTCAAGAATATATTTTTTTGTGTATTTATGGAGCAAAGGACGGAATTCATCAAGACCTGGAGCGCTATCAGCCTTGAGGTCATCAATAATGTTGCCAATTTCGTGACTATCCGTGGGATATAGAAAGAGTGAGTGTTTTGGCTGGTTTTGTTCCACAACACCGAGGCTTGGTTTGGCCGCTCCCATTCTCTGCTGCCCATTTAAGATGTCAGTTGCAAGGTTCTGGCCCACTGAAACAAAGTACTCGTTACACGCATTAATGGAAATGTTGTAATTTCCTTTATATTTCAGTAACTCATGGCTGTCATTGTTTCTTTTGGGTACTTGGCAAATATCTTTTATGGTTCGCCAAAGTTTTTTGGGTTCCTTAATGTTCTTTTCCAATTCGATCCTATCATATTCGACTTTACGCTGACGGAGAATGTTGTTACAATAGTTCCTGTACCTTGTGTAGATCACTTTAAGAGCATCATTTTCCGGCTGCTTGGTTGTTTGAGCGTGGAGATTGTCTCGATGACGGATACATCTAACAAGGCCAGGCGTAACCCAAGGTTTTAGATTGAATTTCGCGCGACTCATTTTAATTTTTGACGTATGTTTAGTTATAACGTCAGACAGGGCCCTGTTAAACAGGTGTACTGCGTCGTCAATATTTCTTGTGGCAGTGACATCCACCCAGCCGAGCTGGCGTACTTCTTCAATCACTTTAGGGTAGTCTATTTTCGAGAGAAATCTGTTTTTGGCTTGAGCTTTACGGTAACAGCAGTTGAAGCCGAGCAAAATAAGGTGGTGATCCGTTATTGAAGATTCACAGACAACTCCTTGCGCATCAGTTCCCCTCAGTTTAACGTATCCATGGTCTAAACATGCCTTCCCTCGTGTTGGATGTGTGATAGCTGGTAAAAGACCGTGTTCATTCATCAAACATTGGTAAGTCAAATGGACGGCATTAGGTGAGTCATTTAGCAAGTCTATATTGATGTCACCTGTCACAATTACACATGGGATGTTTTTCAGTTTCTCTAATGAGTCATCCAAGGAGTTCATGAAGCGTTCAGTGTTTGTAAATGATGGCGAACGGTATATAGCGAGGAGTGTGGTTTTATTTTGCAGTTCAATCTGTAGGCAATTGGCATCGTCAAACTCTGGTTCAGAAACCGATGCGGTCCAGTTATCGTGAATGTAAACAGTAACTCCGCCACTCTTATTTATGTTTTTAGAGGTGTGATAACTTTTGTACCCGGGTAGTTGGAAAATTAAGGAGTTTTCATTTAACCAGCATTCTGTCAGGACAATGACATCAGGTTCAAAGTCAAGCCGGCTCAACGATGCCTGCAGGCTGAGGAAGTTTTTTTGCAAACTCCTAATATTTAAAGTTAATACCTTGAAGTTGAGGTCTCGAAGTAGGTCAATGCACATCTCCAATCTTTCAACAGTGCGGCAAGATATACTCAGCGTATCATCTATTTATTTCGGTCAACACGTCTGTTTTATCCATTATCAAAACACATTATAAAAAAAGGGCGAGAAACGCAAATAATTGAGGCCGCAGTTTTGCTTGTAAGTACTTGTCTGGTACACAAATATGAGAAGTGCAGAAACACTTTGCAACGAGACTCAGAAAGCTTTCTTACTTCGTAGACGACTGAGTGTGTGATGTGTTTGTGGCTGCCTAGGCAGTGGAAATAAAATGTATTAGTCGATAGTTTTTTATTTTGGAGTATTATGAGTGTGGTGAGTGTTATTTTGCAAAAAGTAAACTTAAGAATTATAATCGTACAATAAAATACAGTAAATAGAAAGTTATAAAAAATTAAGTGATTTGTGGGTACTAAATAAACGTTGCTAGATTTGAATGAGGGTATTAACACACAAAGATGAATTAAATAAACAAAACATTCCATATTTGCTATCAATGAGGTAAACAATCGTTATTAACCATACACTATAAAAATCACTGAGGTACAACATTATAACGTTACATAGGCATTTAGTAGTGTTTGAGGTAAGAACGTTTACAATAATATCAGTTTGAAGTGTCCGGTATGAGGTTACAGTCGGTGTGGGTACCGAGAAAAAGATCGATATCTTTGATGTTCCTGATAGTAATGGCTGATTGACCCTCCGCCTTGCGGACGAGTATACGCCCGTTGTTTGTCCAGCAGTACTTGTGCCCCGTGCTTTGGGCACGGGCCCGAGCTTCCCGAAACAAGATACGATTATCTTTAGTCAAATGCTCGTTAATAAATATCTTACGGACAGTGCCTTGGATATCAATGTCCTTGGAAGAGATATTGCGTCTTGTTTTGGAGGCCTTTAACAACTCGTCCCTTTTTGACTTTCTAAGTAATCTAACAATAATTGGCCTAGGGAGCCTAGTGTTTGAGTTTGATACAAGTGCTTTCTTTTGACCTGCACGAGCTGTCCAGTCGATGTCGTCCAGTGTTAGCTCGACACCAAGTTTAGTGGCGGTCAGCAACAAGATGTGGTGAAGATTTTCGGAGGGGGATTCTTCAATGCCCATGATTTCAATCTCTTGACGCATTGTTGACTGCATTTGGTAATTGAGTTGATCCTTTAAGTTTGAAACCATGTCGTTCAAGATAACTATTTGTGAGTTACTTTGTTCAAGAGATTGAATTCTCTTTTCACAACCGTCGAGACGAGCATTGCATTTGTTTATGCCATCGAGCAACGATTTTAGTGACAAGTTCACTGCGACCATGTCCGATCGCATGAGCCGGATTTCAGAAACTAGATCAGCGAATGACACAGAGTTCTCAGGAACGTCTCGAGCGGGAGACCCCATAGCCACCCGCTTGTAGCCGCGCGATTGCGTATTTACGTTTTTGTCGTCGAGCTCGGCGCTCGCAGTCGCTGGGCGGACAGGCGTGTTGCTGTTATCCGTGCGAGGGGTCTTACCTCGACAAGAGGGACAGAGCCAGGAATCATTTTTCTTATTAGTGTCGATCAAAGTTGCATTAACACATATTTTGTGATAATTGGCATCGCAGTTTGAGCATTTAATGAGTCTGTCGGTTGTTATGTCCTGCTTGCAAGCTTCGCACAACGAGTTCATTTTAAGTTTGAACGGTTTGTTTATATTATGTAGAATGGAGATTTGCTTAGCGTTGTTCGTAATACCTGTGTGAGCAGGATGGCGGCTGCCCGTATCGGCGTGGAGTGAATGCGATAGCAATAGATATGCGTGTGCAGCGCTTGCCCGCTCGGTGACTCACCCGTACCGGTCAGCTGATAAAATTTTATGTTTTGAACAGTTAAAAACTGCTGTTACTCCACCAAATGCAGTTAGAAGACGGATTCACTTGCACCGGTTTGTAGCACTGGTTTTAGGCTTTACACTAGTTTATGATTAAGTAATAGTAATGCACGTTTTACTGGGTTTGGCGATTAAAAGTTAGGAGCGAAAAAAAGTGCGTGAATGTCGCCGCGAGGCCAGTCTACCTTCCAGCAGAATGGGCAGCACTGGGCGGAATGTAGAAGGACGAACCGGGACAGCCGGTTGTCGGCTCGACGACGCTACCGACGAAACGCGCGCAGTCGTCGACGGCGCCGGCGGACCGCCAGCGGCCGCTTCCTTCTTCGTCTTGGAGGCGGGTGGGGCACCGGGCGTCGAACCCCCAATGAATGGGAGCGACAGCGTCCGGTCCCCCATCAGTCGATCCGGGTAAGGGGACTCGGAGTCATTTCCCAACGAACTCCGAGGTCCAGGCTTCTTGGGCGGCATTGTGACGCATAATTAACACAGAGTTAAAAATTCACGATCACATTTAAAATCAACAAAGTTTTAAAAAGTTCCGAATAAAATATAGAATTTAAAATTAATAATAAAAACACAGGAATAAAACTTAGGCACGTTGCCTCCGCGACCGCTACGGTGCGTGTGAGCACACCGAGTAGCAACGGGGTGGCCCGTAAGTGCTAGTCAAGACTAGCACCTACGTCAACACAAAGGGTTAGCCAAATAAAAACGGTCCGTGCGGGCTGAAGACGCGACTGGTACTGGCACCAGAGCGAATCCCCCAATCACTGGTTCATTGATAATCTGGCTTTTATACCCTTTGTACTTTCCCTTCCCCTTTCCCTTCCCCTTTCCCTTTCTCTTCCCCTTTCCCTTCCCCTTTCCTTTATCTGAGGATTTCTCAAATAATGTTATAGAATGAGTCTCTGCTTTATCTTCCATAGAGTATTTGACGAACATTTTGTCGTTATGCTTTTTTTTTTTAATGTGGCGACTCTGATGTTTTTAAATTTGATATTTTTTAATGTCTTTGGCGTGAATGTATTTAGAGCTAATTGATCAAAATTTAAAAAGTCAGTATATTCCATGACATTGACTTTGTAAGGTCTTGGTCTATTGTGGGCCGATTCAAAATATGTGGGCCACTGTGAGGGACTCCATAAAATAAGTTTTCGCACGTCCCTTTCTATAACTGCATGAACTGTTGTAGAGGAGACACGATCACGCTTGCCTTCTAAGTTAAGAAAGCGAGTAGTGTAGAACGATTCCCTTCTATTTTGTTATGTATAGACGCCATCTTAATGACTTTAAGCCCCGCCCATATTTCGGAGGGAAACGGGCGAGCCCATTTTCGAGAGTGACATTACCTTATAAGGTAACGAAAAGGCTTACTGTGTTATGATTGGGCGAATAGAGGGAGTTCGTGAGGTATATTTGCTATATACCTCGTGTCCCGGAATCGCCAGAGGGTATGCGCGGGCGCGGGACGTGAGGGGTGCCGGGGGAGCCACCCCCGCACTCCCCTGCCCGCGACTCGTTTATAATAGCATGTCCGGGGCACGTGGAGTCAGGGATTCGCTCCGTTGCCCTGGTAGGACGTGCGCGCGCTACCAGTTTCGTTCGGACCGCCCTCTAGTCGGCCAAACCCTGTGTTTTCGTGAGTGTAAGCCTAGGCGAGCACTTACGGAAGCACTGGGGGAAGCCGTCTCAGTTTTTATTCTCCCGGTGTACTCACTGTCGCGGTCGCGTAGGCAACGTGCCTCATTTTAATCCAGTTTTTATTTTTATTTTAAAAACCTTTAATTTTAAATAAGATGCCGAAGAAGAAGCAGGGTGTGCGCAGCTCCCTAGAGCCCGACACCAGCCTGCCTCTGGATCGTCAGATGGGAAGCCGGACGACGTCGCTCCCGTACCTCGGGAGTTCGATGCCTGGCCCACCACCTCCCGCTCCAGCCCCAGAAAGGAAGACGCCTACTGCCGGCCCACCGACGTCACCGGCGACTGCGCGCGTTTCGCCGTCGTCGTCGTCGGGCCGCCAGCCTGCCGTCCCAGTTCGCCCGCCGGCTTTCCGCCCCGTGCCAATTCAGGCCCCGGGGCCAGCTACTTCAAGCAGCCGAACGCAAGCCGCGCGACTCACCGCTCCCTCGGCGCGCCCCGTTGCGCCGAAAATCCGCACCGTGGAGCCACCGGCGCGCCCGGTGGCGCCACCTACAGTTCGCGCCGGTAAACCCGCGCGCCCCGAGGCGCAGCATACGATGCGCTCCACCGCTACCGCGTCTACTAGTGCCGCTGCAAACGTTCCTGTGCGCCAACCGTTGCTGGCTTCTCCCGCCGCACAACCTGCGCGCCCGGGAACCAGTAGAAGAGATGTAGCCGCTTTGCTCGTAGCGACAGCACGCCGCACGACATCGCCCGCTCCCCGCCGCTTGCTGACGGATCCGTCAAGACCAACCACAACGGGGAAGATTATCAGGTCAGATGCACCCATCTTTTCTCCCCCCCCTCCCCGGGGCTCCGCCCAGGACTCCCCTGCTGTACTGTCCGCCTGTTCGTCCCGACAAGGCTCGGACATGTCGGCCTACTCAGGGGACTCTTACGCTGGGGTCGAGGACGTGTCATTCGATACGCCCTCCCGACCGGAACGCAGAGACGTGGAGTACCCGGCCACATCCAGAGAGTCCTTGGGCTTTGGCTACGAGTCCCAACTCGATGCTAGAGCCCAACGGAGACCCAGAAGCCCGGATGACGACGTGACCGAGGAGGCCAAGCGATACTGCCTCGACCCGCCCAGACCGCAGCGTGCGCCGCGGGGGCGGGTAGGGGCGGGCTCGCCCACTTATGCCGACACGGTGCGCTCTCCGCCCCCCCCTCCCACAGTTCGAGAACGCAAGGAAGAGACGCCGCCTGCGGGGCCCCCCCCCGCAACGCTCAAGAAGAAACCCTCCCGCTACCCTCCGCTGGTGGTGGAGCGGCTACCGGACTGGGCCGCCCACTTCAGGGCGTTGAACGGCCTACTGGGCCGCCCCCCGAATGCCCGCCCATTCCAGGGCGGTATTCGGTTCCTCCCGGAATCCGAGGAGGAATACAGGGTGGTCCAGAGGTACCTAGCCGACCAGGAGAGGGAGACCGGCCTATCATGGTTTGCGTACTCCCTACCAGCGGAGAGGAGCCTCAAGGTGGCAATCCGTGGCCTGCCTGCGGACACGGACCCATCCGAGATCGAGGAGGAGCTCAGGCGGCTGGAATTTCAGCCGGAGTACGTGCGCAACATTATGGCGCGTGGTGGGAGACCCGGCTGCATCTTTCATGCTGTCCTGAAGAGGACGCCAGGGGTCTTTAAGATCTACGACATCACGCAGTTCCTGCTCATGCGTGGTGTCAAAATTGAGGCGTGGAGAGGCAGGCGCGGGCCTGCACAGTGCCATCGGTGCCAGCAGTTTAGGCACAGTTCGCACCGGTGCCACCGGCCGCTGGCCTGCGTGAGATGCGGGGAGAACCACGCCGCCAAAGACTGCCCACGCCCTAGGGACGAGCCGGCCACCTGCGTCAATTGCGGAGGTGACCACCCGGCGTGTCACAGAAAGTGTCCCACCTTCATTCAGGAAGCTCAGAAGAGGAGAGTGGGAACTGTCGCGATCTCCCGGCGACAAAATCCACCCACAGAACCCACCCGTAGGCCTGTAGTGGCCGACGCCTCTGAGGCGCCCAGCGCATCATTGATGGCGGCGGCCAACAGGCCTACTGAGAGAGGAGACGCCCCCCCTACACGGAGGAAGAAGAGAGGTGGGAAGAAGGGGAAGAAGCCCCTCCCCCCCCAGATTACCAAGGAGACGGACACTGCCCCAGCCCCGGTGCAGTCGTTACGCCGTCCCCCCGCTGCCGAGACCGAAGCCCCCATTGAAGGGGCGCCCCTGGAAGCCAAAGCAACTATCGCTGCGCCCGCCCAGCAGCGACAGGAGCTTTCCCTGGAAGAACGGAGGATACTCTTCGCTTTTATCAATGAGCTCACGGAGAGTATCCAAGCCAAGCGCCGTCAGGGTGGGGGAGACCCGATAGAGCCCATAATAACGGGCATGGCCCGCCTGACGGACCTCCTCTACGGAGGAAAGAAGTGAGCCACATGGCTCTAGCTATGAGACGCCTGAGTGAGTCGCTTACACTTACACGCGACTCACTCACACAGATATACTCTACATACATAACATGCACCCGGCGAACGTCGCGTGCTAAGTTAATATAGGCGCGACGTTCACCTAATTCACACATGCACGACTCTACATTCGTAGTACTCACGCATTTGGGCGCGCGGGGCGGATCGCGTGTTCCAAATGGCCACATGGGCGGTGTTACACAATACAATACCGCCCACACTTTCACTACGGCCCCTTAGTCTGGAGCGCAACCGGCTAGACCTGGAAACGTGACAGACGGGGGTCATCATCCACAGTGGGTAGCCCCCCCCAAGTCGGCACCTCTGTCGCTGGTCGTCGCCCGCCGGGCCTCCTCCGGGCAACTGGAGGTCTCACCTGGCGGCGGCTGACCGCCGAGGTGTCGTGAAATAGCGGCACTGTATGAAAACAGTGCCGTGGCGCTTCCCACTGTACAAAATGCAGCTACACATGGGCAAACAGCACATTAAGCTTTGCCATAAGACCATGGCTATATGGCCCCCCCAACGCTGTGCCCGTCGTTACGGGCACCTAACCCGCAACCGCGGGATAAAGGCTACGCCTACAACCCGCCTGCCGCGCCCCCTTGCGGGGACGCAGCGACTTCCACGGAACGTGGAGTCAGTGTCGTTCCCGCAGCTCTGCTAGCCTAAAGTGCTGTTCGCGAAATTATGTAAATACGTTAGTCGTAAATATAACCTAAGTACCTAGTAAGTTCAGTCAGATTGACATAGCTATAAGTAAGATGTTTTTGTGTAAGTGGTAAACGCTAACGTAGTGTAACTGTGGATCATTGTGTTGTGATAAATATAGTGAAGTTATAAGTTGTTTGTGTCTCATTTGACTCGCGTCGTGTCATTTTGGTAGGGCTAAAGACTCGAAACGCTTTGTCAGCCGTCCCTCGCACCTCCAGGTTTCAGTAGCACTCACCACTCAGCCAGTAAGTGACCTAGAACAGGGTCCCGGCATATTGCTACATATATATATACAGTCAATATAGTTACGCTCTAGCCTCGGAGAAGACGGTTGTTAGAACAGATAGCCGTGCTGTCTTGTACAACTGTATCGACGGGCATGTCTGTGTGGCCCGGGAGTAAATAATTAATTTGAATGACCTCCAAATTAATTGCTGTTTTTTTATATTTAGTTTTTTTATTATGGCATAACTATAATTTAATAAAAACACTTAACTAGTTAAAACTATATATACACTAAAGGCAAAAACTACTAGCTAAAATATGGCGTCATAAAATTCCTCCACATCGCTGTCGACTGGAAGTGTGCCCAAAAGGCTGGCGGCATTGCCACGTTGTATGGCAATGCTTATTCTCTGATCGAGGTAAAAGCCTGCCCTTGGGTCACGCGAAGTGTCAACTAAGCGTTTGGATAATTCTTTGAAAGCTTATGAGCACTCGGACCCCACGGCCCAAGAGTTTCAACCACAAACGGCTCAAAAA
Organism: Mythimna impura; assembly: GCA_905147345.3. NCBI lineage: Eukaryota > Metazoa > Arthropoda > Insecta > Lepidoptera > Noctuidae > Mythimna > Mythimna impura. Next base: position 12,547,673 of record LR990365.1, on the reverse strand, counting down.
TATAACTACCGACGAGGTTGTTATATTTCCGCCGCTTGAGGTTCTCCGCAGCCGCAGCGGCAGCACCAGCACAGCACGAAGAGCTAGGAAGATGGGATGGCGCAAGAGTGTCGACACAGGTAGCGTCCCACACTAAAGGCCTACCCATGTTCCACGGAAATAAAGACATACCGTCTGGTCTCTTACCATCGTCGCGTGCCAGGCCATGAGGTTCCAAAACAGCCGGAACGCCGACGGTGACAAGGGCTCGTCGGATGATGTCGTTCATATTCGCGTGCCATGCTATCCGTCCCGCGCTTCGACTGCATGACAGGCCGTGGTGACCAAGGCTGTTGACAACTTCGCCACAGTGGCAGCGATGAGGAGAACAGCAAGCAGCGCCTAGGCGTAGGGCAACAGCTAGGCGGAAAGTAGTATCGTCGAATAAGGTGCCAATATTCGACGACGGCAGTGCGTGAAGCCAAAGACCTGACTCCAATTTCCCACAGCCAGGAGGCGCGCACGCTCCGCAGTAGTAGCAGATGTTAGGATTAGATTTTTCTGGACTACTTTTCAGAGCGGTTCATCCCACCGTCTCTGGGAGGTTGGGTTGTCAGGCGGATTTGTATTCGGGCAAGCGATTCTCCAGGCATCCATAGCCTCGGTGAAGAACGGCACTTCAAAAGGAATCAGTGTGGAAGTTAGAATGTTCCTGATTAATTTATCAGTGCTGTGAACCGAAGATATGAATGGCGGTAAACTAATACTGGTAATTTTGCGGACTCCGAGGCCTCCCATACGGATGGGAAGAGTAACTTGATCCCAAGCTCGATCGTCCAAGGTCATATTTAAAATTAAAGTAAGTGTATGTCGGATAATTTGGTCCATTTTTTCCAAAAGGTGAAGGTGCTTCCATAAGTGGGAAGCACGAAGGAAATATATTAATTTAGGACCGAAACAACAATAACGAATTAGGGTGATGGCCGAATGCATGTTAATTTGGAGTAATCTTTCCGAAACGTCATTGTAATTTTGTATTTTTTCCTCCACAAAACTGGGAAAAGAATCCTCAAAGATTGGGGACCCAAGGAGACGAAGAGAACTTTTATCGATAATTTTGATTGCAGGGGCTATTGCATTGAATTTTGGAAGAGTCAGATGTCTGTTAGTACTGTCAGAGAGGAATAATTCACATTTAGAGAAGTTGAGATCTAGTCCTATAAAAAAGTGTTGGTTTTTTAAAAATTGTAAATCATTTAAAACGGTGTCTACATTGCCTCCCAAGGTTCCATCATCGAGGTACCACACATTAAATTTAGAATTTAGTTTTCGAATGATTGGGTGTATAGCTAAGCTAAAGATCACTGGCCCGCGGGGGTCACCTTGTGTTAGGATTCAAAAGTAGAATTATCATTCATTTTGTTTTATGCATTTTAGTTCACATCAACTCGATAGATGGTGTTGTACATTTTAGACCGTCCGCTGAATGGCGGTGTTAAGATTTTCAGCGGTTTCATGACCTCCCTTGCATATTGTAAATAAAATTACTCGTTCTGAACTTGGCGTTTGATTCACTACGTAAATGCCTTGAAGGCTCCTCAGATTTTTAGGGAAATTGTACACCTTGTTGGCAGCCAACAGCGGATTCCAAAAGGTTGCCCCGAATAGTTGTCTTTAACATTGCCAAAGAAAACTTTAGATTTGAGGTATTTCTTTTTTAGTTTCTGCCAGCAAGGTGTCCCTATTAACCGAATTAAATGCATTTTTTATGTCAACCTTAAGGATAGCCTCTCCTTTGCCAGAATTTAGGTAGGTCGACAACGCGTGTACGGCAGCCTCACAGCCCCCTTTGTAGCCGTAACCAAGCTGTAGGGGCTGAAATTTTTCCGAAACCACCTCACCATAAAATTTGCAACAAATCTTGGCTGCCATACGACGGTAGGTAGTTCCCATGGCAATGGGACGAATACCGCCATCCCTCTTGCGCAGGGCACATAAATTAGCCCCGTACAAGACGTCGATGACGGTTTCGTTCACCTTGCCAGAGAGCATTAGGGTTCACGAGCAACTCACCAGCTTCCCCGGCACCTGAACAGATAAGGTCCTTTAGGTGCTGAGGACTGAGGCCATCGAGGCCGCACGCAGAGCCGCTCCGGAAAGAGTAAACGGCCGTGATCACTTCTCGACCTGTAATGGTGAGGGTGTGAATGTCCGGATCAGGGGGGTCGGGAAAAGAAAGGCCATCCGCTGGGGCAGGGTGTTTTCTCTCCAGATCTGCGAGAGTATCTGGAGAACACGGAGCCACTACATCACTACTAAAAAGAATCCTGGCTGCTCCGCTGATGTCACCTTCCCCCAACTTTGTTTCTACCAGATGGGATATACCTTTTGAAGGGATAAACCTCTGTAACTTTGAATAAATTTTGAATCTAAATGGCAGGCCGAAACATTACAGTTTTCTTTAATTTGTGCAGTTAAAGTCTTTTTTGTTGCCAAATTCTTTTGGACGTGTAAAATTCTGTAGGGGAGGGAAGGTGAGCAGGTGTTCCCAAGCACTTCGCGAGTTCTCCCGTACGGCAAGGCGAACGCATCCTGCTAGGTTTTGCGCCACAAGAGGTCTAGCTCCGCGGGGAACTCGCTTTAAAACTGGGCAAGAGTTTTTGAATTTTGAAAGAATTTTCCAAAACGGATCTAAAGATGATGTAGTAGGTGTTGGAAATGGTGTACTTACAGGGTCCGAAGTGGATGCATTTTGGGGTTTATGTACTTTCCCAATATCAACTCAGACCCCGCTTACCTTTGAAAAATCGTGCCTGGGTGCACAGAGGGCACCTCTACAGGATGTTTAAAGGTTGACTGGCACTGTTTTCGACCACTTCACTGTTGTCGCTAAGCATAATTATGTATTAAATTTGCACTTATGCACTAACTTATTTACAGTAAATATAGCTAAATAAAAGGAAAATCACTAAAAAATAAACACTGACAAAAAATCGTTCGAATGTCACAAAGAAAACTCAAAGAAAATGACAACGCGTATCAACTGAAGTGGCACAGTCGCGTAGGCGGCCTGGGGCGCCGCGACACCGATGATGGCATTTCGGAGGCGGCGCCCTAACAACCGTTGCCGGGTGATGATACGCGTCGCGTCCTCGGCGTCACCTTCAGGCGGCACGTCAACGACGTTTATTGTGCACACAGAGCACTTTATAATACAACTAGCTGTGATCCGCGGTTTCACCCGTGTTTTTCTCGTTTCCGTGGAAATACCGAGATAAATATAGCCTCCCTCAATAAATGGACTATTGAATATTTAAACAGTTTTCATATCAGATCAGTATTTCCCGAGATTACCGCGTTCATAACAAACAACTAAACTTTTCAGCTTTATAATATTAAGAAAAATATAGATTAAGTTAAATTGTATAAGTCGCAGGCAATAGTAATTTTCATCAAGAACTTAAGCACTTACAGTCAAAAAGTAACATTTGATGAAGTGGAACTGATGAAGAAGACCAGAAATGGTCAACGGAACTTCATACTCAAATAGATATCACAATGAAGATATAGTTAAGCGACTATGACAATACAAATAAATGAATGATTCTGAATAGTTACGTTGAAAATGGTATCATCGAAGTGATCTGATGATGATGATGGAGCCGGAAGGTAGGCACTGGAACTCCGTAATTAATCAATGTAACCTAGCCGTGTTTGGACTTATTAGAATTGTCATGAGATGCACTTTGGCTATAAGGTACTATCGAACTGATCTGATGATGGAGCCGGAAGGTAGGCACAGGAACTCCGTAATTAATCAATGTATCCTAGCCGTGTTTGGGCTTATTAGAATTGTCGTGAGATGCTCTTTGGCTATAAGGTACTATCGAACTGATCTGATGATGGAGCCGGAAGGAGGAAGGTAGACACAGGAACTTTATAATAAAAGAATGTAACCTAGCAGTATTTGGGTTAATTGGAATTGTCATGAGAAATATGCACTCTGTTTATAAGTGTATCGTAACTAAAAAGTGTGAAATAAAAACTTTTTAGAAAAAAATAAATAACCGACTTCACTAAAACAAAAACACTAAAAGGATCAAAATAACTTTAATTTCGGAAGTCGGTGTTAAATAAGAAACAAACAATACCGAGAAACACCGACATCCGAAATTAAAGTTATTTTGATCCTTTTAGTGTTTTTGTTTTAGTGAAGTCGGTTATTTTTTTTTCTAAAAAGTTTTTTGTTAAGTTAATATCGAGAGCAATATCTAAAAATATGCGCGGGTAAACTTATCAGGCGGTTTGCAATAGTAAAGTACCTACCAACTATGTGGCGGTATCTGAATAAAAATAACTAATACGCACAAAGCCGAAATGATGGATAACTACCTCCTATTGTATTTTACCAAAGTGAAATACGTAACACATTAAATTCTATGAAACAATATTGACAGATTTACCAAAACCTACGTAGAATCTATTGTCAAATTATGTTTATGTTATAGCGGAGAGCGGTTTATAGGCAAGAATAATTTACCAAAGGTTTACGTAAATATCTATAACCTATATATACCTATTATGATTTTCACCAAATATTACGTAAAAATCTAACTAGGGAGCGGTTACCTGGTTACCTATCCAGGCTCGAAAGGACCAAATAATTATGATGAGGCGTGTAAGTAGCCTCACCTGAGAAGGGTGGTGTTTTAAGACAACCAATATGGCGGTGAAATTAAGTTTATATTTTTTTTTTTTTTTTTTTTTTTTAATAGCCTGTACTGTCCCACTGCTGGGCAAAGGCCTCCCCCAACTTCTTCCAGGTATTTTTTTCTTGGGCCACCTCGAACCAGTCTTTGCGGTAGGCATCTAGGTCGTCTCGCCACCTCTTCCCAGGTCGACCTCGGCGGCGTCGTCCATCTTGAGGTATCCACTTTGTGGAGACTCTTGCCCACCGGTCAGAGTGCATGCGGCTGATGTGACCCGCCCAATCCCATTTTAGCCTGGCAGCCTTTTTTCCGACGTCCATAATTCCCGTCTTTTGACGCAGCGTGGTGTTCCTCACTCTGTCGGCCCTCTTGACACCCAGAATGCTGCGCTCCATTGCTCGTTGGCACACCCCAAGGCGAAACTTTTGCGAATCGGTGAGCGACCATGTCTGGGCACCGTAGGTTAGGACGGGCAGGATACACATATCAATGAGTTTTCGCTTCAGGGAGATCGGTAGATCTCCCTTCATTAGCGTCTTCATGGACCAGTAGCTTTTCCAGGCGTTTTTGATACGGCGATCAATTTTATATTACACAAAATTAAATCCCTGTTGACGATTCCCTGAGACACCAATACCCAATAACGTCGATAGCAACATGAATGCCCACGTACCTTGCTAATCCAGGGACCCCACTCTGCAGGTAGGAATACGCCTCGTTCACGGGTGCGTGGTTTGCTGCGTGCCGGCGAGCTAATCTGGATTCATCCACCGGTGGGCTGGTCAGAACTCGTGAAACCAACACTGCACTATAAGGTCTCAATGTCTCACAGTAGCAGATACACTTATTACACGAGAATTCTCAGGTTTTCAACATATATGGGATTTATATCGCGGAGCGGTTTCATTCGACGCAATGTCGAACATGGCGGTACGGACACACTGTTTTTATTAGCGGGTAGACGCCCTCTAGCGGTCTGTAGCGAGCGTCTCAAGAAAGCATTCGATACGTCAACCAATGGGCGTTGCGGTCGTAGGTATTGGTGAATGAAATCCTCAACAGAGACTCAATTAACTTAGAGAATGCGGGAAAGGTAACTAATTTATAATATTTATTCTCTAAAAATATATACACCTTAAGAAAAGGCATTGACGCTTCACCAGCTTATATTATACTCTTTAAAAATTGTTCGAATTGCGTTCTCACTTAATGCCTGCTTTCCCTGTTCAGTACAATATTTTTAATACAGTTGATCATAATAATAATCATAATCATAATAATTTATTCTGCAAACATGGGTATAGCTAGTACATAGGTGTTTTTTTTTATAACAGAGTCCGCCATATTTTGCCATCATATTGGCATGCAAATTTTACAATTTTTTGAATTCCGTTGCATTTTTAAAAGAATATATTTATGTTAAAAATGTCGGCATAGTAAAGGTCATAGTAATAATGTCAAATGGTAATAAAAAGTAAGTCAACCAGGATATAAGTTACTTATATTTTTCATTTCCTGAGGAAGATAAGTTCTATTAGTATTTTTTCTATTGTAGTGCGATGGGACTGCTGGCAGCTTTTCAATAAAGTTCTTTGCAAACACTTTGGTTTCTTCGGTATATTTTTGGAGTACGTTAGGTTTTCGAAAATCTTCTTGGGCCATGTCCTCTTTGGCATGTTCTAATGTATAAATAATAAATTTTTGAGTAATATCCAAAGTATCGATCAAGAATTTCTGGCATACTCGCTTTTGACCTTCACCGTCGTTGATAAAATACTCATAAGTAATATTTCTTCGGCTGTAATCATTTTTCGTTTTTTTTTTCTCTTAATCGGAGTGCGATGAGCACAACGAACTATCCAATCTTTTCTGCGCTGCTAGTCCCGATCCCAATAGTATTGAAATAGTGAAATTCGTCTTTCTTCAGGAATGTTGGTGACGCGTGTAAATAGCAATCACCTGAAGTTGTTGAGTTGAAGGTGGAGTTTTAAGACTACCAATATGGCGGTGAAATTATAGTTATATTACACAAAATTAAATCTCTGTTGACGATTCCCCGCGAACCAGAATCTAGCGACATCTATAGCAATTCAGAGCCCACGTACCTTGCTAATCCAGTGACCCCACTCGTCGTCAGGAAAGCGCTTCATCCACGGACGCGTGGTCTGTCTGTGTGCTGCCGGCCGGCGAGCTAAATCTTCATCCATCCACCGGTGGGCTGGTCAGAACTCGTGAAACCAACACTGCACCCTAAGGTCTCAATGTCTCACAGGAGCAGATACACTTATTCCACGAAAATTCTCAGGTCTTCAACAGATATGGGATTCAATCCGCGGAGCGGTTTTTATTCGACGCAATGTCGATTTGCGTAGCGGACACAACTCATTTGTTAGCGGGTTAGACGCCATCTAGCGGTCTTTAGCGAGCGTCTCAAGAAAGCATTCGATACGTCACCAGTGGGCGTTGCGGTCGTAGATATTGGTGAAGGAAATCGTCAACAGAGACTCAATTAACTTAGAGAATGCGGGAAAGATAACTAATTTATATTATTTATTCTCTAAAAATACATATACCTTAAGAAAAGGCATTGACGCTTCACCAAATGTTATAGCATCCTCGGGCACACTAACCAGGGACACAAGGATTTACTTTTATGTTTTTTTCGGGTATAACTTCTCCTTTTCTATTTTCATACGATTTTCCTTTATCTTTTGCTTTTTTGTTTACTTTGCGATTGTTTATCAGTGTCTGCTTGTTAGACATAAGAAGGATCCTATTTTCTTGTAAATAAAACCTAAAAACTGGTATTACGTGTATACGTGTATATTGAAGAATTTTAAAGGTTACAGTCGTGTTGAAAGAATACGTGAGGTGAATCGAATACATGATTTCCAAAAGTCGGGTATGTTCTTAAAATAATAATTAGGAGACGTCATTATGTTCCTGTTATAAATCGATAAGCCGCGACTAGTAAAAGGTTGTGATGTTGCTATTCACATTCGTGTAGGCGTTTGCAGCTGCGCCATGCTCCCCCCGTTGAAAGGCTTCTCTTTCAACTTAGGCTCTTCTTCTGGAATGGGAAGGGGGCACAAGCGAACCAAAGCTCGTCGAAGGCAGCTTGTTGAAGTCCTTATATCTACCACTCGTACCACGCCATCAGGTCCCGGAAACAATTTTGCCACTCTTCCGAGTCTCCAACACGGGTGGTAAGTTTTCTTCCTTAATCAGGACTAGATCATCCACCTTGAGCTGTGGAGTGTTCTTCATCCATTTCTGTCTTCTCTGCAGGTCACTGATGTACTCGTTTTGCCAACGACGCCAAAAATGCTGTCGTAGTTGCTCCAATCTTTGATACCGCTTCAGCTTATTGGGATCCGTCTCTTCTAATTGTGGAGATGGGAACGTGGTTAACGTTCTCCCGATGAGAAAGTGTCCCGGAGAGAGAGGAAGGAAATCATTGGGATTTGAGGTCATAGGACACAAGGGCCGGTTGTTTAATATTGCCTCCACTTGTGCAAATAAAGTCTGCAATTCTTCAAAGGTCAGGTGAAGATTGCCTATAACGCGTTTAACATGGTGTTTTGCGGATTTGATGCCTGATTCCCAAATGCCGCCGAAATGAGGGGAGTAAGCAGGGATGAAATTGAATCTTATACCTTCTTGTGCAGCGAAGTCGGAAAACAAGTGGTTATGAGATTTTAAAAATGATCCTAGTTCCTTAGCCGCTGCGACAAAATTACGACCGTTGTCGGAGAATATTTCCGCTGGCTTACCGCGTCGAGCGATGAAACGTCTTAAAGTCATCAAAAAATCATCCTTGGATAAGCCGCCTACTGCCTCCAAGTGTATGCACTTGTAGCGCATGCAAATAAATAAGCACATGTAACATTTTGTCAGTCTTGCCCCTCGTCCTCTTCGATTAACGATAAAGAACGGGCCAGGGAAATCTAGACCAACCGAAACAAAAGGAAAATCGACGGTAACGCGCTGTGGAGGAAGATTCCTCATTTTCGGCTGCAGGGTCTTTCCTTGGAAGCGTCTACATGTTACACAGTTGTGTACTGTGCGACGAGCCAGATGACGACCGTAGGTAGGCCAAATTCTTTCTCAAACTGTAGCTAATAAGAGTTGCGGCCCGGCGTGCATCTGACGAACATGTTCGTTCCGAAAAAATAATTTAGTTAGAATGTGAGAAGAGTCAAGAAGTATTTGATGTTTCTTTTCATATGGAAAGCCAGAAGCTTGAATTCTACCACCAACTCTAATTAAATCATTGTCATCAACAAATGGTGACAATGGTAAAATCTTAGATTTACCTTGTAACGGCTTGTTTTGTTTTAAAAGTTTGTACTCTAACAGAAATGTTTGTTGTTGAGCCATGAAACAGAGGCTATAGAATGACTGATTTAATTCATTGGAGGTTAAAAAGCCAGTACGTTTAACATGGCTATTTTGAGAGTTATAAATAAATCTTTTGACGAACGCTATCACTCGTTGGAATTTGGTAAATGAAGAGTAATTTGCAAAGTTGATTAATGGTTCAACAAAATCAATGTGAAAATTGGTCTTAACCTCAGGTAAGTTTTCTTTATTTATATTAATAGAATTTAATAAAGGCCAATCTGGTTCATTTTTATATAAAAAGTGTGGCCCGTACCACCACAGGTTTGACTTGGGTTGACACCCTCGATATATAATCAGCTGGGTTTTCCGAAGTGGGTACGTATCGCCATGATGATGGCTGTGTATATTCTAAAATTTCACCTATGCGATTTGCTACAAAGGTTTTTAAATTCCTAGGTACGCTGTGGATCCAGGCAAGGACTACGCTGCTGTCACACCAATGGACTACGCGAGAAGGTTTGTATTTTATAGCGTCACAAACCATTTTGGTCAATCTGGCAGCGAGCAACGCTGCGCAGAGTTCCAAGCGAGGAATGGTTACAGGTTTTAAAGGTGAAACCTTAGATTTTGAGCATAACAATTTAATGCTAACGTCATTATTTTTATTTACAGATTTGACGTAAACGCAAGCACCGTAGGCGCATTGCGATGCATCACTGAATGAATGTACTTCAATAATCTTTGCATCCTCACAAATAACGTTTCTAGGAATTTGTAAATTGGCTAGATAATGTAAATTGTTTAAAAACTCGTCCCAAGATTCTTGAATATCTTGAGGAACAGGCTCGTCCCAGTCGACCCGGAGGAGCCACAGCCTTTGCAGCAAAATCTTAGGTATGACTATGCACGGACTCAATATACCTAGTGGATCAAATATTTTTAGTAAATTTGACATTATTATTCGCTTTGTTAACCTTCCATCAACTGTCATAGGTTTGATTGGAAAGTGAAGTTTATCATTAGAAGGATCCCATCCCAATCCGAGCGTGCTCGACGTTTCACTTGTTATTAATTTATCTCTTTGAATATCAGTGTTGTCATGGAAAATGTTTTTTAAATTGCTTTTATACTTCCGTAATGGAAAACATGCTGAATTTAAAGCTTTTGATACTTGTTCCTTTATGTGGCGCAGTTCATCTTCATTATTTGACCCAGTGATGAGATCGTCCACGTAAAAATCATTTTGTATAATAGATTTGATAAATTCGTCCCCACATTCTTCTCCGACCTGCCACAGGCACCGCGTACTTAAATAACTCGCACTTGCTGTACCGTAAGTGACGGTATTTAACTTGTATGTTTTAATTTGCTGCGACTCATCTTCTCTCCATAAGATCAGTTGTAGATTTTGATCGTCACTGTGACACGCCACCTGGCGGAACATTTTCTCAACGTCAGCAGTGAGAAGAAATTTGTATTGTCTAGCCCTGATCAAAATGGAGAAAAGAGAATCTTGCTTATTAGGGCCTACCATGAGAATATCATTAAGGGAGCGGCCAGAGGAAGTGGGGGCGGAGCCGTCGAACACCACTCGGATCTTGGTGGATTCACTCTCTTCCTTGAACACTGCGTGATGACACAAGAAATAATTTGGGATAGGTTTTGCAATATGCGATTCAGATAAATGGCCTAACTCGGCATATTCATTAATAAATTCTGTGTACTGTACTTTGAGTTCTGGATTTTTATGAAATCGTTTTTCCAAATTTAGTAAACGTTTTTTGGCTAAATTGTATGAATCACCGAGAGTTTTAGGATTGTCGAGCAATGGTAGCTTGACGCAAAACCTACCTGAACTTAATCGTGTGGTATTTGCGATGAAATGTTCCTCACACAACCTTTCACTTGGGGAGTAATTAGAACTTTGGGGAAGTTCTTCGACTTCCCAAAATCTCATCAATATTTGTGATTGAATCTGAATGAGATTTATTTAAACTACTTGAATGATTGCATTGAATATATTTTGAATAACTTGAAAACATCGGGCCAGCTACTACCCAGCCAAATTTTGAATTTATTAATTTTGGGTTCTTGGGACCCAGGGAGTATTGTTCTGTGCCTACAACATCCCAGAATATATCCGCCCCTAGAATAATGTCTGCCTTTGCTGGTACGTTAAAGCTAGGGTCGGCCAACTTTATGTAGTCAGGTAATGTAATATGATTTATGTTTATAGGAACCTTAGGTAGCTCTCCTGTCAGCTCATCAAGCACTAAACAGGATAAGGTAACACTATATGGATTGTTCATTGATTTGAGTGTAATTTTGCAGGCTTCTGTAACCTTGTGACAAAGGTTATTGCCTATACCTATAATATTTATTTCATTTGTTTTATTTGTATTTAATTGTAATTTATGTTTCAGGTTTTTGGTAATGAGTGACGATTGACTGCCGCAGTCTAAGAGAGCGCGTACCTTCTCCGTGGTATTGGTTAGCGGGTTCGACACTTCGATGACAACGGTAGACAAAAAAAAATACATGATCTGTGTAGGGCTCTGAGAAAGTTGATAGTACTTCAGCGGAGTTCGAGGATAGTACCGCACGCGATTGATGCAAAAGAGAATTGTGTCGCTCATTGCACTCTTTAAAAACACAAGGTCCCAACGGACAGTCAGCCGCTTGATGTCCCTCTCTCAAACAATTGTGACACAGATTATATTTTTGAACATCAGCTAATCTTTCACTGACACTTTTATTTTTAAATGTAGGACATGTATATAGTCTATGTGACTCATTACAAATAACACAATCAATTCTTTTCTGTGTTTGTTGATTACTAATAAAAGATTTAACGGAAGATGATTTATTGTTTTTGTTAGTGAAACTATTGTTATGTTGTTTATTATTAGAATGTGACTGTTGATTATGAGAACTCTGGCTGGGGCGGGATATGTCCCTTGAAATTTTATTATTAATGTCGGCCTTATTACGATTGATTGATTCCAAGACACCAGCGCGGTCAGTTAAGAATCTATGAAACTGAGTTAAGGTTGGCAGATCATCGACAGAATTAAATGAATTTTGTAATTCTATCTAATTTGGATGTCATCATGAATATGATTATATCGTCCCACTTATCGGTGGGTCGCCCCAAGTTAGCTAGTGTTCGTAAGTTTTTTGTAACGTGGTCAGCTAAAAACCTTAACGATCGCTCGGATTCGATGGTTATTGGTTTCATGTTAATTAATTCAGATAAATGATAATTAATGAGCAACCTCTTGTTGTCGTATCGTTCATATAGTAACGACCAGGCCTCTTTATAATTTGATGACGAAACTTCAAGATTCGAAATGATACGAGCCGCATCTCCTTCGAGATATGATATCAAATAGTGAAATTTGTGAATATCGGAAATACGTTCGTTATTATGAACTAACGCCTGAAAAGTGTCTCGAAATTCAAGCCAGCGAAAATATGCTCCGTTAAACTTAGAAATTTCAATCCGCGGCAACTTAAATCCGGTAGGCTCAGAGCTATGAGGGTGATGGCATGAGAACACTGAAGACTTACGACGCGCGTCAGATAGATTGTTCGCGTCTTCAATTAAATTCTTAGCTGTTGCTATACATGAAATAATATCTCGCTCGATGACATCCCGCTCATCAAGCTCTGAATCTATATGTTTATGATTTAATACTTCAATTTCAGTTTGAAGGTCATCGAACTTTGTAGACAAACCTTCAAACTTACTTAACTTTAATGATAACTCGACAAGTTTTATGCCAGACAGTTGCACTGATTCTAATGTTGATATGTAATTTTTAAACTTTGTTATTTGTCCTTTAATAGAACTACGCCTCAAACTTAATTCCTTATATTTCGATTCAGTAGTCACTGTTATGATTCAGAACAAAACTAATAAGAACTTGTTCACTTAGCTGCACTTTGTATAAGAAGTAGGTAGCGATATCTCACTCCCGTCAGCTCGGCGACTCCTGCGGCGAAGAAATCGGTTCCGTACAGCTAATCGATTGAACAGCGAGCCGGAACGTGTTCCTGCGCCGGTCCTGGAATTTTCGGCAGAACGGGTGAAAAGCAAGAAATAGTAATATGACACAGACATCAGAGTCATTGTTGATATTTAGGCAGACTACTGTTTTGTTGAAATAACGAAACGTGGCGTTAATTGAAGGGATAGAATAACGAACGAATAGTTGAAGGTTATTTTGAATTTGACATGAATTTTTACTTGATTTGACCTTTGAACCCTTGAAGTTTTGCACGAAGAAGGAAACTGATTTTACGTAAATGACTGTTGAATATGTTTCTACTCGAAGAATAACGATTGCAATTGCCCCTTGTGACTTTGGTTGCACTGTGGAGGCAATACAATGGTGATCAACAGGAAATTTGTTATTGAGTATGAGTACTGTGAATAGGAACAAAGGATTGGGACACTTGTGGAGGTATGCGGAACAGAGAGTAAAGTCCCGCAAACCTCCGTTGAAAAGGGAGGATCCTCCGACCAGACGGGATGTTATGTCTGGTGGGCTACTGCCCGATAGATGATTTCGGGCTGTTCTATATGTTCCAATCGCGCGGAGAACTTTGATTGCGCGATGCAGGATTAGTTTTTATGTGACGCCATAGATGTCGCTACATCACTCCCCTCCGGAGATCGGAGATCGATGGTTCTTGATGCGTGCCAAACCAGTGGTAGGTTGGTTCCAGTGGGTCGGAACCGAATGCCGCATAGTTCTCGGTGAGTCGGAACTGTCTGCGGTGATGCCCCAGTGAGTCGGGGTGCTGCTGTCCCAGTGAGTCGGGATGATGCCCCAGTGAGTCGGGGTGATGATGTCCCAGTGAGTCGGGATGATGCCCCAGTGAGTCGGGGTGATGATGTCCCAGTGAGTCGGGATGATGCTGCAGGCTCCAGTGAGTCGGAGTAGGTAGTGCTGCTGGCTCGAATGAGTCGGAGCGGTGCTGTGCGATGTAGTGGCTTGACTGCTTGCGTCGACCAGGAGAGGTTCTTCATAGCTCTTCATGTGACTGGCCGAAGGTGCGGTGTGATTAGCCAAGGTCGCTGATGAGGCTGAGGGTGATGACCAGGTATGACCAGGTAGGCATGCTGGTGGTCAGGATACCCTTTAAAGCCGTGGGTGCTGGCTGTATGGCTCGCTGCTCGAAAGCTTGAGGAAGTGATGATGACGTCACGAAGTAGTAGCTGCACAAAGGCTGCGCTGACGTTCTTTGTCGAGGGTCACCAGTGTGGGGGTATGCGGAACAGAGAGTAAAGTCCCGCAAACCTCCGTTGAAAGGGAGGATCCTCCGACCAGACGGGATGTTATGTCTGGTGGGCTACTGCCCGATAGATGATTTCGGGCTGTTCTATATGTTCCAATCGCGCGGAGAACTTTGATTTTCGATGAAGGATTAGTTCTTATGTGACGCCATAGATGTCGCTACACACTTATCTCTGTCGATGTTGGTACCGTGGTCGTGGCTAAGCCGTCTTGTAGCCCAGACGCCGATCCTGACGATCCTCAACCTCGGGCGATGCACCCTCTTCCGACTATGGGGCGCCGCCGCCTTGCTCTGCAGAGTTTGTTTTCAAATCCGTGTCCTGTCACGGTCGCCAATTTATGTCTGCTTGTTAGACATAAGAAGGATCCTATTTTCTTGTAAATAAAACCCAAAAACTGTGGTATTACGTGTATACGTGTATATTGAAGAATTTTAAAGGTTACAGTCGTGTTGAAAGAATACGTGAGGTGAATCGAATACATGATTTCCAAAAGTCGGGTATGTTCTTAAAATAATAATTAGGAGACGTCATTATGTTCCTGTTATAAATCGATGAGCCGCGACTAGTAAAAGGTTGTGATGTTGCTATTCACATTCGTGTAGGCGTTTGCAGCTGCGCCAATCAGTTTCTGTTTTTTTCTTGTTACTGTATTATTAATTTTAATTATCTTCTTTTTCTTATTTAATTGATCACCATCACTCGACTCTGATTCATCACATGACCAAAGGTCTGAACTACCTGTTGAGTAGTCTGCTTTATCCTCATCTGACAAAAAGTCAATGTAACTTTTCTGTGTCAAATTGAGTCTCTTCCTTTTCGTTGGTATTTTACCAATGTTATCGCCACTATAATTAGATATATTTGAGTTAAATTTGATATCACGTAAAGCCACCGAAGGTGATATGATTGCAGGCAGAAAAGAAGTACCAGCAAGAATAGATAGAGAGATATTATCTTCTAGTGTCGCGGAAGGAGTAATATCAGTGCAACAAATTTCAGCTACTATAGAAGGTGAGTCTGAGGGTTGCTGCGGAGAGTCGCAAAAAGTTTCATCAGATTTATATTCCAGATTTTCTGGTTCCAAATTCTCAGTCATACTAGTGTCAGAAAGCTTAGTTGGCGTAGGCAATGTCACTGCAGGTTGCTGGAGAGATATATTATGAGAAGTAGGACCCGAGTCGTCATTGTGTACCTCAGAACAAGCACGCTCTCCTTGGGTAATGGTTTCATTAATATTTTCCGACAACTGGTGATTTTGATTAGCAACATGAACTGATTGTAGACTACTGTAACAAAGAGAAAATTTACACTTTTTTAAAATGATACTAAATATCTCGTTCTAAATAATCCTAATAATTCAAACTTAGTTGTGGGCTTTCTGCTTTTCCTGTAAATTAATAATGCAGAGTACCTAGCTTTTAAGAATTTATAAAAAGTATAAACCTTATTCTATACCTATTTCCTACTTTAAGTATAACAGTATACAGAAATTAACTTACATCTCATTTTCCATATGTAATAAATTAGAGGAACTTGAATTATTTTCTTTAGATCCCAAATCAACATTACGCGTACGCACACAGCACGCACACATAGAATCCATTGTTCTCTCAATTTTATACTTTGACCGGACTTGTCTTAATACTTGAAGGTATTATTTTATTTTTTCTAGTATTGATTGAGTGAAGTTTGTATTTTTGGTATCAGTGATTACTGATTACAGTGCAATACGTTGGTTATTATATTATACTTACCCAATTTCAAACGCTGGCCGTAAGTGAAAAATAAGAAGGTACCATATCGTTACCGAGAAATATCGACCAGATTTCTTTGTACACCTACGATTATTTCCAAAGTCTTATTTACTGATTAGATTTTTTTTTTTCAAATCAGTAAATATGGCTAGTCTAGTCTAGTTAGTCTAGTTAGTTAGTTAGTCTAGGCTAGTAGTCTGGTCTAGTTTGGGGACCAGAAGATAATAACTTCATGCAAACTATATTGTATCCTATTACTGAACCTTTGTGACCAACTTATTGAAAATAAACTTATTATTATTTCGTTTATTCATTCGTTTAAACATATAAATTATATTTTTAAATGTTTCAATAACAAAAACATTAAAAAATATAAAAAAATAGTGTCCCACCGGTATCGAGAACAGGGTCCAAGCTACCGGCGGTCAGGGCTCCAGAGAAAGGAACTGTGCCAGTGGTTGGTCTGTGTGTGCTGGGTCTGGTGTGTTGTGTAGTAGGGTCACTCGGATAAGAACTGATTGAAACTCTGGTGGGATGCTTTAGGATATTATGAATATATTATGAATGTGTACACAGTTATAACAGACCGAGCTCGGAGAGCGACTGCCTAAACATATTATATTATTCTAGACAACCAAATTAGGGTACAATAATGATGCAACTCTTATTCAACTAATCATGTGACAGAACGATATATGAGTAGGCACAATACTTCCCTTCCTTTTTAAAAAAAAAAAAATATTACAGTAATAGAAATAATTAATTTACGATGATGCTGAAAGGCTTACAACATATTATAAGTATAAAATTAGCATGTAAAATTAGGCAATATTCATTAAAAATAATGTATGATAAAATAGGACAATATTATGCGATTATAATGTCTTATTATCTAAACCATCACTTTACACTTAACCAACCACTACTTTCGTTCACATCACTTGTTGCACCGATCACTTTGAACGCACATACTTCTTGCCGTTTGCGGTCAGGCTACAGAGTATGTTGGCACGGTGTGAGAGGGCTCGGGTACTCTGCGACTGGCCCTAGCTCCTTGCAGCTCTCGTCTCAGGTGTTTCATATACTTTTTCGCACAAAATCTCCATATTATGTAGCCGATGGCAACGAGGAGAGTTGCAGTGATTGTGTAAGCTATCATATTTAGCTTATCGTGAGTCATCTCGAGTTGCTGATTTGTGGTTGCTTGATTTCCTCCTCCGCTTTGAGCAATGATCACCTCCTCTCGACTTTGTGTTTTTCACATTATTGGTTTTAATTTACAAAAAAAAATGTTATGTGGGTAAGCGGTGCGGTGGTGTACTACTAGTTAATTGAGGTAAGATTTTGAAATGAGTGAACAGTGTTCATGTAGGCTTAAATCGCACTGTCGGCTTAATAAGGCGTCCGGATCTGGTTTTGTGCTGATTGTTATCGTTGTCATGCTCATTCAAGTTATTTCTAGGTGCTTCGGAATTTGTTGTACATTCTTTGGCCTTTTCGGGCGGAGATTATTGTATTTCCGAGTCATTGTGCACGAAGTAAGCTGGTTTTAATCTATCTATTGAAATTATTTTAATATTGTCTGATACCTTGAGTTTGAAATATTTAGTGTCTCGTTCAATGACTTGATAGGGTCCAGAGTACGGAGGTGTCAAGGGTTTCCTAGTATGATCGCAGCGAATAAATACATGTGAACATGATGCCAAGGCCGAATGTACGAATATATTTGCTTGTCTATGTTGTCTTCGTGGAATTGCTGCTAATTTCCGAATACGTGTACGTAAGTCTTGTAAAAATGACAAATCATTTTCTGGAGAACACGGCGTTGACGGCTCAAAGAAATCTCCTGGAAGTTTTAATGTTGTACCATAGACCAACTCGGCAGCAGATACGCTAGTATCGTCGCGTAAACTAGCTCTCAAACCTAATAGAACGGTGGGCAGTTCGTTAACCCAGTCTTCGGTATTTCCGCGTGACATGAGTGCTGATTTGAGCGTTCTGTGTGCCCTCTCGATTTTCCCGTTGGCTTGTGGATGATATGCAGTGGTATGAATCTTTGTTATACCCAAACGCTTTGCCAGATTGCGGAACAGCTGTGACTCGAATTGACGGCCTTGATCTGTGGTAATTTTGGCTGGACATCCGAATCTTGTGATCCATTGTGTATACAATGCTTTTGAGACACTTTCAGCGGTGATATCTTTCAGGCATTTTATCTCTGGCCAGCCTGTTGCCCTGTCAATCATAGTCAAAATGTATCTGTACCCTTGACAATATGTTAATGGTCCCACAATGTCGATTTGGATTTGTTCGAAACGATTACATAAAGGAAATGAGCTGAGCGGTGATATTGTATGTCGTTGTATTTTGGATTTTTGGCAGTCTATACATGATCTAGTCCAGTTGTTGATATCAGTATTCATGGATTTCCAAAAATATCTATCCGTAATCATTCTCCTTGTGGCACGTGTACCGGTATGACTGATACCGTGAATTGCTTTGAAGGCTGTAACACGATACTCTTTCGGCAGGTACGGACGCGCGTGTTGTTTTGATATTTCACAATATATGGGCTCGTTGCTATGTGGATAAATGATAGTTTTAAAATTATTTTTCTTTGATTTCAGCAATTCTTTTAGTTCTTCGTCTTTTTGTTGAGCTTTGGATATAGCGGTGTAATCAAGTGGTGAGGGCACATCTATTTGTTCGATTCTGGAGAGAGTATCAGCTACGACGTTTTGTGAGCCGGGAATGTGCTCTATTGATGTGCAAAATTGACTTATAAAATCTAGGTGTCGAAGTCTTCTCGGTGTATCACTTCCACTCGTGGATTTTTTGTGAAGAGCATATACGAGTGGTTTGTGATCCGTGAATACAGTCACTTGTTGACCTTCAATCATATGCCGAAAATGCTTAACTGCCATGTATATAGAAAGTAGTTCCCTGTCGTAGGCACTGTAACGCTGCTGCGCTTCACTGAATTTGCACGAAAAGAAGGATAGCGGTTTCCAATTTTGATCTATTTTCTGTTGGAGTACTGCGCCAGCACAGGTGTTGGAAGCGTCCGTCATAATAGCTAATGGTGCACTGGCAACAGGGTACGATAACATGACAGCTTCATATAAGCTGCTTTTACATTTCTCAAACGCCTCTTCTGATTCCTTGTTCCATATGATTTTCGTTTTATCGTTGCTCTTGCTATTGTGTAAATATGCGTTCAAAATTGACTGGTATGTCGCTGCATGTGGTAAATGACTTCTATAGAAATTTATCATCCCCATAAAGCGTCGTAGTTCCACTACCGTTTCTGGTTTCTTGTATTCTGAAATAACTTTGATTCGCTCGCTCAAGGGTCGTAGGCCTTCCTTTGATACGCGGTAACCCAAAAAGTCGATCTCTGATTTGCCAAGGTCACATTTAGCCAAGTTGATTGTTACGCCGTACTGGTTGAGACGTTTGAATACAGTTTCCAGATGTAGTCGATGTTCAGCTTCCGAATTTGAGAATATAATAGTGTCGTCGACAAAGTTAAAAAGGAAGTCTAGTCCTTGACATACCACGTGGTTCATGAAACGCTGGAACGTCTGTGCTGCGTTTCTTAGGCCAAAGGTCATTCTTGGGAACTCGAATAGGCCAAACGGAGTTATAATAGCCGTTTTTTCGATGTCTTCCGGTGCAGTAGGAATAAAGTGATACGCGCGGTGTAAATCGATTCTTGAAAATATCTTTTTTCCAGCGAGCAGATAAGTAAAATCATGTATGCGCGGAATGGGATATCTATCCGGCTTAGTGATAGCGTTTAGACTGCGAAAATCACCGCACGGTCTTATCTCTCCATTCTTTTTAGCGACGACATGGAGTGGGCTGGACCAGCAGCTCTTTGAAGGTCTGCATATGCCGATTTGTTGCATGTATTCAAATTCTTTCTTGACATTCTGATATTTGTTTGGAGGAAGTGGTCTGGCGCGAGCAAATACTGGTGGGCCGGTAGTCTCGATGTGGTGCATAACGTTATGTTTGGGAGTGTCCTTGTAGCACAAAGGTTTGGTTATATCCGGATATGCTGATAACAATTCATAGTACGGATTTGTAACATCTATTGTTTTGATTGTATCTTGGCTGTAATTCACTATAGAACCAATAACGTTTAGATTCGTCACAGAATCAATAAGCCTATGACCGTTCACGTCCACTAAAAGTTTGTGATGCTTTAAAAAGTCGGCACCAAGGATTGGCTGTTTCACATCAGCTATTATAAATGTCCAAGAATGAGGTCGTCGTAATTTTAAGTTTAGAACTAATTTCTTGGTTCCATAAGTTCGTATTGCGCTTCCATTCGCGGCATAAAGTTTATAACTATCACAATCACTATTGCTGTATGGTTTTTTCACTACAGGTAAAACGGATACATTGGCTCCCGTATCCACCAAGAAACGTAGGCCACTGTTTAAGTCGGTCACGCAAAGGCGGTGGGATGGTGAGATGGTGCAGACATCCGCCGTTGACTGCACCAAATTTAGTTTTCCTGGTTCTGAGTGTTTTGTTGTTTCCATGTGCACGGCTCTGTACATTTGTAAGCTCTATGACGAAAACGAGCGTGATAATAACATAATCCGTCAGCGTCGTTTGACCCGCGCTGTATCATATTACGGCCACGGGACTTAGAGCGATAACGGTTGTAATTGCTACGACTTCGGCTCCTTTCTCTAGATCTTGGTGCGGTCTGAAGTGCCATCACTTGCAAAGTTAATTGGGCAATTTGCGCTTGTAATGTAGAAAAGTCTTGTGATGTCGACGGTTCACTGGTGACTTCAGCTACTTGCGGAGATCGGGTGGCTTCCAAAATTTTGTCTGCAATTGTTGACAAATTCTCAAGGTCCTTGACTTCGGTGACAGCAAGTACGGCACGCACTGGCGATGGTAAATGCCCTTGCCACATAATGTTAAGCGTTTCGTCGGGTATTTTGCCTCTAGCCAAATCTCGCATGCGCCTTAAAAGTTGCGAAGGCTTTTGGTCACCAAGGTCAATTTCGCTCAGAAGTTTTCGTAGTTGACGATCCTCCGATTCTTCATATACTGCTAACAATCTTTCTTTCAAGGTTTCATATTTCTTTGACTGGCTGCTGTAATAAAATGTCACTGACTTGTTGTATCACCTCTTTGCCCAATTTTGTGACGACAAGGTTAAATCTGGCTTCGTCGCTTAATTTCTGTGGTGTCAGTATTGCCTCAAATTGTACGAACCATAGCCGGGCTTGGTCACACCAAAATTCCGGAATTCTTGAGGAAACTGTGACGGTTGCTAGCTCGGATGCGGCGCTAGGAGCAGGTATTTTGTTTTCACTGGTCATGATGCAGGAATCACGTCGGGGTCACCAAATGTGCCAGTGGTTGGTCTGTGTGTGCTGGGTCTGGTGTGTTGTGTAGTAGGGTCACTCGGATAAGAACTGATTGAAACTCTGGTGGGATGCTTTAGAATATTATGAATATATTATGAATGTGTACACAGTTATAACAGACCGAGCTCGGAGAGCGACTGCCTAAACATATTATATTATTCTAGACAACCAAATTAGGGTACAATAATGATGCAACTCTTATTCAACTAATCATGTGACAGAACGATATATGAGTAGGCACAGAACCTCCTGACAATACGAGCCGTTTCCAGGAGTACCGCCCTCTGAATCAAGCCCTTGATCCAGCCTCTTGAAGGAGAATCCATACTCTCTTGTCGAGTCTCGCATTGCTGACTTGAACAGCAACCACTCGTGCGGCGCTCCCGTGAAAATGGGCAACTCTATCGCTTGACGCGGCGGCGGTCGATAACGTGTCATCCTATTTAACGCGTCGGCTAGCTTATCGATATCTCGGGATCGAGATCTATGTCGCGACCTAGGCGGTGATCGCGACCTAGGTTCGCGGGGCTCCTTGTTCTCTACGCGGGGTGGCTCCTCCCTTGGAAAGTACGTGCGTTCTCGCTCCTCATATTGTGGCGTACGCGGCCTCGTAAATTCCTGCCTACCCCGTGTGCACTCGGCTTCCTGCCCCCGTATGTGAACCGGGGCGGGTGCGCGTATCGCTGACGACGTTTGATCCGGCGGAGTCAGCGATGGTAATTCCTCGTCCCCCGTAGGCTGCGCGCATTGCAGCCAATTCGTGATTCGATTATCGGTGTCGGCGACGTCCTGGGTTATATCACTATCTCGATCTGTTTCCTCGCGAATGGTAGCTACATCTATCGCTAATCTCTTCTTAACCAGCTCGGCTTCGAGTCGCAATTCCTGGCGGCGTATCGCGGCGAGGCGCTCCTCAGCATCTAATTCTGTTTGCCTAATACGCAGTACAGCACTAGCGGTGGATTGGCGCGATCGTACGGACTGGACGGGCGACCTACTATTTATCCTATCAACGGCGGTCGCGGGCGCTGGGATGGCGGTCGCGGCGGCGGTCGACGTTATAGCATCCATCATAGTGTTCTCGGCTGTCGGCGCGTTCGTAGGCACTGTTGCAGGAACTGGTACAGACGCGGGAATCGTAACGCGGGGGTTAGCGCGTGATAATATTGTAGCGCGGGACGACGGTGACGCGGGGGGTTCTTCAAACACGCGGGCTTGCGTATCTTCGTTCTTCTGGCTTCTTGTAGTCGGCATCCTTCCTCCTAGTTTGGCACCCTAGCTCTATCAATGCCCTAGCGGCCCTATCAGACCTACCGGAGGGCCCTATGAGAGGGATATGCTCCGGCAGGGATGGAAAATGTGCAGGAATTGAAAGGTGGGGACTACCCTGCAGAGAGCTACACAGAGCTACTACGAGGTGCTCAGCAACCGGTGGGAACGACCGGTTGCCTCGGCAGTGCCTACAGTCCGGCCCTCGCAACGTGCGCAACCGTACAGGCGCAGTAGTGCTATTCAACCACGTTTGGTTGGCGACACCGCACAATATGTCGCACCGCCTTGAAACGGCGTTAACTCAGGCACGCACCTTTGACACCGTTAGGTGCCACGTACCTGAGCCGCGGTCCACCCGCTTAAAAAGGTTCTTGACGTGGCGGCGTAAAGGACCCGTGGATCCCTCTCTGCAGCTCGACACGACGGCTTGACACGACGGCTTGACACGACGACCGGAGGCTCGAAGGTCCCGACGTGACGACAATCCTAAGCACCTACTGGGTCGGACTTGCTGCGTTCCTGTGTTCCTTTTCTTTCTTGAGAATAGGTATTCTTCGGAACGTGACTTGCTGCGTTCCTTTTCTTACTTGAAAACAAGGTTTCTTCGTAACGTAACTTGCCGCGTTCCTATTCTTACTTGCAGCGTTCCTGTTCGAGCTTGAAGTGTTCCCTTCTTCAATCTTCGACACCCAACTGTGTTTCTTCACGTCTCCCCAAAGACGCACAATAAGCCGCTCGATATTCCTTTACCAAAGGACCAAATATCCGGCTCTCGAAGGACCAAAGTTCCTCTGTTGGGGGCAGAGGATGTAAATAATTACAAAACACAATGGTCACGCTTGAAAGGCCTCAGCCGTTTATTTAACACGTATATAAAAACTTCACATAACACGTGTAAATACTTTCACATAAACGATGTCCTTTACATACATACGCGTGACGCTAATTCACAAATAGTTCACAGTTACTTTACAATACTTAACTGACTCTAATACGTTAGATAACTTAGGAAATCTAGGGCCGCTCTAGGAGCCTAGGGTGCCGTGACAAACTGACGTGGTGACGCTTCAAGTCGAACTGCAGAGAGAGAACGTCGTCTTCAAGGAAAGTGTAGCTTAAGTACCTTTTCAGCCGGTCGCAAGTCGTGGGAGAGAGTCCCCATCCCTCTCGTCCTGTTCCCGAATCCTGTTGAGGCCGGCTGATGTACACCCTCCCGACCCCCGCTCACCGCTAGCTCACTATTGGTCATTAATAGTGGCGTGTTTTCTCCGTTGTAAATCCACCAATAGAAATCCAGATTATTCTTAACGGTTTTCTGCGCTATTTACTTCTAAGAACCGCGTTATGTACTTCTAAGAACTCAGTACATAGCCTTATATACTATCCCTGTATCCGATTGGACAGTAGTCTTGCCTCTGATTGGCTCTCCCCTTATTATGTACAGCGCGTATGTACATACGTTACGCATCTATGAATGACGTAATGTTAATTATATTTAGTGATTCTAAATTACATGCTCGTGTCCGTAACAGATGGTATCTAATTTAGATGGATCAGTATGCAAACCATTACTATCGACTATATAACCAAGATAACGAAGTCTATCTTTACAAAAATTACATTTTTTCAAATTAACTGTTAATCCAGCGTCTTTCAGAATATTATAAATTTTGTGTAAATACTCTATATGCAAATCAAAATCCGAATTTACGCAAATTAAATCGTCTAAATAACAAAACACAGTATTATCAAATTCAGGACCAAAAAGTGTATCTACAAGTCTCTGCAACTCAGCTGGTGCATTAGTGAGACCGAATGGCATGCGAACAAATTCAAAAAGTCCTTTTCCCGGAACCACGAAAGCAGTCTTTTCTCGAGAAGATTTTTTAAGAGCAATTTGCAAAAATGCTTTAGAAAGATCAATCGTACTAATATATTTATCTCCCCCAAGGTTATCTAATATTTTAGAGGTATAAGGAAGAGGATAAGAATCCTTTATAGTTACTGAATTTAAACGTCTCGAATCTAAACATAACCTAGTACTACCATCCTTCTTTTCTACAGCTAAAACAGGTGAACACCAAGGTGACTTAGAGGGTTGAATGATACCTTCCTTTAATAAAACCTCAACTTCATCAAAGAGTTCCTTCTGCTTAGCAGGACTTAAAGGCCAATATCTTTGCTTGAAAGGTTCACTTGTAACATTAATTTTATGTTGAACGAGATGAGTAAGACCTAGGCCTTTCCTTTCATAAGAAATATTTTCAAAAAGTGAAACAGTATCATTTAGTTTCTATTTCTCAGAAGGAGAAAGTTCACTAACAGAAGTGACTGTACAAACTTGCACTGTATCGCTCTGAACATAAGTTACATTTTTCCATAAATCTTTAGCCAAATTAAATTTTAACCAAAAATCAAAACCTAAAATGAAATCAGGTTGAAAAGAAGGTGTAATTAGAAAATTAATACTTTTAGTTAAATTATCACAAGTAACTGGTAATTCAATAGTGCCAATAATTCTCTGTGAAGAACCATCAGCAGGCTGTATAAGCAGCACTGGAAACTGAATTTATTTTATAACCCAAACGTGAAAATTGTTCATGACTATTTGAGCCTAAAACACAACTATTGGAACCACTATCCAACAAACCAGAAAAAGTATGGTTACCTAAGGAAAATTGTAAATATGGTCTAGTATCATTATGTTTAACAAATAAAACAGGAGCCGATTTGTAAATTTTGAAGAATGTTTTTAAATAATCTAACCAATCTGCAAAGTCTTTGTTACGAGAAGCATCATCAGGTTTGTGACATTTAACCAAGTTTTTGTTCATCGAGACACTCGCGGTTATATTAATAACAGGGGCTCGATGTGACCTTATCAGTTTTTTGACTCACTAGAGTTTGTATTATCTACGTTACAAACATCACAATTCTTAGATGTCACTCCAACTTTTTGACATTTGAAACAAATAACACCAGGTATAGATGGACATTTTTTGAAATGATGTCCAGATTTTTTACATTTTAAACAAGTTATATCTGTTGAAACTGCATTAGACTTGACGGTAGGCTTATCAGTTTTATTATCTTTTAAAGTTTTTCTATTGACAAAAACTTCAAGTTCTTTTGCATGGTCACGAAATTGTTCAACAGAATCAATGTGTTTACCAAAAATGAAAGATGTGTAAATAGGCAACATGTTATGTTTAATTACACTAACTAAAACCGAATCAAATAATGGAAAAGAAAAACGACTAGCCATATCCATAATATCAGTAATGAAGTCTGGAAGTGATTCAGAACTTTTCTGTTTCTTGGTACGAAGGTCATGTTCCAAAAAGTAATCAAAGTCCGGCCTGTCAAAACGTTTAAGCAAAGCAAGCTTAAGCTCGTGCCATGAAGAAATACGAATACGAACCGTGCGAAATCATTTAAGAGCAATATCACTAAGCAAGTCTGTGAATGAACCAACTAATAAAATTTCATCAAAATTTTTATATAAGAAATATTCCTCAACCTCAGTAATAAATTCCCTTACACAAGATTTTCCATCAAATTTAATTCTGCTCTTTTTTAAATCAGGCAATTTAATTGCAGAAGGCAAATTCTTTTTAATGTGTTCATTAACCAAAGCATTCATTGAATTAAAAGAAGGCAAGGCATGCGTAGCAAAAGCTGAAGAAGAGTGTGCAACCCTGTCATTATGATCAAAAGGATGTTGAACTTCCGTTAAATTAATCATGTCAGGTACATGAGCGATAGGAACTGTGCAAGGACCGTCAGATTCCAAATTATTCTTTTCAGCAAGAGGCGGAGACAACTGAACTTCCTTATCCATGATGAACAAGCTAAATGATGAATGAACTCAATTAAGCAAAAAGCAAAACTTTAAAGTTGCAAAATATTTGAGGTTAAGTTAAAATATTAAGTTTTTTACTTTTCTTATATGAAAATATCAAAGTGTTTATCTGTGAAAAGATGCAATAATACCTTACAATATAAGTTTGATTGCCTTATAGTATGATTTAAAAGTAAACTAAAGTTAAGTTTTAACTTAATTAAATATAAAACAAAGTTACACCGCACCGAGTTTAAACCGTTGAAAACTTAAAGTATAACAAAAGCTGTCTTACCATACAATTCTGTTGCTTATGTAAAAGCAAAATGCAATGCTGTAACAATAACAGTTAACAAAACATAATAATATAAACAACAATAATACTGTACTATTGTGTACAATGATGCTGTAACAATAACAGTTAACAAAACATAATAATATAAACAACAATAATACTGTACTATTGTGTACAATGATGTTTAGTAGGAAAATATTGTTCACACAAAATATCAAAAGAATTTAAATTGTTTACAGCAATTAACAATAGTTAATATTAAAACAAAACATACCTGTAAACAGTATTAATAAATTATAAGATGCAACAATAATACCAAACAAGGTCATGAAACTACATCAACGTCCCTGTTCGCAGAGCGACAAATGTAATGTACTGGGTAATTAAATGTGTGTGTTAATAGAGGGCTGAAGATGCACCAATATGTAAATGGATAATTCGGGCGCCAGGTACATCCTCAAAAAAATAAACTCGGATCCACTACAAGTTGGAGAGCCTTGGCCTTTAATCTTCAGGCGGTAGGCTATATAGGAAAAATAAAAGATTAAAAATATAATTCAAGCTTTAGCCTTTAATTTCTCCCAGCCCGCAGTTCATGACCAGGTTTAGATCCCATGAAATGCTTAACAAGTGACATTGTTTAAGATAATTGGAACTAATATGGTATTGTTGCACCTTTGAAGCTAAGTTAAAGAAATTAATAATTAATCCTCATCCAGGCATTGCAGACCAATCCAAAGGGTTCCAACATCGAGGAAGATGGAAAGAAATATAAAAAAAAAAACGCCAGGGGCTGAAACAACCGATTGGTATCATTAGTTTACTTGGAAGTTTCGAGTTTTAAACAAGGTCGCGTAGAATTTTTTATTGAAAACTCACCGTTTTTTTCTATTGCTCGTTGAGTGCGCCTCAAATCATCAAAACAAACAGGTGGGCGAAAATCACTCACGAACTGGAAATGACAACGAGACATAAAATTTCGGAACAAAAAAAACCCACGAAAACGCGTCATGTAAAATCCAATAATGAACCCTTACCGAAAAATATGTAGCAATCCTATTAGAAAATAGAGGATGGACTTATTATTTTCCTTTTAGGCCATTACAGGGCACAAAATATCGACGATTACTGTCGATTTATTTAAAAAATTTAACAGAAACAAAAAATAGCGGCTTGCATCACATTGTTGGGTCAGAAAGTGAAAAAAACAAATCTGACAGCTCCCTTTTTTAAAAGATTTCCTTACTTGGTTACACGACCTTTTAGGAACGCCTCCACATTATCGGTTCGGAAATCGCCTAAAAGCGAATTATGTGGCGAGACGATTTCGACTCGTTACACTATTACAAAGTTATATTTCATTAGTCAGACAAATTGTAGTGACCAAACATCCAGTCAGTGCATGAAATCGTCTCACTCGCTCTGAAACGAATGCGTGCTCTCGCACTCATACTCTCGGCTGAATAATTTTTGTGTTTAGAGGATGTTTGGTCACTACAATTAGTCTGACTACTGAAATATAACTTTGTAATAGTTACCTCAATAACATATTTAAAAATCAGTTATGTAAAAATAACTAAAGTTTTTTTTTTTTTTGAGCTTTATAGTGTCTGACAGAAGTTTTGGTCTATGGAAAGTGACTGACACTTATGATACTACTTTAGAATAATATTCTACAAAACATCTATTATAAAAATCAGCCATAAAAATTTAAGTTACTTTTATTTTTAGTTCCTTTTCTCACCTGGTACCTGCCCAGGGGCTCCAAGGAGGAGCTCCTGGCACACAGATATTCAAAGCACATGAGACGCTACTGAGAACCTAAGGTTTCATTTATGTGAAAATAAGTTATGTCAGACAGCTCTGGGATCTTGGTCTATAATTTCTATCTTATTATTACAGCAAGAAATTTTGCACTGATGATACGTGACGGCGGATTATAGCGCAAGTTTTTTTTTATTCGAAATATTAGGTAAGTGAGTAGTACAAGGTTCCTTGGTTTGCCACCTATCAAGGTATTTGGCACGCCACTAGTACATAAGTTTATTCATGGGTCATATTGACAGAAAATGTTTCCAAATTATTCCCCTGAAAAGCTCCAATGCAGGGCTAACCCTCAATGTGTGTTGATGAGATTGTGTTAATGTTAGTTTCTTCTATCCTTGGCCATTTAAACTTAAGTACCGACATATAACCACAGCCCCATGACTAAAAATATAGAAAGAAAAGGAAACAACAATGATGTTTACTATTTAGTCAAAAAACTTTTATTAAAAATACAATTACTCTCAGTATCGAATTATCTAATCATATATTCAAAATTACAAAATGAAACATCTGCAGTGGCAATTACTTCAAACTGCAAACAAATTGGAGAGGAATTTCGAATAACAGAGTATTAAATCAAAGTGCATTCAGTCTGATTACAGAGGTAAGTATCCAAAATAAGTAAATTAAACTTCTTCAGTATTTTAATTAGTAATTCATTAATTAAAATTTCAATTTGTAAACAGAAATCATAACAATATCTAGTCATTTAAATAATAGAAAAAATAACTAGTTGTTTAAACACAAGTGCGGGGTGAGACAATGTGATTTGACAGCTTCCAAGCTCTTCAACTTTTACGTGAATGAGCTTATAGTTGAACTCAGCAGCACTAATATAATAATACAAACTGCTTTAGCCTAGGTTTAATATATAACTAATTGTAAGAGTACATGGTTTTCAAGGTCTCCGGTAAGTGTCCGTCAAATGTGCCTGCTAAAACTGAACGTTACTGAACGAAGCGGGTACAATAACTCAATTTGCTCGGACATTATGATACTGAAAGCCTTGACGACCAAGATGACATATAAAGGAAACATAGGTTATACTAATTAAAAAAAAAAGAACATTGGCTGTCAGCAGTAATATACTCTGGACCAAAGGTTTGCGCATTGTAGTGATCAGGTTAAAGTCACACTATTTAGAACCTAATCTCAAGAGTGTCTATACGTGCAGCCTGTGGTTCAGGTATGACACAAGACTCGCTCAGTGTCTTACGTGTCAAATACAATAATGGATTTTGTTAGGGCTACCCCGCTTCTGTAGTGTCTTCGGTATCTTTGAGGAGGCCAGGGTTGATGGCTTCCATACAATCATACCATCGTTGTGAAACTGGCCCGCATCGTTGTTGAGCAGAGTTCGGGGAAGCACTAACAGCATCCGAATCCTGAAAAAAATAATCTTACACAAGTTTTGTATTTCTATTTGTAAGTTTAGAAGGCTTACGAGGGCCCGAAGCGAATTGGCAGAGGCACCTTAGACACTTTTCATGGAACGTGATACCAAACGACGATCATCTCTGTACGCGCTATGTAAGTGTACACAAGGAGAACCCCTGGTTGGTGGGAAACTATTGCGACTCATGGAAAAAAAGATACAGAGTTATGGTTTTGAGAGGCTTAAGTGGACTGGTTACCAGAAATCAGAAACGTTTCTTTCAAATAAACCAATTACAGGCACTTTTGAATTGTCAAAATGTCGGTCAGCCAAAAGAAAAAAAAAGTGAAGCTAAATTGCACATTCCAAAGCGTAGATCTCTATGGAGAAGAACGTCCAAGAAACTCCATGGACATACCAAGAACTATGTAAAGAATATGGCCCATGGCCCATGTGAACAGTGGGGTGACATGCACACTCATAAATATGCCCCCAAAAATGGCCGCTAGCACGAATTGACGTAACAAGGGAGCAAAATAAATATTCTGAGGTGCTTGAGGAGTGGAGAGGTATACCTCGGTTATTAGGACAATCCCAGAAGTACGGTCAAGATCCTTACTGGATTATACATCCTTCTCTCGAGCACGGTTGCTCTTGCGAATCTCCATTCAAGCCAGCCAATAAAGGAAAGAGAGAGGTGGGAGCTCTGTTTATCGTCAGTGTTCACAACGGCCGGCAAATAAAGACAAGCCGCAAATAAAGACAAGCCGCAGATGAAGAACAAGAATTTTCCCGGGAGATAATGCTCAACAATTTGCCACAAAACTACCCTGCCCTGGTTGTTACGCTCATATTCTGGCCCCTCACCCTAGGATTTGGGGATGTTTGAACCAGACCAGATACAGGCCTCTGTGGCAATTTTTTACATAATATTATCTTATGCTATTAATCTTATGCTACTCATGTTATGCTATTAATCTTATACTATTAATCTTTTGCTAATGCTATTATTCTTATGATATTTGGAATTAATTTTCCGTCGGTGGCGAAATGTTTTCGCCGTTTTCGTGTTGAGACTGGCGAGCTAAAAGTTTTTTCTGCTGAGTTCGGTATAACTTTGCTTCATCGGAGCATTTTATTGTAATGCAATTTCTGTTAAACATCACCAAATTTACTGGGACACCACAGTTTATCGAAACAGTCTTTATAATATCGTCAATCATTTTGGGATCTTATAAAATCTTCTTTGGGGGTCTGTCTATAAACGCCGGAGACAACTTGCCTGTCAGACAGTGCGTCGCCAACTCACTGAAATGGAAAATAAGTGGTTAGAAACTTTAATATTTTTGAAGTGAAAACTTCTTTAGGCGCGTAGCAGTGCTACCACGAGCGCTTTTAACGTGACCTAAACTGAATTGTTCAAGGGATGAAGCTATATAGGATATATAGCTCTATTCCTCTTTCTCGCTCGCACGACTAACATTTTAACACGTCATGATAAGTCTCCTGAGCACTTTAATATTTGCGTATCTATTGAATGAGACTGAGCCTTCACGCTCGGCTACTTATTTAAAACCTTGTAAATACCCAAAATTCCCAATTGCACCCTGGTAAATACCTACCCAAATAGTAGATATGTACTTTTTAGGGTTCCGTAGCCAAATGGCAAAAAACGAAACCCTTATAGATTCGTCATGTCTGTCTGTCTGTTCGTCCGTCCGTGAGTCACAGCCACTTTTTTCCGAAACTATAAGAACTATACTATTGTAACTTGGTAAGTAGATGTATTCTGTGAACCACATTAAGATTTTCACACAAAAATAGAAAAAAAAAACAAATTTTGGGGGTTCCGCATACTTAGAAATGAAACATCCGTAAACTGTTTATTTTACTTTTTTTAGTTTACAATCGTAAAGCATAAAGATGCTACAATTACGTTAACAGCTGTTGGAGGCAGGGCAAGTTTGAGCGAGAGGACGCGAACGCGAGAGCGAGAGAATATTCGATCAATGAATACTCATAATTTGATTGATTGAGTGATATTTTGGGATATAAACAAAAACTAATTTACTTAAATAACAACAAGACCTGTTCTAATAAGCACTTTAAATATTTCTACTAATTAAAAACTAGTGGTGTATATCAATAACAGTAAAAATATTACACATAAATAGATAAAAACAAATTAAATTATAAAAATACATATAACTATAATATATAACGTACGAGATGGTAGAGAGGTAATGTTCTTTGACTAGCTTTTTGAAGACAACTATATTTGGTTTAGTTTAGTTCCATAGTCGTACCGCATGAAAAGAAAAGGGAGTTAGAATAAAAGTGGTTTTGATGGGCTGGGAAATTGAGATGGTATTTAAGGTGGGATCTGCATGGGGCATCGGCAGGGCGAGTGAACGAAAAATGATCACGCAAGTAGCCAGGATAAGCAGGGTTGAATAGGATGTTGTACTGAGACATAATTTATTTAGGTGGAAGATAAGAAAAACAGCACAAAGTTTTACATACATCTTATTCGTTTGTGTTTTGGAACCAGTCAGCTCTTTAACTTTACGCCAAAAACAGAAATGAAAGAAACAACCCGTTTTATCTCACATCTCGGAAAATATTTTTCAGCGAACTTCAATGAACTTCAAAATTCATTGCCACATTACTTGGCTCCCATTCGGATATTTGATTTCTTTAAGTTCGTAAATTGACATCTTGTCAATTAACAAGGCATATAAAATTGGAGTGACATTGATAATGGCATTATACTAGATACCTATATATATCTGCATGCAGTTAGAAAAACAGGAAGAATATTGTTGAACAAATTTTTAATATGTTTAATATATTATTAATAACATTTAAGAATGGCTTACCAAATCTTATGTAATTTTTCATTTTCTCGTCACCAAAGACAAGAATACAACTAGTAGAAACTTATATTTTTCAGGTATTTAAATATCAATTGCCTATCGCTTGCTTCGCATAAACTTCGTAACATTTAGAATGTTCAATTTAAATATTTTTATTTTAATATGAAAATCTGATGAACTAAAATATGATAAATTTTTAAAAGTCATAGAACAAAATTGTTGTTTATGATGTTCTTAACATAGTCCTGAGAGGTTGCCAGTGTTTTACTAATAACCCTGTATACATATTTACGCTACCCAAATATACTACAGTTAATAAAGCAATTATCGGAGGCCTCACCATGACAAGTTAAAATGTCAGTTGTGCGAGCGAGAAAGAGGTATGGAGCTATACATACACCCTATGTAGCTCCATCCCTTTAACAGTTCAGTTTAGGTCTTAAAATGGATCGCGTCAAGAGTTTGTGGTAGAGCCTCAGGTGTTCAAAAGAAAAAACATATTATGAAACTAGCTGAACTTATAACATGGATATTAAAACTAAGTGAACAAAAATTAAACCTGTGTTTATAGAAAGCCAATTTGCACTTCCCGCTTGACTAGTAGTAAACTATTCACTCTTGACTTAAACACTATAACGCTATCATGAAAAACAGCCCACGGCAGGAAAAACTCCTTACCCGTACGAACATTGAATGTATTCCCAAAACGGTTTTGTGCGTTAGTTTTTACCTATTGTTTTATTAGTAACGGACTTTGAATTTTTCGTTACCTTCGCGGGAAGACCGCCTCCAATAATTTCCTTGTAGCGGAAGTATGCGAGTCCCAGTCAATTGTTCACAGCAATTTGGCAGGCACCCGAGCGTTACCATTTCCAATTGGCACCTGGAAAAACATGGTGATTGAGTAATAATTACTTCAATTGGCGAGACAAAAACTGGTGTATCTAATGACCCTTTTGATGCGCCATTTTCTTTGAAGGAATTGAACTTGGTGCTCAGTCATGTCCGGGACTCAGCACCTGGTATTGACGGAGTGCCCTACTCCTTTATAACTCATTCTGGAGATAAAACCAAACTGTATTTTCTAAACATAATTAACTTCTGCTATACCCATGGTTGGGCCCCAGATCAATGGAAACTACAAATTGTTATCCCCCTGTTAAAACCCGGCAAACATGTGGATGATCTGAACGGCCTCAGACCTATTGCTTTGTCCTCAGTATTAACCAAATTAATGGAACACCTAATTAAAAATCGTTTAGAGTGGATAGTTGAGTCGAGAGGTTTACTGCCGAAATTTGGCTTCAGGAAAGGGCTCAGCACAATGGACAGTGTTGGGGTTTTAGTTACGGATATCCGCTTAGCCTTTTCTAAAAACGAGTCTGTGGTTGCTGCCTTCTTAGACATCTCCTCCGCATACGACAACGTCCTTCTTCCCGTCCTCAGGCAGAAATTGCAACAGCTGAGCATCCCGGTCAAGATGATCGATTGTATATGTGGATTACTTTGTTGTCGCTCATTGGTTCTGAGAGTCCAGGGTGAGGATTTTGATAAAAGGCAGACTTGGAAAGGACTCCCTCAGGGCTTTGTCCTCAGTCCGCTACTTTATAACCTGTATACTATAGATATTGGCTCCTGCCTAAACAATAATTGTCACATCCTACAATACGCTGATGACTTAGTCCTTTATGTGTCAGATTCCTCCATCGCTGACGCTGCATCATCTCTACGCCTCTCTCTGGACTCTTTGAACCACTGGCTGTTAAACCATGGTTTGTCTCTATCTGCACCGAAAAGTTCGGCAGTAATCTTTTCTCGCAAAAGAATAATCCCTCCCATCACAGTGGACATCTCAAGGAAAAATATTCCGTTAACAAGAAAAGCGAAATTTCTAGGCGTTATTCTAGACTCAAAGTTAACAGGTAAGTATCACATAAATTTCCTTATACAAAAATGCGAAAGAGTTATTTCCATTCTAAAAGTTTTGACGGGTGTCTGGTAGGGAGCCCACCCCTACACCATGAAATTGGTATATAATGCCTTAGTCCGGAGTATACTAGATTATGGTATGTTCCATCTGATTCCATGCAATAGAGGTGCCTTGGCTAGAATGGATAAGCTTCAGTCTAAGTGTCTTCGGATCATCTCTGGGTGTATGAAATCCTCTCCTGTCAACGCTTTGCAGGTCGAGTGCGCTGAACCTCCTCTAGCCCTGAGACGACAATATTTAGCCTCCCGTTTTCTGTCCAGGGCAATATGTAGATCTTCGCATCCTCTTATTGCAAAATTGAACGAGCTGGATATCATATGCAGAACTTCAAATTATTGGAAACATAAAGAAATTCCTCTAATCCTAAAATATTTTCGTACAACACAAAATTTAGAATGCCCGATCGTCCAGTATCCCAAATTACCCCACTTTAACTTTGAATATGAAGCCCTATGTTTCACCCCAAAAATTGTGTTTAATATCGGTATATCTAAAAATTCCCCCTCGGCGAACTCGGCTTTCAATGCGGTGGTGGACGAGCGTTGGAACGGGTTTCAAATGTTTTTCACCGATGCTTCTAAATCCACTGACTCCAATCATACTGGAGCGGCAGTATATTACCAAAGCTCCAGTATCATTCTTCAATTTAAATGTCCCAAGGAGTCCTCTGTGTTCACAGACGAGTGTGTGGCTATATTAGAAGCTTGTCTTTTTATAGAGTCACACCCTAATATCGACAAAGCCGTAATCTTCACAGACTCTCTTAGCTGTCTACAAGCCTTAGTCCAGAATCCCTTCAAAAGTAAATTGCACAGCTCAATTCTCTTAAAAATTAAAAAATCTCTATTGTCATGTGCTAACAGTCAAAGGCAAGTTCAGTTAGTTTGGATACCTAGTCATTGTGGCATCAAGGGCAATGAACATGCTGATGCTTTGGCCAAAGATGCTTGTTCGTCAACTACAGCTGACCTCTCACATAATTCTATCCAGGGGTATGACTTACTGAACCTGCCAAAAGCAAGTCTTCAATGTGCATGGCAGGAACAGTGGAATACCACTGGTAAAAAGAAAGTTAAATTCTATTACGCAGTTCAACCAACCATAAAATCAAAACCTTGGTTCTTCACGTACAAAAAAGTGTCCAAAACTGTTATTTCCGTCCTCTGCAGAATACGCTTAGGTTTCTGTTGCTCACCTGTTTTTTTGGAAAAAATCCGTGTTCGCGACTCCTCTTTATGCGAGTGCGGTTTGGAGGAAGGCACACTGGAGCACATAATTTTCGAATGCTCAAACAACGTCCCACATTTAGACTTATACAGCCGCCTCCCGAAATTTAAGATCCCTCTCCCAATCAATGTCCCTGCCCTCTTAACATATCCTTCTCCAGAATTGCTTGTGGCGATGATGATCTTCATACGCCACAATAATATAAAATTATGAATCATAGCCCCAAATATTCTGTCTTTATAGTTGTGGTTTACGTTTCTTTTTTAATGTTTTAACAATTATAATATTTATGTATTTTTATTTTTTGTTTGTTTCAGTCCAATACTAACCCATCAAGTTCAACTTTATCAACCGAAGAATTTTGGTCTACAGTTACTGTCCCTTTCTATTTTCTGAAATAATAATAATATACACGCTTGCTTTTCCAATTTACTTTAGACATTGGCAGAATAGTCGACATCGGCTCTACTTGCCATTAATTAAGAATAGAATAGAATAAAAAGTGTTGACAGTTGTGGGTATTGAATAAACTAACAAGATAAATAACAAATACAAATCCATAATTAAAACAGGCACAGGTAAATAGTTGGGACTACAATACAAAAGAGGAATAACTATGAGACGGGAACACAACACAACGGTTAGTATCGACTTGAGTTCGAATTAATGATAAGACATTCACAACAACAAAAAAGATGAAACTATTTACGGTGTTTCAGGTTCCCGGCAGCGTCCGCACTCCTACCACTCGTGGATGGAATCGTGGCCTTCGGGTACTTAAGTACTAAGGGTTTCAGCTCATCTGTGGAAGTTAACCTGTGCCGACTTCCGTCAGGGGCCTTGATGTGGATGACGCCGTCTTGAGTCCAGCACGACCGCATGCCAAAGTGCTCACGCGCCTTAGCAAAGACAGACTGCCTCGCCCTGGTCAAGAATTCCTTGATTGATACATTGGAGCCTTTTAGTCCTGTTTTTGCCTTCCAAACCGAAGCCCTGATGTTCACACTGGTGAACCTTACAAGAATGGGCCTGTGATGCTCGTTGCTGGGGGCCCCAAGTCTGTGACAGGCTTTTATAGATGAATCTGTAAGAGTCTTGAGGGCAAGCTTTGTACGGAGCAACGCAATCTTCGTTCTCCACTTCAGCCAGTCCCTGGAAAACCAGTGCTTTCCGTCGGTGCCTGGTTTCCAAACCATCTATTTGTTTGGCACACTCATAGATTTGGCTTCGTAGTAGTCCAAGCATGGAAAATATGAGCTCCCGGAATGTGCGAAACTCGTCGGCTATCTTTGCCACTGTGGTTGCTTTAGCAGGTCCGGCACTCTGGATCTGAGTTTCTAGCTCACCCATTTTCTTCAAGAAATTCTCCTCAAGGGTCTTCTGGGCAGCAAGAACCTCCGCAAACTGAGACATTGTGTTTTTGATGTGCTGATTAATGACAGTGCAGTGATCAGCTGGCAGGTGGTGTTTACCTAGTGTTTATATTTACATAAAAGTGCAACAAACGTGAGTACTATGATTAGAACTGATGTATACTAAGAAAAATTATAAATTAATCAGGATTTTACTGTAAATATATTATAAATAAAATTCCGAAAAAAAACCGACGTCTGTACTCTTTTAACACCTACCCGCGAATCCAACAGTCGCCCCTTGTGCTTAAGAGCATATTTTTTTATAGTTTTGCTGAAGCTGCTTAGTATTAGCCTGAAAATATGAACAAACGTATTTTTTATCATAATAATCAAAGTAAAGAAAATAGTAAAGGGTATCTGGGTTGTTGAGAAGTCTCACAAACTTACCTCTGAGATGCTGCTAGCGGCAGTCTCTGCATCCGGCATATTGGGTATAGGGCTAGGACTATTCGTTTGTTTTTCTGCATTAAGCTGAAAATAAAAAAAACAAAATAATATTAGTATATATTTTTTTTTTACTCGTGATTTATTTATTCATTTTATATACATTTAAATCTAATAATAACGTAATTAAAACTAACTTACAAAATAAAAATAAAAGCCCTAAAGTACCAAAAAAAGCAATCTAAAGTACGGCGTCGAAAAACTCCTCCACATCGCTGTCGACTGGTAATGTACCCAAAAGACTGGCGGCATTGC
Organism: Mythimna impura; assembly: GCA_905147345.3. NCBI lineage: Eukaryota > Metazoa > Arthropoda > Insecta > Lepidoptera > Noctuidae > Mythimna > Mythimna impura. The sequence continues at coordinate 12,509,366 of LR990365.1, read as the reverse complement.
CACGCTGAATGGCAATGCTTATCCTTTGTCCGAAGTAAAAGCCAGCCCTTGGGTCACGCGAAGTGTCAACAAGGCGTTTTGAAAATTATTTAAAGAAATAATTTGTGAGCACTCGGACCCCACGATCCGAGAGTTTCAACCCCAAACGGCTCGAAAATATAACTACCAACAAGGTTATTATATTTCCGCCGCTTGAGGTTCTCTGCAGCCGCTGCGGCAGCACCGGCACAGCACGACGAGCTAGGAAGATGAGATGGCGCAAGAGTATCGACACAAGTAGCGTCCCACACTAAAGGCCTACTATTAGTATAATATAAATGTAAATGTCAATGAGTGGTCTGGTCGTATTGTTTTGCAGCATCCCTCTTTTGAATTTCGTACCTCAAAAGACTAAAACGGAATCCTTATAGCATCACCTTGTTATCCGTCTGTCTTTCTGTCAAGACCCTTTATCTCGGGAACACAATTAGAGATATCGAGTTGAAATTAAAACCATATACTCATATCTGCGGTCCCTTGAAGCTGTGAAAAAACTAAACTTCTAAGGTAATGAAAAAAAAGATACGGCCGTTTATATCGCTAAAAACGTACATACAGGAAAAGTTTTTAACCAGTGCGCAAATTTTGACATGATAAACTTGAATATATTTTAATAAACACATATTTTTTATTTTGATATGACTGTGTTAATAGTAAAAAATAAAGTTATCGCTTACGAGCTTATTTACTTAGAAACTTATTTTATGGACAAGCCGCCGCGAGGGTCGAGCGCCGGTCAGCTGATCGGGACGCTCGACCCGTGCGGATTGTAGGTAAAGTACGGCGGTGCGCGCGGGGTACGGTCACTGACCGCTATTTTAACAATTTCGAACTACTTTTTTAAGTTAAGGTTAGAAAGTTATTAGTAAATGTAATTCCCATTTTTCTTTCTTACTTTCATAGGCTTAAGACCATCAAAATGCAGAAAATAAATTATAATAAACAATCTAAAATACATTCAAATTAAATCACTTAAGTATGTTAGGTACTTACACTTGGGGTATTTAAAAAATAGACATCAACTACTTATTTACAATAATATCCAAACAAAAAAAAACTATTGTTATTTATTTATTAAATACTTTATGCACAAACATACAGCGGCGGACTTAATGCCTTAGGCATTTTCTACCAGTCAACCTTAGGGTGATGCAGAGATAAATAGTGGTAGGTGCAATAAAAGAGAGAGAAAAGGCGAATATAGAAAATATATACTAATAAACCATAAATATCATACAATTATACAATACATACACAAATTAATAAACTATCTACATATATATCTACACTAATAAAGTCAAACAATTAGTTCTAATCGACAATTTGAAAACATTAACGCTGTGATGACACTACTGCCAACTTCTTACGAATTAGCTCGCGAACTTTGGTTTTGAATGTTAATCGATTTGTTGCCATCCTGATCTCCTGGGGGAGCGCATTCCACAAAGAAATAGCTTGAACAAAGAAAGAACAGTGAAGAAAGTCAGTACGATGAGTGGGACATTGAAGTAGGCGGTTATGAGATGAGCGCAGATTTCTATTGTGGTTGGCGCGAATGTATTGAAAGTGAGGGGCTAAATAACTAGGGGAATTAAGAGAATCAAGAAATGAAAACAAGGTAGTGAGCGCCCTTTGCTCTCTGCGCTGACGTATGGGTAACCACTTTAGAAGCGACCGATGCGCTGAAACATGATCATATTTACGTAGATTGTAAACGAATCGAATGCAGTAATTTAGAAGACGGTCAAGCTTGTTGAGGAGATCTGCATTCAGGTCATAGTAGCACACGTCACCATAATCGATGATAGGAAAAATCAAGGTCTGCACAAGCATTGTCTTCGTACTCGATGGTAGCAGATTTTTCAACCGAAACAGAGCCCGCAACGTTCCTGTAACCTTCTGACTAACACTAGCCACTTGTGTACGCCAGTTCATAGTACTATCGATGCGCAAGCCCAGATCCTTTACATCGGTGCTAAATGGGACGATCGTACCGTCGAAACGAACTGGTGGCAAAGTTGCACTATCCACTTTAGCGATGCTTCGAGGACTCCCAATGATGATAGCCTGACATTTATTGGGGTTTGCTGCAACACCGAACCTATCGGACCAGGCTTTTATGTCTGTTAAATCCCTATTTAATAGATCGATAGCGGCAGATATTTCGTCGACTTTCCCTTGACAGTACAACTGCAAGTCATCTGCATACAGATGATACGAACACTGAAGTTCGGTAGTAATGATATTAATAAAAATAGAAAACAGAAGAGGAAAAAGGATACCGCCTTGAGGAACGCCAGCTTCCAAACCACACCAGCGAGATGAAGAATCTCCGACGTGAACCGACTGCTGACGCTCCTGAAGATAGGAAGAGAACCACTCCAGCGCTTCGGGAGAGACCATAATATAGGACAGAATGGCTAAGAGGATCTCGTGACTGACGGTATTAAAGGCGTTCGAGAAATCGACCAACACTAGTACAGTGACTTTGGTGTCTTCAAGTCCTGCCCTTATATCGCCAGTCACTTTAAGGAGGGCGGTAACAGTGCTATGCCCCGGTCTGAATCCAGATTGCAAAGGGCTTATGAGTGAATTATACCTCACAAAACTGGAGAGTTGTTTGTGGACACAGGCCTCAAGCACTTTGGATAGGAAAGGAAGGATAGAAATTGGGCAGAAATGGGTTGGAAGAGTAGGATTGGAAACTTTGGGTAGTGGACGAACATAGGCTCTACGCCATAAGGAGGGAAAAACTCCGGAATACAGGGAAAAATTTACAATGTGGGAGATAGCAGGTAGGAGGTGATCGAGGATCGTAATGATCATAACACGAGAGATGTTATCACATCCTACCGCCTTGAATTTGATGGAAAGAATGATTTTTTTGATCTCTTCCGGTTCAGCTGGAATAAAACGAAAAGGATTAATTTGAGGACGCGTTAGACCACAGATATGAGACAGGGTTTGTAGTTTAGTCAGATGATCCAAGGTAGGCACAGTGGAGAAATGACGGTTAAGATCATCTAAGTCAATAGAATTTGGAAGGTCTAAATGTTGCGGTTTGCCGATACCTAGTGTTCCAAGGAATTTCAAAATATCGGCAGAAGAGGAAGAAGAAATATTTTTGAGAATATGGCGGCGTTTAGCATTGCGTATCATCTGGTTACATTTATTTCTTGAAGACTTAAATAGAATCCAGCTCTCATCAGTACGATCCTTTTTATGCTTGCGAAATGCGCGGTCCCTGCGTCGCATAGCCATCTGTATTTTTTTTTGTCATCCACGGTGCAGGAGGACGTTTCAATTTTACCTTTCTGATAGGGGCGTGGATGTTGTAAAGATTGACCACAATATCATTAAAAATCAATACCTTGTCGTCAACTGAAGAGGCCTCCGTCATACGCTCCCAATCAACCATAGATGCATCCTTATTGAGTTTTTCCACATCCATCCCCGCAAAACAACGCCTGTACAGAACCTTGGGTTTAGGTTTAGGAGGTTTAAGGATATAGGAAAGGAAAATCATGTCGTGATGAGAGAAACCAGGAGCGTCGTGTTGACAGTGGAAAGAGACGAGGGAGGGATTTGAGGTGAGGATCAAGTCAAGCCAAGTGTCATCACCCGCAGTGTTATGGTGAGTGGGTTGGAGCGGCAATACATGCAAACTCGCTGACTCTACAAGATGGAGGAGCTTACGGGACCGAGGGGAGTTTTGGGCAAGGAGATTTGTGTTGAAGTCACCCATTATGATGTGATGTGCATACTCTGAACCCACCGATTCAAGTACTGATTCGAATTCAGTGAAGTAATCAACAGCGGGAGGACAGTAGACAACACCAACAATGGTTTTGGCTCCACTGACGCTAACCTCGAGGAAAAGGAATTCAGCTGAGGCAGAATAGTTGGAAGAGGAAGAAGCTATTACTTTGTAAGAAAATTCACTTCGGAGATATATGGCCACACCTCCCCCTCCCCTACCAATCCGATCATTTCGTATAAGAACGAAACCAGTGAGAGGGTATGTGGTGGACAGGAGATGTGGTTTGAGCCATGTTTCAGATACCAGGATGGCATGAACGTTGCTGTTATTAAATGTGTTGTACAACTCGCTGTAGTGACTGGCAACGCTTTGACCGTTAATATGACACACATTCAGCAACCGACTAGACTCATCACCAAAGCTACGAAGCACGAAGTCACCAAGCATGTCACCGAGAGAACAATAACTTGTGTCGCTTGAAGAGGCAGCAGATTCATTAGCAGAAAAGAAAGACTCATTGTCTGACATAAATAGAAGTTAAAAAAGAAAAAAAAGAAAAAAATAAACCAAAGACTACAGTTACTAAACACAGGACAACTAAAGCTTTGCACCACCTGCCAGCTAAACTAACACTAATACAATAAATTATAAAAACATAATACAGCTACTTAAACAAAAAGAAACAAGAAGCCGATAGAAAACCAATTTCACAACCTCGATCAAATAGTTTCTGAACGAGTGCTGAGAATGTCAATACGTTTACGTCAGTCTGACTTTGACAACTTTACTGAAAATGAACATAAAAAGTGTTGACAGTTGTGGGTATTGAATAAACTAACAAGATAAATAACAAATACAAATCCATAATTAAAACAGGCACAGGTAAATAGTTGGGACTACAATACAAAAGAGGAATAACTATGAGACGGGAACACAACACAACGGTTAGTATCGACTTGAGTTCGAATTAATGATAAGACATTCACAACAACAAAAAAGATGAAACTATTTACGGTGTTTCAGGTTCCCGGCAGCGTCCGCACTCCTACCACTCGTGGATGGAATCGTGGCCTTCGGGTACTTAAGTACTAAGGGTTTCAGCTCATCTGTGGAAGTTAACCTGTGCCGACTTCCGTCAGGGGCCTTGATGTGGATGACGCCGTCTTGAGTCCAGCACGACCGCATGCCAAAGTGCTCACGCGCCTTAGCAAAGACAGACTGCCTCGCCCTGGTCAAGAATTCCTTGATTGATACATTGGAGCCTTTTAGTCCTGTTTTTGCCTTCCAAACCGAAGCCCTGATGTTCACACTGGTGAACCTTACAAGAATGGGCCTGTGATGCTCGTTGCTGGGGGCCCCAAGTCTGTGACAGGCTTTTATAGATGAATCTGTAAGAGTCTTGAGGGCAAGCTTTGTACGGAGCAACGCAATCTTCGTTCTCCACTTCAGCCAGTCCCTGGAAAACCAGTGCTTTCCGTCGGTGCCTGGTTTCCAAACCATCTATTTGTTTGGCACACTCATAGATTTGGCTTCGTAGTAGTCCAAGCATGGAAAATATGAGCTCCCGGAATGTGCGAAACTCGTCGGCTATCTTTGCCACTGTGGTTGCTTTAGCAGGTCCGGCACTCTGGATCTGAGTTTCTAGCTCACCCATTTTCTTCAAGAAATTCTCCTCAAGGGTCTTCTGGGCAGCAAGAACCTCCGCAAACTGAGACATTGTGTTTTTGATGTGCTGATTAATGACAGTGCAGTGATCAGCTGGCAGGTGGTGTTTACCTAGTGTTTATATTTACATAAAAGTGCAACAAACGTGAGTACTATGATTAGAACTGATGTATACTAAGAAAAATTATAAATTAATCAGGATTTTACTGTAAATATATTATAAATAAAATTCCGAAAAAAAACCGACGTCTGTACTCTTTTAACACCTACCCGCGAATCCAACAGTCGCCCCTTGTGCTTAAGAGCATATTTTTTTATAGTTTTGCTGAAGCTGCTTAGTATTAGCCTGAAAATATGAACAAACGTATTTTTTATCATAATAATCAAAGTAAAGAAAATAGTAAAGGGTATCTGGGTTGTTGAGAAGTCTCACAAACTTACCTCTGAGATGCTGCTAGCGGCAGTCTCTGCATCCGGCATATTGGGTATAGGGCTAGGACTATTCGTTTGTTTTTCTGCATTAAGCTGAAAATAAAAAAAACAAAATAATATTAGTATATATTTTTTTTTTACTCGTGATTTATTTATTCATTTTATATACATTTAAATCTAATAATAACGTAATTAAAACTAACTTACAAAATAAAAATAAAAGCCCTAAAGTACCAAAAAAAGCAATCTAAAGTACGGCGTCGAAAAACTCCTCCACATCGCTGTCGACTGGTAATGTACCCAAAAGACTGGCGGCATTGCCACGCTGAATGGCAATGCTTATCCTTTGTCCGAAGTAAAAGCCAGCCCTTGGGTCACGCGAAGTGTCAACAAGGCGTTTTGAAAATTATTTAAAGAAATAATTTGTGAGCACTCGGACCCCACGATCCGAGAGTTTCAACCCCAAACGGCTCGAAAATATAACTACCAACAAGGTTATTATATTTCCGCCGCTTGAGGTTCTCTGCAGCCGCTGCGGCAGCACCGGCACAGCACGACGAGCTAGGAAGATGAGATGGCGCAAGAGTATCGACACAAGTAGCGTCCCACACTAAAGGCCTACTATTAGTATAATATAAATGTAAATGTCAATGAGTGGTCTGGTCGTATTGTTTTGCAGCATCCCTCTTTTGAATTTCGTACCTCAAAAGACTAAAACGGAATCCTTATAGCATCACCTTGTTATCCGTCTGTCTTTCTGTCAAGACCCTTTATCTCGGGAACACAATTAGAGATATCGAGTTGAAATTAAAACCATATACTCATATCTGCGGTCCCTTGAAGCTGTGAAAAAACTAAACTTCTAAGGTAATGAAAAAAAAGATACGGCCGTTTATATCGCTAAAAACGTACATACAGGAAAAGTTTTTAACCAGTGCGCAAATTTTGACATGATAAACTTGAATATATTTTAATAAACACATATTTTTTATTTTGATATGACTGTGTTAATAGTAAAAAATAAAGTTATCGCTTACGAGCTTATTTACTTAGAAACTTATTTTATGGACAAGCCGCCGCGAGGGTCGAGCGCCGGTCAGCTGATCGGGACGCTCGACCCGTGCGGATTGTAGGTAAAGTACGGCGGTGCGCGCGGGGTACGGTCACTGACCGCTATTTTAACAATTTCGAACTACTTTTTTAAGTTAAGGTTAGAAAGTTATTAGTAAATGTAATTCCCATTTTTCTTTCTTACTTTCATAGGCTTAAGACCATCAAAATGCAGAAAATAAATTATAATAAACAATCTAAAATACATTCAAATTAAATCACTTAAGTATGTTAGGTACTTACACTTGGGGTATTTAAAAAATAGACATCAACTACTTATTTACAATAATATCCAAACAAAAAAAAACTATTGTTATTTATTTATTAAATACTTTATGCACAAACATACAGCGGCGGACTTAATGCCTTAGGCATTTTCTACCAGTCAACCTTAGGGTGATGCAGAGATAAATAGTGGTAGGTGCAATAAAAGAGAGAGAAAAGGCGAATATAGAAAATATATACTAATAAACCATAAATATCATACAATTATACAATACATACACAAATTAATAAACTATCTACATATATATCTACACTAATAAAGTCAAACAATTAGTTCTAATCGACAATTTGAAAACATTAACGCTGTGATGACACTACTGCCAACTTCTTACGAATTAGCTCGCGAACTTTGGTTTTGAATGTTAATCGATTTGTTGCCATCCTGATCTCCTGGGGGAGCGCATTCCACAAAGAAATAGCTTGAACAAAGAAAGAACAGTGAAGAAAGTCAGTACGATGAGTGGGACATTGAAGTAGGCGGTTATGAGATGAGCGCAGATTTCTATTGTGGTTGGCGCGAATGTATTGAAAGTGAGGGGCTAAATAACTAGGGGAATTAAGAGAATCAAGAAATGAAAACAAGGTAGTGAGCGCCCTTTGCTCTCTGCGCTGACGTATGGGTAACCACTTTAGAAGCGACCGATGCGCTGAAACATGATCATATTTACGTAGATTGTAAACGAATCGAATGCAGTAATTTAGAAGACGGTCAAGCTTGTTGAGGAGATCTGCATTCAGGTCATAGTAGCACACGTCACCATAATCGATGATAGGAAAAATCAAGGTCTGCACAAGCATTGTCTTCGTACTCGATGGTAGCAGATTTTTCAACCGAAACAGAGCCCGCAACGTTCCTGTAACCTTCTGACTAACACTAGCCACTTGTGTACGCCAGTTCATAGTACTATCGATGCGCAAGCCCAGATCCTTTACATCGGTGCTAAATGGGACGATCGTACCGTCGAAACGAACTGGTGGCAAAGTTGCACTATCCACTTTAGCGATGCTTCGAGGACTCCCAATGATGATAGCCTGACATTTATTGGGGTTTGCTGCAACACCGAACCTATCGGACCAGGCTTTTATGTCTGTTAAATCCCTATTTAATAGATCGATAGCGGCAGATATTTCGTCGACTTTCCCTTGACAGTACAACTGCAAGTCATCTGCATACAGATGATACGAACACTGAAGTTCGGTAGTAATGATATTAATAAAAATAGAAAACAGAAGAGGAAAAAGGATACCGCCTTGAGGAACGCCAGCTTCCAAACCACACCAGCGAGATGAAGAATCTCCGACGTGAACCGACTGCTGACGCTCCTGAAGATAGGAAGAGAACCACTCCAGCGCTTCGGGAGAGACCATAATATAGGACAGAATGGCTAAGAGGATCTCGTGACTGACGGTATTAAAGGCGTTCGAGAAATCGACCAACACTAGTACAGTGACTTTGGTGTCTTCAAGTCCTGCCCTTATATCGCCAGTCACTTTAAGGAGGGCGGTAACAGTGCTATGCCCCGGTCTGAATCCAGATTGCAAAGGGCTTATGAGTGAATTATACCTCACAAAACTGGAGAGTTGTTTGTGGACACAGGCCTCAAGCACTTTGGATAGGAAAGGAAGGATAGAAATTGGGCAGAAATGGGTTGGAAGAGTAGGATTGGAAACTTTGGGTAGTGGACGAACATAGGCTCTACGCCATAAGGAGGGAAAAACTCCGGAATACAGGGAAAAATTTACAATGTGGGAGATAGCAGGTAGGAGGTGATCGAGGATCGTAATGATCATAACACGAGAGATGTTATCACATCCTACCGCCTTGAATTTGATGGAAAGAATGATTTTTTTGATCTCTTCCGGTTCAGCTGGAATAAAACGAAAAGGATTAATTTGAGGACGCGTTAGACCACAGATATGAGACAGGGTTTGTAGTTTAGTCAGATGATCCAAGGTAGGCACAGTGGAGAAATGACGGTTAAGATCATCTAAGTCAATAGAATTTGGAAGGTCTAAATGTTGCGGTTTGCCGATACCTAGTGTTCCAAGGAATTTCAAAATATCGGCAGAAGAGGAAGAAGAAATATTTTTGAGAATATGGCGGCGTTTAGCATTGCGTATCATCTGGTTACATTTATTTCTTGAAGACTTAAATAGAATCCAGCTCTCATCAGTACGATCCTTTTTATGCTTGCGAAATGCGCGGTCCCTGCGTCGCATAGCCATCTGTATTTTTTTTTGTCATCCACGGTGCAGGAGGACGTTTCAATTTTACCTTTCTGATAGGGGCGTGGATGTTGTAAAGATTGACCACAATATCATTAAAAATCAATACCTTGTCGTCAACTGAAGAGGCCTCCGTCATACGCTCCCAATCAACCATAGATGCATCCTTATTGAGTTTTTCCACATCCATCCCCGCAAAACAACGCCTGTACAGAACCTTGGGTTTAGGTTTAGGAGGTTTAAGGATATAGGAAAGGAAAATCATGTCGTGATGAGAGAAACCAGGAGCGTCGTGTTGACAGTGGAAAGAGACGAGGGAGGGATTTGAGGTGAGGATCAAGTCAAGCCAAGTGTCATCACCCGCAGTGTTATGGTGAGTGGGTTGGAGCGGCAATACATGCAAACTCGCTGACTCTACAAGATGGAGGAGCTTACGGGACCGAGGGGAGTTTTGGGCAAGGAGATTTGTGTTGAAGTCACCCATTATGATGTGATGTGCATACTCTGAACCCACCGATTCAAGTACTGATTCGAATTCAGTGAAGTAATCAACAGCGGGAGGACAGTAGACAACACCAACAATGGTTTTGGCTCCACTGACGCTAACCTCGAGGAAAAGGAATTCAGCTGAGGCAGAATAGTTGGAAGAGGAAGAAGCTATTACTTTGTAAGAAAATTCACTTCGGAGATATATGGCCACACCTCCCCCTCCCCTACCAATCCGATCATTTCGTATAAGAACGAAACCAGTGAGAGGGTATGTGGTGGACAGGAGATGTGGTTTGAGCCATGTTTCAGATACCAGGATGGCATGAACGTTGCTGTTATTAACCTTTTGACGTGCGTAATTAGAGACACAATAGTAAGACAATGGCTTGCGGGCGCCGGCTTCCGCCTGGACGTTAATGAATTAAATGTGTTGTACAACTCGCTGTAGTGACTGGCAACGCTTTGACCGTTAATATGACACACATTCAGCAACCGACTAGACTCATCACCAAAGCTACGAAGCACGAAGTCACCAAGCATGTCACCGAGAGAACAATAACTTGTGTCGCTTGAAGAGGCAGCAGATTCATTAGCAGAAAAGAAAGACTCATTGTCTGACATAAATAGAAGTTAAAAAAGAAAAAAAAGAAAAAAATAAACCAAAGACTACAGTTACTAAACACAGGACAACTAAAGCTTTGCACCACCTGCCAGCTAAACTAACACTAATACAATAAATTATAAAAACATAATACAGCTACTTAAACAAAAAGAAACAAGAAGCCGATAGAAAACCAATTTCACAACCTCGATCAAATAGTTTCTGAACGAGTGCTGAGAATGTCAATACGTTTACGTCAGTCTGACTTTGACAACTTTACTGAAAATGAACATAAAAAGTGTTGACAGTTGTGGGTATTGAATAAACTAACAAGATAAATAACAAATACAAATCCATAATTAAAACAGGCACAGGTAAATAGTTGGGACTACAATACAAAAGAGGAATAACTATGAGACGGGAACACAACACAACGGTTAGTATCGACTTGAGTTCGAATTAATGATAAGACATTCACAACAACAAAAAAGATGAAACTATTTACGGTGTTTCAGGTTCCCGGCAGCGTCCGCACTCCTACCACTCGTGGATGGAATCGTGGCCTTCGGGTACTTAAGTACTAAGGGTTTCAGCTCATCTGTGGAAGTTAACCTGTGCCGACTTCCGTCAGGGGCCTTGATGTGGATGACGCCGTCTTGAGTCCAGCACGACCGCATGCCAAAGTGCTCACGCGCCTTAGCAAAGACAGACTGCCTCGCCCTGGTCAAGAATTCCTTGATTGATACATTGGAGCCTTTTAGTCCTGTTTTTGCCTTCCAAACCGAAGCCCTGATGTTCACACTGGTGAACCTTACAAGAATGGGCCTGTGATGCTCGTTGCTGGGGGCCCCAAGTCTGTGACAGGCTTTTATAGATGAATCTGTAAGAGTCTTGAGGGCAAGCTTTGTACGGAGCAACGCAATCTTCGTTCTCCACTTCAGCCAGTCCCTGGAAAACCAGTGCTTTCCGTCGGTGCCTGGTTTCCAAACCATCTATTTGTTTGGCACACTCATAGATTTGGCTTCGTAGTAGTCCAAGCATGGAAAATATGAGCTCCCGGAATGTGCGAAACTCGTCGGCTATCTTTGCCACTGTGGTTGCTTTAGCAGGTCCGGCACTCTGGATCTGAGTTTCTAGCTCACCCATTTTCTTCAAGAAATTCTCCTCAAGGGTCTTCTGGGCAGCAAGAACCTCCGCAAACTGAGACATTGTGTTTTTGATGTGCTGATTAATGACAGTGCAGTGATCAGCTGGCAGGTGGTGTTTACCTAGTGTTTATATTTACATAAAAGTGCAACAAACGTGAGTACTATGATTAGAACTGATGTATACTAAGAAAAATTATAAATTAATCAGGATTTTACTGTAAATATATTATAAATAAAATTCCGAAAAAAAACCGACGTCTGTACTCTTTTAACACCTACCCGCGAATCCAACAGTCGCCCCTTGTGCTTAAGAGCATATTTTTTTATAGTTTTGCTGAAGCTGCTTAGTATTAGCCTGAAAATATGAACAAACGTATTTTTTATCATAATAATCAAAGTAAAGAAAATAGTAAAGGGTATCTGGGTTGTTGAGAAGTCTCACAAACTTACCTCTGAGATGCTGCTAGCGGCAGTCTCTGCATCCGGCATATTGGGTATAGGGCTAGGACTATTCGTTTGTTTTTCTGCATTAAGCTGAAAATCAAAAAACAAAATAATATTATTTTTTTTATTTTTTTTACTCGTGATTTATTTATTCATTTTATATACATTTAAATCTAATAATAACGTAATTAAAACTAACTTACAAAATAAAAATAAAAGCCCTAAAGTACTAAAAAAAGCAATCTGAAGTACGGCGTCGGAAAACTCCTCCACATCGCTGTCGACTGGTAATGTACCCAAAAGACTGGCGGCATTGCCACGCTGAATGGCAATGCTTATCCTTTGTCCGAAGTAAAAGCCAGCCCTTGGGTCACGCGAAGTGTCAACAAGGCGTTTTGAAAGTTCTTTAAATAATTTGTGAGCACTCGGACCCCACGATCCGAGAGTTTCAACCCCAAACGGCTCGAAAATATAACTACCAACAAGGTTATTATATTTCCGCCGCTTGAGGTTCTCTGCAGCCGCTGCGGCAGCACCGGCACAGCACGACGAGCTACGAAGATGAGATGGCGCAAGAGTATCGACACAAGTAGCGTCCCACACTAAAGGCCTACTATTAGTATAATATAAATGTAAATGTCAATGAGTGGTCTGGTCGTATTGTTTTGCAGCATCCCTTTTTTGGATTTCGTACCTCAAAAGAATAAAACGGAATCCTTATAGCATCACCTTGTTATCCGTCTGTCTGTCTGTCAAGACCCTTTATCTCGGGAACACAATTAGAGGTATCGAGTTGAAATTAAAACCATATACTCATATCTGCCGTCCCTTGAAGCTGTGAAAAAATTGAACTTCTAAGGTAATGAAAAAAAAGATACGGCCGTTTATATTGCTAAAAACGTACATACAGGAAAAGTTTTTAACCAGTGCGCAAATTTTGACATGATAAACTTGAATATATTTTAAAAAACACATATTTTTTATTTTGATATGACTGTGTTAATAGTAAAAAATAAAGTTATCGCTTACGAGACTTATTTACTTAGAAACTTATTTTATGGACAAGCCGCCGCGAGGGTCGAGCGCTGATCGGGGCGCTCGACCCGTGCGGATTGTAGGTAAAGTACGGCGGTGCGCGCGGGGTACGGTCACTGACCGCTATTTTAACAATTTCGAACTACTTTTTTAAGTTTAGGTTAGAAAGTTATTAGTAAATGTAATTCCCATTTTTCTTACTTACTTTCATAGGCTTAAGACCATCAAAATGCAGAAATTAAATTATAATAAACAATCTAAAATACATTCAAAGTATTCATAAACTTCGTAACATTTAGAACGTTCAATTTAAATATTTTTATTTTAGTATGCAAATCTGATGAATTAAAATATGATATATAATATATTTTTTTTTTAAATCATAGAACAAAATTGTTGTTTATGATGTTCTTAACATAGTCCTGAGAGGTTGCCAGTGTTTTACAAATAACCCTGTATACACATATTTACGCTACCCAAATATACAGCTGTACTACAGTTAATAAAGCAATTATCGGAGGCCTCACCATGACAAGTTAAAATGTCAGTTGTGTGAGCGAGAAAGAGGTATGGAGCTATACATACACCCTATGTAGCTCCATCCCTTTAACAGTTCAGTTTAGGTCTTAAAATGGATCGCGTCAAGAGCTCGTGGTAGAGCCTCAGGTGTTCAAAAGAAAAAACATATTATGAAACTAGCTGAACTTATAACATGGATATTAAAACTAAGTGAACGAAAATTAAACCTGTGTTTATAGAAAGCCAATTTGCACTTCCCGCTTGACTAGTAGTAAACTATTCACTCTTGACATAAACACTATAACGCTATCATGAAAAACAGACCACGGCAGGAAAAACTCCTTAGTCGTACGAACATTGAATGTATTCCCAAAACGGTTTTGTGCGTTAGTCTTTACCTATTATTTTATTAGTAACGGACTTTGAATTTTTAGTTACCTTCGCGGGAAGACCGCCTCCAATAATTTCCTTGTAGCGGAAGTATGCGAGTCCCAGTCAATTGTTCTAAGCAATCTGGCTTGCACCCGAGCGTTGCCATTTCCAATTGGCACCTGGAAAAACATGGTGATTGAGTAATAATTACTTCAATTGGCGAGACAAAAACTTTATCGTCCTACTAATTACAAGTTTCCTTTCTTTCATTAGGGAATATTGAATACATTATGAAATCGAATGAAAATATTGATTACAGCGAACCACCACGCACTTTACTCAGTTGTTGATGATTACCCAACAGTAGCAAGTAACGAATCTTGTCGGCCATACTGCGCAATAAATCCATCGTTACGAATCTATAGATTCGTATAGTTGCATTTCGTGTCCATGGAATCTTTGCCCACTCCAGGTTGCTTGGAATGGTCTAGGAATACTATGAGGCTGCCAATTGTACATCTATAGTTCAAGTTTATTGAATACAATATAGGTATTGTCTTTGTGAACCATATTCAAATGATTAGAGATAGGTACTTGAATACGAAATTCAAAATAAATACTATCACATCATTCTCGGCATTTTTTGGAATTTGTGCTGGCATGCTGCGGACACGCAGCGTGTAGGGACTTACTTTCTGTTCAGCTTTCAGAATGAGTCTATGCACTTGTTGCTCTCCACTATTAATTTCTACCTCTTCTGTACCAACGTTTTCATACTCATTCATCATTCATCATCATCATTTGGTTAACCTACATTCTGTTTAGTAGGTTTGTTAATTAAGACTATTGATAAAAGCGCCATCAATCCTTTGCGAAAAATTTTCGCGTTTACTTCCAACTTTTCGACTTGAGCTGGTGAGAAATTTACAGTTTTACATCTGCGTCTTGCGTTATTTGCATTCAATGAGCCTGGTATTTGTTTGCCAGTTGATTGTTGACTTTTGGGCTTGGTATATTTTTTTATAGATTTGCTGAAGCTCCTCTTTTTGGTACTCTTCGTATTAGAATTAGTCTGAAAATATGAACAGAATTATTTTTTATCATGTTAATTAAAGTAAAGAAAATAGTAAAGGGTGTGTGGGTTGTTGAGAAAGTTCCAAACTTACCTCTGAGAAGCTGCCGCTGACCGCATCCAGCACATTAAGTACAGAGCTATGAGTACTCGTATGTTGTTCTGAAATTATATTATAATATAAAATAAGATAAATATTACTATTTCTTATTACATCTAGCGTCTGGTACTGTGATCTTAAACTGATTATTGATTACATAATGCAAGAAACATCGGTTAAAAATGTTTCACAAATTCCTTATATCATTAACAATTACAAAAACTGCTTTCCTGAAATCCTTCTCCTGAATTGTAAGACAGGATCAAGATTTCAAAGAGTTTTTCAAAGGAAAAGAAATTGATTCGTAGTGATAGTGAGGAACATTAATAGACACCAAGAAGTAATTTCGAATGATGTAGTTTGACTTCAAGAAAGAGGTGGTGGTGGCTGTGCACATTGACAACGGAGAAGGGAGTATGTGCACGAATATAATTATATGGCAACACCGCCTCCACCATCAACGACCCGATCATTTCTTATCAGTACAAAGCCAGGACTCGAAAATAAGAATAGCTTGAACGTTTTAACGATCAAAACTTGCCAGCATATCGTAGTGTGCTGAAATACTCTGAGCGATAATAAACTGCCCTTTATGACTATCTGCAAGAGACGGAATAATCACGGAACGGTCATCGTTACTTGTTAAAGATAAAAAAAAAACTATTACTATCGCTGCTGTTATCGAAAGACTTAAATAACATAAAAAAAACATATAGAATCCCATCTAAAATACTGTTATAAAATAAATACACTTCTGGACACATCTATTGGCCCACCTTAGAGTTTAGGTTTCGATGGCCCCTACCAAAATATGATTGCTAGATTGAACAAAAACTGTTGATGCAGTTTTAAACCTGATACATTTTACCATCTTTTTCGATCGTATTGTTTTAAATTTGAATTCAGAATACCATACGACATGGAGTTACGCCTAACAAGTCGGATATGCGCCTTGTTAAAGGCAATTGATTTTTTAATAAAAAACATGTTTTATCAAATAAAGGTTTAATTTATCCATGGGCATCTACCACAGCTCTCATACGATTAGGCATAGAGTTTATCAACCGCTCTATGAAATTTTGAGGGATCATCTCCCATTCCTCTTCTATGGCAGTTTTCAACTCCTGCATCGTCTGGGCAACTGGCTGACGAGCCCTAACACGTCTTTTTAGCTCGTCCCACATGTGCTCAATGGGGTTCATGTCTGGGCTTCTGGCTGGCCAGTCCATAACTGTGATGTTCACATCCCGAAGATATTCCCTGACGATGCCGGCCGCATGGGATCTAGCATTATCATGCATGTAACGACATCTATGGCGTCACATAAGAACTAATCCTGCATCGCGCAATCAAAGTTCTCCGCGCGATTAGAACATATAGAACAGCCCGAAATCATCTACCGGGCAATAGCCCACCAGACATAACATCCCGTCTGGCCGGAGGATCCTCCCTTTTCAACGGAGGTTTGTGGAACTTTACTCTCTGTTCCGCATACCTCCAAACTGGTGACCCTCGACAAAGAACGTCAGCGCAGCCTTCGTGCAGCTACTACTTCGTGACGTCATCATCACTTCCTCAAGCTTTCGAGCAGCGAGCCATACAGCCAGCACCCACGGCTTTAAAGGGTATCCTGACCACCAGCATGCCTACCTGGTCATACCTGGTCATCACCCTCAGCCTCATCAGCGACCTTGGCTAATCACACCGCACCTTCGGCCAGTCACATGAAGAGCTATGAAGAATCTCTCCTGGTCGACGCAAGCAGTCAAGCCACTACATCGCACAGCACCGCTCCGACTCACTGGAGCCAGCAGCACTACTCCGACTCACTGGAGCCTGCAGCATCATCGCGACTCACTGGGACATCATCACCCCGACTCACTGGGATAGCACAACCCCGACTCACTGGGGCATCACCGCAGACAGTTCCGACTCACCGAGAACTATGCGGCATTTGGTTCCGACCCACTGGAACCAACCTACCACTGGCCTGGCACGCATCAAGAAGCATCAAGAACCATCGATCTCCGATCTCCGGAGGGGAGTGATGTAGCGACATCTATGGCGTCACATAAGAACTAATCCTGCATCGCGCAATCAAAGTTCTCCGCGCGATTAGAACATATAGAACAGCCCGAAATCATCTACCGGGCAATAGCCCACCAGACAACATCCCGTCTGGCCGGAGGATCCTCCCTTTTCAACGGAGGTTTGTGGAACTTTACTCTCTGTTCCGCATACCTCCAAATGCATAAAAAGAAAATTTGGGCCCACATAGTCCGCGTATTATGGTATCACGTGATGTTCTAAGCACTCACGAATGTACCTTTCAGCATTTAATGTTGGCAGCCGTGGTCCTGTAACAACCTCAAGTTGAGTTTTGCCGCTCGCGGATATACCGCCTCAGACAGTCCATGAGCCACCGCCATAAGCAACCCTCTCTTCAAAGCAGCGAAACGCTCTCCCTTACGTCGGTAGACCTTCTTCCTTCCATCATTGCCATGTAACACAATTTTAGACTCATCAGAAAAGAGTACACGGCTCCAATCTTGCTGTGTCCAATTTAAATGACTGCGTGCGAAATGTAGGCGCGCTGTTCAGTGGGCTCGCGTTAGTTTGGGCCCATTAGCTGGCTTGTGTGGTACCATATCGCGTTCTTTTAACCTTCTCCGATCAGTTCGAGCGCTCACAGATACTCCGTAGAAGTCGCGAAGTTGGTTTTGTATCTCAATGGAGGTAAGGTGACGATTTCTCAAGCTGGTCGTCACGATGAATTGATCCTGCCTTTCAGTTGTGACCCGAGATCGTGGCCTTCCTTGGCGACGAACAAAGCCGCCGTCTCTAGGTACCTCCGATAAACATTTCGGACCGCAGATCGACTTAAATTAAGTTGAGCACTCACGTTTCTTTGGCTGTGTCCGGCCTGAATAAGTGCCACAGCTTGGGCGGCGACTTCAGGTGTTAAGAATAAGTAATGTTTGTTGCAAAACCAAAGATATCAATCACTTTTTCAAGAATTAAATCCAAGTAAACCAATAAAACCAAGTTTTCTTAGTATTCGATTGTATGATATCAACAAACAGGCTCCAAATTGTCTTTTGTTTCTTTAAATTCTGTGTTCGAAATTCAAAAAAAGACTATTGAATGAAATTGTGAATGTGCCAGGTTCAAAACTGCATAAAAACTTTTTGCACGACCTAATATAAAATTTTAGCTAGGACCAAACGAAACTGAAAATACAAGGTGGGCCAATAGATGTGTCCAGAAGTGTAATAATACCTCTTTCTTTCTAATCCACGGTTCACCTACATTCTGTTTAATACGTTTGTCATACAATGAAACTCGCCATGAATATTTGGTACAATAGTACCATATGTTTCTCCAACTGTTCGATTCGAAATACTGAGACATATACTAAATTAGATCTGCGTCTTGATTTATTTGCCTCCATGTAGCGTGGTACTTGTTTTCGGGTTGATTGTCGCCCCTTGTGCTTAAGAGCATATTTTTTTATAGTTTTGCTGAAGCTGCTCGCTCTGGTACTCTAAGTATTAGTATTAGCCTGAAAATATGAACAAACGTATTTTTTATCATAATAATCAAAGTAAAGAAAATAGTAAAGGGTATCTGGGTTGTTGAGAAGTCTCACAAACTTACCTCTGAGATGCTGCTAGCGGCAGGGTGGATCTCCAGAAAATATTATTTTTGACTAAATTTTGTGGATTCTTGAAAACCTGCGTGCATCGCTAATATTTTTTAATAGTATTAATAGGCATGTTCAGATTACAAGTTTTTTATGAGATTTACCCCAGATAAACAAGAATTTAAAGAGATATTAATATATTGTTTTTAACCATTGTTGAGGATAATGATTTAATGTGAGAAAAATGATTTTTCAAGCTTAGGAAAATGACGATATGTTGAGGACAATGATAATTTTCATGAATTTAGTTTTGTACTTCTGTAAACGACGAAGGTAAATGAAAATAAAAAGAATTAAGTATCTAAATGATATTTTTATTTGGTTTAAAGTATCACAAATCAACTCATATAAACGAACGTCAAAATAAGTCCAACAAAAACCAACTTCTAAGACTTCTAAAAACATGATTGCTTTATTCAGATAGATTATGTAAATTAAAAGTATCAAAATCAACAGTCGAATATCAAAATATTAAAAGTTAATCGCCGTAGGATCGTAAAAACTGTTAGTACATAACCAGACTATAACGAACTATAAACTCACGGTTTTCACAATCATACGGTGACTGAATTATACAAGTCTAACAAAAATAAATTAAACATAGGTCATTGATTAATTTTTCATTTACACAATATTAATACTTATTAACAATTTTAAATTTTTTAACAATTTATAGCCTCATTTATGGTTATAAAACAAAACAAGAAATAAATTAAAGGGTAACAATTCTAATTCATACCCTAGAAAAGAACGGAGGACACGGTGGAGGTGTGCCCCGCTTGGGCAGAGCAACGCCGTGTCCTCGTGGGGGCGATCGGCGGCGGCGATCTCTCGTGCCGGGCCTTGGTACAGGCCAAAAAAAAATTTAAAAAAGGCCTTTTTAAAAATTTTGTTGTGAGGAAGTAGATGGTACAGGGGAATTAAATTTGTTAAAGATTATATCAGAGAGAACCACTATACGATTTTTCTTTGCTTTATCAGGCTTAAAGGAAGGAGCATTTTCATCTTGTAAGCCAATCACTTTTTCTATAAACCCAATATGTTTTCCATGAATACAAATTTCTGAAGCTTCACAATCAAAACAACTCATATTGCGTACGGTTGTTCTCGATGTAGATTTCTCCCAAAGAACTTGGTACACAGAAAAGGTGCCCCTAAATGGTTTTAATTTTTTGGGAACTAAGCTGTCTCTAAATAAAATATCCTCTCTTCCTATTTTTTTCACTATTATATTAAAGTTATCATTTTCTATGTAAGTTTTGATCAAATCGTAAAATTGTTCAAAAGTCCCTAAATCTTTCCCAAAAGTTACCATACGATCTGCAGTCCTTTTTAGAGTTGCTCCAACTCCATCAGGAGCACCTTTTCCGTGTCCGGATTCTGAATAATTCCACGTTACTCTTTTTAGCTGTGAGAAGTCTTTACAAAGTTGAGTAATAAAATAAAATATATACTTGTTTCTGTATTGAGAAGATGGCGAGTCTGACAAAAAATGGATAGTGTCAATAATTTGGGGTTCAGATTAAATACCTCTTCAATCAATGGTATCAAGTGGGCCCACACGGCTGGAGCGTCATGCCGCAAACAATCACTTATTGTGCACATAGATTTCGGAGTAATTTGTCCAGTTGAAAAACTGTGAGTGTAAATAACAGCGGTATGTAAAGACAGTTGTTGCCTGCTGGCCCCGAAATGAAATGACTGAACTTCTACTCCATATTTTAGGGAATAATTTTCCGAAAAATCAATGTGTACACATGCTTCATGTATATTAAGGTTTTCTTTTAAATTCTTCATTGCTTTGTACTGACTCACTATTTTGAAGGTATGATGACAAAATTTCTTTAAATCATCTTCAAATTTTACAATTGCATCTTTAGTACTTATGGTAATTTTCTTTTTCTCAGTGACTATCTGTTTTTTCTTTGTCCCATTCACAAGATTAATTTCATTAGTCACTCTTTTCCATTCATAAAAGGTACATACAGAGTTTTTAGAATCCACGTAATATTTAAGAGGATTCGATTTGCAAGCATCACATGTCCTTTGCAGGCAGTCTGTATTTCTCGAATCGCAGCATAGTTTAGAGAGCACCTGGTCATAAGTTTTTTCACGTATTACTGAAATTTTGTGCAAAGCCTCAATTAATAATTTTATGTTTTCATGAATTTGACATTCGCACGTGTCTCTATTACATTTTTTAGGAAAAGTGACCCAAAACGGCCGCAGTTTACAAAAGAACGAGTAACTTACTCTGATCTTCGTCTCAAACAAAAATTTTTGGTATAAATCTTTCAATGGCAAGCATAAGTACCGTTTTTGCATTTGTATCTTATTTTTTGTAATATATTGTTTCTTACCAGCACATTGTACGCTGTTCGCATCTTGCAAATAAAATTTTTTTATGGTTTCAATCACTGCCACTTTCTTATTTTTTGAATTAGTTTCTAATTGGTTTCTATTATCTGCGGTAATAGCACATGCATTTGATTGTGATCCCAAGGAGTCTGCATTTGATTCTGTACCCAAGAAGTTCCTTTTTTTCATCTGACGGAAATCTATAAGTAGCTTCTGTAGTTTCTGTAACTTTTTTGCTTGTGCCTTATTTTTTTTCTTATAAGTTATGAGAAGTCTTAAAAGCCGCTTTCTTTTTTTTGACTCTTCATATCTAACTTTTTTAATTTCTGATTGAATAGCTGCACGATTTACTTTTAAAGGGTCTTCTTTATTAACGAAACTTGTATCTGAAGAATTACTCGCACCTTGATCACTAGCAACTGCTTTTACTTGAACTGCTTCAAATGTTGGTGGTTTTCCTTCCTTTTTTCTTTGTCTGTACCTTAAAATAAAATTATCACTATTATAATATTGTTACCTAACAGTTGTGCTAAAAACTAATGGTATAAATATACTGAATCACAAATTAGCTAACGAAACTTATTTACCTCTTAGAATTTTCCTTCCACTTTTTGCGTTGTTCTTTAATAGCGCGAGGGCTTTTTGCTGAATTATTTTCTGCTTTCTTTTTTAAGTATTTCTGTCTCCTTTTTTCTTTTTCTACAGCTAGCAATTCGGGATCATTGTTTATTTCTGCATACCGTCGCTTTTGACATAGTCTTTGTTTAATTAGTCTATCTTCTCTGCTTTTTTTTGATTTAGGTGGCATCTTTTTAACTTAATAAACTTATAGATGCTTAAAAATATATTCTGTCTTGGCTCAGTCTTCTATTAATCTAGAAAAAAAAAATCGGTTATCGGATTGTATTGCGCTCCCTATTTTCAAAAGTACTCTGAAATGTAACCTACGTCTGTGCCTACGTCCATTTCAGAAATACTAATAGGTTATTTCTGCATTTAATGTACCTCTAATAAGTATGAGTTTACTAATTAATGAAAGAAAAAATATTAGTATTATTATTAATACTTACCAGTATTAAACACTTTTAAAGTTTTCTTGATCCAAAGTAATATAATTATAATATGATGACAATTAATTATACTTAACCTGGAATTTAAAGGAGCAGTATTATTTTGCAGGAAATTTATTTCATACTTAAGTAGGCATCTAATCTGCAACAACGAGGTACCTCTTTAATACTACTGCCTATTACCCTACAGACTACTCTACACGAAAGTCATGCACTTCATAAATATTTCACTGAGCGTAAATAGTACCAACATTTTGAAAAGGATCACAGGGACCATTTGTGCCTGTTATCCATAAGGATGTTTCCATCATCATTTATTAATTCCTCAAATAAACTGAACAGCTGCCCCTGCTTTGAAATATATACTTCATCGTATCTATGGCTGTTGTTTGTGTCATATATATTAAAAATCTTTAAGTCTACACTATCTTCACATAAGGCTTTGCATTGGGAACCTTCATATGTAGCATATATAACATCAAAATCTTCCAATATATACAAAAATCGTCTATCATCAACAATATGACGATTTATATAAATTATTAAAATGTAATACTTGAGCTCCATGATAGTATTAATTATTCAATTACAGAAACCAGAAGAGAAAAGACCTTAAACAAATGAATATATTACAAACTCCCGTCATTATCCTCAACATGTGTCATTATCATTCCACATAATATCATTATTCTCAACGTGCGTCATTATCCTGGCAGTACAAATTCAGGACAATGACGTTCAGAAAAATGATGAATCGGAAAAAATCTTGTACAAACATGTTTTGCGCATGTAGTATTTCAAAAAACGTTTTACAATTGCGTATATACACAAAACCTTCACACGTTTTTGCTAAATGAATAGAGGTAACAATAGAATTTGACGGATAAACAAATGAAAATGTAAATGACGTTTACAATGAAACTTTTTGGAGAATGAATTTCAAAGCCTTACCTGCAACAAACGAGTGCGTGTATCTTCACCAAACCACGTCGTCCGACTGTGGTGCGGGGAGGTCTGTTCGCCCAGCCACGAGTTTCCCCCCCTCCCGTCTCTTACTCGACATAATATTGAAATCAAACATAGCGCAGGACAATGACGCGTATTTTTTGAACATGAGTTTTTTATTTATTAACGTAGCGGGCATTGGTAATTTTATCAAGAATATAAAGATTGATTATGTATAATTACAGCACCCAACAGCAAATAGCTCCATGAAGTCACAATTTTTTATATCATCAAAATATAGACCGCGTCGTGCCGAGGCGACACGTGAAAAAGTGGCAATTTTATTGGGTTTTTTTAAATATTTTTTTTATTATTAATTTTTTACAGTCGTGGTTTAGAGCAACATTTTCGTTGATTCTTTTACTATTAAAAGTAACACTATTTTTTAAAATACGTACACGCGTTCTCAAGAAATTTTCAAAGACATGAATTTGGAGCCTCTCAAATATTCACCCGGCAGTCTCTGCATCCGGCATATTGGGTATAGGGCTAGGACTATTCGTTTGTTTTTCTGCATTAAGCTGAAAATCAAAAAACAAAATAATATTAGTATATTTTTTTTTTTACTCGTGATTTATTTATTCATTTTATATACATTTAAATCTAATAATAACGTAATTAAAACTAACTTACAAAATAAAAATAAAAGCCCTAAAGTACTAAAAAAAGCAATCTGAAGTACGGCGTCGGAAAACTCCTCCACATCGCTGTCGACTGGTAATGTACCCAAAAGACTGGCGGCATTGCCACGCTGAATGGCAATGCTTATCCTTTGTCCGAAGTAAAAGCCAGCCCTTGGGTCACGCGAAGTGTCAACAAGGCGTTTTGAAAGTTCTTTAAATAATTTGTGAGCACTCGGACCCCACGATCCGAGAGTTTCAACCCCAAACGGCTCGAAAATATAACTACCAACAAGGTTATTATATTTCCGCCGCTTGAGGTTCTCTGCAGCCGCTGCGGCAGCACCGGCACAGCACGACGAGCTAGGAAGATGAGATGGCGCAAGAGTATCGACACAAGTAGCGTCCCACACTAAAGGCCTACTATTAGTATAATATAAATGTAAATGTCAATGAGTGGTCTGGTCGTATTGTTTTGCAGCATCCCTTTTTTGGATTCCGTACCTCAAAAGAATAAAACGGAATCCTTATAGCATCACCTTGTTATCCGTCTGTCTGTCTGTCAAGACCCTTTATCTCGGGAACACAATTAGAGGTATCGAGTTGAAATTAAAACCATATACATCATATCTGCGGTCCCTTGAAGCTGTGAAAAAATTGAACTTCTAAGGTAATGAAAAAAAAGATACGGCCGTTTATATTGCTAAAAACGTACATACAGGAAAAGTTTTTAACCAGTGCGCAAATTTTGACATGATAAACTTGAATATATTTTAATAAACACATATTTTTTATTTTGATATGACGGTGTTAATAGTAAAAAATAAAGTTATCGCTTACGAGACTTATTTACTTAGAAACTTATTTTATGGACAAGCCGCCGCGAGGGTCGAGCGCCGGTCAGCTGATCGGGGCGCTCGACCCGTGCGGATTGTAGGTAAAGTACGGCGGTGCGCGCGGGGTACGGTCACTGACCGCTATTTTAACAATTTCGAACTACTTTTTTAAGTTTAGGTTAGAAAGTTATTAGTAAATGTAATTCCCATTTTTCTTTCTTACTTTCATAGGCTTAAGACCATCAAAATGCAGAAAATAAATTATAATAAACAATCTAAAATACATTCAAATTAAATCACTTAAGTATGTTAGGTACTTACACTTGGGGTATTTAAAAAATAGACATCAACTACTTATTTACAATAATATCCAAACAAAAAAAAACTATTGTTGAACTGGAACACACGTATTGTTCGAAGTAACTTCCTTTTTTCAGACATAAACATGCACGTTTAAATTTTGCATTAACTTTGTTTAGGACATTATTATCACTTCATTAAAATCGGAATTTATTTTCTGTTTCAAGTCATCTAGGCTCTTCATACACCCAGAGTTTCACTTCTTCGCAGAGAATAAAATTACAGGGACTGAGATCTGGGGACCTAGCCGGCCATGGTAACACACACGGGCCACACGGGGCTACATAAACGAGACCGATAAAACACGAGTACGTGTCATACGCGCGCGAAGGCGAAACGAAGCGGACATCCGCATACGACTTCCGTGTGTGACGTACTGGGTCGCCGGGCGCTGGCGCTCGATCAAACGCCAGCGCCGCCGCCGCCTCCCCTGCCGCCCCCCCGCCTGCAACCTCCACTCAACCCGCCACGCCGCCGCCACGGTAATATTTACCGTGCCGCCGCGCCGCCGCGCGCTCGTCGGTATTCATTCATAATACTACGATTAAATTGTGTACATGTTTTGCTTATTTCAAACTTGGACAAGGTAGAAAAATGAGAAAAAAAAGTTATGAACCAAAAATGGAAATGTGGACCACCAAAAAAAAGAAAAGATGAAGATGGATGATGATGGTGTTGTTGTTTAAGATTATTGTATGTGAATGAGTATTGCGTCCAACCAGGGACGCTTCCCTATGTTTCCTACGCAGAACAGGCTTAAGGATTATGAATTGGTTTGGAGGTAAGCGGAACAGAGTGTAAAGTCCCGCAAACCTCCGTTGAAAAGGGAGGATCCTCCGACCAGACGGGATGATATGTCTGGCGGGCTACTGCCCAATAGATGATTTCGGGCTGTTCTATATGTTCTAATCGCGCGGAGAACTTTGATTGCGCGATGCAGGATTAGTTCTTATGTGACGCCATAGATGTCGCTACATCATTCCCCTCCGGAGATCGGAGATCGATGGTTCTTGATGCTTCTTGATGCGTGCCAGGCCAGTGGTAGGTTGGTTCCAGTGGGTCGGAACCGAATCTCGCATAGTTCTCGGTGAGTTGGAACTGTCTGCGGTGATGCCCCAGTGAGTCGGGGTGGTGCTGTCCCAGCGAGTCGGGATGATGCTGCAGGCTCCAGTGAGTCGGAGTAGTGCTGCTAGCTCCAGTGAGTCGAAGCGGTGCTGTGCGACGTAGTGGCTAGACTGCTTGCGTCGACCAGGAGAGGTTCTTCTTGGCTCTTCATGTGACTGGCCGAAGGTGCAGTGTGCTTCGCCAAGGTCGCTGATGAGGCTAAGGGTGATGACCAGGTAAGACCAGGTAGGCATGCTGGTGGTCAGGATACCCTTTAAAGTCGTGGGTGCTGGCTGTAAGGCTCGCTGCTCGAAAGCTTGAGGAAGTGATGATGACGTCACGAAGTAGTAGCTGCACGAAGGCTGCGCTGACGTTCATTGTCGAGGGTCACCATTTTAGGGGTATGTGGAACAGAGAGTAAAGCCCCACATACCTCGTTTGAAAAGGGAGGATCCCCCAACCAGACGGGTGTTATGTCTGGTGGGCTACTGCCCAATAGATGATTTCGGGCTGTTCTATATGTTCTAATCGCGCGGAGAACTTTGATTTCGCGATGCAGGATTAGTTCTTATGTGACGCCATAGATGTCGCTACATTGGAAATTAGTCTGTACTCACAGGATGCTGGAAGCCAGGGGATCACCTCACTGCACAACTAGCAGTAGTATTTCACGATATTTTCAGGTTTCTTAAACCCCGCACGCGGGTTGACGTGCTTTTGAGTTCGAACTGTTGCTTCTTCCCTCCGCCGTCAGGTGGCGGTGTGATCCGTGTGCGATTGGCGGCGAATTCAAATAAGGAAGGACAGGATGGGACAAAGGAAATCATCCTAAAGCCGGTTCATATCCCCCCCCCCCCCCTTGAAATCAACTAGGGATTTCATAAGATAAGAAAGATGAAGTTCGAGACTTACGGCCCATGCAGATTTAGATATGTGTCCGTGTGGATATGATATACATTAAGTTTCTAAGATTAAGCTGAATTAATTTTCTATGCAAGATATAATTAAATAAATAATAATATATAGATAGATACTTGAAAAATGGTTGAGTATTTAAATGTTGGATAGAGATAATTAATTATTTTGTTCAATTGGATGAGGACAAATTTTGACGACAGGTCTTACAAGTAAGCCTTTAGATGTCTTGACTGTCACAACACGAATAATATCGTCTTTGCCCGGGTGGAGCTGGACGACGCGACCCAGTCTCCATTCGTTAGCGGGTAAGTTAGGTTCATAAATAGTTATATAATACAAGATCTTTCAATTTTGGCTGACTGTTGCCGTGTTTAAACCATTTCATTCGCTGTTGTAATGTATGCAGATAGTCCCTCTGCCAAGTGCGCCAAAAGCTCTGAGATAGGCGCTGCAAAAGCTGCCATCGAGTACGTAAGGTCTCATTGTCAGCATATACCGGTTCAGGTAGAGATACCAAAGGTCGCCCGATAAGGAAGTGACCAGCTGTAAGAGCGTCAACCTCGCCAGGATCGGAAGAGAGTTCCACTAAGGGTCTAGAGTTTAACATAGCTTCCACCTTCGTTAAGATAGTATAAAATTCTTCATAAGTCAAAATTTGTGATCCTATGATACGTTTGAGATGGTATTTTGTTGATTTTATCCCGCTCTCGAAGATGCCTCCGAAATGAGGACCGGAAGGAGGATTGAGCTTCCACGTGATACTTCGAGAAGCGAGTTGACTGGAAATACTATCGCTCTCGCGGTTTAGCATTTTGTTAACTACCGACAAATAACGTCTGGCACCCACGACGTTAGTACCACTATCTGTGACTATGGAGTGACAGAGCCCTCTCCGCGATACGAAACGATCTAAAGCCGCTATGAATGCTTCAGGTGTGAGCTCAGTAACAAGCTCGAGATGAACGGCCTTAGTGGCATGGCAGACTATTAGGCAAAGGTACGCTTTGTAAGTTTTAGCGTTACGACGTTTACTCTCTTTTATCATGAAAGGACCTCCGAAGTCGATGCCTACTGTTTGAAAACAGTGACCCAGTTGTAATCGAGAAGGTGGAAGGTCACCTTGTAAAGGTTGAAGTGACACAGGTTACTTCTAGGCAAGCGTGCTCCATCGTCGGCCACATCATCGCTTACCATCAGGTGAGATAGTGGTCAAACGCGAGCCTATCAATAATAAAAAAAAATAAAAAAAAATTAAAACAGGTCACACATTTAGATAGCCGTAATCTGATAAGATTTCTAATTCCGAGTATCCAAAATCGACGCATAATTAAAGATTGGAGTAGGCGTGGCTCACAATGAAGATAAGTTGTATGATAGTGGTCAATCAGAAGAGTACTTAACCGAGAAATCTTAGGAAGTAGGTATAGATGTTTGACGCGATCAGGTAACGATGCGTGCATGAGACGTCCCCCCACTCGCAAGATTCCGCGAGTGTCGAGAAAAGGAGAGAGTTTAGATAAATATTTGGGTAAAGGTTTCTTGGATGCTATTAAAGATATGACATCAGTAAAACTTTGATGTTCAACATACTTTGTTATGTGATCTAAAAATTGGCTTAATTCAGTGGCTGTCAGGTAAAGTAATAAGTTACGCCCTGAACGTTTAGCTTTCGCGTTGTGAATGAAACGGTAGATCCATGCAACCACTCTTTCGACTTGGGAAAGAGAGGAGTGGCGTTCCATGATAGAATCAAGCACCTCAGCTTCACGTGTCACACTAGCATCACACGCGCGTGATGCGGGCCTGAGTTCTGGTACGTTACCTGACACTTCTACTGCTGAAACAGGCCAGTTGAAGAGTTCGTTAGACAGCCACTGAGGACCAGACCACCAGATTTGAGAATCAGATAAAGATAAGCATGATAAACCACGACTACAGATGTCGGCTGGGTTGTCATGGGTAGAAACATGTCGCCAGTCAGTTGGCGCAGGACTGTCCTTTATTAGGACTACTCGGTCCGCAACGAAGGTCTTAAGTTTATGTGGCTCAGTATTTAACCATGACAATACAGTCGAGCTGTCTGTGAATAAGATGGATTTGTTCAAGATAAGTTTTGAACTAAGCAAGGATTGAATGCGATTTATTACTTTAGATAGTAATACAGCACTACAAAGCTCTAAGCGGTTGACAGTCAACACTTTTAGAGGTGCTACCTTGGACTTAGCGATTAAAAGATAAACGTGTACGTTATGAGAGGTAACGACACGAAGATAAACACAGCATCCATATGCTTTGGTGGATCCATCACTAAATCCGATGAGTTGAAATTCCTTAGATTGAGATGGTATAATCCTACGAGGGATTTTTATTAGTTTTAAGTTACGGAGATCGACTATAAAGTTTCGCCATTCTTGTGCTATGTCTCTCGGCACAGGTTCGTCCCATGAAAGATTAAGACGCCATAAATCTTGAAGGAGCAATTTGGCTTTTAAGATAAAAGGTGTGAGCCACCCTAGAGGATCGAAAATACGTGCGATGCTGGATAAGATAGAACGCTTGGTACGTTCAGCGTCCTCGATAGGGGACAGTGAGTAACCGAAACTGTCACTCACAGGATCATATTGGACTCTAAGTTTTTAAAGTTGCTTTTTCACTTTCTTCAGAAAAAAGTTTAGGTGATTGACAATGATCTGAAGGCAAGGTTTTAAGAAGAGATTGTGAATTGCTACTCCATTTTCGGAGCTCAAGTTGAGCACAACCTAACAAATTTATAAGTTGATCTTTGAGTTCTATGGGTTCGCGTACAGAGGGGGCGCCGGTCGTTATATCATCGACATATGTCTCGTGAAGAAGAGCGTCAGCTGCGTGTGGATATGCGGCGCCATGATCGGCAGCTAATTGGTGGAGGGTGCGGATAGCCAGATAAGGTGAACTACTAACTCTGTAGGTGAAAGTCGCAAGTTCGTACTCTTTAACTGGATCACTGGGAGATTCTCGCCATAGTATGTGTTGAAAGCTTCGATCCTCCGGCCTAATCAAAATTCTTCAATACATTTTTGAGATGTCACAAGTTAAAACTACTGTGTGTAATCTGAAGCCAGTTATGATATCTACAATATCGACTTGGAGCTTAGGGCCAGTAAGTACAATATCATTTAAAGATAGCAGCAGCGCAGCGCTGTGTTGGTGATGCCGTCCGCCCCAGGGGCCTTCCTCGGCCTCGTGGACAGGATGGCGCGTCTGACTGCGTTAGGCGAGAAGAAGATAGGGTCTTCCTCGGGAGCTATCGGCGAGGCGAAGTATTCTCCAAGGTGCCTCTCGACTGCTGCGACATGGTCTTGGTCAACAGTCGGGTTCGGCTGGAATTGACGCTCCAGGCACTCGGCAAAGATCTCCGCACGGTCTGCTGCGGAGTATCTTGGGGCCCCGTCGCTGTGTAAGAGCGGACGTACCGGAGCTGGGGTCTTCGTTAACTGCCGGCAAAGCCTATGGATTGCCGGCCAGTCTCCTTCCGTAGATGTGACGTGATCGTCCCAGCTCTCGGCGTTAAACGCTTGGAGCTTGGCTCTGACTCTCTCCGCGTGGCGGTTTAGGTGTGCCTTCTGCACAGGGCATCTCGATTGTTGCCACCGTTTGCGAAGGCGCCTGGTCTCAGCGACCAACTCCTGCAGGTGCTTCGGCAGGGGCCTGGTCAAAGGCGCGCTGGATGCAAACGGTGACCTCCTCCGCCAGACTGTGTACGTCCGCGGAAGAGACGACAGGCCAAGCTGGCGTGGTGGTCTCCATTACTTCCTGGAACTTTGTCCAGTCCGTTTTTCGACGTGGCGCTGGGGGCGAGAGTCGGGTCGGCATGTCTGCTAGGACGACGAGGACAGGTTGGTGGTCCGACAGCATCTCGTCGTCTAGGACTTGCTGGGTGATCTGGCAGTTCAGGCCCACGTGCACGGTGATGTCTAGCACATCCGGCGCATACTGGTAATTGTCCGGATAATGCGTCGGAGTTTCCGGACCAGACACCACGTACCCATGAGCCTGTGCGTCTGCGAAGAGTCGATTACCCCCGGAATTCGCTCGATTCGAATTCCACGCTGGGTGTTTACATTTGAGGTCGCCGGCCAGGAGAGTCGGCCGCGACGACTGGAGCATGAGTGCCCGCAGCTCTGCTATATCAAATTCGGCTGCGGGCGGAATGTAGGCCGCGAAGATATTTAGGTCCTCGCCGGCGAGATGGACCTGAACACCCAGCGCGTAGAGGGAGTTGAGGGGCGTCGGAGGAAGGGGTTGGTAGACGACTCTACGCCGCACTAGTACCGCCAGACCACGGTAGGTAATGCCGACTGCCGACTTCTCGTCCTGCCTGTAGATGAAATATCCCGGGAACCTGACTGTGTCGGCAGGCCCCAGGAGAGTTTCGCTGATCAGCGCCACGTCTATTTTTTGTTCCTTAAGGAGGAGGCGGAAGGGGGCGACCTTGCTCTTGAGGCCGCGGGCATTCCAATGGATGATCCTCAGAGACCTGGCCATCGGTGACCGGTAAGGATCTCGATTAGCTGAGGTAGGTCCCCGAGGACCACACCTATTGGGTCCCGCGACCCCATCATCCTCCCGACTAACCCCATTAGGTAGCGGAGGATCTGAGGGAGGCGGGCTCTCAGCAACTCAGTGCTCTCCTCCGAGATCAGTTGACTCGGAGGGCCTCTGCCTCGCTGCTGCTGCCGAATAGGGGCAGCACTTGCGTGTGCGGCCGCTTTGGGGGCGGCTCGGCTCGCCTCTGTGCGCTGCTCCTTCTTCCCCTTGTCGACAGCAGCAGGTGCTGCTCTTGAGGGGGCCCCTGCCCCAGAGGGGGCGGGGCGGTCGCCGCTTCGGTGTGAGAGGGAGGGGGCGGGGGCTTCTTCCCCTTCTTCTTCCCCCCCCCTTGGTCTTCCTCCGCCTCCCGGAGGGGACTTCTTGGCCTCTAATTGAGGTTGGCTGCCGCCATCAGGGACGCGCTTGGCGCCTCCTTCTCCTCGGCATTTACAGGCCCTTCTGTGGCAGTGTTGCGCTGGCGCTGCTGCCGGGAGATGGCGACAGTGCCCGCTCGCTTGTTCCTCAACTCATTGAGGAACACCGGACATCTGGAGTGGCACGCCGGGTGGTCGCCTGCGCAGTTTGCGCAGGTGGCCGGTTCCGTCCTCGGGCGTGGGCAGTCCTTTGCGGCGTGGTTCTCACCGCAACGCACGCATGCGAGCGGGCGATGGCACAGGTGGGAGCTGTGCCGGAACTTTTGGCACCTGTGGCATTGGGCGGGCCCTTTCTTGCCCCTCCACGCCTCGACTCGGACACCACGCATTAGGAGTAATTCCGTGGTGTCATATATTCTCCTCACGTCGGGCGTCCTCTTAAGCACGGCGTGGAATATGCAGCCAGGTCGTCCCTCGCGCGCCTTGATGTTGCGCACGAACTCTGGCTCATATCCCAGCCGGCTCAGCTCATCTTCGATCTCTGCCGGTTCCGTGTC
Organism: Mythimna impura; assembly: GCA_905147345.3. NCBI lineage: Eukaryota > Metazoa > Arthropoda > Insecta > Lepidoptera > Noctuidae > Mythimna > Mythimna impura. Next base: position 12,476,598 of record LR990365.1, on the reverse strand, counting down.
GGCAGAGAGTCCACGGATGGCCACCTTGAAACTGCGCTCCGCTGGGAGCGAGTAGGCGAACCAGGAAATGCCGCTTTCCCTTTCCAGGTCGGTGAGATACCGCTGGACCACCCTGTACTCCACCTCGCTTTCGGGGAGGAACCGAATGCCGCCTTGGTACGGGCGGGCATTCGGTGGAAAGCCCAGCAGCTTTTTCACCGCCCTAAAGTGGGCGGACCAGCCTGGCAGCCTCTCCACAATCAGCGGGGGGTAGCGGGCGGACTTCTTTTTGGCGGCAGGAATATTTCCTGACGCGGAAGGTGTGGGGGCCCTCGCGGATGGGGGGGCCTCGGTGTCCATCGGGTCCGGGTTGCCCCTCAGGCCCGAAGAGGTGGATGGCAGGGGAGAGGCCGGCGGCGAGCGCACCGCTTCGGCGAATGTGGGTGAACCCACTCCATCCCGCCTGCGCGGGGTGCGCTGAGGTAGGGGGGGGTCCTTACACGGACGCTTCGCCTCTTCGGGGGTCCTTACACGGACGCTTCGCCTCTTCGGCGGCCTCGTCGAAGGAGCTGCGGGGTCTGCGTTGTGGCCGAGCGTCAAGAGCAAACTCGTAACCAAAACTCGGGGTCTCCAGTAGTGGGGGTGGGGGGCCCTCGTCCGGTGAGCCGGGTCGCGTGAGCGTGTCGAACGACACGTCTCGGCGACCGACATGAGAGGAGGCCCCCGACGAAGCCGACATGTCCGACCCTTGACGGGAGGAACATGCGGACATGGCGACGGGGGAGTCCTGGGCGGAGCCCCTTGGTGGAGGTGGTGAGAAGAGTGGTGGCACTAACCTTTCCGCCGCAGCGGCCGAGCCCGCCAGCATGCGGCGGGTAGCCGGCGAAGCGGTGCGGCGTGCTGGGCCGGGCTGTGTCCTTGCTTTCGGCTCGGGGCCACGTTTTCCGGGAGGGATGCTGGTGAGTGATTTCGATGTCGCACCGGCACTGGACGACTCACTGGAGGTGGGCACAGGTGGGGCCCTGGTAGGCGCTGCGGAGCGCGCAGCCGGCGCGGAGGGCACAGCGGGTCGCGCGGGTGCGGCACTACGCGCGATGATATGCTCCCCCGGCGCAGCGGAGCGCACGGCAGGGGTGGGTGAACGCACAGATTGGTGGCGGCTAGGCTTCGCTAGGGGCCCTGGGGCCTGTATGGGCACTGGGCGGAAAGCGGAGGGACGAACCGGGACGGCCGATTGTCGGCTCGACGACGCTACCGACGAAACGCGCGCAGTCGTAGACAGCGCCGGCGGGGGACGAGCGGCTGTGGACAGCTTTGGCGGGTACCGAACGGTCGTGGACAGATCTGGCGGGGCGCCAGCGGCCGTAGACAGCTCTGGCGGGTCGCCAGCGGTCGCTTCCCTCTTCGTCTTGGAGGCGGGTGGGGCACCGGGCGTCGGACCCCCAATAAATGGGAGCGACAGCGTCCGGTCCCCCATCGGTCGATCCGGGGTTGGGGTCTCGGAGTCGTTTCCCAACGAACTCCGAGGTCCAGGCTTCTTGGGCGGCATAATGTCGCACAGTTCATTTAAAAACACACACGTTAAAATTCACTTTCACATTAAAATAGTTTTAAAAATTCATAATTAAAATTGGTTAAAAACACACTAGAATAAAACTTTGGCACGTTGCCTCCGCGACCACTACGGTGTGTATAGGCACACCGGGTAGCGACGGGGTGGCCTCCCCGTGTGCTCCCGTAAGTGCTAGCCGAGACCAGCACCTACGTCAACACACAAAGGGTTAGCCGACTAAAATAGGAGTGGTCCGTACGGGAACGAGGCGCGACTGTACTGCCTGGCAACGGAGCGAATCCCAGTGACTCCACGTGCCCCGGACATGCCATTATAAACGAGTCGCGGGCGGGGGAGTGCGGGGGTGGCTCCCCCGGCACCCCTCACGTCCCGCGCCCGCGCATACCCTCTGGTCATTCCGGGACACGGGGTATATAGCAAATATACCTCACGAACTCCCTCTATTCGCCCAATCATAACACAGTAAGCCTTTTCGTTACCTTATAAGGTAATGTCACTCTCAAAAATGCGCTCGCCCGTTTCCCTCCGAAATATGGGCGGGGCTTAAAGTCATTAAAGATGGCGTCTATACATAACAAAATAGAAGGGAATCGTTTTACACTACTCGCTTTCTTAACTTAGAAGGCAAGCGTGATCGTGTCTCCTCTACATTTCCCACCCCCTGTAAGAGGCTTCCACCGATTACATCTCTGTATTGGTAGGGAGTACGATCACCTTTACCACGGGCCGACGCAGGACCCCATGTTGGGTTCTTACATCTACGGTTCTAATTACATTGTCTTTCCCGTGATACACTTTGTACACTACACCTTTAGTCCATTGATTTCGCGGCCGGAGCTCATCGACTATAACTACAACGTCGCCCTCCTGGATCTTGGAGGCCCCTTCTGTCCATTTCTGGCGGACTTGGAGCGTCGGCAGGTACTCTCGCAGCCAGCGCCGCCAAAACATGTCCGCCAACGCGCTGACTCGTCGCCATTGACTGCGCGCGTTGACGTCTCGGGGCTGGCTGTCGTCGTACGGAGTGTCGCCCGATGCGGTTCCCAGGAGCAGATGGTTGGGTGTCAGCACCACCGGGTACTCGCTGTCGCTCGACACGTAGCAGAGTGGCCGGCTGTTAATCACCAGCTCGGCCTCGGCGAGCAGCGTAAGCAGGATCTCTTCTCGCGGTGCCCTCTCATGCAGCGTGGCTCGTAGTGCGGTCTTCACAGAGCGCACCAGTCGCTCCCAGCACCCTCCCATGTGCGGCGCGGCCGGCGGATTGAAGTGCCACTCGATGCCGCGCGTTGTAGCGTCGTCTTGCAGCTGGCGTTTGTCCAACGCCCGGAAAGCTGCCCGTAGCTCGTTGTTGGCACCGACGAAGTTGGTACCCCGGTCGGAGTAAAGGTGTGCAGGTCGCCCGCGGCGCGCGATCAGGCGTCGCAGGGCGAGGACGGCAGAGTCTGTAGTTAGACTAGCCGCAAGTTCCAGTTTGCACGGCGGTGTGGCGAGGCATGTGAATAGCACCCCCCACCGTTTCTCTCGTCGCCGCCCGACGGTCACCTCCATTGGCCCGAAGTAGTCCACTCCCACGTGGACGAAGGCACGCCTGATATTAGTGAGGCGCGCGCTCGGCAAGTCGGCCATCTTCGGATGCGATGGCTGCGCCCGGCGTAGGCGGCAAACTTGACAGCTGTCTGCCACCCGGCGCACCGTCGGTCGCAAGTGTAGCACCCAGAATCGCTCACGAACATTGTTGACGACGGTCTCGTGGTTTGCGTGCAGTGCTGCGATGTGGTAGCGTCCCACCAGCTTGGACGTGAGCGGGTGTCTTCCGTCCAGCAGTATGGGATGGCGCGCGTCAAAGGGGAGCTCTTCACACGCTCCCAGTCTGCCTCTAACGCGCAGCAGGCCGTCGTCCGTCAGCATGGGGTCGACGCCACGCAGCTTGCTGCCTCTCGATACGGGCCGCGCCGCACGAAGGTCTCGCAGCTCGTCGGCGAAGGAGTCCTCTTGCATTTCTCGCAGCAGGAGGAGCTCAGCATCCCGCAGGTCTTGGGGGACGAGTTGCGTCGTCTCGCGGCGACGGCGGCAGCGGCTGATGAAGGCCAGCACGCGCGCCAACGTGCGCACGGCTAGCGTCCATGTCGACACCCGTTGATGGTCCAGCAGCGGCGGCGCTCGCGGTGGCGCCATGACGTGCACCCGCTGGACTCGTTCTCGTGCCGCATCCGGTGACTCTCCCTCCTCAGCTGCCGATGGTCCGGGTCCTTGACTCACCGGCCACTGCGCTTCTGAAAAACGCAGGAAAGAGGGACCAGTACACCATTCTCTACAATTATTAGGCCAGTCCAGCCTGGTCGCCTTGTCTGCCGGGTTCTCCGCAGAAGGGACCCAGCGCCAGCTGCCTCTTTCGGTTAGACGGTCTATTTCGGCTAACCTATGCAACACGAACTTTTGAAACTCATACGCGTTAGAGTTTATCCAATTTAAAACAGTTTTACTATCTGTCCAGTAGACTTTCCTGCTGAGGGGTAACCCTAATTCTTTTTCCACAGTCTCTCCTAGTCTACTTGCTAATACCGCGGCCTGCAATTCAAGTCTGGGAATGGAAACTACTTTCTGAGGCGCCACTCTAGCCTTCCCTAGTAATATGGCGACCTCCCTTTCCCCGGCCGCATTGGTGCCTACCAGGTACGCCACTGCGGCGTACGCCAACTCACTGGCATCACCAAACACATGCAACTCTAAGTCGCTATTTACTTTTATATTGTACAGTGACCCATCAAAAGTGCTTAGATACCTTAACGCCTATTTTCCCTTGCACGTTAGAGTTCAAGTTTTCGAAAATTAAACTAGATGGCGTTGGTTTCTTCACAGCTAAGTGGCGAGCAAAGGCAGTCTCACAAAGTATAAACTTGACTTTTAGTTCAACAAATAATAGACACATGCGTCATCATTGTCGTCAACAACTGATTGTAGTTCATAATTTCATCATTCAAATTAGAGTCATGTTGACCTAGCGGTTTAGCATGTGCAGATAGATGCGTAAATCAATGAGTCATGAGTTCAAATCTCACGTAGTACTCACACTTTTTGTAAGTTTTTTTGAAGTCTTTTTGTAAGTAACAAAAGAAGTTGGAAGGAATATTATATTAAAGCTAACAAGTGGATATTTATTTGTAATATAATATTCAAGTGGGTAGTTACTCAGCAAAATGAAAAAAATGCAGGTAAACAGTTGACAAAAGGCACTATTAAAAAATAATATGTTTATTTCTTACAATTTCTTAATCAAATTTAACAATCACCGTTTATTAATCACCGAATAAGATTATAATATTATATATAATTTCTTATTGAGGCCATAGCTTAAGTATTCGTTTCCAAAATTGGAAAGAGGTTTGAAGCTTATGTAACCTTAACAAAAACAAACAAAATACCAGATAATTTTATCACAAAGCTCAAGAGGATTAAAAATGTAGGCTAAAAACTATAAAATTGCACAACAACACATCAAGTGTTCATAACTTTTTTAAGTTGTTTTAAATACGGATACCTTTTGAGTGCGTAATTAGAGACACAATAGAAAGACAATGGCGCGTGAATGCCGGCGTTAATGCGGGGATCAACAGCTTACGTTAAACACAAATAACAAGGTCTCCAGTTAATACAGAGAATAAGTATATATATATAGCATAGTGGTTCGTCGACCGACGTCCGTTTTCTTCGTTCTCCCTTATCATGGTTTGATGCTGCAACATGTTTATTAGTTTTAGTCTGCCAGCTCTTTGATGGTGTTTCAAAGAACCCTCTTCTTCAAATCATCATATCCATAGAACAACTGTTTTTCTCTGCAACAATAAAACAGAAATATCTATATAATATCCAATAATGATTATTATATAGGAGTTTTTTGTTTAAAAGCGTTAAAAAAAACTACTTACGTTTACACCAGTCTCTCTGGTTACTTCTGACAAGTTTTTACCTTGATTATGCATAGCAATTAATTGAGTTCTTTTTACTAAATCTATATAACAATGCATATTTACTCATTTTGGTAAAATAAGTAGACAATACACCTGGTTAAAAATAAAATTGAACGAAAGGCGCTGGAACGAGATAATCGAAATTAACTTAGCGAACAACCAATTGAGCTTAGTCATAACTCTTTGGTCTAAGTATTATTTATACTACCTACTAGTTATTTTTTATAAGTAAATCCATATTCAACCTAGCCTCTCAAGTTTGAAAACTAACACATAGATAATCAAATATTTATAAATTGATATTCAATTTTAATATCTTCATCTCTTTAAAAGAAATTATAAATTATTTCAACGTTTGAAGAAACAAAAAGAAAGTACAAAAATAAGCATTAATTACGCATTAATCATTTGAAGCACAGCGGTGCCATCTATTAACAGTATAATGTAATGTAGTCGATAGCAAAATTTCAATCTGGTTTTACGCTAGATGGCGTCATTTCTCGCTTCACACGATTTTATTTCTGTACTTCCTATGCACTTTTGCAGCAGACTTTACCATCTTGGCACAGCAAAATCCTGCAAATAGTTGAGGTTCCCTAACCATCGAACCATGTTGACGCCTCCTTTTCTTTTAAAGGTTCGTCCCACTCTATCCCTGTACCCCACACACGTTGCATCAACACTCTCGATTGTATAATGCAAGGGTACAAAAGGCCTAACGGATCGAAAATAGACATAATAAAACTCGGGAATTGTCTCTTTGCAGGTACAACCTTACCTGTAACTATTTGAGGCGGCAATCTTTTGAACGATAGGTCGAACGCGAGAGAGTCCGGCCCTGGGGCCCATATCATGCCCAGAGTTCTCTCCACGTCACCCTTATCTAGCGCTACCCGGTCTGGCATCTCCAGCCGCAGCGTGTCGCGTAACTTAGTAGAGTTCGTGACCCATCCCCGTATGACGAAACCCCCGGAGGCGTGTATCTGGGTCACTGACTCTATGAGTTCATGGGCCTCTCCTACGGACCACGCGCTATCTAGATAATCGTCCATGTAATGATTGGCTTTAATAGCCCTCACTGCCCTAGGACTCGCGTCCTCGTACTCACTCGCGTTCTTGTTGAGCACATAGATGGCTGACGTCGGAGACGAGACAGCACCGAAAATCATTGAGGTCATCACGTACACGTCAGGCGGCTCCTTGGACCGGGCAGAGCCCCTCCACAAGAAGCGTTGTGCACTCTGATCCTCAGATCTTATCTTAACTCTGAGAAACATATCGGCTATGTCTCCCGCGAACGCCACTGGGCCTATCCTAAATTTCAACAGAACCCCTATCAGCGAGTTGAGTAGGTCCGGACCAGCTAACAAGTTGTCATTTAGACAACTACCTTTGTATGACGCCGCTGCGTCAAACACCAAACGTACCTTTCCCGGTTTATTGGGATTAGTCACCGCAAAATGAGGTAGGTACCATACTGCGTCACTATCCGTCCTAACCTCGTGTGCCGCTAGCCTGCGGGCATAGCCCTCTTCTATTAGGCGACTAACCTGGCTACAGTAGGCCTCCTGGAACGCTTGGTCGCGACGCATGCGTCGCTCGATTTCCTCCAAGCGTTGCAACGCCTGATAATAGTTGTCAGGCAATTGTGTCTTATCGTGTTTCCACAGGAGTCCCACTTGCCATTGTTTTCCTCCACTTGCCCTACAGCTGGTCGATTCTAAAATCTCTACTGCACGCGTAACGTCGGCGTGCTGACGTAGCTGTTGTCCTACGCCTAACGACTCTAGGTCGAACTGCGACTTAACTAACCCGTGCAAGTCGGGGAGGGAGGCCACCATACAGTTTACGCTATCCTCACTGTTGTAGGTATCACTAAGTGGTCCATGAATGACCCATCCTAACTTAGTGTTAGAGGCAACTGGCTTACCGGATCTTCCTCTTCGGATCTCCCGGCTGACCAGTAGCTCCCAGTTGTCCTGGCCCAGCAACAGCAGCGGTCTGGCGTCCCTCATCCCTGCGCATCCCAGGTCACGCAGGTGGGCGTGGTCTCGGATCACCGAAACACCGACAGTCTGTGGAGGTAAGTTTAGGTTAGTGATGGTGTGGCACTTGATCTTCTGCGTCTCACCGCTTGGTCCAGTGATGCTGCAGCTGACTACCCGTGACTCTTCATCCGTCACGCAGTGACCACGCGCCGTGTGTAGCGTCAGCGGCACCGTGGGTCCCGCCATGTCTTTGGCGAGCTCGCTGTCTATCAGCGACACTGTTGCGCCGTCATCCAACAGCGCGTAACACCTAATATCTTCACCGCTCCTGCTACATATAGATACTCGTAACACTTTCAAAAGAGCCGATGTGTGCAATCCACTGATATTTGTTACGCGTTCCGGTTTGCTATCACTATTTACGCTGTTATCAGCCTTATCAATCTTATCAGAGTGAAGCAAAATATGATGACTATAATCGCACTTCTTGCAGCGCGGCGCTTTACAATGTTTCTTCGCGTGTTTCGTAGATAAACACTTAAAACAAAGTTTATTTTCTTTTATGAGTTCCCAACGTTTATTTACACTTTCACTTAGAAACTTATCGCATTTAGATATTAAATGGTCTTGCTGGCACAACACACACTTATTTTGTTTTACATTAGGTTCACGTTCGCGTGACTTCGACCTATCACTATGTACGTGAACACGATGCGTTATCATACGCGCGGAGCCGGTAGGTATTTTATTATTGCGAGTCGACGTTATCTTGCTGACTGATGGACTACTGTCTAACGGGTTGTAGTATGACGAGACGTGGGCTTGATGAGCTAAGTAGTTCGCTAATACATTTAAATTAGGTGATATCCGGAGGTCAATGCTCTGAGTTTGATCTAACTTCATCGCGTACTTGCCATATTCCAGGACCACATCTTGGACCTCACAAAGACGATTAAGGACTCTGGCACTGTTTCGTTTGCCGACATGGTGAAGAAGGGGTCAAATGATTTCGTTCGACCATCCAATTTAAACTCCGTGGCCATATATCCCAACAACAAGCTAAAGTCCAGTGACGAAACAAAAGTCCTTGTGCAAAAGATGATACGACCAGATCAAGTCAAGCTGCATATACGTGGTGTCCGTAAGACTAAAAACGGAGGCGTTATAATCAGTACAGAGACAAAGGATGACGCGGATAAAATCAAGTACGCAGTCCAGCAGTCTGCATCCGGCCTTACCGCCGACGAACCCAGCAAGCGCAAACCCCGGATCGTGGTTGTAGGAGTGCCATCCTCTTTGACTGAAACTGAAGTCTTCAGGTGCATTTACGAACAAAATGAAGCCGAAAAATTTCCAACGATTTCCATGGAGTCCTTTTTGACCATGGTTAAATTAAGCCATAAATCGGGAAAAAAAGATTCGCAGACTTGTAACTACGTGGTTGAAGTTCCAGCCAATATACGAAGAGCTCTAATTTCCCAGTCAAGGATTTTCATAAATTGGACTTCCTGCCCAGTCAGGGACTTCACCCTGGTTACGAGATGCTATAAATGCCAGCAGTATGGACATGCAGCAAAAACCTGTAGAGAGGTCAATTCGACGTGTGGCCACTGCGGCGAGACAGGACACTCGATGTCCGAGTGCTCAAAGAAAGCGGACTCACCGAAATGTGCAACTTGCTCTCGCTTCAAAAAGCCCTCCAACCATAAAACAGGAGACGCTGAGTGTCCTGCTAGGAAAATAGCGGAATATCGATATATTAACTCTATCGATTATGAGGGCGCCTAGAGCGTCATACTCAATGCCAGACTTCCGTGTTACGCGTACTGCTGACTCAAAATTCTAGTGTGCTGACCTACAAACCATCGTTTTTATTTATATTTAAACATATCTGTCCAATGTAAACATAACTTTTTAGTATTATCGCAACCTCGACTTTAACCCAATTACCAATTCTGCTGACGCAAAATCATGTGTGTGTAACTAGAGAATAAAGTGCATGAAACAGTTTAAAAAAATACGAAATACCATAATTGAGACTTTTAGTGTTTAAGTAATCTAGGTATATAACATTATATTTTTAAATTATATTTTTTCCTATTTAGAGACTGAATGTTAAATATTGTTATGAATTTTATTGTCCTACAAAACCATAGTGTAAGAGCTTCTACCGCCTGTGATACAGGTTTATCCTAGTACAGGCATTTAACATAGTTATACCTTTGTAATTATTCCTAAGATTTTATGTTACTATTTTACCAAATTTTATCTCTGAATAAATATTATTATTATATTTTTTTTTTTATATTTTATTTATCTCAGGACCCTGAGGTCCTGGACGTTTGGGAGGCGTACGAGGAGCCGAAGCCAACTCGCAGAGGCCCTTTAGACAATTATAATGGAACATGATACCAACCGACGATTATCCCTGTACGCGCTATGCTAGTGCACCCAAGGACAACCCCCGGTTATTGAAAAAACTGTTGCGACATATGGAGAACAAAGATAATAGGGCTATGGTTTTTGGAGTCTTAAGTGGACTGGTAACATGGAACTATGTCAAGACTATGGCCCCTGCCTGAACAACGTTATTAATATGCATCGAAAAAAGGCAGGGGGTGACTTGCACACTCAATAAATGGGCCCCCAAAAACGGCCGCTAGCACGAAGTGACGTAGCAACAAGAGGGCAACATATCCTGAGGTGCTTGAGGAGTGGAGAGGTATACCACGGCTATCAGGACAATCCCGGAAGTACGGTCAAGATCCCTACCAGCACCTTACTGGATTATACATCCTTCTCCCGAGCACGTTTGCTCTTGCGAATCTCCACTCAAGCCAGCCAATAAAGGCAAGAGAGAGGTAGGAGCTCAGTTCCTCGTCAGTGTTCACTACGGCCGGCCAATAAAGGCAAGCCGGAGATGAAGAACAAGAATTCTCCCGGGAGATCGGGTCCGTGGGGTCGCTAATGCCCAACAGTTCGCCACAAAACTGCGCTGCGGATTGTATCTCTCTTAGTCTGGCCCCTCACCCTAGGCATATTACGGCAAAGCAAACTTTACCGATACAGACCTAGGGTATATTGGAGCACGCAAGCCCCACCACGACGTCAACGTAGAGATACGGCGATGGGGTTATTATTATTATTATTATTCCGTTCGTTGCGTGGGTGTAAGTTTGGACAGCAGTTCGTTGGCTAATTGTGGGTTGTTTACATATCCCTCAGCCTGTATATTCTTCAGTAGTGACACACAGTTTCTAAGCGTAGTCGACATCTGTCTAGCTCGCGACCGCTCTCGCTAACTTTAGGTAGTTTACGTATCTTATCGATAGCACATTGTAATAATAAGTTTGGGTGACCGTACTCTTCGTCTAGGGCCGCCATAATTTCTGACGGGTCGTTTGACGTGCGTAATAAGTCCTCGACGGCCAACTTTGTGTTGCCTTGCAGCGATGTTCTAAGCCGTGCTATATTTTCATGGGGTTTAAACTCATACAAACGTGCGGTTTCCCAATACATATTCTTATAGGATAACCATTCTACGGGATCACCAGAAAAGTGTGGTAGTTCGTAAGCTTGCCTAGGTACCGGCCTTGGGCGTGCCAGTTGCGCGATCGCGTCCGCCAGCTGACTCACCTCGTCTCTTTTCCAACCCGGCGACCCGCGCCTCATTCGGCGGTCGACGACTCCGTAATTCCTCTGCCGCTCTGTAGCGACCGGAGTAGCCTTCCCTACGTGGTCGCTGGGTAGACGAAGGTGAGCCCCATCTCTAGCTGGCGTGGCCATCACCGACGCGATCGGTGCGAGCGGCACGTAACTACCCAAGTTAGCTGTCCTACTTTCATTTATATAACACTTATTATTCTGGCTTGTACTCACATATTCCCGTACCGGCTCCGACGCGCTTTGGAGTTGTGCTCCTGTATCCAGACCCGGAGCACTCACGACCGGCGCACATAACACTCTTTCGGTGAGCAGTGGAGTTGTGTCCACCCACTCAGCCACGCGCCGCGTCGTCCCATCGTCGGACCCGTTGCTGGCCGAATCTTCGATCTCCTCGTCGTCGTCTATCTCGGCGAGGTCGGCCTCTAACTTCTTCTGGATGAGCTGTTCCCGCAGCTTCACCACCTCGAGCTGAGCCTCATACTCCGCCCGCTTTCTTAGGCACTCCGCGCTTCTGCGGCTGTGCCTCGTTGACGCCCTGCTGCGTGTTGACGACCGTCGCTCACCCGTTTCGGCCCGCGCCGGCGGCAATACCTGGGTCGTACTTCCTGAGCTGTAGTCGATGATACGACCACCCAGCGTAGGTATGCGCGGCGCAGGCGTGAACGAGATCGTCAGCACGATGGACGGCGAGCATGGCATGCCCGAGTCTGTGATGGTGGCGTTTCTTCTGTCTTCTGACGCCAACCGCCTGGCCTGGCTCCTGGTGGTCACTGTGCTCTTGTGACTCATTTTGGGCTGAAACTAGCCGGTACTCTACACTTCGTCAGCCACTATCCGTGTTCGAAGGACCAAAAAATGTACAAGACAGCACGGCTATCTGTTCTAACAACCGTCTTCTCCGAGGCTAGAGCGTAACTATATTGACTGTATATATATATATGTAGCAATATGCCGGGACCCTGTTCTAGGTCGCTTACTGGCTGAGTGGTGAGTGCTACTGAAACCAGGAGGTGCGAGGGACGGCTGACAAAGCGTTTCGAGTCTTTAGCCCTACCAAAATGACACGACACGAGTCAAATGAGACACAAACAACTTATAACTTCACTATATTTATCACAACACAATGATCCACAGTTATACTACGTTAGCATTTACCACTTACACAAAAACATCTTACTTATAGCTATGTCAATCTGACTGAACTTACTAGGTACTTAGGTTATATTTACGACTAACGTATTTACATAATTTCGCGAACAGCACTTTAGGCTGGCAGAGCTGCGGGAACGACACTGACTCCACGTCGTGGCTTTCGCTACGTCCCCGTCGGGGGGCGTGGCAGGCGGTGTCAGGGCTTCGCCCTCTGACCGCAGAGTCCAGCCGGGGCCCGTAACAACGGACCCGTCATTATGGTGCCTAACTAGGCTCGGCGGTAGTAGAGCAGATGGCTCTATGTATATATGCTTGTATGTGTGTGCTGTAGGCACGTCACGACGCTGCTGCACACAGCGCCGACTCTTCACGACATACCGGCGGTCAGTCCCCGCCAGGTGAGACCCCTAGGGGAAGCCCGGCGGGAGACGACCTGCGACGAGTATGCCGACTTGTTACGGACCTACAGTAGGATATGTGACCCCCGTCTAACCCGCTTCCAGAGCGAGCCGGTTACGGTTCAGACCGCAGGGACGTTTTATGTATGTGTGTGAGCGGCATTGTATTGTGTTACATCGCTCAGTGCACGTGCACCGAATAGTTAGCTTGCGCTATCTATTCGGTGCGTGAGTCTAGCGCGTGTGTAGTGGCGAATGTATGGTCGACTCGCGTCGTGCCTATATTAACTTAGCACACGACGTTTGTCGGGGTGAAATGTAGAGTCATGTTGTTTGAGTAGGTCGCATGTAGACTGGTACGGCCTACTCAGGCGTTAGTCCGGGGGGGGGGGACTCGCTGCCCGCAATCAGGTCGCGGGGGAGTCGTCTCGCGTCAGGGGGGCGCGTATGCCAGGGCGCCAGGTGCTTGACGTGAGGCCAAGCTGAGGCGTCGGCACGCGCGAACATCCCCTTCGCGAGGCGGCGCACAAACTCATCCAGGCTCTTAATCCCGAGGTCGCGTTCAATGATGTCGTTCCTCACATAGCGAGGAGCGTCGACGACTCTACGCAACGCAAGATGTTGTTGCGCGCGGAGTCTTTCTCGGCTCGACTCACTAGTGAGGGCGAACCATGCTGGAGCGGCGTACGTCAACACTGGGCGAATATACGCCTTGTATATGCCCAGTTTGACGCGCGCCGGGAGGCGGGACGAGAGCACTGGTTTGAGCCGGTGGCGGACGACTCTACCCTGCGCGACGACATTGCTTGCATGCGGTCCCATGGTGAGCCGCCGGTCGATGGTCACACCCAGGTACTTGGCCCGGGGCGTCCAATCGACTTCGGCTCCGCTGAGTTTCAGACGTGATGGGAGGGGCGATGATCCTGTGATCAGCGCCTGCGTTTTACTCACGTTAACCGACAGTCGCCATTTGGCGAGCCATTCCGGGATCAGATTGAGCGCGCGCTGCATCTTCACCGCCGCGTAATTCGCGTTCATAGAGGTGGTAATGTACGCGGCGTCGTCGGCATACAGCGCGAGCGTGGCGTCTTCCGTGGTAGGGATGTCGTCGGTGTAACGTGAGTAGCACGCCGGCGAAACGCAGCTGCCCTGCGGTACGCCCGCTCGGATGGGTCTGGGGGCGGAGAGCGCCCCGTCGACCACCACTCTGAAACACCTGTTAGACAGGAAAGCTTGGACCACTTTAACGATTCTACGGGGCGTGGGTGAGGTGGCGAGTTTGTAAACTAGCCCCTCATGCCACACACGATCGAAAGCTTTTTCCATGTCGAGGAATACTGCCACTCCGTACTCCTTCTTATTCATCGCCGATGACAGGAGGTGCAGTACCCTCGACAACTGGAGCGTCGTGCTGTGCTCCGCCCGAAACCCGAATTGTTCCGGCCGCGGGGAGATGTGCGGGGTGAGGTGTCGCAGCAGGAGTTGCTCGAACACCTTAGAGATAGAGGGCAGCAATGTGATTGGCCGATAGCTTTCCGGCTTCAGTGGGTTCTTCCCCGCCTTGGGCAGCATTATGACGCGCCCTTCCTTCCAGGATGTTGGGAAGACCCCCGTGCGCAGTATCCCCGTGCGCAGTATCCCCGTGAACAGGCGCGCCAGGGCCGCAACAGTACGGTACGGCAGGTGGCGCAGCGCTGTGTTGGTGATACCGTCAGCACCGGGGGCCTTACGAGGTTTCGTGCGTAGTATGGCGCGTCTAACTGCGCCAGGCGAGAAGAATATGGGGTCTTTATCGGGGGCTATCGGCGACGCGAAGTAGTCTCTAAGGTGTTGCTCGACTGCTGCGACATGGTCGTGTTCAGTAGTCGGGTTCGGGCTAAACTGACGCTCCAGGTGCTCTGCAAAGATTTCCGATCGGTCCTCAGCTACGTACTTGAGGGCCCCGTCGGCTGCTAGTAAAGGGCGCACCGGAGCTGGGGTATTTGTGAGCTGGCGGCACAGTCTGTGTGTCGCCTGCCAGTCACACGCTGCGGCGTCAATCTGTCCCTCCCAGCTCTCGGCGGCCAGGGCCTCCAACTCGGCCTTCACCTTCGCCGCGAGACGATTAAGCTGCGTCTTCAGGGTAGGACAGCGTAGGTGCTGCCACTGCTTGCGTAGGCGCCTCTTTTGGGCGACCATGGCTTGGATTCGTGGAGGTAGGGGGGGCTGAAGCCCTCTCCCCTGTGGCTGAGATGTTGTGGTCGCCTCATCGAGGGCGCTCTTCACGCAAGCGGTGACGTCGTCGGCGAGTAGGTCGACGTCTGCGGCGGTAGAGACGGGCCGAGTGGGCGTTGTGGTCTCAAGCTTTTCAGCGTACAAGGTCCAGTCCGTTGATCGACGTGGCGCTAGTGGCTTCAGTCGGGTCGGCATCCCCGATAGGACGACGAGTACAGGATGATGATCGGACTGTAGCTCGTCGTCAATGACCTGCTGCGTGATCTGACAGTGTGGCCCTGTATGGATCACAATGTCCAGCACGTCAGGCATGTGCAGCGGGTTGTCCGGATAGTGGGTGGGCGTCTCAGGGCCGGACACCGTGTATCCATGGGCCTCCGCGTCATCGAAGAGCCGTCTCCCCTCGTTGTTTGTGTGCAGGGCGTTCCAAGCGGGATGTTTGCAATTCATGTCGCCGGCGAGCATTGCTGGCGACTCGGCGGCGGATAGTGTGGCCCTCAGCTCGGTCAGATCTAGTTGAACTGAGGGTAGCTTGTAACATGCGTACAGGCGTAGTTCCTCGCCGGCAAAATGAAGTTGAACGCCCAGCACGTAGAGCGATCTGTGCGTCAACGTAGGGGCCTCCTGATGGACGACTCTCCTTTTCACTGGCACTGCCAGACCACGGTATCTAGTGTTGTTAGCCGACATTTCGTCCTTCCTGTAAACGAGGAAACCTGGGAACTTAGCCCTATCTTCAGGTCCCAGGTGCGTCTCGTTTATGAGCGCCACGTCGATGTTTTGCTCCCTCAGGAGGTGGCGGAGTGGGGCGACCTTGTCCCGAAGGCCGCGGGCGTTCCAGTGTAACACCCTCAGCGACCTAGCCATGGCACAAGGTGAGTAACTTGGCCAGGCCGTCGATTACCTGCTCCGGGCTCTGCCCCTGACTGATGGCCTTAATCAGGTCCATCAACAGCTGGATGGCGCAGGTCGTGAACTCTGGGTTGGGGGCCCCTCTTGGGGCAATGTTGGTGGTGGTGGTGGTGGTGGTGGTGCTGGTGGTGGGGGCGCGTTTCGCTTGCGCAATGCCGGCGCCGGCTTGTGCGCCCTTCTTCCCCTTCACGACCTGCGACCCCTTCGAGGGGGGGGCAGATTTCGGGACTTCTGTCTCCTGTAAGGTCGGTGGGGGCTTGGGTTGGCCCTTCATGCCCCCACGGTTCCGCTTCCTCCGCCGGGAGGATGTGGCTCCTCCGCGTACGGTGGGCCCGTTAGCTGCCGCCATCAATGACACGCCCTGGTCCTTTTCATGTTTCTGGACCTCCGATGGTGGCTAAGGTTGTTGTCGGCGAGTCGAGGACGCTGTGATGGCGACAGTCCCCGCACGCCTGTTCCGTATTTCCCGCTGGAAGACGGGGCACCTGACGTGGCACGCCGGATGCGGGCCACCGCAGTTTGCGCAGGTGGCCGGCTCCTCTCGCGGTCGCGGGCAGTCTCTCGCTGTGTGCCCCTCTCCACATCGAACGCAGGCGAGCGGGCGGTGACATTGGTGCGACGAGTGTCTGAACTTTTGACACCGGTGGCACTGTGCGGGCCCACGTTTGCCACGCCATGCCTCTACCTTGACACCACGCATGTTCATGAACACAGTGGTGTCGTAAATGCGACGCACGTCTTCGGTACGTCGCAGCACGGCGTGAAACACGCAGCCGGGTTTTCCCTGGCGCCCTCTGATGTGGCGCACGTACTCCGGCTCGTATCCCAGTACGCGGAGCTCCTCCTGTATCTCCTGAGGGTCAGTGTCAGCTGGCAACCCCCGGATAGCAATCTTAAAATTTTTCTCCGCTGGTAGGGAGTAGGCGAACCAACTCACGCCACTCTCCCTCTCCAGCGCCGTCAGGTACCGCTGGACTAGCCGGTATTCCTCCTCCGACTCCGGTGAAAAGCGGACACCGGAGCCATAAGAGCGGGCATTAGGTGGCCGGCCCAGCTTGGCGGCAATCTCCCTAAAATGGTTCGCCCAGTTTGGGAGTCTCTCCACTACCAGCGGAGGGTAGCGCGGCTTCTTTTTCTTTATGCCCTTTGCCTGTGCCGAGTTTGAATCGGCGGGGGCGGGCGGGGGGGGAGCACTTTGGACACTGGTGTTAATAGTGGGTAGGCCACTTACCTCACCAATCCTTTCCGTGTATTGAAGGGGCGAGCGCGTCCCACAGTAGCGCTTCGCTCCTTCAGGTGCCTCGTCCGAGCTCCTAGATCGGCCAGTAGCCACAAGTTCGCGAGGTAGTTCACACGCTAGTTAAGTTCCGCTGCGCTCCGTGTCGCGCACAACTTTATTCGCCCACCCGCAACTCCCGTACGGACCCGATTCAAATCGGGCCAACCGTTTGTGTTGTCGACGGTGCAAAACTAAGTTTCGTACCGGCGACAGCACGAAGGGAAGGTCCGCCCCGCGCTTTCCTCGGGTGTACAGACACCGAAGTGGTCGCGGAGGCTACTTTTTCGCCTTTTCGTCTCTACATACATGAAGCCAGGCACCCGCAGTCCCCCGGATCGTGGAGGCGCCGGCCGATGAGAAGAAGCGGCAGAAGCCCGACCTGTGCTGAACCGGACGTCGTCTCTCCCGAACGTCCGGGCCGCAACATCACGTCCAACACCAACAAATGTTCCCCCAGCTGCCGAGGGAACAAAGAAAACGAGCAGCAAGCAAAATGAGGGTAGATCACCAACGGCTGGCAGCAAAGGAAAATCCCCCACGATTCCACCTGGGAAGCAAGTGCCCGCGAGTGCTGCACATCCACCGGCACCCAACCCCACCCACCTCCACAAACAGAGGACAACTCGCACGGCGACTTACGCGCATGTCGCGGCACCCGTGACGTCAATCGCCCCCAACATTCCAGCAGCGGTACCACCGTCGTCCGCTATGCGCCCCGTGGCGCCACCGTCGTCTCGAATGACGGCCGCCGCTTCACTCGTTACGGATCGTGCGTCTACGGCGCCGCACCCTCTCTCTCCTGCTCCTCGTCACTCGCTGACGAGTAGAGCAAACCCGCGCGACCCGAGATTGCGCACGGCGACCGTGCGCCCCGCGTCGCCCCCCGTACCCGTCTCACCCGCGCCGCCCCGCGCGTCGGCTTATGACTCGCCTGCCGTGTATTCGGCTTGACTCCACGTGCCCCGGACATGCCATTATAAACGAGTCGCGGGCGGGTTAGTGCGGGGGTGGCTCCCCCGGCACCCCTCACGTCCCGCGCCCGCGCATACCCTCTGGTCATTCCGGGACACGGGGTATACAACAAATATACCTCACGAACTCCCTCTATTCGCCCAATCATAACACAGTAAGCCTTTTCGTTACCTTATAAGGTAATGTCACTCTCAAAAATGGGCTCGCCCGTTTCCAAAATATGGGCGGGGCTTAAAGTCATTAAAGATGGCGTCTATACATAACAAAATAGAAGGGAATTGTTCTACACTACTCGCTTTCTTAACTTAGAAGGCAAGCGTGATCGTGTCTCCTCTACACTAAGACTTTTACATAATCTTGAAGAAACTTTAACAATTCATTAAAGGTGGGTATTTGTGAAATGTTTTTCTTTTGAGATTCGAAACGATTACGCGTGTCGGAGTCCAGCGCGCGCGAAGTTAAACAAAATAAGATAAAATCACCCAAATCGTCAATTTTCAAAGCTTAGTACGCCTCATAAATTACGTTTGTTAAACTTTGTAAATCTTGGAAGTTACCTGATTTTAAAACTGGCTGGGTAATGAATTTGTCTAAATATGTTAACGCTATAATTCGCTTGTTTTGATAACGCTCGATCAAACTATCAAAAACAACTTGGTAATTATCAGCGGTCATAGGGACCCCTTTGACAATAGATGAGGCCGGCCCTTGTAAACAGGACGCTAAATAGTGAAATTTTTCTATTTGCGAAATCGAATTGTTGTCGTGAATTAAAGTTTTATAAATATCATAAAATGCTTGCCAGTTCTCAATTTTAATGTCGAATTTAGGTAACTCAAGTTTAGGTAGCCGCGCGTTACGTCCCGTTTGCATGGAGGTCGCAAGCGACGGCCCGTCGACGTTGTCGCTCCTATCAGTAATCTGCAAATCAGCCGCTGCACTGATTACGGCGTAGTACAAATCATCAAACGAACTCAAAGACTTTTGACACACTTTTGCATCAGGTTTTATGGCTAACTCCAAACTTTGTATGTTACTACATGACGAAACGAATTCCTCGCGAATTGAATGTATTCGAGTATATCTCGCCTTGAACGACGATACCTTTGAACGATCTTGAATCATAGCTTTTGATAAGTCATAAAGGATTTGGATATCACGATAAACATATTCGCGTTGAGATTGAAGAAGTTTAAGTTTTCCTTCCTCCATTTTGCTTCGTTCGTATTTTACGTACTTAGGTATGAAATTACGAAATTAAGTTAAGATTTATTAGGTGCGTAAATCGATAACCTTTAGGTGATATAGTTAGGTAATAACGTTTGTAAGTAAATAAATACCGTGAATAGTCGTAGATAATAAATTACCACAATAAATTACGTAAATTACGTGAATTGTTGCGATTATAACCCGACTAAACTAAGATGACCCCTGAATCCACATAGGTTACACGGCGAGCATGGCTAACTCAATTTTGTAGGATAATACTTTTAAAATGCTAAAATCTTGCAAATCTCAGAGTTTTTATTTGAAATTGAACCTGAGAATGCCTGAAAAAACTGTAATCTACAGGTATTCACGCTCGAAATGGACCAAAAATATGAATAGCCGGGTCCACACCGGACGATCCATCGATCCCGCGATCCGCGATCCAGGATCGCGGAGCGTGGACGTGTTAGGCCGATCCACTCTTGGAAACTTGCGATCCCAAATATGCGCTCCAAGCGATCCTAAGGCGATCCGTGATTCAGCCAGTCTAACTCTTGTACGATATGGAGTCACACGTACAACGGCGGCGTCTTGCCGTTGCAGCAGTAACTTTTATTTTGCTTAAATGCTTGCGCAAAAAATCACAAAAAAGAAAACGACGGTTTTGGGTGAAACAAATTTACAAAAATCGCTTGGAATCTGGGACTCAGCTGTACGCAGAGTTAGTGTCAGATAAAGTTGAACACAATTTTGCAAGAATGAATGCTAATCAATTTGAGATATTGTGTTCATTATTAAATAACAAGCTAAGAAAGAATGATACAAATTATAGAGATGCCATTACTGTGAAGGAAAGATTATTACTAACATTGAGATTTTTAGCAACTGGAGATTCGTACGTCAGTTTGCAGTATCTGTTCCGCATTTCCAAACAGTCTATATCGATAATTATTCCTGAAGTTTGTGAAGCCATCATTGACCTGTTAAATGATTATGTAAAGGTAAGTAAAACCATACTTTATTACTCAATAAAAAAGTAGTGTATTACAATCATAATTTAAAGAAGTAACATGTTTACAATTATTAATTATTTTTTGAAAACATGATATAGGTAGGTACTTATTTAATTCGGTGGTGACTGTGGAAGTGAATAATCCTGAGGTTTCAGAAACTGGGACTGCGATGAATTGGAGGCTAGATGAGCAGTGATGTCTGTGGAATTGGAGCTGGATAATTTTGAGGTTGTAGAGACTGGGACTGTGATGAAGTGGATGCTATTGGTGTGCCAGGATATGAATTAGTGTAATATCCATAATTGCTATCCCCATATCTTCCTGTGTCAGCTTGAAAAATAATTTGGCATATAGCATTTTTGACATTAACTAATGTTACTGCATCATATTTCCGCAATTCAGTAGATATATACTGCCCGAAAGCAATGTAAGAATCAGTTTCCGGTTGTGGTGGCTGAGCACATTGTTGCAAAAGTTGGATAGCCTCTGAAAGAGTTTCATCTGATATGTCATCTGCATTATTAGAAGTAGTTTTCTTTCTTTTTTTTGTTCTTTTGTTTGTTGTTTGGACACTGGATTGTGCATTCTGATCATTCTGCTCTCTACTCTGATCTGTGTGGTGGTTGGCTCTCTCCGGTTGTGTGTCACTAGTAATGTTACTGTTCTCGTTTTCGCTCACTGTAGTATTAACTTCAAGTTCCCCTTCAGTCGTATCAGATTCTACCTGTAACAACAATTATTATTACTATTTACTGCTTATTCTTATTTTCAGCTTTATATTATAATTAAGATCTCCTTTATTTTCAGGTGCCGTCAACTAAAGAAGAATGGCGTACAGTTTCTCAGCAATTCGAGAATAAGTGGAATTTCCCACACGTGATAGGAGCGATGGACGGCAAACACGTCGCTATACAATCGCCTTTTAATAGTGGCAACGACTTTGATAATTACAAATTATTTCCTAGTATTGTTCTTTTTGCATTAGTAGATGCAAATTATAGGTTCCTGTATGTGAATGTTGGGACTAAAGGCAGAATATCAGATGGAGGCGTGTTCAAAAGCACAAATTTATATAAAAAACTTGAAAAAAAAGAGCTAAATATTACTCCACCGGAGATATTGCAAGTTCCCTATAAAATTGAGGTACCCTATTATATACTAGGTGATAAAGCTTTTCAGCTTAATGATTATACTATGAAACCATACGATGGTACACGGGAAAGGGGTTCTTGTGAAAGAATTTTCAACTACCGACTGTCAAGAGCACGTAGAGTAGTTGAAAACGCGTTTGGAGTACTTAGTTCTGTCTACAGAGTCCTGCGTAAACCTATGCTTTTGGAACCAGAAACTGCGACTAAAGTCGTGCTGGCAACGGTTCATCTATATAACTACTTACGCAGTAATCCTAACTTTATATCGCCAGGAACGTTTGATACAGTACAGGAGAATGGAGATGTAATACCTGGAAGCTGGCGAAATGAACCGCCATCACAATCGCTACAACCGATGGCCGTCGTACCAAGAAGAGCAACAGAAAATGCCACTACAATACGGTCCCACTTAGCAAGACACTTTGTTACAAACCATACAATAGTTTGGCAAAATGAATATCAGTAAACTAATAGCTCACATGTTCCAATGTATCCCGTGTGGTTCCGGGTTCATTTTTATCCGCCATAAAGTCGAAGTCATCATACGCAAACCACTTTGATTTATATGTATCTTGAGCACCTGAAATAAACAAGTTACTCATTAAAATAACCACGTGTATTTCTAACAGCTTAAATGTAAAAAGCGAAATCACGTGAAATCCACAGTAAATATTATGATGTAATTACTTATAATAAAATATATAATTTTAATACCTACAGATAAAAAGTAGCTTTGTTTTCTTACCGGATCCAGTTATACGGCTTTGCTTCTCTCTGTGTTTCTCCCTTCTGTAGCCTCCCGCCAGAGATCGCATTTTTTTCTTTAGGTTCTCGATCGACTTATTCCCCATTTCACGAGAAATCTGACGCCAAGCATCATCTCTTAACACCTCTATTGGTGTAATTAGAATCTTTGGGATCCCATAAACATTTAAATTCTTTATAAAGCGATATCAAACGGCGACTTTCTGAGATGTCCATGGCGAGGTGGATCGCGCGAACCAACACAACCGTCCACACCGCGCGCATCACGCAACTGAGGCACCTTTGAGGCTGGCACAAAAACCGACCGCACACGGATCGCGCGAGGTAGGGAGCGCGCGCTCCAATACGTGCGCATGGATCGCGCGCGGCACGTCCACACCGCCTGCATCTTTGGATCGCGCTGCTGCCGCGCGCGATCGGAGCGCGATGGATCGTCCGGTGTGGACCCGGCTGTGGTGTGATGTCACGTACATCAGCACGTCACGTACAGCACGTAGAAATACTAAGGTAAGGGACTTAAGCTAAGGGAAGGGAGGGGGGTAAGGTAAGGGATATGCTAAGGTAGTTAGTATGTGAATACGTGATTGTAGATTATCGACATAACATCACGTCGTAACTATGTATATAATGTTGCTAATTAAAGGTGGAAGAGGACTCGACTCTTGGAGTAGTAACTAACATGTAGTTTACTTTGACCCCTCCATCTCCTCGCATCGCATGGCGACCCTGCCAGTCGGCTGGACGGCGTTGTAGTTGCCGACCAGGAGCTAGTCACGGTTCGTGGTTCGCGGTTTGATTGTCTTCGTTGAGTATCACGTCAGTCGCGTCACGTCGCAGGCCATGGGGAGCACGACGTCCAAGGAAGAGGTGATTATCGCCCAGGCGTCTACGAGTGGTGCAAATACCGCAACGGCTACTCAGGAGCAGCTGGCGGCTATCAAGACCGTGTTGCTGTTTGTGGCTGTGTGTATGGCAGTTGTCATCATAGGGTTGGCGGTTCGCATGTATCGGAGATGTCACCACAACTGGATTGAAGAAAAGATGAGACAGCGGGAAGTCCAGAAGGCTGTACAGATGGCTTGACCAGGAGCCGTCGGAGGAACGGAGTAAGTGTTTCTTGAGTGGAAGTGAATAAGTGTGTTTCGGTGCTTGTGTTCATCGTTAAATTTAGAGACAATAATTTAAATGGAAGTGGAGTTAACGTCGCTATTTGTACAACTTAAGTTATTAAGGGAATCTATTGTCAAGTTAGGCCCTAGTAGGCGAGAAGGCAGGAATTTTGATAGTAAGATTGGTGAGGTGAAAGCGCTTTATCGTAAATTTAAGTGTATAGTTTCAAAATCTAGTAATTTCTCGGAAGAATTGGCTCAGTTGGTATGTAAGATAGAAGCATTATACGTAGACACTATTAAGTTTGAGAGCGGAACAGAAACGGAACAAAACATGGCAGCGGAAAAGTTTTCTTTGAGAACGGCAGTTAGCCTACTCCCGAAGATGAGTGGCGATGAGCAAGTTACGCAAGACTTAATTGATGCCATAGGACTATATAGTTCTATGTTAGTGGAAGCAGATAATGCTCTTTTGATTAAATTTGTTTTGACTACACGACTTACCCAGGGTGCTAGGATTCGGTTGTCCTCTACTTACGCAACGGTAGATTGTCTGGTAGCTGATATGAAGAAGCATTTGTTAACAGTAGAGTCAGACGTAGCTGTGCAAGCGAAGCTTGCTCGCGCTAGGCAGAATGATAGGTCGGTCGCGGATTTTGGGGCTGAGATAGAGAAGTTAATGGTTAATTTGACTATTTCTCAAGCCGGGGAAAGTTCGGAAGCGTATGAGATTTTGCGGCCGTTGAACGAAAAGTACGCAATCAGGAAGTTTGCTGGCGGGCTTCGCAATCAGCGTTTAGGTACGATCATTACGGCGCGGAATTTGACTTCTTTGAAGGATGCGATCAGGGTAGCAGAAGACGAAGGTTGTGCATCGTCGGCACAAGTCATGGCGTATCAGCGTTGGCCCGCGAGGGGTGGTTTTGGTAATAGAGGTCGCGGAAATGGTTATAGGCGGTCTACGGTAGGAAATGGATACGCGCAACATAAAACAGCTGTTGAGCGTACGCGCAAAAATGCCACCGTATGGCATAATCGTGGAATGCGCGGACGTAGCAATAATGTTCATCGTGGTCATTCGACTCAACAAGGTCGGAGGCGTGTAGCGTGTTTCGAGCATGCGCGTAGTGATGCTGACTCAGGCGAGACGTCAATGTCACGACGTAATGAAGCAACTGACCACCACTTGCAGTTTTTTCGAGATTAAGTGTATTTTAGCTTGCGATAGTATTAATTGGGTTAATTTTCTAGTGTATAATATAAATGCGGAATGGTTAGTAGATACGGGCGCGTCGATATCGGCTGTAAAGAGTGGTTTCTTGTTGAACGATGCTTTGTGCTGTAAGGTGGTTAAGGAAGAATTAGTGATAAATGGTGTAGGAGGTAGTTTGAGGGCTATAGGTTATGTATATTTAACGTTGGAATATGGACGGTGTTCTTTCACGCATAAGTTTTATATATTTGATGATTTGCCATGTAAGTCGGTTGGTATATTAGGTCAGGATTTCTTGCAGAAGTATGGTGGTATTATAGATTTTTCGGCGAATAGGTTCTCTCTTAGGGATCGTGAACGGCGGGTGGTCTCGATGCCACTTAAGTCCTATGATTACTTGTTGACTATTCCACCGCGTTGTGAGGTGGTTAGGTATTACCCCGTTAATAGAGCGGAAGATTGTGTGGTAGTTAGGGAAGAATTGCGGAAAGGCGTTTTCTTGGCTAGTGTGTTAGTAAGGCCTAAAAACGGGATGGTGCCCGTTAGGATTTTAAATACGAACTCCGAGGAAGTTGTGTGTAGTATGTCCGGTGTGGAAGTTTGTCCGTTGAGTGATTTTGATTGTTGTAATTTCGTGGAGCCAGGGACGGACGTTGAGCGTGTAAAAGAGGTACTTTCTTTACTTAAACTCGACTATTTGAACGCCGAGGAGCGGTTGTCGGTTGAGCAAGTGTGTGCAAAGTTTTCGGATGTTTTTCATCTTCCGGGTGATAAATTAGCTGTCACTAACGTATATGAGCAGTCTATACGTTTGAAAGAGAGTGCTACTCCGGTGTACAAGAGGCAGTATAGGATACCTTATGCACAGAAGAAGGAGGTTGATAGGCAAGTGCAGGAGATGCTGGAGAGTAATATCATTGAGGAGGCGGTTAGTGAGTGGTCTAGTCCTGTTTTGGTGGTACCCAAAAAGGCGGATCGTAGTGGAGAGAAGAAATGGCGTGTGGTTATAGATTATAGGCAGTTGAATGAAAAGATACAGGATGATAAGTTTCCATTGCCGAATGTAACTGAGATTTTGGATTCGATGTCAGGCGCAGTTTACTTTAGTCACTGTGATTTATCACAATCTTATTATCAGTGTGCTTTGGAGGAGAGTAGTAGGAAGTACACTGCTTTCACAACAGACAAGGGGCAGTATCAAATGTGTAGGTTACCAATGGGTTTGAAGATAAGTCCGAGTTCGTTTAGTAGATTAATGACTGTGGCCATGTCTGGATTGAATTACGACAGGTGTCTGATTTATTTGGATGATCTCATTATTTTTGGACGGAATTTAGATGAACATAATCGAAACCTAATATCAGTATTCTCACGCTTGAGGGAAGTAAATCTAAAGTTGAATCCGTCAAAATGTGAATTTTTGAAGAAGCAAGTGCTTTATTTGGGGCATGTGATATCGGCGGAAGGTATTTCACCAGATTCGGAGAAGGTAGAAGTTATTAGAGGTTATCCGCGTCCATCGACGGTTGATGAGGTAAAGCGATTTGTAGCGTTTGCGAATTATTATAGAAAATTCATACCACAGTTTGCTGATATAGTGGTACCTATGAATAGGCTGTGTAAGAGAGGTGTTGTATTTAGTTGGTCCGATGAGTGCGAGAAGTCGTTTTTGTTGCTTAAGGAAGCGTTAATGAATCCACCGGTGTTGGATTATCCAGATTTTTCTGATAGCAATACTTTTATATTGCAAACCGATAGTTCTGGATATGCAATAGGGAGTGTGTTGTGTAATGGGAACGGAAAACCCATCGCATATGCTAGTAGGTCGTTAGGGAAGAGTGAGTTAAATTATCCGATAATAGAGAAGGAGTTGTTGGCAATAGTTTGGTCAGTTAAATATTTTAGACCGTATTTGTACGGACGGAGGTTCGTTGTAAAGACGGATCACCGGCCATTACTGTATTTGTTTAACATGACAGATCCATCTAGTAGGTTGACTAAGTTTCGTTTGTGTTTAGAGGAGTATGATTTTGAGGTTGAATATATTAAGGGCAAAGAGAATGTTCTAGCGGATGCACTTTCTAAAGCCGGTTCAGTATGTATTTTGTCTATGGGCCTCTGATGCCCGAAAATAAAATGATTATTACTTTTATACATTTATTTATCTCAGCACCTTAAGGTCCTGGACCTTTGGAAGGCCTACAAGGAGCCGAAACCAACTCGCAGAGGCCCTTTTAGACGCTTTTAATGGAAAGTGGTACGAACCGGTGATTATCCCTGTACGCACTATGCTAGTGCATCCAAGGACAACCCCCGGTTGGTGGGAAACTATTGCGACATATTTATGGAAAACTAAGATATAAGGCTATGGTTTTTGGAGTCTTAAGTGGACTGGTTACCAGGAACTATGTTAAGACTATGGCCCCTGCCTAAACAATGTTATTAATATCCATCGACAAAAGGCAGGGGGTGACTTGCACACTCAATAAATGGGCCCCCATAAACGGTCGCTAGCACGACGTGACGTAGCAACAAGAGGGCAACATATCCTGCGGTGCTTAAGGAGTGGAGAGGTATACCACGGCTATCAGGACAATCCCGGAAGTACGGTCAAGATCCCTACCAGCACCTTACTGGATTATACATCCTTCTCCCGAGCACGTTTGCTCTTGCGAATCTCCACTCAAGCCAGCCAATAAAGACAAGAGAGAGGTGGGAGCTCTGTTCCTCGTCAGTGTTCACTACGACCGGCCAATAAAGGCAAGCCGGAGATGAAGAACAAGATGATTATTAAATTATTATTATTAATAATAAAAATTTACGCAGTCGTTAAAAACTTTTCCTGTATATTTCGACACTCTCAAGGAAATTAAAACTCATAGAGTACTTCCCGTTGACCCAGAATCATGAAATTTGGCATAGAGCAAGGTATTATAGTACAGGTATAGGAATAAATCTGAAAATAATAAATTTGTTATTATTACGTCACAAAAAAAAATCAATTCGAAAAAATCTTCACAATACCTACAGTCGAAATTCGCGTGAAAGGAGGTACATGTTTGTAATAAAAATAATTTATTAACCCGTGATTCGACGAAGATTTTCTGGAAACGTCGGTATCTAGAATGTTCCTGGCTTCGCATATAAATACGAGCTCCCGGCCGGAAGTGAGTCAGAGTTGTCCATAGGGTCGCCGCGCAAGGCAGGGTCGCCCGCAACCTCCTTAAACCAGTGCTCTCGTCCCGACTGCCGGTGCGCGTCAGGTTGGGCGTGTACGAGGCGTACGTGCGCCCAATCCTGAAGAACGCCGCACCTGCATTTGTTTGCCCTCACAAGCGAGGGGAACCGGAAAACACTCTGCGCGCAGCAACACATAGCGCTGCAGACGATAGTGGACGCCCCTCGCTATGTGAGGAATGACGTAATCCAGCGCGACCTCGGGATTGAGAGCCTGGATGAGTTTGTGCGGCGCCTCGCGAAGGGAATGTTCACACGTGCCGACGCCTCAGCTTGGCCCCACGTCAAGCACCTGGCGACCTGGCACGCGCGCCCCCCTGACGCGAGACTCTTTCCCCGCGACCGTATTGTCAACAGCGACTCCCCCCCCCCCCCCGGATTGATACCTGAGTAAGCCGTACCAGTCTACACGCGGCTCACTCAAACAATAAGACTCTACAACTACGCTCACCACGATAAGTGTCATGTGCTAAGTCATTATAGGGACGACGCGAGTCGACCATACATTCGTAATTCTTCAAACGCTAGGCTAACGCACTGAATAGATAGCTCAAACTTACTATTCGGTGCACGTGCACTGAGTGATGTTACACAGTACAATGCCGCTCACACACATAGGTACACAATCGTCCCTGTGGTCTATACCATAACCGGCTCGCTCTGAAAGCGGGTTAGGTGGGGGATACATTTCCTATTCCTACTGTAGGTCCGTAACAAGCCGGCATACTCGTAGCAGGTCGTCCCCCGCCGGGCTTCCCCTCGGGGTCTCACCTGGCGGGGACTGACCGCCGGTGTGTCGTGAAGAGTCGGCGCTATGGGAAATAGTGCTGTGATGTACATTATTATTGGTTTAATATCAAAGAGCCCCGACCAACACCTTAGGAGGCTCGCGTCAGGCGTCTGGATCAAGGGCTTGATTCAACGATCATCATGATGAACCGTAGGTGCCTAGCAGGGTCGAAGCCTACTGGGGCCATGGGTGATGCGAAAGAGATCCCCGGGACCCTGGAAAAATGGCAAAGAAGGAATGGTCGTTTTACCTAAAATCCCAGATGTGAAGTGGAAGTTAGAAGTAATGACCAATATTCCAGAAGTTGGCTCTGATAATTTGCTATGCACAGTTATAGCATAGCATAGCCGGCCTTACAATGTTCCCACTTTTGGGACTCAGGCCTCCTCTCTAGGAGAGGGAATGGGCCGTAATCCACCACGCGGGCCCAGTGCGGGTTGGTGGATGAAACGTCTTCGAATTTTTGGTTCTAGGACAGTTATATTGAAGATTAACAGCAGTGAAGATATCAGGTTCACTTGTGGAAGCAAACAGCTGCAAGATTTGCTGTATAAACTTAAAGATTTAGTGATTGCGTACATTGCGAGAACGTGAAAAGTGAGATAACTTGATGTTCCAAACTTCTAACGCTCTTTGTAATTTTAGTTGGTTGGAAGCAAGATTAAGAGTTCCTTAAGTTGCGTTTTGTGTCACAATTTCAAAGGTTACTGACAGTATATAGCTAGAGCAGCACAGAACAGTACTGTCGGAGCCATGACAACACCTAAACCATTGTTACAGAAAGACTATCCGCCAGAAAAAAAAGGTGGCCCCAAATTTCCAGATAAAATGCTATTGTAAAAAAAGGTGGCCCTTAATTTCCAGATAAAATGTTATTGTAAAAACGTCGGATGTATCCGACAAATATTCTCACGTTTATTACACCAGGGTCGCACATCCACGACCAAATACACCATATCATTTACTATGGGGATTGATGAGCTAAACAAGATGTAGTATTTGGTCTTCGATGTGTGACCCTGGCGGAATAAACGTGAGAGTCTTCGTCGGATATATCCGACGTAGGTTAAGAATGATCTGGAAATCTTCTGCAAAGCTGAAATTGGTATTTTAATCATAATATTCACAATCTTGATCATTTTCTGGCGGATAGTCTTTCTGTAACAACGGTTAAGGTGTTGTCATGGCTCCGACAGTACTGTTCTGTGCTGCTCTAGCTATATACTGTGAGTAACCTTTGAAATTGTGACACAAAACGCAATATAAGGAACTCTTGACCTTATTTCCGAACCATCTAGTTAAAGAAAGAAAAACATTTTATGTGTCGGAACAAGGCGCAAATTTAGAACTAACAAATTATAAGTATATTATGTGAAAAAATATGCGCCACATCCGCGCAAAACGGCCGAACGCTCAGCATAACGCCGTGACCACACGCAAAATGCAATGAGTCTACGGCGCTGGTTTTCAGCGTGGGCCGGTAACGGTATCGACATAAAGACGTCGGCATGGTATTGTGTGCTAATAGATGTGACTAAGATAGATAATTAAAAATAAATTATAGGGAAACGAAAAAAAAGAAAAACAATGAATAAATAGAGAGGAAATACGATGTCATATTATGTATAAAGTGGCAACATTACGTTGCGTCTGTGCCAAAGGACGCGATTCTGTTTACAGTGTACCTGTAGTCTATGGACGCGATGACGTAAAGAAAGCGTGAAAAGGATATGATGCATGCTATGACGCTACGCCATTGTGATGAGTGTTTCTACGGAAACGGAAATTGAAATTGAAAATTTCAAAAAGATTCGATGCGTGATCGTTGAATATGTTTGTGTTTTATTGTTTTGTACAGTTGCTGAACTGTTCACCCCGACTGCGGTGGTATAAAGACTGAAAAGAAACCAGCTTCTGAAAATGGGAGTAGCAGCACTGGCCGCTCCATCACAACGCCATTTATTTCAAAACAAACTAATTCGCTTATGGTCTGAAGAACGATTGCAAATAGCAGGAGAGAAAAAAAAAGTTTTTTTATTATAGTAGGTACTTTTTGAAAAATTTGTTAATTTTCACGTTTCACGAAAAATGGTCAAATAACCGAGTGCGAAATACCTTGTTTTATTGGTAAAGAGTATTTATCTATAAAAATAAATGAATATCAAAAAATATTTGGAAAAAAAATCTATTGAGAATCTCGGTGCATGAGATTAGTATCACCAATAGTGTAAACAGGGTAAAGGGGGCCTACTAAAGGAAAATTTTATAACCAAATTTAATGAGAATTTTATAATTTATAATTAGTAACCACTTACTATGATTATTTAAGCATATTTTAAGCACTATCATAATCAACTACCACCATATATTAAAGTATCATATCGACCGTAGCAATTAACATTGTCGGATCTACATTTTTGCAATTTTCGTTTTATTGCACTAAAGGTCTTAGAATAAGTATATAAATACCCCCGCAAATTTTTGAATTCCTAAAATCAACCATCTTTGTTTTTGTAGAGGAGACACGATCACGCTTGCCTTCTAAGTTAAGAAAGCGAGTAGTGTAGAACAATTCCCTTCTATTTTGTTATGTATAGACGCCATCTTTAATGACTAAGCCCCGCCCATATTTCGGAGGGAAACAGGCGAGCCCATTTTTGAGAGTGACATTACCTTATAAGGTAACGAAAAGGCTTACTGTGTTATGATTGGGCGAATAGAGGGAGTCTCCGTGGAAGTCGCTGCGTCCCCGCAAGGGGGCGCGGCGGCGGGGTACAGGCTAGGCCTTTGTCCCGCGGTGGCAGCTAGAGGGAGTTCGTGAGGTATATTTGCTATATACCCCGTGTCCCGGAATGACCAGAGGGTATGCGCGGGCGCGGGACGTGAGGGGTGCCGGGGGAGCCACCCCCGCACTCCCCCGCCCGCGACTCGTTTATAATGGCATGTCCGGGGCACGTGGAGTCAGTGTCGTTCCCGCAGCTCTGCCAGCCTAAAGTGCTGTTCGCGAAATTATGTAAATACGTTAGTCGTAAATATAACCTAAGTACCTAGTAAGTTCAGTCAGATTGACATAGCTATAAGTAAGATGTTTTTGTGTAAGTGGTAAATGCTAACGTAGTATAACTGTGGATCATTGTGTTGTGATAAATATAGTGAAGTTATAAGTTGTTTGTGTCTCATTTGACTCGTGTCGTGTCATTTTGGTAGGGCTAAAGACTCGAAACGCTTTGTCAGCCGTCCCTCGCACCTCCTGGTTTCAGTAGCACTCACCACTCAGCCAGTAAGCGACCTAGAACAGGGTCCCGGCATATTGCTACATATATATATACAGTCAATATAGTTACGCTCTAGCCTCGGAGAAGACGGTTGTTAGAACAGATAGCCGTGCTGTCTTGTACATTTTTTGGTCCTTCGAACACGGATAGTGGCTGACGAAGTGTAGAGTACCGGCTAGTTTCAGCCCAAAATGAGTCACAAGAGCACAGTGACCACCAGGAGCCAGGCCAGGCGGATGGCGTCAGAAGACAGAAGAAACGCCACCATCACAGACTCGGGCATGCCATGCTCGCCGTCCATCGTGCCGACGATCTCGTTCACGCCTGCGCCGCGCATACCTACGCTGGGTGGTCGTATCATCGACTACAGCTCAGGAAGTACGACCCAGGTATTGCCGCCGGCGCGGGCCGAAACGGGTGAGCGACGGTCGTCAACACGCAGCAGGGCGTCAACGAGGCACAGCCGCAGAAGCGCGGAGTGCCTAAGAAAGCGGACGGAGTATGAGGCTCAGCTCGAGGTGGTGAAGCTGCGGGAACAGCTCATCCACAAGAAGTTAGAGGCCGACCTCGCCGAGATAGACGCCGACGAGGAGATTGAAGATTCGGCCAGCAACGGGTCCGACGATGGGACGACGCGGCGCGTGGCAGAGTGGGTGGACACAACTCCACTGCTCACCGAAAGAGTGTCATGTGCGCCGGTCGTGAGTGCTCCGGGTCTGGATACAGGAGCACAACTCCAAAGCGCGTCGGAGCCGGTACGGGAATATGTGAGTACAAGCCAGAATAATAAGTGTTATATAAATGAAAGTAGGACAGCTAACTTGGGTAGTTACGTGCCGCCCGCACCGATCGCGTCGGTGATGGCCACGCCAGCTAGAGATGGGGCTCACCTTCGTCTACCCAGCGACCACGTAGGGAAGGCTACTCCGGTCGCTACAGAGCGGCAGAGGAATTACGGAGTCGTCGACCGCCGAATGAGGCGCGGGTCGCCGGGTTGGAAAAGAGACGAGGTGAGTCAGCTGGCGGACGCGTTCGCGCAACTGGCACGCCCAAGGCCGGTACCTAGGCAAGCTTACGAACTACCACACTTTTCTGGTGATCCCGTAGAATGGTTATCCTATAAGAATATGTATTGAGAAACCGCACGTTTGTATGAGTTTAAACCCATACAAACATAAACATACGGGTGCTCTGCATCGGCACCCTGATGCGCAGCTCGTCACTATGGGGGACTTTAACGCCTGCCACCAAGACTGGCTGTTCCCATACCAGAGGACCGACCACGCTGGGAGAGAAGCGCGAAACTTTGCAATATCGATGGGCCTTTCCCAGCTGGTCAAGCAAGCAACTAGGGTGCCTGATGTAGTTGGTCATACTGCCAATTGTCTGGACCTTCTGCTGACTACCGATCCGGACAGATGTATCGTAACAGTATCTTCACCACTTGGAACTTCAGATCACTGTCTGGTGAAGTCTGTTTCGTCCTTCTCCCCACCTGACTGCGACTCACGCGGTGAACGGCGAATGTGGCGTTACAGGTCAGCAGATTGGGATGAGATGCGGCATTTCTTTGCATCTTATCCTTGGCAGCAGGTCTGCTTCTCTTCTGAGAGTCCGTCAAGCTGTGCGGATGCTATATCCGATGTGATACGTCAAGCTATGGAGTTTTTCATCGCTTATAGTGACGTACCCATCGGAGGCTCAGCTCTCCCATGGTTCAACGCCGATTGCGTTCAAGCTGAAGAGCGTAAGCATTCGGCGTTTCTCGCCTGGGTTGACGCTCGTGACCGCAAAGCTCCGGATTTGAGCTCAAAGAAGAGAGCTTTCAACCGTGCTGCCAAATCTTACAAAAAAGCACTGAAGAAGGCTCGGTTCGACCGAATTACCCATATTGGCACAAAGCTCTCTGCACAGCCATCTTCCACCACTTCTGTAGGCCCACATTGCCTCCGCTGGTTAAACCTGATGGAACACTGGCTCACTCGGCGAGAGAGAAAGCAGGTCTCTTTGCATCTCTCTTCGCCCATAATTCTCGTCTTGATACTAGCAGTGCTATTCCACCGACTCTACCTCACTGCAACACCTCGATGCCTGAGGTTCGCATAAGAAATAAAGAAGTTTTGAGAGCACTGTGTCGTCTAGACGTGAATAAAGCTAGTGGACCAGATGGTATACCAGCAATAGTTCTCAAGGCATGTGCGCCCGAGTTGTCTCCTGTATTGACGCGCTTGTACCGCCTCTCATTTAGGACTGGTATAGTGCCCAAGTCCTGGAAGCTTGCCAACGTGCAACCCGTGCCCAAAAAGGGCAGTCGTACCGATCCTGCCAACTATCGGCCGATTTCAATAACCTCCATACTCTGCAAGATTATGGAGCGTGTATTGAACTCGCGCCTCATGGCATACCTGGAAGGTAACGATCTCCTCAGTGACCGACAGTACGGGTTTCGCCACAATCGGTCTACTGGGGACCTACTAGTGTATACCACTCACATGTGGGGCGAGGCCCTCGAGAAGAATGGAGAAGCGATTGCTGTCTCCTTAGACGTCTCGAAGGCCTTCGACAGGGTATGGCACGCCAGCCTTCTGAGTAAGCTTCCAGCGTACGGCATTTCCCCTGGTCTGATTAACTGGGTAAAAGACTTCCTGAGTGAACGGTCTCTCCGAGTTGTTGTCGATGGATGCTCATCAGAGCCCATGACCACTAATGCCGGAGTTCCTCAGGGGTCAGTTCTCTCTGCAACTCTTTTTCTGCTGCATATTAACAATCTGCTGAGGCCCGGCCCGGGGAGATACCTTCCAGGTGCTCGGGCTAGTAAGGAACTAATCCGGTCCGAACGAGAGGCTATGGTAGAGCGTACGAATGTCTCACTTCAGGCAGTCTCCAAGTGGGGCGAAACCAATCTGGTAGAATTCAACGCCACCAAAACACAAGCGTGTCTGTTCACCGCCAAAAGGAGCCCGTTCACCTTGGCTCCTGCTTT
The DNA here is from genome assembly GCA_905147345.3 of Mythimna impura. NCBI lineage: Eukaryota > Metazoa > Arthropoda > Insecta > Lepidoptera > Noctuidae > Mythimna > Mythimna impura. The sequence goes on along the minus strand of LR990365.1, from coordinate 12,441,752 downwards.
TCAGAATGTATCCTTGGAGTGCACCGACCGCCTTCAGCTCTTGGGAGTTGAAATTACCTCTGACCTAAATTTTGGGCAGCTCATTGAGTCCAAAGCCAAGGTAGCTGCTAGAAAACTAGGCGTTCTTGCAAAGGTCCGACGGTACTTCACACCGGGACAGCTTCTAATGTTATACAAAGCACAGGTCCGATCGTGTGTGGAGTACTGCAGTCACATATGGGCTGGTGCTGCAAAATGCCATCTAGCAGCTTTGGACTCAGTGGAAAGGCGTGCGAAGAGGCTAATTGGGGATCCAGATTTGGTTAAGTCCAATCTACAAAGCCTCGAGCACAGGCGCAGGGTAGCCAGCCTATCGGTATTTTACAGGTTGCATTTTGGAGAGTGTGCGCGGGAATTGCATGACTTGATTCCGCCATCTCCTTTCTACCATCGGACAACCCGACGTACGGCGAGTATCCACCCTTACGTTGTTGAAACTTCAACGGTCCGGACTAAGCGTTTCGCTTCGTCGTTTATACCGCGTACATCGAAGAACTGGAACAATTTGCCTGCTGCGGTCTTCCCGTCCATCTATAATTTAGGTGCCTTCAAGGCTAGAGTGAATAGGCTCTTAATAAACTAGTGCGCCTCACCATCAATGATTGCATCACTGCTTACCATCAGGTGGGATCGCAGTCAAGCACTGGTTTATATCAATTAAAAAAAAAAAATTAAAAAAATGACGGGTTGCACTCTGGGAGTGCCGGCAGAAGTGAAAACTTAAGTATTAACGTTGTGCGTTTTGGATATTTTGGAATGGTTATGGAATAATTTTGCACGAATTGCTTTTTTTCGAGTGACGTCACGGACGTGTTACGGTGCACATCAGCTGCTCATGTTTACAATAAAATAAAATAATAAACACAGTTTATTCCTTTTCAAGTTTATTGCTATAATATCGCTACAGCCGAACTTACGTGCGAGTGCTTTCACCTTTTTAAAAAAACAGTGTTTTGGTGGTGTAATAGCATAAAATCTAATTGTTCATTTTTAACTTCTGCTAAATTTGAAGCTACTTGAACATTTGTTTTGGGTTTAGTACCTCCAAAAAGTGTCATATTACAAGTGTTGCTAGTACTGTACCATAGATCTGTGATTTAAAATCAATATATTGCGCGGAGTACGTGCCATCTAGCGCCGCGCCATTAGAATAGGTGTGGAGGACGTGTACGCCATCTATCTGCTTCTAGCCGTACTAGGTTAAAGATGGTAAAGTGTGCAGCATGTGGCAAATTTCTGTCAGCAAAAGGGGGCGCTACTTGTGGCAACTTTGCTTGTCACAACAGATACCACCTCGCATGTTTGCCTGATGCAGCGCCGACGGGCAGCGATTGGCTTTGCCCGGAGTGCAAAAGCAAACTGCCTAAAGGAGATAACAGCGCAACTCCCGTTAGGGGCCTGGGTAGTGGTACCCCTGCCATTCGAGCGGTTGTAGCAGGCTCAGCGGCGACGGCGGCCGTGGTGGAAGCACCAGCTCATGGTGCTACAAGCAAGTCGCCGGTTGGGGCGACCCAGACTCAAGGAGCTCTGACTAAATCCCCCGCTGCAGAACCCAGGGTAACATCTCGGACTGGGAGCGGTAATGGAACTGACGGGGAACCTTCGCCTGACACTCAGCTGACCCTCCGCGAGGAAATTCGGCTTTTCAGGTCTGAGCTGCGGGAAGTGCGGGATGAAATGCGGGAGTTTCGTCGCGAGATGGCTGGCCTGCAGTCTTCGGTGGTAATCTGTACCGAAAGAGTCGACAACCTGGAGGCCAGAATTGAAGCTCTGGAGACCAGGCAAGGCGTCGCTCTGCCTGATAGTAAAGTCAGGCAGCTCGAGGATTTGGTGTCCCAGCTTCATCTAGAGCTCAACGACCGGGAACAGGATTTATTTAACTCCGACCTCGAGATTGCAAACATCCCGGAGATCCCAGGTGAGAACGTCGTGCACACGGTCGGGCTGGTCGCGGCAAAGCTTGGGCTGACGCTAGAAGATAGGGACATAGTGTTTGCGCAGCGCGTGGGCCTGCGAGTCGAACGTGGGGTGCACGCAGCGGCGGCTGGCGGAGCGAGCCCAGCGGTGGCAGCGGCGGCGCGTGGGCGGCGCATCGTGGTGCGCCTGACGCGCCGCTCTCTGCGGGACGAGCTGCTGCAGAGCGCACGTGTCCGCCGTGGAGCCACCACGGCGGACTTAGGTCTTCCTGCGCCCCCACGCCGCTTTTTCGTAAACGAGAGGCTCACGAAAACGAACAAGCACCTGTTTTACCGTGTGCGCGAGGCGGCCGGTCGACTCGGATGGCGATACACGTGGACCAAGTACGGACGTATCCTTGCTAGGCAGGGTGATGGGAAGCCTACTCACTGCATTCGCACAGAGGAGGATCTGTCCCGTGTTTTTGGCGGTGATGTGTCTGCTGAAAAAGTTGTTTAGCTTATTAGTTAGAGTCATAGTTCACTTAGTTTATCTATTTTTAAGTTCCATTATTTTTCAATCTATTTTGTGTGTTTTTATATTTTTAAGTGTGCCTTGTGCGAGGTCAGCATCGTTTCTGTCTCAGTGTATAATGGATTTTCTCTGTGGCCTGGCTGCCCGTGTATTTATTATATGTATTTTTCACAAATTTATAAATCTTCGGCTCATTCCCTATTATAGTACAATTTTCATACCACCTTACATATTATCACTATTATTACAACCATTATTTCTTTTTTCATATCTTATTATTGATGTGCAAATTTTATGTTGTACCATTATTAATTATGTTGGGGGCAGAGGATGTAAATAATTACACAACACAATGGTCACGCTTGAAAGGCCTCAGCCAATTTATTTAACACGTATAAAAATACAGACTTCACATAACACGTGTAAATACTTTCACATAATCGAGTCCTTTACGTACATACGCGTGACGCTAACTCACAAATAGTTCACAGTTACTTTACAATACTTCACTGACTCTAATACGTTAGATAACTTAGGAAATCTGGAAATCTAGGGCCGCTCCAGGAGCGTAGGGTGCCAAGACAAACTGTCGTAGTGACGCTTCGAGTCGAACTGCAGAGAGAGAACGTCGTCTTCAAGGAAAGTGCAGCTTAAGTACCTTTTCAGCCGGTCGCAAGTCGTGGGAGAGAGTCCCTTTTCCTCTAGTCTATTCCCTAATCCTGTTGAGGCCGGCTGACGTTCACCTCCCGACCCCCCGCATACGGCAAGCACACCATTGGTCATCAATAGTGGCGTGATTTTCTCCATTGTAATCTACCAATAGAAACCCAGATTATTCTTAACGGTTTTTCTGCGCTATTTACTTCTAAGAACCGCATTATGTACTTCTAAGAACCGCATTATGTACTTCTAAGAACTCAGTACATAGCCTTATATACTATCCTAGTAGCTGATTGGACAATAGTCTGGCCTCTGATAGGCTTGCTCTCTATTATGTACAGCGCTTATGTACATACATTACGCGTCTGTGAATGACGTAATGTTGATTATATTTAGTGATTCTAAATTACATGCTCGTGTCCGTAACAGCCTCCCCCCGGCGTAGCAACGCGAGCCTAACTTCCATCGGCCAGGACAACGAGCCTTCTAACTGGGCGTCTGAAAACGCCTCCACGCGTCTGTACCTCAGCGCTGCGTATGACACCATCAGGTCCTTGTATGGTGCGCACTATCTTCCCATATGGCCATACATTTCGCGGCAGTTGACCATCCGCAATGACTACTATATTCCCCGGTGCGAGTTGCGTGCGTGAATCTCGGACGTCGCCGCGCGGTGTCAACGTTGGTAGGTATTCGTTTATCCAACGAGTCCAGAACTTGTCCGCTAGCGCCTGTGTTGCGCGCCATGTCTTTCGATCGGCGACGTCGCACTGCCCTGTGGTTGGTAGTCCAATAGCCGAGCCTAATAAGAAGTGGTTCGGCGTGAGCGCCTCCTCGTCGCCAGGTTCAACACTTACGTGTGTGAGGGGTCGCGAATTGACGGTGTGCTCGATCTCGATTAGCAACGTGGAAAGTACCTCCTCCTTTGGTGCGCGTTCCTTCAACACGGCCGACAACGCCGACTTTACGCTTCTTATTAGTCGTTCCCACGCGCCGCCCTGATTTGGGGCCCCGGGGTCAATGAACCGCCATTCCATATCTTGCTTAATTGCGAATTCATTGAGGTCATTCGCCCACTGCTTATATGCCTGTTGGATTTCAACATCGGCTCCTCGAAAATTAGTCCCGTTATCGGACATCATAGTTTTAGGCCATCCGCGCCTAGCCGCCATTCTTCTTAGCGCTAATATAGCTGAATCGATGTTTAAACTTGGCAACAACTCTATATGTATTGCTCGCGTGACAAGACAGGTGAACAACATACCCCATCGTTTTTCATGCCGTCTTCCTATTGTGACTGTCATTGGGCCGAAATAGTCTACTCTGCAACGGGTGAACGACCGCAGGTGGGTGTCCAATCGTTCAATAGGTAAGTTCCCTTTGACGGGCCGTATTGGCGGCTTCCTTCGTCGCTTACATATCACGCAATCTCTTATCAGTGCGCGCACTGTCGGCCGAACCTTTAAAATCCAAAAGCGTTCCCTCGCTTTGTTCACTATATATTCACGTCCCGCGTGATGATCCCGTTCGTGAATCTGACGTAAATATAGTGACGTCATCGGATGTTTGCCTTCCAAGATGGGTGGGCACTTCCTATCTTGAGAAACGTTCGCGGCATTTATGCGACCGTTCAAACGAATGACGTCGTCTTGAAAAATCGGGTCAGAACAGCAGGACATACGCAGTCGTTCGTAGTAATCGTTCGTATGACGAGAAACGAATCGTGTCGACGAGGCTGGTGATGTGCGCTATGTGCGTGACGATCTCATCACCCCCCTCTCCCTGCGCGATATCCGTTGGCCAGATGTGTTCTGGTCCGCCCAGGAAGAGGGGACCAGTGAACCATCTGCTGTCGCTTTCCAGTTGCGTCATTCCGGACCGAGTTGCGTCATCGGCTACATTGTGGGCTGTAGGTACCCAGCGCCATTGTTTTGTCTGTGTCAGTTCACATATCTCCCGAAGTCGGTGCGCGACGTACGGCGTGTACTTTGAAGATTCGTTCCTTATCCAATGTAGGGCGGTCTTGGAGTCACTCCAGTATGTCGTATCTAACGACTCAAAACGATGTTCCCGTTTAACTTGCTCGGTTAACCTCGCACCTACTAGACACGCTTGCAATTCGAGCCGCGGTATACTTTGCGCCTTCATTGGCGCGACCCTTGCTTTTCCTGCGACGAGTGTCACGATCACTCTTCCCTCAGGGGTCACTGACCTCATATATACCGCCGCCGCGTACGCCTGCTCGCTCGCGTCGACGAACGTGTGTAGAGTTCTATTCACTACACCACCTTTAAAATAACATCTCGGGAGTCGTAGGTTCGCTACGTATTTTAAATCGCCTAACCATTCTTCAAAAATGTAAGCCTCTTCCGGGGGCAAAGGTTCGTCCCATCCGGTCTGTTTGCGCCACAGGTCTTGTAACATTATCTTAGCCGTTATCGTATACGGACTAAGCATGCCTAGCGGATCAAAAATGGACATTACTGCTGCTAATGTCTCTCGCTTTGTCGGTGCGCGTTCGCGCGCTTTCACCTCGGCGGGCACTCGTGGCATTTCCACGTTGAAGGCGAACTCGTCGGTCGTCGGTAGCCACATAATACCCAACGTCTTTCCGTAGGGATGTGCGTTCGCTCCTAACTCCTTTGGCGAACTGGACTTGTCGCTATCGCTTATATCGCATAGTAGGTCGGCCTCGTTGGTTTGCCACCCTGCCAACTGAAAACCGGCTCTTGCGTGCACGGCGACCACCTCCCTCATAGCCTCAGCCGCTTGTTCCCGGGTGTCGTAACTGTCCACCCAATCATCCATATAGTGAGCACGCGTGATGGCGTAGTGCGCGTGCGGGCGACTTTCTCGGCAATCGTCCGCGTTCTTATTGCGCACGCTGTGTGCTAGAAAAGGTGAACTCCTAGCACCGAAAATCATGGACGCCATCTCGTACTTGATTGGTGGTCCGGACCGATCGTTGCCACGCCACAGGAACCTCTGCGCTCTTCTATCTTCCGGCCGAATCTTGATTCGAAGGAACATCTCTCGTATGTCCGCGGTGACGGCTATCGACCTTTCACGAAATCTAAATAACACGCCATAGAGAGTATTCAACATGTCGGGCCCGGAGAGTAACTCGTCGTTCAGACATTTCCCTGCAGAGGTTGCTGCCGCGTCGAAAACTAAACGTATCTTCCCAGGTTTATTCGGGTTCGTGACGGCAAAATGTGGTAGGTACCATTCCGGTATGACACTCTCCCTACCTACACTCTCGGCTACTTTGTTCGCGTACCCCTTTTCTATGAGGTTATTGACCTGCGACACGTATGCTTTTTTGAAGTCAGCTGACTTATCCATTTTCCTTTCAATGGTTTTGAGTCTACGAAAGGCCATATCGTAACTCGGTGGTAGGTGTGGCTCATCACTCCGCCACGGCAATCCTACCTCATAGTGATCGTTAACCAGCCGAGCAGTCTTCGTGAAAATATCCTTCGCCCGTTCGTCTGCCAGCACTGGTCTCGGCTGGTGAACTATCCCCAGAGCGTCGATCGAGAAATGCGATGTGATGAGGTCCTTTAACTCTTCGCAATCATCGGATATTTCCTGTGGGTGCACGTGCAATGCTATCCCGCTGCTCGCCTCGAATCCAGTTACGCGCCGTGGTACCGTTCCGTGGACCACCCATCCTAGCTGCGTAAGTGAAGCGGCTGGCTCGTTCTGCCGTCCCGTGAGCAAAGTTCGCGACACTATCAAATGCCAATTATCGGCGCCTATCAATAGGCGTGGCTTCGCATTCTCGTAACACACGTCACGTGCAGGTATACGTTTCATGTGTTCGCAGCGTAGATAGCTCGCTTTCACGGTCTGACCGGTTATATTTAAACTTTTAACGGTACGCGCGCGTATGTTAAAATACTCTGAGCGTTTTCCCTTGATGTCTATTTCCACGCAACGACTGTCGTTCTCTTGTCGCGTGGCCGTAATCCCGTGGACGCGTAACGCTCGCTTAATTCCTTTTGCGCCCATTTCGTTAGCTATCTCTTCGTCGAGTAGCGTAATAGTGGAGCCCTCGTCCAGTAACGCATGCGTCTCTATTTCCTTGCCGTTCGGCCCCCGCAACGTTACTGGGCACACTTTGAGTAACACCGCGCTTATCTCGCTGCCGGCATGGGCAGATGCGGTGGTCGCCGATTCTTCCCTCACGCTCCTGGTCCCACAGTTGGTGGAGGCGCTAGCCGCGTCCGACGTTCGGTCGGCGGTGTGGAGTAGCCTATGGTGCGATCTACGACATTCCTGCTCTCCGCACTTCCTCGCGGTACACTTGAATCGACGATGTTTACTCGCCAGACATTTGAAACATGCTCCAGTTTCCTTGGCCCATTCCCATCTTTGTTGGACCGTCATGTCACCAAGTTTCTTGCAGCTTGGCGTGGCATGTCCCTCGCCACAGCACAAGCACGTCTTCTTAGCCCTCTCTCTCTCGTCCTCGCCAGGTCGCTCGGCGGCGGCGTACGTTGCGGGTACGCGCGCTTTGTTCTTCCTAATGACCGCTTGTGCTCTGGCGGGAGCTTGCTGACGCGTCGCTTCCTTTGACGTCGTAGTCACGGTCGACGAGTACGCGTATCTTACGGCCCGATCAGCTTCCCTCATTAGGTAGCGCGACAGCGTAACGATCTCTGCTTCCACGCGACTACCATGCTCTTGGGCGTAATCACACCAACGCGCGCGCATGTGTGGGCTGAGCTTCTCTACCACGTGTCTGGACAGCATTGGGTTTTGTAGGTACCCCCTATCATCCAGACACGATAGCACGCTGACGATGTTCTGCAGCTTTATCGCGAACGCGTTGAGTTCAGCGGCCGTCGTACCGAGTCGCGGTAATTTTCTTAAATCGTCGAGTGACTTGTCGATTATAATCTCGGGACGTCCGTAACACTGTTCGAGTGTATGCATTATCACGGCGGGGTCAGCAGCGGTGCAAAGTAGCGCGGACACGGTCTCTCTCGCTTCACCTTTCAGGCTGTTGCGTAGGCGCGCTAAGTTCTCTCCTCGTGAGAATCCATACTCTCGTGTCGAGTCTCGCATTGCTGACTTGAACAGCAACCACTCGTGCGGCGCTCCCGTGAAAATTGGCAACTCTATCGCTTGACGCGGCGGCGGTCGATAACGTGTCATCCTATTTAACGCGTCGGCTAGCTTATCGATATCTCGGGATCGAGATCGAGATTTATGTCGCGACCTAGGCGGTGATCGGAACCTAGGTTCGCGGGGCTCCTTATTCTCTACGCGGGGCGGCTCCTCCCTCGGAAAGTACGCGCGTTCTCGCTCCTCATACTGTGGCGTACGCGGCCTCGTAAATTCCTGCCTACCCCGGGTGCGCTCGGCTACCTCCCCCCGTATGTGAACCGGGGCGGGTGCGCGTATCGCTGACGACGTTTGATCCGGCGGAGTCAGCGATGGTAATCCCTCGTCCCCCGTAGGCTGCGCGTATTGCAGCCAATTATCGATTCGATTATCGGTGTCCGCGACGTCCTGGGCTATATCACTATCTCGATCTGTTTCCTCGCGAATGGTAGCTACATCTATCGCTAATCTCTTCTTAACCAGCTCGGCTTCGAGTTGCAATTCCTGGCGGCGTATCGCGGCGAGGCGCTCCTCAGCATGTAATTCTGCTTGCCTAATGCGCAGTACAGCACTAGCGGTGGATTGGCGCGATCGTACGGATTGGACGGGCGACCTACTATTTATCCTATCAACGGCGGGCGCGGGCGCTGGGATGGCGGTCGCGGCGGCGGCTGACGTTATAGCATCCATCGTAGTGTTCTCGGCTGTCGGCGCGTTCGTAGGCACTGTTGCAGGAACTGGTACAGACGCGGGAATCGTAACGCGGGGGTTAGCGCGTGATAATATTGTCGCGCGGGACGACGGTGACGCGGGGGGTTCTTCAAACACGCGGGCTTGCGTATCTTCGTTCTTCTGGCTTCTTGTAGTCGGCATCCTTCCTCCTCGTTTGGCACCCTAGCTCTATCAATGCCCTAGCGGCCCTATCAGACCTACCGGAGGGCCCTATGAGAGGGATATGCTCCGGCAGGGATGGAAAATGTGCAGGAATGGAAAGGTGGGGACTACCCTGCAGAGAACTACACGCGGTACGAGGTGCTCAGCAACCGGTGGGAACGACCGGTTGCCTCGGCAGTGCCTACAGTCCGGCCCTCGCAACGTGCGCAGCCTTACAGGCGCAGTAGTGCTGTTCAACCACGTTTGGTTGGCGACACCGCACAATATGTCGCACCGCCTTGAAACGGCGTTAACTCAGGCACGCACCTTTGACACCGTTAGGTGGCACGTACCTGAGCCGCGGTCCACCCGCTTAAAAGGTTCTTGACGCGACGGCGTAAAGGACCCGTGGATCCCTCTCTGCAGCTCGACACGACGGCTTGACTCGACGGCTTGACACGACGGCTTGACACGACGGCTTGACACGACGCTGGCGGCTCGAAGTTCCCGACGTGGCGACAATCCTAAGCACCTACTGGGTCGGACTTGCTGCGTTCCTGTGTTCCTTTTCCCTCTTCAGAATAGGTATTCTTCGTAACGTGACTTGCTGCGTTCCTTTTCCCACTTGAAGCGTTCCTTTTCAATCTTGAAAATAGGTTTCTTCGAAACGTAACTTGCCGCGTTCCTATTCTTACTTGCAGCGTTCCTGTTCGAGCTTGAAGCGTTCCCTTCTTCAATCTTCGACACCCAACTGTATTTCTTCACGTCTCCCCAAAGACGCACAATAAGCCGCTCGATATTCCTTACCAAAGGACCAATATCCGGCTCTCGAAGGACCAAAGTTCCTCTGTTGGGGGCAGAGGATGTAAATAATTACACAACACAATGGTCACGCTTGAAAGGCCTCAGCCAATTTATTTAACACGTATAAAAATACAGACTTAACACGTGTAAATACTTTCACATAATCGAGTCCTTTACGTACATACGCGTGACGCTAACTCACAAATAGTTCACAGTTACTTTACAATACTTCACTGACTCTAATACGTTAGATAACTTAGGAAATCTGGAAATCTAGGGCCGCTCCAGGAGCGTAGGGTGCCAAGACAAACTGTCGTAGTGACGCTTCGAGTCGAACTGCAGAGAGAGAACGTCGTCTTCAAGGAAAGTGCAGCTTAAGTACCTTTTCAGCCGGTCGCAAGTCGTGGGAGAGAGTCCCTTTTCCTCTAGTCTATTCCCTAATCCTGTTGAGGCCGGCTGACGTTCACCTCCCGACCCCCCGCATACGGCAAGCACACCATTGGTCATCAATAGTGGCGTGATTTTCTCCATTGTAATCTACCAATAGAAACCCAGATTATTCTTAACGGTTTTTCTGCGCTATTTACTTCTAAGAACCGCATTATGTACTTCTAAGAACTCAGTACATAGCCTTATATACTATCCTAGTAGCTGATTGGACAATAGTCTGGCCTCTGATAGGCTTGCTCTCTATTATGTACAGCGCTTATGTACATATATTACGCGTCTGTGAATGACGTAATGTTGATTATATTTAGTGATTCTAAATTACATGCTCGTGTCCGTAACAAATTATATTACACTTTATATATTATCACCTTACCACACATATTACATATTCTACATAAATTTATCTACATTACATATTCTTATATTATGTACACTTCCCAATCTTATAAATGCATAAGACCAAAAATTTAAAAGTTGGCTTATTTAATGCGGGTTCACTGGGTTCACACCATGACGAGTTTCTTGTAGCTATGGGGGATATAGCGGTGGACATCATGGCTATAAACGAGACCTGGCTCAGAGTGGGAGAAGAGGGTCGCGCGCCCTGCGTCCCGGGGTACCGGCTGCGCCACGTGCCGCGGCCACGCAACGTGCGCGGCGGCCGCGGGGGCGGCGTGGGCTTCTATGTGCGACGCGGAGTACGCGCACGCGCCGTGCCGCACCCGCCCGCGCCCATGGTCGAGCAGATGTGGCTCCGACTGAGTGTCAACTCGCACTCAGTTATCATCGGTACTGCATACAGACCGCCGTGGCTTGATGTGAACATCTTCCTGGATGCAATAACCGACTCCCTCTCATCCTTTGCTAGTGCGGACAGGGTTATACTGTTGGGTGACTTTAATATAAACATGTTAAGCCCTTCTGATAACAAAACTAAATTACTCAATAATTTTTTACTATGCAGCAAGTTAAACCAAATTGTTACGGAGCCTACTCATTTCACTGATCACAGTGAAACACTTATTGATGTTGTGTGTACTGATGCCCGTGTGCGGAAGATTTCTGTAACACACATACCAGAGCTTGGCCATCATGCGGTGATATCAGCTGAATTTAATTTTAAACTGGAGAAACCTTCCCCTCGTTGGGTCACTTACAGACCTTTCAAGGATATACTGCTTGACCTTTTTAATGAAGACCTGAATAAAATGGACTGGGAATACATTGAGAGTCTAGAGGATGTAAACTCCATGGTGGCAACATTTAATGATTACATTTTGAATCTCTTTGATTTACATGCACCCCTTAAAAAAGTCCTAATTAAAGAAAATGGCCACCCATGGATTACTGACACTGTCAAGGAAATGATAAAGTTACGTGACAAGTGTCATAATAGGGCAAAAGCTACTGGAGCGTCCCGTCATATTAACTCCTACAAAGAGCTCAAGTACCTTGTTAGGGCTGCTCTGGAGAGTGAGAAGTGTGCATATTTTAAGACAAATATAAATAATAACATCAAACAACCTAAGAAGCTATGGAGTCAACTTAAATCTACTATATCTATCTCAAAAAAAACTGAGCATAGTTTGCCACACTTTTGTAGTGATCCTGAGAAAATAAATGAACACTTTTTGGATGTACCTGGCAGTGGTAGGGTATCTGATGCTGACTTACAATACTTTGAGCACCATAGATTTGGAGACACTCATTTCCAACTGGAGCCCGTTCAGGAAGATACAGTGCTGAAGCTGCTGCGCAGTCTTAAGTCAAATGCTCAGGGGTGTGACCAAATCTCGCTTGAGATGCTGTTGATGACTGTTCCTCGTACCCTTGCAGTTATAACGGCCATTATTAACCGCTCCATCATCACATCCTCTTTTCCGGATCTGTGGAAATTAGCCATAGTTAGACCTATCCCTAAGGTATCTAATCCTACTAGCGTAAAAGAACTTCGCCCTATTAGCCTACTGCCTTGTCTTTCTAAGGTCTTAGAGAAGGTTGTCTCTAACCAGTTTCGGGCTTATCTTGAAGAACACAAGATTTTGCCGCTAGCTCAATCTGGTTTCCGCAAGGGGCATAGCACAGCCACAGCCCTTCTCGATGTAGTTGGAAATATTCTTGAAGCTAGAGACAAGAGCATGGGAACCATGCTTGTTCTACTTGATTTTTCGCGTGCTTTTGACTCTATAAATACTTCACTCCTCCTCTCGAAGTTATCTTACTACGGATGTCAGCCCGAGACTGTTCAGTGGTTTAGAAGCTATCTGACTTACCGTTCTCAGTTTGTCCAGGTGACTAATGAGGGTGATGGAACCGTTAGGTCCTCTGATACTAGATGCGTGAACAGGGGCGTACCCCAGGGATCGATCTTGGGGCCTCTCCTTTTCATTTTGTATAGTGCTGACATCACTAACTGCCTACTCAACACCAAGTTCCACCTCTATGCTGACGATTTGCAGATGTACCTGCCTTTTCTTCCACACCAGATTGATGACACTGTAAAAAGAATGAACGAAGACTTAGATAGGATCACAGCCTGGTCTATGAGAAACTCATTGGTTTTGAACCCAGTCAAATCTAAATACTTAATCGTGGGATCTAGAGATTTTTTAAATAAAGTAGGTTATGGTGATTTGAATGTGAGAATTGACGGTTGTTCCATTGAGAGGGTGCAGGAAGCACGTAATCTTGGAGTACTATTTGATCAGCACTTGCATTTTGAGACTCATATCACGGAAGCTGTGCGCAACTGCTTCTATCGTCTCAAGCTCTTATACCGTATACGTCCCTACATAAGTGTGGATATGCGTATCATGCTTTGTGAGTCACTTGTTTTATCCAAGCTGAACTATGCTGACACTGTGTATGGGGCGTGCATTCTCGGTAGAAGTGATAAGCTAATTCAGCGAGTACAAAATGCTTGTGCGAGATTCTGTTTTAATGTTCCTCCCAGATCTCACATCACTCCATTCCTAAATAAGGGTAATTTGATGAGAATGTCAGTTCGCAGAAAACTTCATATGGCCACCCTACTCTTTGGCATAATCCTCACAAAGAAACCGGTTTATTTATATAATAAATTGACCTGGTCGCGTGATGTGAATAAAATTAAAACTAGAGCTTCTGCCTACCTTTTGTTGACCTTGCCCCATAGAACGGCTGCATTCCGTGGTAGTTTCAAGTTTATGGCTTCCCATATCTGGAATGCCCTGCTGCCACCTCTTCGTGCTATGAAAACAGTTGGAGCATTTAGTAAAAAGTTTAAGCAATACTTGTTGCGCACCCAAAAGGAAACCACCACATGAACTTACCCTGGGTCGGCACGCAGTTTGTGTGATGATTTTTAAGTTCCATGTGCCTATTAAGCAGCAATTTTTATCGGCATTACTCTTGCGACCAGCACAACACTTCCAAAGAATAAGTAAAGCTAACGCTTTAAACACTTCACTTTTCACTAGGTACTCACTTCATGTATATCGATCCTTAAAACAACAAATGGCGTAAAAGCCATTTTGGCCAAAATGACTTATAAATGCCATTTTGTTCAGTTTTTGAAGCTCTATCGATCTGTATATTTGAAATGTTCAAATTCGCAAAAAAATGGCTCTTACATCCAATATTTTTTAAGAAAAAATTCCAATAATTTTATGATTTGTGTCGTTATAACCAATATTAAAATCGAAAACTGCAAATTTGGGGCGTAAAAGACTTAATTTCTTAGTGATGTGGTTAATATTACATTTTACGATTATATCGAAGTAAATAATATCAAAGACAACTTGTTTTAAAATGCAAGACTTTTAAAAATAGGCTTTTACTACAATTTAATAGAATTAAGTTTTACAAATATAAAACGTTAATAATGTCGTAAAAGACAATATTTTATTATAATTGGCTTATACGTCAATTTTTTAGCGTAATAATTAAAACCGAGTGTTTATCTCTTGATCGTAAAAACCAAGACGGTAGGAAAATGGTTTTCAATGTATTTTTTCATAAAAAAACTAGTAAAATTAATATTTTTTTATGATTTAATTGTTTGCGACATCTGATACGTCAAACCGCTACAAAAGATTACGCATCAGTGTGGCCACCGCACGTTCCAGCTTGTCGCGCCCGCCACGCATTCAGTGTGGACGCACACACACCGCGACGATTCGCGCGTACGCAAGTAGGTACTCACCATGCCGCGCGCGTTTAGTCTGCAAAATGAGTTTGAGCAAAGCAGATGTGTGACGTGTTTTGTACTAGTTATCTCTAGAAATATTAAAATGGATGATAAAAGCCGTCAACTAGATTCTTTACTACGTAGAAAACAAACGCTGGAATCAATACTGTCATCTCGTAAAAGTCGTAGATGTAACAAAAGGTAAGTGCCTATTAAGTTATTTTTTTATTTTTATATTAGATATTATTTTTATATTATTATGATTAGATACTTAGTAGCAAAGATTTAGCACATTAATATTATTATAAAGGTGAAAGTTTATTAGTTTGTATCTATGTGTATCTTTTTATCTCTTCACGCAAAAACTATTGCACTGGTTTCCATGGAACTTGGCAGGTAGGTATGTAGATTAGAAAGAGACGAATTAACACAGTTAGACTGCTTTATACCCCGAAATCCTCGCGGAAACAAGATTTACGAGGGCAAAACCACGGGGCGCAGCTAGTGTTATATACTGTCAATGTCCGAGGTTATGTACAACATTATTTTTAATTAAAACAAAAAGCGATTTTATCATAAATTATCGTACTGAAAGTAAAATGTAATTGCATTTTACTGCACAAAACTGTCTTAAATGTTACCTTTGTTTGGCTTTTACTACAAAATTTACATTTAATATTGTTTATTCTTTGGCTTTTAAAACAATGGTATCACAATATCTAGGTACAATAGGTTCATTACGTCATTATTCCGAAACATGTTAAAACTTAACATTGTGTTAACATGTCCGTAGCTTGTCCGTTCGTCTAGACCTCGATTTTTAGACCGCCTATACTTTGTTGTCGGACTATGATGTTAATATGCGCCCCTCATGGATGTCTCCAAATATCGGCGTCTGTTGAGCCAAACGGAAGTGTGTTGATGAAACATACGACTAAGTTAACTTGAGACCTAATTTCAATGCGTTGTCAACTAAACGAAGTTTTTAGTTAATTTCTTTCAACACACTTACTTTTCTCACATTAGTGTTTTTAAGAAAGTCTGAAGGAAGGACGAGGTCAGAGATCAAAAAGGCTTATGTTATGAATTTTGACCTTGATCTCGACCCTTTCCCTTTGAAAGTGATGATTAAAATAAACATTAGTTTTTGTAAAGAAATTGAGACTTCGTTCAGTTAACAGCGTATTGAACTCAGGTTTCAAGTTAACTTGGTCTTGTGTTACATCAACACGCATCCTGTTTAGGTGTTGTCCCCAAATGTTAAATGCCAATATTTGGGGAAACCTATGAAATGCTCATATTAACATTATAGTCTGACAACAAAGTAAAGACGGTCTAAAAGTCGAGATCTGGACGACGGACTATTAAAAACAATGTAGATAAAATAGTACTTAAAAAATTGTGATGTACCTACCCATTAATTGTTATAGTAGAAAGACGTACCTAGTTTTTGTACCTAAAATCTAGATATAGTATAACCTGCCTACCTATAATAATATTTCTTTGTATCAAAGGTACTACCTTTTTACCCATTTGTTTAGCCGTGGTGCATCAGTGCGTCGTCGTTCGTTGTTTGTACCTAGTTATAGTAGGTTACTATGAATATTATTCCGTACTACCTTTGATTACTTCGAATTAGTCTCAAAAATTAAACCGTTTGAGATCGACGTGTGACATCTTTTATATACGAACGCTACCTACCTATATTCCTCCATCCAGAAAAGTAGACTTTAAAGGCCATGATTACCAACAATTATTTTCATCGTTGCAGATCATTTCCTGAGGACGTACAACCGCCTGAATGTAGCAATATCCGTGTACCAGTCAATAAGGACAAATGTTCTATTAAAACACAAGCTATCAATTATTCAGAAGATAGCAGCATGGATGTCATAGAAAATAGCGACATTGATACACCAGTCAAAGTACAACAGAAACATTGTAATGTGCGGGTTGAAAACAGTGATTCTTCAGATGAAAGTATTAATACGTCTACGATAAGCTTATCACGATCTCACAATTTTTTTAAGAGTCCTGCCATTAGTCCGTATAAGGTCGCTGACAAAGAAATAATGTCTACAGAACGTGAAATAATCACTTCCATACCTGCTAAGTACATTACTAATTCTGCATTAACACCACCAGACTGCATCGGACCCAAAGTTAATACCGCTACACGGTCCGGTTCCTCGCGTCTTAGTCAAGGTGTTCACCAACATCCAACTTGCATTGGACTCGAAGCAGTACTAGTAAATTCACCTCCTCTTGAAGCTGTTTCATATAATACTCACCAACATCTGACCTGCATCGAACTCAACGCAGCACCGGCTAACTTTTCATCTGCTATTCCAGCTGCAGTGATTGATACTCATCAATATCATACCTATACCGAAGTCGATGTTAATGGGACAGAAGCTTACAACAATCTTCAGACTTTTGATCAACCTGTTGCGGAACATACTTACACCGGACCCGAAGAAACTCAGTTCAGCATCTCGCCTTCTGTATTATTATCTGACTTGAACAATACTCACCAATACCAGACCAGTGTCGAACTCAACGTGGCTCCGGTCAATTCCTCAACTCCGACTCAAGCTGTAGAGGATGATACTCACCAATATGATACCTATACTAAACTCGATGGTAGCAGGACCGAAGCAACCAACATCCCCCGGGGTCTTGATCAACCGGTTGCGGAAGATACTTACCAACAACATACGTACACCGAACCCGAGGATAACAGCAGCAATACAGAGCCAGTCACTTCTATTCAAGCAAGTCGTGAAAAACGGAAATCTACAAAAGCATCGAAAAAATCGTATCTGGATTTTAAATCCGACGAAGAACAAGGAGATTTTTCTGGTGGTAGTTCTGACATTTGGACTGGCAGTAGTACTTCTAACAGTGACGATGAACAAATTAAGAAAAAAGGGAAGAAGAAAAAAAGAACAAAGACTAAGTCCAGCGCTGAGATAGCTATAGTAAAAAAAGAGAAACGTATAAATACCTACAAATTAAATAGAAAACTTAAAGAAGAAGGTAAAGAATATGTCAGGAAAAAGGGCGACACAGTTCCAGCAAAATCTATGAAAAGGAATCCGTGTGTAGAAGGCATTTGTAAAAGAGGTTGTTATAATATAAGTGAAGAACGCAGACAATCGATTTTTAACTTTTATTGGAGTCTTGACCGTCAAAGACAACATGATTGGTTGGTTCGCTGTGCTCATACGGAAAACATACGGAGAAAAAGAGTTGAATCTAACAAAAGATCATTGACAATTGATTATTACATTAATGACGGTGAAGATCACAAAAAAATATGCCAAAAATTTCTACTTTGTACTTTGGATATAACGCAAAAAGTGTTGTTATACACTATAGCTAAGGCAGAAGAAGGCATGTCACTGAAAGAATCAAGAAAAAGACATGCTCCCAATAAATATTCAGAACCTGTGAAAATAATTGTACGAAAATACATAGAAAATCTTCCTGCTTGTCCCTCACATTACAATAGAAAGAACAGTAAACGGATGTATCTTCCACAAGAGTTGCGAAATTTATCAAATTTGTACAGACTGTACCTTGAACACTGCAAAAAACAAGGGCTAGAAATCGTGAGCGAAGTCACTTTTAGACATATATTTAACACAGAATATGATTTAGGGTTTCACACTCCCAAAAAAGATAAGTGTGTTTTGTGTCTCAAAGCAGAAAATTTGTGTGATGAAATGACTGAAAGAGACAAAGAGATCTACAAAAAACATTTGGAAGAGAAAGTCGCTATGAAAAGAAGATATAAAGCACACCAAGCTCTAAATGATGGTAAAACCATGTGTAGTAGTTTCGATCTTCAAAAGGTTTTAAACACACCTTATGGTGAATCCATGTTATTATACTACGCAAGAAAATACGCTGTTTTCAATTTAACTGTGTACGAGAGCTTAACACGAAATGTTTACTGTTTCACATGGGGTGAGTGTGACGGAAGAAGAGGCAGTACGGAAATAGCTACTTGTTTATATTTATACCTTAAAGAGTTGGACAAGCAAGGTGTTGAAACTGCTCTTTTGTATTGTGATTCATGTACAGGTCAAAATAAAAATAAAGTCGTTCTATCCGTATTAAATTACTTTTTAGCAAAGTCTGTCAATTTACAGATTATACAAATAAATTACCTGCTTCCAGGGCACACGTACATGCCCGTTGATTCAGTACACGCCACAATTGAGAAGGAAGTTCGAAAAATTATAGTATGGAGTCCTACTCAGGGGAGTTCCTATTTTGAAGCAGCAAGAAAAACAGTTAGACCGTATAATGTTCATGTTTATACTTGTAAAAATATCAATTTCAAAGATATACGCATAGCTACTTTCAAGAAAAAGCATCTTAATTAATAAAATTGATATAAAGTATTCCATGAAAGAAGATGCCGTAGCCAGGACAGTTATTTTATTTGAGAAACCAACAAAGAAAGGGAAAGGAAAGGGAAAGGCCAAGAGAGCGTCCGAAGCTAAAAATGAAGACCAAACTTACTTGGAAGAATTAAATACCTTTACTTTGCCAAAAGCTTATTCAGAAAAAATACCAGTTTCTGCTCTGAAATATAAAGATTTGAAAAAATTATGTCTAGATGGGACAATACCGAAGAGGTTCCATAAAGACTACTTAGACTTACCTTACATCGGTGATAAGAAAGATACTCTGATTGAAACTGATGAAGAAGATGATAATGATGAAAATAATGATGTCGACTAATTATTAAACTTGTTACCTATTAGGTACCACAATTCTGTTACCTATTATATTTTTAACTACTTTTAAGCAGATAGTTTGGTAGAAAATACTCATTTATTTAAATATTTTATGCAGTAAGTAATTAATACTTAATTTTCTTGTACAACTGCATTCTAAGACTAATTAAAATTCTACCGCAAGGACTGATTATTTAGACTGATTCTAATAATAGTGGTATTTTAGTTAGTTTATATAAAATAATAATAATCGCAATTTAGTTATTAAAACTGTAATTGGTAAATTTAAGACTGATTTGTTTGTAAACATCAGTACGAGGTGAAAGTGTTTGATTAAGTTCGATCCAAATTTTAATAGTTGATGTTCAATTTTTTTTTATTTCGTCGTTAAAAAATAGCATTTATAGTACCGATTTAGAAAGTAAATTGATACGAAATTTCAAATTTCCTTATTTCTTTTAATTTTTTTCAAAATTTGTATTATTTTATTACAATATTTAATACTTTCGTTGATTTTTTTCAATTTCGTTGATGTTTGTTTAATTGATGTTGATGTTCATGTTGAATTTAATTTCTCAATTCATTCTTCGCTAAAAATAGCGTTCATGGCATAATTTAGATAACTACATTGATCCGAAATGTTAGATTTACTGGTACTTTTTCAAAATTTTGTGTTGTATTTATTGCAATAATTAATACATTCGGTAATTATATTTGTCTTTTATTTCTTCAAAAACCCAAACATAGATGTTCCCTAAGTCTTTTACTCCAAGTGCGCATAACCTGTTTAACTTGCAAAGTATAAAATTCACGGCGTAAAGGCCAGTTAGAGCAAAATTTTTTGTAGTAAAAGACATGCTATCTCGGAAACTAGCATAGGCCCTACAATATTAGGTTTTTATAATTATACACATGAAAATTCTAAGAAAATACAACTTTAATTGGTTATTATAGCTTTACAACTTTGAGAGATATTGAGGAAACAAAGTTACTCATTTTAGTTTTTTGGCTCTCCTGAAAAGTAGCTTTTTGGCTTTTACGCCATTTGTTGTTTTAAGGATCGATATTCCTTGCTTCACTACAGTCACAGTCAGTAAAAACAAACAACACTTATATTTTGTATGCACATTATTTCCAGTTTATTACTTAGAATCGTTTTATGTATTTGAGCTGTTATTTATTTTTGTTTTCCTCATTTTGACAGCCGGCCATTACAGTTACTTGGCCATTACCACAGACTATAGCCTACATCTGCGCCCGCGCGTTCCATTCGTTTGTCTGCTATAGATAAATGGATAACGGAGCGTCGGGCGTATGTATGAATGGTTAAATAATGCTTTTATTATACACTTTTTTAGTAGTTTAATTGATTTGTCTATATGTTTAGTATATTTTATTTTATTATTTTGTTATATATATTATCCTATTTGTTTCTGTGTTCCGTGAGTGTGTCCGTGGCATCACCAGGCCCTATCAGAATACCAGCGCTGCGTTATTTTTACTTTTTAGTTAAATATCGCAGCATATGCTGAGATAGGAGCCTTTTTGGCCTCGCACAGGTCTTTTATTGTTATTTTTTAATATTGTTTTTTCTTTTATTTTTAAGTTAAGTATTTATAGATTAGGTAGTTACTTTTTATTTTATTGTTGTTTGTCCTGTGCGAGTCTCAAATAAATGTTTTCTTTCTTTCTTTCTTTCTTTCTTTTTTTCTTACGAATTTTCGATCAGGGTCACGTGACCCTGACGCGAGTTTAACATTTTTTACCCATTACAAAAAAAGTGTACAACGCCGCTAAAGAAGTTTTCACTTCAAAAAAAACCCCATGAAAATATAGCACGGCTTATAACATCGCTGCAAGGCAACGCAAAGTTGGCCGTCGAGGACTTATTACGCACGTCAAACGACCCGTCAGAAATTATGGCGGCCCTAGACGAAGAGATCGGTCACCCAAACTTATTATTACAATGTGCTATCGATAAGATACGTAAACTACCTAAAGTTAGCGAGAGCGGTCGCGAGTTGAGACAGATGTCGACTACGCTTAGAAACTGTGTGTCACTACTGAAGAATATACAGGCTGAGGGATATGTAAACAACCCACAATTAGCCAACGAACTGCTGTCCAAACTTACACCCACGCAACGAACGGAATATGGCAAGTACGCGATGAAGTTAGATCAAACTCAGGGCATTGACCTCCGGATATCACCTAATTTAAATGTATTAGCGAACTACTTAGCTCATCAAGCCCACGTCTCGTCATACTACAACCCGTTAGACAGCAGTCCATCAGTCAGCAAGATAACGTCGACTCGCAATAATAAAGTACCTACCGGCTCCGCGCGTATGATAACGCATCGTGTTCACGTACATAGTGATCGGTCGAAGTCACGCGAACGTGAACCTAATGTAAAACAAAATAAGTGTGTGTTGTGCCAGCAAGACCATTTAATATCTAAATGCGATAAGTTTCTAAGTGAAAGTGTAAATAAACGTTGGGAACTCATAAAAGAAAATAAACTTTGTTTTAAGTGTTTATCTACGAAACACGCGAAGAAACATTGTAAAGCGCCGCGCTGCAAGAAGTGCGATTATAGTCATCATATTTTGCTTCACTCTGATAAGATTGATAAGGCTGATAACAGCGTAAATAGTGATAGCAAACCGGAACGCGTAACAAATATCAGTGGATTGCACACATCGGCTCTTTTGAAAGTGTTACCAGTATCTATATGTAGCAGGAGCGGTGAAGATATTAGGTGTTACGCGCTGTTGGATGACGGCGCAACAGTGTCGCTGATAGACAGCGAGCTCGCCAAAGACATGGCGGGACCCACGGTGCCGCTGACGCTACGCACGGCGCGTGGTCACTGCGTGACGGATGAAGAGTCACGGGTAGTCAGCTGCAGCATCACTGGACCAAGCGGTGAGACGCAGAAGATCAAGTGCCGCACCATCACTAACCTAAACTTACCTCGACAGACTGTCGGTGTTTCGGTGATCCGAGACCACGCCCACCTGCGTGACCTGGGATGCGCAGGGATGAGGGACGCCAGACCGCTGCTGTTGCTGGGCCAGGACAACTGGGAGCTACTGGTCAGCCGGGAGATCCGAAGAGGAAGATCCGGTAAGCCAGTTGCCTCTAACACTAAGTTAGGATGGGTCATTCATGGACCACTTAGTGATACCTACAACAGTGAGGATAGCGTAAACTGTATGGTGGCCTCCCTCCCCGACTTGCACGGGTTAGTTAAGTCGCAGTTCGACCTAGAGTCGTTAGGCGTAGGACAACAGCTACGTCAGCACGCCGACGTTACGCGTGCAGTAGAGATTTTAGAATTGACCAGCTGTTGGGCAAGTGGAGGAAAACAATGGCAAGTGGGACTCCTGTGGAAACACGATAAGACACAATTGCCTGACAACTATTATCAGGCGTTGCAACGCTTGGAGGGAATCGAGCGACGCATGCGTCGCGACCAAGCGTTCCAGGAGGCCTACTGTAGCCAGGTTAGTCGCCTAATAGAAGAGGGCTATGCCCGCAGGCTAGCGGCACACGAGGTCAGGACGGATAGTGACGTAGTATGGTACTGTTATAATAGCATCACGTTGCATTACCAAGGCTAAGTAAATTGCTGAGCCAGCTTCAGTTGTTTACTTCGTTTTCTAGCGTTGTGCAATGGTATGACGTCAATGAAAAGTGATCGCAAGCCCTTCCGGCGATGGATCGGGCAGTTCGGTTTTTGCGTTTTTGGTGTGGACACTCTTTCAAAATCGTGTAACTAATTTCTAATTTCTTTAATTAAACTTCTAGAAAGTCTAAAGGTGTTTTTTTAAAAAGTCTTCAGCATCCCACCCCGTAACAGTGGTGTCAGAAGTGGGATGTCTGATAGGCTTTCGCGATAAGTTTTAACAATCTAACTAAACACGTGTCCACATCGCCGAATCTCAATAATAAAAAAATTCTTACGCTCGTGCTAAACCTAAAATCCTCTGCGCGAAAAAAAAAAAAAGAACTGTAAAGACATAAATCCACTGTGTCAATAAAAACTCTGTATCTTCCTTGTCACAAACCCTGTGTGAAGTGAAAATAAACGTTGACTGTGTTCATCGGTGCTGTCTCGAACTCTGCTATTCCTACCATCGCTGTTCCAATCGCTACAACTTCCTGCCCCGCATTGACTCCGACGTTGGGGCCTATTCCATCGACGCTGTGCCCTATTCCGCCGACGGCGAGTCTGCGACTTGTTCCGACGGCGCTGGACAGTCTTCCGACGGCGCGGCGCTGAGCTTCGACTTCGACGGCGCTGCGACTGACCTGAGGAAGGTCAGCACCCACTGGTTCTGCTACTTCTCTACGTTCGACCACGATGCTGCGCGTTTTCGTTACCCTATTGTGAGTAAAATATTCTAACATTTTGTTATTGCCATATCTGTTTGCGTGAGTTTCAAAAACATCATATAAATTTGTACGTTGTCTGTGCTTAAAATACCTTGGAAATGTCTACTAAAAGTGAAAGCAAGTCTGCACTAAGTTCTGAGCAATATCCTATGAAAGTTCTTTGTGATTTCATAGATACTTATAGTGGAGAACGCGATGTCCTACCAGCATTTTTAACGAATTGTAAGAATGCGCTTGATTTGGCTTCAGAATCGCAAAAAGATCTTTTATTAACCCTAGACACCTAACGTTTGCCTACCCCCTATAAACCCTAACCATTCGTCGATTCGACGAATACTTTTTAGAGTGTTTTAATTTCAAGTTATAATATAACTTTTCGTTAAATGTATTGCATTTATACTTGGTTTAACTATTATTCTACAAAATGAAACAATGAATTTCTGTATTATTACTATATAAATTCATTTTATCACAATTTTAGAAAGGCACTAACTTTTATGAGATCAATAGAGACAACATATTTATAAAAATTAAAATAAAAAAAAAACAACAAAAAACAGCCGTTTCTAAATTATAACACTATAAACAATTTGAAAAATAGAAAAAAAAACTAATTTTTTAGAGCACATTTTGAACAAAAATCAACTTTACGTTCCCCGCATATTGCTGAATTACATTTGGCGCATGATGACTTTGTCATGCGCCTTTTGGTATATGAACATAGACCACAGATTTTTCTTTTTCTATTACATCATCCATCAAAGCAGGAGAAACATGCTCTTGAATAACATCATCGTCGGAAGAACCGGAAAATTCTTCTGTCTGATTATCACTTTCAACAGCATCCACCTCCAGATTATCTTCAGTTTCGCTATCAGATAATTCCTCCGAAGCACTGACATCTTCCTCTTCCAATAACAAACGCGCTATTTGTTCATCAGGTAGCAATTGTCTTGAAGTCATGATGAAAACTGCAAGAAAACAAAAAAAACATTAGTTGTGAAAGAATACACAAACCCTAACCATTCGTCGAAACGACGAGCACTATCGTAATATCTCGAAAAAAGAAGTACTTACCCCCCGGACACGAACGCCTCTCGGAAGAGCTCGGCGAACACTGAGTTGACAAGCAACGTTGCTATGATCACCCCACGCGCTGAAAAGAGACAGCGATTTTTTTGTCGCGTACTCGTCGAATCGACGAAGGTTAGGTGTCTAGGGTTAAAATTCATAATTTCTAAATTAAGAGGAAAAGCTCAAGTCGCGTGCTCCAATAGAGTATTTGAAGATTTTGATGGGCTTAAAGATTTCTTGAGGCAGAATTTTGGAGAACGAAAACACTATAACCATTTACTATTAGATTTGCAGTCATGTAAACAAGAAACAAATGAGTCTGTTGCACAGTATGTTTTAAGGATAGAAACTTGCCTCACAAATCTTCAAGCCGAGATACACAACTCAGACACCTTAAAGAAAGAGTTAGCGGGTCGCATTGCTATGACCGAAGACCTTGCGCTTTATACGTTCATTATTGGCTTACATTCCAATGTTAGTAACATAGTAAGATGTCGAGCTCCAAAATCCTTTAATGCTGCCGTAAATATTGCTCTAGAAGAGGAAAAGATTTTAAATACACAAAAAAGTACATTTGTTCAAACTAAAACAAAGTTTTGTAAAAATTGCAATAGGAAGGGACACTCAGAGTCAGAATGTTATCATAATAAAAGACGCGATGACCATCGAAATCGTGTACAATTACGAACACAGCCTAACCCATCGACGTCTAGTTTCAAGCATCCAGATAATTCAGCTCCCGTTGTTTGTAGATATTGCAAGAACGTGGGGCATGATATTTCGGAATGTCGAAAACGTCAATATAATAATAATTTGAAGTTTCAACAACGATCATCCTACCAACAACAACACTGTATAGAGGCTTCCGAAGTGTCATCACCACCACAAATCCAAGAATTACAAAATAGTGATAATTTAAACTAAAAGCCGGATTCGCGTGCAAGTGCCGACGTGAATTGCAAATAAAAGGCACTACTAATACAAACTATATTTCTAATCCCAATGAATCAAATTCTATTTCTAATAATACTAATTCTAATTCTTTTACCAAATCAATTACTAATTCAACTTGTAAACTGTTATCTTCTATTTCGGCTTTAAAGCCCACTGGTAACAGTCCAAATTCTTCATTGTCTTCCATTTCGGACAAACGTCCCATTGGCAATGTACAGAAATTAATCTTAAAAAAACCTGTACGTGTACAGTCCACTGTTTCCACTGATTCCATTAGTACTAACTCTAGCAGGGACCTAATTGATAGTATTCTTGATAGCCCTGAAGAATGTCCTACAATCTATGATATATCTCAAAATAAAAAAAGTTCGTTACCATATATCGAAGTCCTGACGTCTCATTCCAAAAAAACACTAAAACTTCTAGTCGATACCGGTAGTTCTATATGTCTTGTAAAAGAAACAAGTTTATCAAAAATCCCAAATCTCGATTCAGATAAGGTTAAGTTTAAAGGAATAAATGATATTGGTTCATACGCTGAAACAAAAGGTAGATTTACGTTATCAATCAAGTATAACGACGACTGCGAATTCCCCTTTTTATTTCATGTTGTTGATAGAGTAAATCTTGACTACGATGGAATTTTAGGGACAAACTTTCTTACGGATTATTGCGCTTCCATATGTTACAAGACGTCACAATTACAGATACCAAGTAACCCACCTGTCTGTTTCGAATTAAACCGTGAGTTAACTTATATAATCCCAAGTCGCACTGAAATGATGATTGAGTGTTCAGTTACAAATCCAGAAATAAAAGAAGGTTTATGTTTGACAACAAAGTTAACAGACTATCCACGACTTCTATTTTCAAAGTGTCTCACTCGCGTTAAACCAAATAATAAGGTTAATATCTCTGTTTTAAATACGTCAGAAAACGAAATTACTCTATATCCAATAAAAATAACATTAGAACCAGTTTCATATATTTTAGAAAATACTCCTTCCGAGACTCCCGAACTACCTAAAGATACTTTCCCTTGCTTATCAACAACCTCATTTTATTTAGACCATAACAAGAGAGTACAGGAAGCTTTGAGATGTCATCATTTAAACAAAGAAGAAGAATTTCAGTTACGCGAGTTATGTTCCGAGTTTCATGATATTTTCTATCTTGAAGGAGATACTCTGACTGCTACAAAAACAATTCAACACGAAATTCGTACGACGTCCGAAACTCCTATTCATGTCAAAAGTTACCGTTTTCCTGAGTGTCACAAGGAGGAAGTTAGTAAACAAATAAAAAACATGCTAAACCAAGGTATTATCAGTCCATCAGTCTCGCCCTGGTCTGCTCCTATCTGGGTAGTACCAAAAAAACAAGACGCGTCTGGAAAACCAAAGTGGCGGATTGTTATAGACTACCGAAAACTTAACGAAATAACCGTTGGTGATGCTTATCCCATTCCTAACATCACCGCCATACTAGATCAACTTGGACATAGTAAATATTTTAGCACACTCGATTTGGCATCTTCGTTCCATCAAGTTTATACTAAAGAGTCTGATGCTGAGAAAACTGCGTTTAGTGTTCCGGGTGTGTCAGGTCAGCCAGGCCACTACCAATTTAATAGAATGCCTTTTGGTCTTAAGAACGCTCCGTCGACCTTCCAGAGGCTCATGAATATAGTGCTTTCTGGACTACAAGGTATTCACTGTTTTACTTATTTAGATGATATTGTCGTTTTCGGTCACGATCTAACGTCTCACATCTCAAAACTTAAGTTAGTCTTCGAAAATTTACGTAAACATAATCTCAAGCTTCAGCCCGATAAAAGCGAATTTCTTCATAAGGAAGTGCAGTATCTAGGCCATATAATATCTGAGCACGGAGTGAAACCTGACCCTAAAAAGGTAGCGTGTGTACAAAACTTTCCTGTCCCCAAAAATCCTCGAGATATCAAATCTTTTCTAGGACTCGTTGGCTATTACAGGCGTTTCATAGACAACTTTTCTCATATAACAAAACCCCTTACCAGCCTTCTGAAAAAAGATTCAAAATTCTTGTGGCACGTCGAACAACAAACTGCATTCGAAACCTTGAAAAATAAGATTACTATGGCCCCAATCCTTCAATACCCTGATTTTTCAAAACCCTTTATACTCACAACGGACGCTTCTAACTATGCAGTCTCTGCTATTCTTTCTCAGGGTGAAATCAACAAAGATCTCCCAATTGCCTATGCTTCTCGCACCCTGAACAAGTCCGAAGGTAATTATTCCACAACCGAGAAAGAATGCCTTGCCATAATATTCGGCACAAAAGTATTTCGACCATATTTGTATGGACATAAGTTTAAAATTGTTACAGATCATAAACCACTACAGTGGTTATTTAATTGCAGAGACCCAAGTTCTAAACTAATTCGCTGGCGTCTGAAACTCGAGGAGTTTGATTACGAGATTATCTATAAGAAAGGTAAAACAAATTGTAACGCAGACTCCTTATCTCGCAATCCGATTCTCGCTGTTGACCCTGATGCTCCTTCTACTTCCGAGACGTACGAAAAATATTTACAAATTTGTCAAAACCAAAACCCAACTTACGACACTGTAATAGTAGAACATAACGAATCGCTACTCAAAACAAAGTGTAGGATGATTACCTATCCCTCTGCAATCGACTTAGACGACTCAATTCCATATTGCTCTGAAATTATACAAATGTCTAAATATGATGAAGACTCGCCTGACATAAGAAACGTAGAACGGGAACTGTATACCTTCCAGAGTACATCTAATGAAAAACATACGTTTACACATTTATTTTTACGCGTACATCATTATGACGAAATGAGTTACAAAGATATATTTAATATGTTACGAGACTATCGAGACATGATAACTACATGGTATTTAGAAGAAAAGGAATTCGCTATCTCTGATTTTCAAGATCCGTTTACCAAGGTGTCATTTACGAAGATTTACAATATGATAGGATTTATATTCCACAATACAAGTATCAAGGTCCATATATATCATAATAATATTCTATTTCCAACTCCTGTTGAGATCTCTCGTATATTGAAAGATAATCATGACTCCCCTACTGCGGGTCACCCGGGTATCACCCGAATGTATGAAAGATTAAAGTCTCTCT
Organism: Mythimna impura; assembly: GCA_905147345.3. NCBI lineage: Eukaryota > Metazoa > Arthropoda > Insecta > Lepidoptera > Noctuidae > Mythimna > Mythimna impura. Next base: position 12,412,877 of record LR990365.1, on the reverse strand, counting down.
ATTGGTGGAAAAATATGCGCCAAGATATTGAAAACTACGTTAAAAACTGCAAATCGTGCCAAGTCAATAAACCATTACGACATTCTAATCAAGCTCCTATGGTCATAACTTCAACGGCTACTAGACCAAACGAAAAACTATTCCTAGACATAGTTGGTCCACTCCCGGAAACTAGGATAGACCAATACAAATTTATTTTAACTCTTCAAGATGATCTCACAAAATATTCCCAGGCTTATCCCATGCAAACATGTTCCGCACAAGAAACCGCACAACGTTTGGTTCATTTTATCTCGCACCTAGGAATACCGCGAAACATCGTAACCGATCAAGGCACTAACTTCTGTTCAGAAGTATTCAAACAACTAGAACAACTTTTCGGAATCAAACATATTTTCGCGTCTCCGTATCACCCACAAACCTGTGGTGCTTTAGAAAGGAGTCATTCAACCTTGAAAGAATATTTACGGTCATATATAGAAGAAAACTCACACACATGGGATTTGTATCTTAACACAGCAATGTTAGCATACAACTCAAACGTTCATTCCACTACGGGTTTCGCCCCACTTGAACTTATGTTTGGTCATAAACCATATATACCGAAATCTATCGATACGCTCGAAAACAACACCTATACTGATTATGTACGAGCTCTTAATCACAGATTATACTATAGTCGACAAAAAGCTTTGCAAAATATTCAGCAATCCAAAGAACGATCAAAACATTATTATGATTCCCATTCTCGTCCCGTAACCTATAATGTCGGTGATACGGTATATATTCGATGCCATCACAAACAAAATAAGGCCTTATCTCCAATATGGAAAGGCCCTTATAGAATCATAAAGATAAATGGTAACCACACTGTCACACTACAAATTGGACGGAAACATATTCGTCATCACTATGACGAAATCAAACCAGCCTTCGAGTAATTAACTCTACAATATTATGCAGTTGTATCTATTGTTTACAGGTGCTCGGTGTCAGCTTACGCGGACCAATTTGTCACACAGATTTCAAACAGTTCCGGATTGTATTTTGATCAGTTATTAGATATAAAGTTTACTAATGATCATTGGAATGTAATAACTTACGTAGATCTTAGTCATATACAACCACATTTAGAAAATGTAGAATTTTTATTTGATAAGACATCTAAATATTGTGACTCTGTATCCTCATCCCAAGTCAAATCTGATTGTTTGAACTCACTGAATTCTCTTAAATTACAACATAGTAACAATGTTAAGAAATTTTCGTCTATTTCATACTTAGTTCAAGTAAATGAAGTTAAACGCTCAAAACGTGGCCTAATCGATGCAGGCGGATCCTTATTGAAAACTTTCTTTGGAACCTTAGATTCGGATGACGCGCACAAGTTCACAAACGCTATAAATAAAGTACAGTCAGACGAAAAACAGTTAACTATTTTAATGCGTGATAACATTCATGTAATTAAGTCTACTATTTCTACATTCAATAATACGATGACGAAAGTTAAAGATAATGAGAACCGTTTGAATCAAAATCTAAATAAAATCGAGGAAGCTTTTAGCAAGCTTATAAATACAAGTGATAAACTGGAAATAAAATCTCAATTAATGTTACTACTTACCTCTTTAGAAAGTATCATTATAACTTTATCTTTCGACATTGATGACATAAATAATGCTATATTGTTCAGTAAAATAAATGTATTGCACCCGACTGTACTAAGTCCCGTGCAATTGTATAAGGAGCTCGAGTTACATTCTAATCAGCTGCCTCGACACGCGGAGTTACCCATCCTATTGACGTTACAAAACATTAATGAAATAATAAATATATCCGACATCGTATGTTACTATCATGATAACAAACTTATACTTATCCTAAAGATACCGCTAGTTCTTTCTCAAGTTTATAATTTATTTCAAATTGTACCTTTACCTACTTCTTTAGACAATAAAACTCCAGATACTTATGTCTTAATTGCTCCAACCAAACAGTATCTGGCAATAACAACAGACCGTCTATTTTACTCACAATTTGAAAGTGTTAGTGAGTGCAAAGTGATAAAAAATCAGTGCTTCGTGTGTGTTTTAACAAACGTGTATTCAACTATTGCAAACCCTACTTGTGAAACGATTTTATTAACGGATGTAATAGATAAGTTACCAAATTCCTGCCAAACAAGAATTTTACGCGGCTCTATTGAATTGTTTCAGAAGATTTCTAATAACCGTTGGATTTTTGTACAATCAGAACCTAGTAAGGGTCATATTTTGTGTAACGGTGACATGAGAGATCACGTCGAAATCTTGTTAGGTACAGGAATTTTACATCTTCCTAAATCTTGTAAAGCATTTTATAAAACTTTAACTTTTGTACCAACTGATAGTATTACATCTAACTTTACAACCACTGTATCCAATTTTAATATATTAACCGATGATTGTTGTAGTAACTTAAAATCCAACAAGACTTTACGTGATGTCCCCCTTATTAAATTAAACGAGTTTAATAATTTTGATTCCTTATTAAAAGCATGTACACATCTTGACGATTTTGAGAAACAGTTAAATAATATTGAAGAGCCTTCTCATCTAGAAAAGTATAGTACACATTATGTTTCCTTGATTTATGTTATTTCATTTGTATGTATAATATACTTTTTGTTTAGAACTAGGAGATATCTATGTCCCAGAAATCCAGGCTTTTGTGTTAAAATTTACAATAAAAATTATAGTAAGTCAAAAGGTTCAAAAAATAATGTTACGAATGTTGCTTATACCTCAGACTCTTCAGAAGCTGAAATTGATAATGTTTCAGTCAAATCTTTGCCAGTCCCGATTAAACGAAACACTATGAAGTAATTGTACTATGTCTAGTTTAGTTTATTAATAGTTAGTTATTATTAAGCTATTTTCTATCTCTGCCTAACTCTTTGGAGATCACAGGCATCTGGTTCATATTATTTTATTAAGTTAAGAATTAAGTTCAAGTTATATAAACTGTTTAGTTATAATTTTTATAGCGGGTTTTAATTGTTTCTTATAATGTCCACATCAAAATCTTAGATTTATTTGCATCTTTCTCATCACTTAATCTGTGATGATCAATCTTATCGGGGGGGCTGTTATAATAGCATCACGTTGCATTACCAAGGCTAAGTAAATTGCTGAGCCAGCTTCAGTTGTTTACTTCGTTTTCTAGCGTTGTGCAATGGTATGACGTCAATGAAAAGTGATCGCAAGCCCTTCCGGCGATGGATCGGGCAGTTCGGTTTTTGCGTTTTTGGTGTGGACACTCTTTCAAAATCGTGTAACTAATTTCTAATTTCTTTAATTAAACTTCTAGAAAGTCTAAAGGTGTTTTTTTAAAAAGTCTTCAGCATCCCACCCCGTAACAGTACCTACCTCATTTTGCGGTGACTAATCCCAATAAACCGGGAAAGGTACGTTTGGTGTTTGACGCAGCGGCGTCATACAAAGGTAGTTGTCTAAATGACAACTTGTTAGCTGGTCCGGACCTACTCAACTCGCTGATAGGGGTTCTGTTGAAATTTAGGATAGGCCCAGTGGCGTTCGCGGGAGACATAGCCGATATGTTTCTCAGAGTTAAGATAAGATCTGAGGATCAGAGTGCACAACGCTTCTTGTGGAGGGGCCCTGCCAGGTCCAAGGAGCCGCCTGACGTGTACGTGATGACCTCAATGATTTTCGGTGCTGTCTCGTCTCCGACGTCAGCCATCTATGTGCTCAACAAGAACGCGAGTGAGTACGAGGACGCGAGTCCTAGGGCAGTGAGGGCTATTAAAGCAATTCATTATATGGACGATTAAAGTTGCTGATGGATAATCCTGGCTACAAGGTTGTGTCTATGCAAGTACTCTCCGTTAGCTAGACGAGAACAACCAGAGATAATGTGACGAATTGATTCTCCCGGACGGTGACATGCCCGACAGATGTCAACCGTGCCGTCCTTCACAATAAATCTCCGGTAGTTATTCGTCATGATAATTCGTTATTATTATTATTATTAAAAAAAAAACGCAAGGCACACAAACAATTTATGTAAACACGGAACCATACAAAAGAGGATAAAAAAAAATAAAAAAAATTATAATATAGATATACAATTGTGCGCCCCACGGCTGCGCCAAAATAGGTCCAGTTCAGCATGATTGCCAGACAACTAGTGCCTGACGCTGGTTTTCAACTGATCCTGAGGTTATGACATAACGACGAAAAAATATATATATATAGATAACAAGAAAAAAGTAAACAAATGTGGGTAAGTCTCGAACGAGTTAGGATGCAATCACTCACACCAACCACACTAGCGCATTGTATGCAGCCGTGAGTGAAGGAGCGATTATTAAAGATTCAAAGCATCTTCAAATTAATGAACAGTATCTCATTCTGTTTATTAATTCCCGCTGCGAGTTGCTTTGAAGGTGATTGATATATTGTAAATATACATATAAAATAAAAAGTTGAGTGCAAATTAGTGAAGGACGACAAGTACGCATGGAAGGTAAGCGCAAATTTAATAATATACTAATTAATCATAATAATTCAAAATAATTTATTGTGCAACGATGTCATTTCAATCCTTGGTACATTAGTAGGGTATTATTGGGCATTCTATGCCACTGTCGGCAAGTAGCTCGGCTAGTGCGCCTCGCTACACGACAGTGGCATAGAATGCCCAATAATAAACGATTGACTCGACGGTAGAGCAAATTACTGTACTCTCTTCGAGATCTTGCAAGTTATACCACTGGCCGCCAGTAGCTAGGGCGAGTTCTCATTGCTACAAAACTCGCGTAGAATACCGAATAATCTACGATCGCTTCCAAACCACATAATCAATGATCTTGCGAGTTTGTCATTGTTCAAACGATCGCACTATCGCGAAAAAGATAGAGTACTATTTCAGTTTATAAATATTAATGTATCAGATACATTTACTCATTAGCAATCAGTTGGTTTCCAAGTGTAATCATGAAGTTTGTAAAGCAACCACAATCACTACATGTTACAACAATCTGCGAGGATGTTTGTAAGACTAGTTTTCGTCACGGAGAATTGTTACCTGACTCAGTTCGATGTATCATTTGCGGACCATCCAATTGTGGAAAAACCAATTTATTGATTGGTCTTCTCATACACGAAAATGGATTAAGATTTAAAAATGTTTATGTTTATTCGAAAACTCTGCACCAACCCAAATACATTTTTTTAGAAAAAGTTTTACAACGAGTACCAGGTATTTCACTTCAGAAATATCATGGAAATGAGGAAGTGCTAAGAGTTCAAGACGCGAAACCTAACTCTGTGATAATATTTGATGATGTTGCTTGCGAAAATCAAGATAGCATGCGTGATTATTTCGCAATGGGAAGACATAAGTTCATCGATTGTTTTTATCTAAATCAAACTTATAGTAAAATCCCTAAGCAGTTAGTAAGAGACAACGCGAACTTAATCATAATTTTTAAACAAGATGACATTAATTTACGTCATATTTATGAAGAACATGTCAACACTGATATGACGTGGATTGAATTTCGTGAAATGTGTTCAAAAATATGGAATGAGCCCTTCAATTATGTAGTAATTAATAAAGATTGTTTAAAAAATAAGGGATGTTACAGAAACAAATTTGATACCTTTGTAGTCTTTGATTAAGAATATAGTTATTTAAGTCCGTTACCTTCGTGATATTATTATTCTTCAATCATCGCTTAATCAATCACTATCGGCTTGTTTTTCTGCAATGGAAAAATCGTTAAAAAGACAAATAGTAGTTGCAGCCGAAGCTGTTAAGAAAAAAGTACGTAAAATGAGAGATGTTGACATTAACAATCAGCAAACACTGGAATCAGTTTTCAAGCCTGTAACAGGACCACTCAACCAGATTGCTAAAGCCAGTAAGCAGACTTCTTCACTGTGTCCTACAAAAAATGAAGAACTTCCGTTTATTGATAAAACTTTGCAGAATCAAGAAGCCAATGATAAAAAAGACAATTCAGATGAATATGAATCTGATATCGAAAGTGACTCTTCATATAAATCATTAGTTGAAAACAACCCAGGTCGTGACACGTCATCCTGGTCTGTATCCTCAGAAGCACTGTCAGATATTCCATTCGGTGTCAGAGTAGAGAACGGGAAATTGATGTTAGGTTCTGCTCGTATAACGATCGGCGATGAATATATCACTGTAGCTGGACGCAAATACCGAAATACGTCTGGTTTGAAACAGTTGTTATTGAAGAAGACCGTAGATTTAAACATGGTTACAGAGAGTGACATGCAGCATTATAAGTCAATGCTACTTGATACAAATGCACATCGACGAGACTATGAGCCGGATAAACCAATAAAAAGTAATAAAGGTCAAAAGTATATGCAAGTTATTAAGCCTATTTTCAAACTACAAAGTACTATTCAGACCCCTCAATCGAAGGGAAAAGGATTACCCTTAACAAAAATGTGGAAGAAAAAGGTTGATTTTTATATATTGGAACGATCCAAATGAACTGGTGGATAGATTAAAATTATTAATTGCATCTCGAGATGCTGGTAACACAGGATTAGATAATGAAATTATATCTATCATTGAAGAATTACGTGAAAGTAAAATTATAAATAAATAAAACACCTACATATTTTAAAACGTGTGTTCATTTTATCATAAACCTCACAACACAATACACCTTAAACATGAACGTAGATAAATTCGGACATCATATTCATAAAAAACTTTTTAGAAAAAAAAAATAACCGACTTCACTAAAAAAAACACTAAAAGGATCAAAATAACTTTAATTTCGGATGTCGGTGTTTCTCGGTATTGTTTGTTTCTTATTTAACACCGACTTCCGAAATTAAAGTTATTTTGATCCTTTTAGTGTTTTTTTTTAGTGAAGTCGGTTATTTTTTTTTTCTAAAAAGTTTTTATTTCACACTTTTTAGTTGCGATACACTTATAAACAGAGTGCCTATTTCTAATGACAATTCCAATTAACCCAAATACTGCTAGGTTACATTGTTTTATTATAAAGTTGCTGTGCCTACCTTCCTCCTTCCGGCTCCATCATCAGATCAGTTCGATAGTACCTTATAGCCAAAGAGCATCTCACGACAATTCTAATAAGCCCAAACACGGCTAGGATACATTGATTAATTACGGAGTTCCTGTGCCTACCTTCCGGCTCCATCATCAGATCAGTTCGATAGTACCTTATAGCCAAAGTGCATCTCATGACAATTCTAATGAGTCCAAACACGGCTAGGTTACATTGATTAATTACGGAGTTCCAGTGCCTACCTTCCGGCTCCATCATCATCATCAGATCACTTCGATGATACCATTTTCAACGTAACTATTCAGAATCATTCATTTATTTGTATTGTCATAGTCGCTTAACTATATCTTCAATGTGATATCTATTTGAGTATGAAGTTCCGTTGACCATTTCTGGTCTTCTTCATCAGTTCCACTTCATCAAATGTTACTTTTTGACTGTAAATGCTTAAGTTCTTAATGAAAATACTAAAATTACCATAGGGTTGCCTATAATTTTTGAGGAGTTCCCTCGATTCCTCATGGATTCCATCATCAGAACTGGATTTTGAAAAAAATGGGACCAATCTGGAAGCATATCCTATATAGGGAAAAAAAAATTTTGCAAATCGGTCCATAAACGACGGAGTTCTGAGGTAACAAACATAAAAAAAAAAAAAAAAAATAATGATAAAAAAAAAAAAAAAAAAAAAATACAACCGAATTGATAACCTCCTCCTTTTTTTTGAAGTCGGTTAAAAAGAATGCGATTATCAGAGTTATTTGAGATTAATGAAAATACCTTATTAAAATCAGAAAACGGAGATTTTGATTTAAAAACATCGAGACTGAGAGGAATAAAAAATCCAGTAGAAGCTGGTGATGCAGTGAACAAGGATTATGTAGATCGAATGAGTGCTAATATGATAAAAGAATTTAATACACTTATTGGTACATTGCGTTCACAAAGTATTATAGATGCACGGGAAACAGTTCAAGTTACTTTAAAAGCCAAGATACCTGCAATTATAAGTCATTTGCAAGATAAGTTTTATACTAAAGAAGAGGTCGACAAATTAGTTCAAAAAACTCAGTAATGACAAAACAGCAAATTGTTAATGAAATACACAAAGCAGCACGAAGAAATTTCCTTAGACGTCCTGTCATTCTAAAGGGAGTCGATGACTTGTGGCAAGCTGATCTGATGGACATGCAAAACCTAAAGAAATATAATAAAGGTTATAATTACATTTTAGTGGTGATTGACTGCTTCTCAAAGTATGCTTGGACAGAGCCATTAAAAACAAAAAATAAACTCGATGTTACTCGAGCATTCAAAAAAATATTGATAAACAGCAAACGCAAACCTGATAATTTACAAACGGATATGGGAACAGAGTTTTATAACAACTCATTTCAGATGCTTATGAAGTCATACAATATTAACCATTAGGTACTCATCATATTCTACCAAAAAAGCTTCGATTGTAGAGCGACTCATTAAAACTATTAAAAATAAATTATATAAATGTTTTAGTCTGAATGGAAACTATAAATGGTTAGATTTACCGTTACAAGATATATTAAATACATATAACAACACAAAACATCGAACAATTAGAGTTAAACCAATCGAAGTGAATAAAGCTAATGTATCAGTTATAGAAGAAAATATAAAAAACTCATTAAAACATGTCCCTATTTGTAGAAAACCTAAGTTCAAAGTGGGTGATTTCGTTCGGATCAGTAAATACAAACACCAGTTTGAGAAAGGTTATACACCTAATTGGTCAACTGAAATATTTACCGTAAAAAAGATTAATTTTACCAAACCTGTTACATATCATTTAGAAGATCAGCGAAAGCAAGCTATATTGGGAACTTTTTACGAGCAAGAACTTCAAAAATCTAACTATCCTGGTGTTTATTTGATAGAAAGAGTTTTAAAAAGAAAAGGATCAAAAATGTTCGTAAAATGGTTGGGTCTAAACAATTCAGAAAACAGTTGGATAGACAAAAATGCAATTGTGGGTTAAAATAATATTAATATAAACATTATTTTTGCACTATTTTCATCATTGCAATTCGGACAATGCAAGGAGGTGAACTAGTTAATTCATTAATTAATAATCTGCCGTTCGAACTTCATTTGCCTGGTTACAATTATTGCGGGCCAGGAACCAAACTCCAGAAACGATTACAACGAGGTGATCGCGGTGTGAATAAGCTAGACGAAGCTTGTATGCATCACGACATTGCCTATGCAAACCATACAGACTTACCCAATCGCCACAAAGCCGATTTACAACTATTAAATATGGCTAAACAAAGACTTAAGTCGAAAGATGCCAGAAAAGGTGAAAAACTGAGTTCATGGATAGTGAGCAAAGTTATGAAAGCTAAATTAAAATCTGGTGCCGGCGTCAAAACGTTTAAGAGTTTCGTGTCAAAAATAAGTTCAACGATCAAGAAACTGAACCCAAAGGATAACAAAACATTAATCAACGTTGCTTACGCAGCGGCAAAAAAAATATTTCCAAAAATTTCAAAAATTCGAGTACCGCGTGTGATACCATTGCCAAAAACTGGAGGAATTCTACCTTTAATCCCAATTTTTGCTGGTTTATCGGCTTTAGGTACTTTAGCTGGTGGTGCGGCGGGTATTGCAAAAACTGTAAACGATTACAAAACTAGTCAGCAAAATTTGCAAGAAACAGTAAGACACAATAAGGCCATGGAGTCTTTAAAGTTAGGCAAGGGCTTATACATTAAGTCACATAAAAATGGTAAAGGTTTATTTATAAAATCTTCAAAAAACTAAGAAATAAGCTACCTAATCGTCCTCTAACTAATGTAGATATTCAAAAGTATGCACGTAACATCCCCTACTTTCGAGGAGTCTACATGAAAGATCAATTACCAAGGATGCCAAAACGGATTGAATGTGGTGTCGTTAACTTGGATAATTATAAGAATGTTGGAACACATTGGGTAGCTTATGTTAAAGTTAACAACTATTGTGAATATTTTGATAGCTTTGGGGATTTGAAACCTCCATTGGAATTAATGCGATATTTTAATAAATGTAATATTTTTTATAATTATACTAGATATCAGAAATTTAACACAGAAAACTGTGGTCACTTATGTTTAGAATATCTAAGGACTTTTTGGAATAAAAACGTATAAAAATTATAATTTTCTTTTATTTCTATCATTTGCAAGATGTCATTCACATTGTCAATAACTGGAAACTCGTCAACTTTATCTACGTATCACTCATACTGTTCATTTAGTTGCAATGTGTTAGGATAACACATTGCAACTAAATGAACAGTATGAGTGTGCCTTATTGCATTTCTCAACATTTAATTCTATTCCAAACATCGACAAAACAAATAACAAATTCTATTATGGATCTAACGAAGTTATTGAAATACCTGAAGGCACCTACGAATTGCAAGATATTAATGATTACTTAAAATCTAAAATTAAAGATGCGTCAATCAAACTGCAGTGCAATAACAATACATTAAAAACTACTGTATTCTGTACAAAAAACATAAATTTTAGTAAAGAGGATTGGTGAAGCGTCAATGCCTTTTCTTAAGGTATATGGATTTTTAGAGAATAAATAATATAAATTAGTTATCTTTCCCGCATTCTCTAAGTTAATTGAGTCTCTGTTGACGATTTCCTTCACCAATATCTACGACCGCAACGCCCACTGGTGACGTATCGAATGCTTTCCTGAGACGCTCGCTAAAGACCGCTAGATGGCGTCTAACCCGCTGACAAAACAGTTGTCCGCTACGCAAATCGACATTGCGTCGAATAAAAACCGCTCCGCGGATTAAATCCCATATCTGTTGAAGACCTGAGAATTTTCGTGGAATAAGTGTATCTGCTCCTGTGAGACATTAAGACCATAAAGTGCAGTGTTGGTTTCACGAGTTCTGACCAGCCCACCGGTGGATGGATGAAGATTTAGCTCGCCGGCCGGCAGCACACAGACAGACCACGCGTCCGTGGATGAAGCGCTTTCCTGACGACGAGGGGGTCACTGGATTAGCAAGGTCCGTGGGCTCTGAATTGCTATAGATGTCGCTAGATTCGGGTTCGCGGGGAATCGTCAACAGGGATTTAATTTTGTGTAATATAACCATAATTTCACCGCCATATTGGTAGTCTTAAAACACCACCCCGTTATCAGGTGAGTCTACTTACAAGCCTCACCATAATTATTTTGGTCCTTTCGAGCCTGGATAGATAACCAGGTAACCGCTCCCTAGTTAGATTTTTACGTAATATTTGGTGAAAATCATAATAGGTATATATAGGTTATAGATATTTACGTAAACCTTTGGTAAATTATTCTTGCCTATAAACCGCTCTCCGCTTTATCATAAACATAATTGACAATAGATTCTACGTAGGTTTTGGTAAATCTGTCAATATTGTTTCATAGAATTTAATGTGATACGTATTTCACTTTGATAACATATAATAGGAGGTAGTTTCACATCATTTCGGCTTTGTGCGTATTAGTGATTTTTATTCAGATACCGCCACAGAGCGGGAGGATACTTTACGATTGCTAACCGCCTGATAAGTTTACCCGCGCATATTTTTAGATATTGCTCTTGATATTAACTTAACAAAATGACTGAGAAACAATTAAAGCCGGAAGATTTACTGACTATCCTTCATGAGAAGAAAGGATTGTTATTCAAACGCCTTAATCGATTATATGAATTATCGAAAAATATTTCGTCGTTCGATACGAGAAATAGTGAAAGTTTTATGACTGAATCGGAAACTATTGACGACATTCGTGACAAATTTGAATCTTATGTCGATCAAATTAACCACATAAACATTAATTTGAAACCTGGTTCGAGTCCCGACTATGCTTGTTTAGAATCCTTTGAAGATTTGTTTATTCGCATTAAGCGTATTAGGAATAAAATCGACAGTAGTCAATCTCAGTTATCTCAATGTAGTAATTCGAAAACGCCTTTTGAACCACTAAAAATAAAGCTGCCTCCGATTGCATTGCCATCTTTCGACGGGAAACCTGAGAATTGGCCTGTTTTCTATGAGTCGTTCAAGTCGAATATTCATGACAATGATCAGCTGACTGACTCGCAGCGTGTGCAGTATTTAGTAGGTAGACTTACACATAACGCGTTAAAGATTACAGCCGGTATTGTGCCTACGGCTGATACCTATCATTTTCTATGGGACAGCTTAGTTAATAAATACCAGGATAAGCGTACATTAGGTATACACTATTTAAATAATATATTAGATTTAAAAAGTTGTTTGTGTAACGCAAATAGTCTCGATTCTTTCATTGAAACATTTAGTGCAAGTATTTCTGCCTTGAAACAACTCGGTATTCCGGATCTTGCGGATTTTATTCTCTTGCATTGCGCTATGAGAAAAATAGATTCACAGACTGGTCAATCGTTTGAACTTTCCGTTCGCGATGTTGAAATACCTACAACTAAATTGTTAATTAGCTTTGTTCAAGATCAGGCTAAGATATTAGCACGCTCGAATTTATCTCATTCGAACGCGAAAAATAATTATAATAAACCTCATAGTCCCGCATCTCGCGAGCCTCGCACGCAAACGAAAGCGTTTGTTGTGAATGTATCGCCTAATTCTACAGCTCCTCCCGCTCCGCCCCGCTCCGTCTGCGCGTATTGTAAAGATAACGCTCATGTTCATTTGTATAAGTGCGCTAAGTTTCAATCCGCGTTGACTCCTAGAACTAGGTTTGAGTTTATTAAATCCGTACATGGTTGCGCAAATTGTCTGAGCACGTCGCACGGTTTGAGTAATTGCAAGTCGACCTCAGTCTGTAACGTATGTAAAAAACGCCATCATACTTTATTACATTTTGAGAAAAATAATAAACAATCGCATGTAGCTGATGTTAAACCGACGAATTGCAATGTGGCCGTCGCGTCCAGCCTGGCTGTGCCGCTGGCCACTGCGCCCTCCGCGTTCCCCCCGCCCCACGCGGCGTCTTGTGGTTCGGGTGACGTTGCTCAAACATGTCCGACCCATAACACGGCCGTATTATTGGCTGCAGATACGAGGGCTAAGTCGGCAGTCTTGTTGTCGACCGCTCAGGTTTATGCGCGCGCTAACAATAATAGTTCGGGCCATAAAACAATAGTTAGGTGCTTAATTGACAATGGTTCGCAAAATAATTTAATAACTACAGATTGTTGTAGAAAACTCAACTTAGTAATAATTCCTTTGAATAATTCTTTTGTCAAAGGAGTTGGTTCTGTGTCGCGGCCGATAATAGGTTATGTGAATCTAGATATCGAGTCTCGCGTATACCCGCATCAAAAATATACTATTTACACGTTAGTAGTTGAATGTATTACGGATCAGCTACCTTCGCACCATATTAAGTGGGATTGTCATGTGGACTTCCACTCGCTTCCGCTCGCTGATTTAAGCTGGAATATTCCAGGAGATATTGACATAGTGTTAGGCGCTCAACTGTTTCCGTATATTTATTTGGGGAATAGGGTAGACTTAGGTTCAAATGCGCCACCCGCATTATTGACCACATTCGGGTATGTCCTTATGGATGATTTTCCGCATAGTAAAGATAATTTAAATTTACCTAGCTCTTCTTTCACAGCATTAGCCCTTAATGATTTATTACAAAAGTTCTGGGAATTGAAAGAAGTTGAAAATAAACGTTTTTTATCTCCTGAGGAAACCGAATGTGAGAATATTTTTTCCTCGACCGTGTCACGTGACGATGCGGGACGTTATACTGTCGCGTTACCCTTTAGTAAGGATCCCAGCGAGTTGGGTAACTCCCGTACCGCCGCGTACCGTCGACTGGTTGCGCTGGAGAGAAAACTCCGCCAATCGCCGACGTTGCGGGAAAATTATAACGCAGTGATCCAAGAGTACATAGATAATGGATACTTAAGTCCAGTCGACGAATCCGCCATTTCTGATGACGGATACTACATCCCTCATCACGCTGTCGTTCGGCCAGACAAGCCGATGCCGCGCGTTGTATTGGATGCGAGTGCCAGGACTCACACCGGTTTATCTTTAAATGATGTACTCCATATTGGTCCAAATTTACAAACAGATTTGTTTCTTCTTTTAATCAATTTTAGATTACTTCCTATCGCTATAAATTCTGATATAAAGCAGATGTATTTACGAATTTGCGTACCTGTTGAGCAGCGTAAATACCTACGCATTTTGTTTCGATTCAGTGAGAATGATCCTGTGTTGACATTCGCTTTTAACCGCTTACCTTTTGGACTGAAGTCGAGTCCTTACATAGCTATGCGCACTGTGCGACAGCTGGCCTCGGACAGTCCGCATTATCCCGAAGCTGCTAAAGTAGCAGAGACCAGCTTGTATATGGACGATCTGGTCTATTCGGTGAATAACGAAGAGAACGCTATACAGCTATCGCATGATCTCATAAAAATGTTTAAGTCGGGCGATTTTGACCTTGTAAAATGGTGTAGCAATTCGCCCGCGCTTTTAAACAGCCTGCCTGATTCACATCGTAAGTCACTCGAGTTTCACGAGGGCAATGATGTGTCCAGGGTTCTAGGTCTTTCATGGGAACCTTCTCAGGATAAGTTCTTCTTCACGTCCGCTCAAGTAGCCGAGAAATGTACTAAGAGAAATATACTCTCGATGGTTGCCCGCTTATTTGATGTTCTCGGTCTAGTCGCTCCCGTGATCTTTTACGCCAAGTTGCTCATCAAAGAGTTATGGCTGAGCAATATCGGTTGGGATGATGTCGCTCCTGATGAAATCGTCAAACGTTTTTCGCTTCTCATGCAGGAGTTTTCCTTGTTGGATTCCTTGCGGATACCACGTCATGTGGGTGTTACCGATGATTGTTGTGTTCGTATAGTCGCATTCGCCGATGCCAGTATGGGTGGGTACGGTTGTGTCATTTACATACACTCTACTAGCCCGTCCGGTGTCGTAGTTCGCTTGCTTTGTGCGAAGTCAAAGGTTTCACCTACCAAAGTCACAACTCTTGCACGTCTGGAGCTGTGCGCAGCCGTGCTCATGTCAAAGTTGGTGAAGACTGTTCGCGATACTTACGCTTCACGTGTTCCTATTGCAGGGATTTACGCATTTTCAGACTCCACGATAGCCTTATCGTGGATTCATTCCTCTCCGCATCGCTGGTCAGTCTTCGTCAGCAATAGAGTAGCTCAATGTCAGGAGAACCTGGGCTCTCAACATTTCTACCATGTAGCAGGTGTTGAGAATCCAAGCGACTGCCTATCTCGTGGTTTACTGCCTTCGCAGTTGGTGTCACATGATCTTTGGTGGAGCGGCCCTTCTTGGCTTCGTTGTGCTCCTGAAGATTGGCCTGTCAAACCGTTCTGTCCCGCTGACTGTGGGGAACTCCCCGAGCATAAGGCAAATGTCTTAACTGTGACCACGCAAGTAGAACTTCCCCTTTTTTGTCAACTTGCGCAGCGCACCTCATCATGGGATAAGCTGTTGCGCATCGTATCTTATGTACTTAAATTCGCTAGACCGAAGGTTCATTGTGAACCCCGGTCGCCGCAGGGATTGTCAGCGGCGGAACGAGTTATGATTCGTGCTGTGCAATCTGTTCATTTCGCAGATGACATTAAGCTCATTAAATTTGGTAAATTGTTACCAAAGAAACTTCGCAGTTTATCTGTCTTTTTAGATGAAGAGGGTATACTACGCATTGGGGGAAGACTTTCAAAGTCATACCTTCCCTTTGATGCTAAGCATCCTTTTTTACTTCCTAAACATGATCCTGTTGTGGATTTGATAATTCGTCATTACCATGTGATGAATTGTCACACTGGGCCAGGGCTACTTATGTCTATTTTACGACAGCGATTTTGGATACTAGATGCCAGGACTGTCATTAGGTCCAAGTTGCGACAATGCAACACATGCTTTAGAGTTAATCCGACGCATCCCACTCCAATGATGGCGGACCTTCCTGAATACCGTGTATCGGAATCAAAGGCTTTTGTCCATACTGGAGTGGATTATGCTGGTCCCATACGCATAACTCTCTCTCGTCGCAGAGGTCAACACGCTCAGAAGGCTTACATATGCTTGTTTGTGTGCTTGGTAACCAAGGCTGTCCATGTAGAGTTAGTCTCTGAACTTACTACCGACGCCTTTTTAGCCGCGTTTAAACGTTTTATCTCGCGTCGAGGGCCAGTATCCTGTCTTTATTCGGATAACGCTACCAATTTCGTTGGTGCTAAGGCTCAATTGGATGAACTTTATAATTTCTTAATGAGGTCAAACCTCAATTCATCTCTTTTAAATGAGTTATCAACTCGCCGCATTAAGTGGAAAATGATTCCACCTCGCTCCCCACATTTTGGCGCTATGTGGGAAGCCAATATAAAAACATTAAAAACGCATCTTTATCGCGTGATTGGAAGTCAACTTCTCACTTATGAAGAGTTACAAACTGTACTCATCCAAATAGAGTGCATTATGAACTCACGCCCTCTGAGCGTGTTGTCTTCTGATCCGCATCCTGAAGTTATTACTCCCGCTCATTTTTTGATGTCGACTCCATTGCAGTACTTGCCGGCAGCCGGTTTGTCTGATCAGCGCTTAAATCTGTCCCAACGTAAACAGTTGTTAGATAGTATGGTGCAATCCTTCTGGAAGAAGTGGCATCTAGAGTATCTGCATACGCTGCAAGTTAGGCAAAAATGGGCAACTCCGGACAAGCCTGTAGAAGTTGGAACTGTCGTACTCGTGGGACAGGACAATTCGCCTCCTCTGTGTTGGCCATTAGGAGTCATAACTGAGGTTTATAAAGGGACCGACAATGTCACTCGCGTTGCAATGGTGAGGACAAGGTTCGGTAATTTTAAACGCTCTGTCACAAAACTATATCCTATTCCAACGCAATAAAAATTTCATTTTAACGATACTCGTAGTTTTTTAAGGTTTAGGATTAGTATTCTAAATGATTTTTATTTTCCGCATTTAGTCATAAAGCTTAGACTTTCCGATCATGATCTAGGTTAGTAAATCTTTACAATTTTAACCTTTCCCTTTGAAAGCACTTGCGTCCTTCCAAGGGGGGGAGCATGGTGAAGCGTCAATGCCTTTTCTTAAGGTATATGGATTTTTAGAGAATAAATAATATAAATTAGTTATCTTTCCCGCATTCTCTAAGTTAATTGAGTCTCTGTTGACGATTTCCTTCACCAATATCTACGACCGCAACGCCCACTGGTGACGTATCGAATGCTTTCCTGAGACGCTCGCTAAAGACCGCTAGATGGCGTCTAACCCGCTGACAAAACAGTTGTCCGCTACGCAAATCGACATTGCGTCGAATAAAAACCGCTCCGCGGATTAAATCCCATATCTGTTGAAGACCTGAGAATTTTCGTGGAATAAGTGTATCTGCTCCTGTGAGACATTAAGACCATAAAGTGCAGTGTTGGTTTCACGAGTTCTGACCAGCCCACCGGTGGATGGATGAAGATTTAGCTCGCCGGCCGGCAGCACACAGACAGACCACGCGTCCGTGGATGAAGCGCTTTCCTGACGACGAGGGGGTCACTGGATTAGCAAGGTACGTGGGCTCTGAATTGCTATAGATGTCGCTAGATTCGGGTTCGCGGGGAATCGTCAACAGGGATTTAATTTTGTGTAATATAACCATAATTTCACCGCCATATTGGTAGTCTTAAAACTCCATCCCGTTCAGGTGATTGCTATTTACACGCGTCATCAAGGATACTATTAGAAATTTATTAGGTTTTGATAAGCAGATCTTGGAACCAAATAAATGGCATGTGTCACAGTTTCCAGTCAACATTTTACCTACGACAGTGATCAGGATCGAATGTGATATCGTAAGCGGCTCGTACACAAACGGAAAACCGAGTCACATAATTCACGAATTCGCGCTTAACGTACCTCCTGGCTATAGAATTATAGAAATTCCAAAAAACGCAATATACTTTCCAGTCAACCAAAACAACATAAGCTGCATACATATCCGATTGATAGATATAAATAACCGCTTAATAAATTTACGCGGTGAAGAAGTGCAGCTGTATTTGCATCTTAGAATCAAAAAATGATTGACTACAATAAATATGTGCATCAACAAATTCAAAATATCAGTCCCGCTCAAGCATCCACCCCATTAAGAGCTCGCTGTAAGAAGAAAATAAAATTAACTAAAGACAACAAGACATTTCTCAAAGTGATTGGTTTACTAAAATGAATATCTTAGACGTTTTATCCGCTCCAACTTATGATAATACGGTTGAAGGAATTGAATTTCATTCTTACAAGCCCTATGTAACTAGTTTTAATAGAAACGACGAAATTCGCATACCTATTAATCAACAGGACTTGTACATTCTCCCATCAGCGAGTACCTTGTATTTGGAAGGATCCGTTATCGTTAGCAAAAAGGATATGAAAGATAAAGCCACTAGTGTTCATTTCACGAATAATGCTTTACTCTACTTGTTTCAAGACATAAGGTACGAGTTAAATGGAGTAGAAATTGATAGAATAAAAAATGCTGGCGTAACTACCACCATGAAATCATTGATATCAATGAATGAGAACGAATCAAAGACATCGAATTCATGGGGCTGGAATATAGATGGTACAAAAAACATTAACGGAGGTAATTTTTCTGCTTTTATACCACTCTGTAATATTATCGGTTTCGCAGAGGATTTCAAGAAAGTCGTGATAAATTGTAGGCACGAACTGATATTGCTACGAAGTAACACTAACCTGAATGCTGTAAAACTTAACACTGGTGAAATTGTAGAAGACGTACAGATAAATAAAATCATTTGGCGCGTGCCGCACGTTAAAGTGTCTGACAAGGAAAAAATAAGTTTGCTGAAACTATTAGAAAAAGATCGACCACTCCAGATGATATTCAGAAATTGGGATCTGTACGAATATCCTGCTTTACCTAAAACTACAAAACATACCTGGTCAATCAAAACATCCTCGCAAATAGAGAAACCAAGATACATTATTATGGGACTACAGACAAATAGAAAAAACAATAGCAGTTCTGATATGTCTCAGTTCGATCATTGTCATGTTCGTGATGTAAAAGTGTACCTCAACTCTACTTACTTTCCGTATGAAAACTTAAATGTGAGTTTCGCGAATAACAGAATCGCTTTATTATACGAGCAATACGTCAGATTTCAACAGTCTTATTACGGGCGTCGACCGGAGCCCTTATTAAGTGAAAAACAATTTAAAGATTTGGCGCCACTATTTGTCATCGATTGCTCTAGACAAGCTGATAATGTAAAGACAGGCCCTGTTGTAGACGTAAGAGTGGAAATCGAGAGTGATTCAGAAATACCCGATCAAACTTCTGCGTATTGTCTTATATTGAATGACTGTATTATTGAATATAAACCTTTAAGTAATACAGTCAGGAAAATATCATGAATCCGAATACTGTCATATTAGATGTTCAAGGGTTTAAAGATCTGTACAATAATTTTATAATAAAAGAGTTAGCTTTTGCTACCCGTGATTATACGCAAACATTTTTAATAAAACCACCATACTTGTTTAAATACTTAACAAGTGACGAAAAGAGGCAAGTTAAATGGCTGGAAAGAAACAGAGGCATTTATTGGAACGAAGGGTATATCGACTATAAAGAATTTCATCGTGTAATCGTTCCCTATCTAGAAAATAAGGAAATCGTTGTTAATGGTTTGGAGAAAGTAAAGTGGATAAAGGAACTTTGTGAGAACTGTAAAGTATCAGACCTTGGTACCGAAGGATGTCCTAATTTCTATATTTTACATAAAAAATACTGTGAAGGAAGAATTAATTTAAATTGTATAAAACATTTAAAGCATTGTGCTCTTAAAAATGTGTTATGTATAAGAAAGTATTTAGAGTTATAAATGTGTACCTACTTACATGGTTATTGGTTTTATAAATAAAAAATCATTTGTATAGTAAAACTGCTTTTATTTTGTTAAACACCCAACACTTCTTCAAATAAAACACTCTACTTTAAAATTAAATAAAACAACATAATAAGTACTAAATATTAGCCTAATCAACTTCTTACGCAAACAGATATATATTAAAAATCACTATCTATTAAAGATTTAGATATTTTTTTAACTAAAGATTCAGTTTCGTCCATAACATTGTCGATAGCGTCTTTAACAATGTATTGAGCACTTATAATAACGTTCTCACTGTCACTGTCAGTGTCACTGGTTTGCGGATTGTTATTGGTTAGATCTACGACTGATATTTTTATTAATTTCATGCCTCGTCGCTGTAATCGGCTCATCACAAAAGATTTAGTTGGATTGTGCTTCTTCGACTTTTCCCTGCATCGCTGTTTTGACTTTTTTTCTTTCGTCACATGTTTGCTGTGCTCGGGTTCGTTGTGAAGCGTTTCGGAGAATCCTTCATAAGGATTTTGGGCGTACTGGCTAAACATAATCTCTGATTCTGTATTCTGGAACAAAAATAGACGCTCATTAAGTTTAAACTAAACTGTAGACGTTGATATAGTGCTGCATAAACGAATTGTCAGCGGGTTACAACATTCATAGCAGATTCACTAATAGCTTTGAGCAAAATTGCTGAAAACTCTATCGCTAGTTACTAAACAAAATAAAAATAAATTGAGAAACTTACCAATGACATGCTCGCGATAAGCAATACGTTGTGTGCTTCGTACAAGTACTCAAGGTGAGTTTTATTTCGTAAATGACAAAAAAAAAATACCATCGCAACGATTCCCAATTTAGATTAAAATGTTAACTAAGCTTTTCTGAGGGTAATGCACTGTTACGTGTTTGTAATAGGTATTTTGTATGATCAGCGTTATGCAATTGACGCAAACATGGCTCTTCAAAATTTGTATAATCAGTCTTATTGTATTACGTACAAAATACATTTTGCCTCTGAAAAATGATCGATCCAAGTTTCAACGCGCAGTTCATGTTGCAACTTGAATCTTGGTCGGGTTTCATTTTATTTAACCAACTACAAAAAAGGAGGATGATGTCTTAAATCATAAATTAAACAAGTAGTCATAGTCATTCACATTTTATTTATATTTTTACAATAACTTAGGTTTTTAAAACTATGAATTATATTTATCATACATTAAAAAGTTATTTAGGTATATTTTAAAAGCTATATTAAGATTACGTACGTTACATAAATCATATTCGAACTCTATCACTAATTAGCTTAATCTTAAAATACATTTTCGCTCTTTAAAATAAGTGAGTGACCCCAGGCACGCGTTGATATTCCATCTACAGATATTGAGCGTTTATCGTCATTTCGAGATAAAGCAATTTTGTTGACACTCTTAGTAAATATTTCGTGCTTTATAGATTTAAACATAATATTTTTTCTACGAATAATTCCACCATTTAATAAAATATTTTCATAATCTGTTATATTTAAGTCTCTTACTACACTTGATTTTACTCCTTTTGCTTTTTTAATGACTTTATCGACGGTTTTTATTGAGTAAAGCTTCGATCTCAAACCAACAAAATCTGAGATATATTTTCCTCCCATTTCGTCTTTGAACAAACCTGGCACTTTTTTGTTCATAATTGGTATGTTAAAATCATTTTTATCATCATAGTTACTGGTGTCGAAATATTGCAAAAAATTACACTTCAAGTCATGGTAAAAATCAAACGTGAATATTTTATAAACAAACGAATCGGTATCTGTATAACACAGCTGCACTCGATCTTCATAAAAAGGTTTAACAATATTATAATGAAAGTCATACATGTGTGTCTTAGAAAGTTCTAATACAGTGAATCCAATATAAATAGGTTTATCTAAAATAATTTGGTCAGGTTTCATTTGTATTGCAACTAAGTTTTCAGTTAGAATAGAAGCGCTATGGAAATAGGGGTTGGCTACAAGTCTCTCGGAGGATATAAATTTCTTAGTTCGATTAGATTGATCACACCATTGATTAACTAAATGAACGGTTACTCTATTTTCAGTATTTTCTAATGTCTCGCCAAAAACACTGTTGTTTAACAACTTAAAAAAGTCTTGTTCGAAAGAAAAAGTTCTTTTGCCTTTTGTCTTAATCGAGTGTTTAATTCTATGTACTGTTTTAAATAGGGACTTTGTCTAAAAGTAATAGCTTTATGAACTTGACGTAATATTAAACCATGTTCTAAACATTTTTTTAAATGAACGTAATGTATTACGTAGTTGTACTTATTATGCAAATTTGCAACTAGTTTCTTCGTTTTACCTCCTGGAGGTATACATTTCTCAGGACAAAATGGTAAATCATTGTGGTGTTTGTGTAAATGTTCAGGATAAAAAAGATCGACTTCTAATATAAAGCCCCACTCAGAGTTATTCTCGATATTTTCTACACGAAAATTAGTTAATTCAATTTCATCAAGAAATCTAAAACTAGAATATGGTAAATACTGACACATGCTGAAGCCGTATAGGTTATTACAGTCTAGATATACTATAAAACTCTGAGGCTGTGATGCATCATGTTCTGGCATGTATTTGTGATTTGCTTTTGCATACCGATGGGAACACATGCACAAGCCACCTCGTATACCGCTTTGAATCATTCTGATGATAGCTAGATCCGAAATCAGTTCTAACTGAACACCTGTTTTTAGCAACATTGCATCGAACGATAAACTGGGTGCAGTTATGTAAAAGGCAGGATCGAGTTTGTAATATTGTTTACATGTTTTCCGAAAATTTTGAAATATGTCTGTCAACAAAAGCACGTCAGTTTTTAAGTATAGATCTGTATACTCGCCTAGGTCAGTAATATTGAATTCAGCCCATACATTCTGAGCATGATTATAATCTTCATCGCTTATACCTTCGTTCGTCAAAGAATTATGGAAATAATATTTCGATGGTAATGACTTTTGTTCGTAACATTTCCAATCTTTCATATAGTCATAGGGGTACACACCTTTACGAATTAGCAAACTAAATTGTGTTTCATCAGAAAAATTTGAATTAAGGTTAACAAAATCGTCTACTTGCAAAGTTTTAGCAAGTTTGTCTAAACTAGTTCCTAGAAAGTTGAAAGAATCTAAAAACCTTATTTGTATAAACTCATTATCAGCAATAGGAATATACTTTGTAAACGATATATATTTTTCCTTAGTCTTGGGTATTATTTTAATTTGTCCTGGAATTTCGCCTAACTTTTTAATAAATAAATGACAATCGTATCCGGATAAGTTATGAAAAAATATTGGGATGAATTTTGGTACTTTGTGTTGTAGGTTGCAGTGTCGATGTGCTGCACCTCGGTACCGGCCTGTAATATGACAGTGATCCCTTACTCGATCTGTCAACAGTAAATTTTCACAAAGGTAGCACTTAATAGCGCGTTTGAAATCAAGAGCATCTATTTCTGTGAATATCATAGGCTCGCTTTTAGTTAGAATTCTGTGTATTGCTTTAGCATCTTCAATCAGTAAATGTATAAATTTTGAAACCCAATCTTTTCCGCGATAACTTCTATAGCCGCCAACCCTATCGTTAAATGATGACACTACATTATAGGCGAACGCGGCCGGTACGTGACGATGTGAGTATGACGTGTTAGTGGTGTTGAAATTATCGCCGGAAATCGGTTCGAGTATCGTTTCGAAATCAGCATATATGACGTAAGGAATGTTTTGTTTTCTATCATAATTTTTGAATTTTAAAAATGTTCCTTCTTCTGGTAATACCGTGGCAATCCCTCCACACATGTGTGATTCAATTTGAATGCGCGTCGGAAAAAACAATAAGCACGTTTCGCAAAAGTACAGTTTACCATGATGTTTAGTTATCTGATTTCTGACTAGACGAGGTAAATCATTGATAAGACAATAATGGGTATTAGTATTATTTTCTAAGAACAATAGATGGATACTCTTAGATTTTTGATTCGATGTTGAATACAAAGGTCCAACGATAGTCTTATTATTTTTTAAACCATACACGTAAATATTCAAAAACGGATTATTTTTCTCAAATATAGCTATACCCGAAAATGTTATCGGAAATGTCAAACCATCAACATTCAAAACATCCTGGAAGTAGGGATAAGATGAAACTCTGTCGGGGTGTTGTTTAGCAGGGTACAGAGCCGCCACTACGCACCATAAAAAACAATACTCATCATTGTTACGAATATTCAAACAAGCTTTTTTATTTTTTATACATTTTGGTAAAGTTATAAATTTAGATCCACCGAGAGGCTGATATTTATTCATATTTATTTCTACATGGGAATTGCTCAAAAATGTCCAACCACTATCTCTCTCCTGAAACTCTTCAATTTTCTTTAACAGTAAATCAACCGTTGCTTTATAAATTGAATCAAAATCGTAATTAAAATTAATAATAATGTTTTTTGTGGCGAACGATTTCATTTCCTTTTGATCATTTTTAAACATAAGAAAAAAAGAAAAAGTTCAAAATTTATTTTCAGAGCTGTATGTTTCAATAATGATCGGTTTATTAGAGTTTCAACTTGTTTACTAATATTATTAAGAAACATTTCAGGAAAATTATTTATTTGTTCGCCAGCTGCTATGATTTTGTAACTTATGATTCGTTCTTTAAAAGAAGAATTAATAATTGCAACATTATCATAAATAGAGGTAGAGCTATTGTTTTTATGTACATTGCTACGTAAATGACCAGACCATCGACGATTTACCACAAATACTTTGCAATCAGAACAGTAAGGCATTATGTTATTTTTAAAATTAAAGAACACTTAAAATAATTGCTTATTTAAATAAAATAGATTAGGTAATACTTACAACAGTTACAACTAATAATCACGATCTTAGGTTACAAAATATTTAAATTATTAGTACAACTTGATCAGGACTATTTTACGTTCGTTCCAAGATTCCTTGTATAATTCTTCACATGCAAGTCGGTAATTATGTTTAGGTAGAATTTATCTGAAAAAAAAAATGGATGCATTAGGTACACAATTTAATTAGGTAGATAATTGTATGTTCTGGGAAGAAAAATGTATTAATAATTAGTAATGAGTAATAATTACCAGCAAAATATGAAATGTTTTAAACATAGGAATGTGCATCTGCTTGGTTCAAATATGTTGTTATATTTCGGGTCATTACATAGTTCTTCACTGGTAAGTTTAAGCAATGTATCTGAAATAAAAAAATGGTTTTATTTGATGTATCGATAAATAATTAGGTATACATGTAATTATATATTCTGGGTATAGAAAAATAGTCATTATGTTCTGATATTTGATAATTACCTGCTCAGTATGAAATGATTTATACACGTGTTCCAATTATGTAGATATATTTCGGGTCCCAAAATATAGCGATTACAGCTGCTCCAGGAGATGAAATCGTTCGTGTGATCAATACAATATTTATTTATAATAATTATTAATATTAATTATTGAATAATAAGTCTATGCTGTCCCACTGCTAGACAAAAAATGGAGGGAGCTCCATTTCTTCAACTGTCACAGAACAATTAAGTAAGTCATTATTTATAATTTACTTAATTGTTCTGTGATAGTTTAGAAAGGTGCTCACTCCATCGTACCTTTGAAACAATAAGTATCTAATATTTTAGAGTTTACAACATAGCAACATATTATTGATGCCTTACGAAATTTTATTTTTTTGTCTACAAGCAGAAAAATATTTCATCATAAAAGTTGTTTTTGCACAAATGTGACACGCGTGTCAAACTTAATTGTTTAATTCACATTCACAATAATCAGCTATTTTAGTTAGGGTTGGTAATAACTTGGTACGCATTTTATGTATAAGCAATATACAAATTTTATACAATGCACTATTACGATTATAATATATCATAGTATATCGTTAGATATTGATGAGCGTGGTTTCACTCATGGCTGTTAGTGTGGTTATGGGAATTATATTATTGATTTATTTTAGGAAGTCTAGCAAAGTACGACGAGACCAAAACGTAGATGGCCAAATGAGTACCTTAGAAACGTTAACTTATTTCCTGTACCCACTCGAGCATAAAAGTATTAGAAGTAAAACTTGGATGTATAACATAATAAATACTAATCTAATGATTGTCTCTAGATTGCCAAATATTTAAATTACTTGCAAGAATATTCCCTATTAGCGTTGTTGATAACTTATCTACTGGTTAACGTTTTGTCAACCCTAAGTCGCTTCACTGTCTCGTCATTCGATGCTACCTGAGACAACCTTATTGTGCACTTTTTGAACAAGTATAATACGTCTAAGGATAAAAGTTGTTTTACACAATATTGTATGAACGGTTGCCGTCATTTTTAATATGGTGAATTATCGTTCGTTTTCCGATTTATAAGCTACATGTTTTCGATGTACTCGGTACAAACTAACTGAAGTCTACAAGTGTGGAAGTAATCTTCAAGAAGTGCTCTGCGATCCTGCTGCGTTATTCTGTCAATATCAGTGTTGATAGCTAACCGCTGCCTGCTGCTGTCAGTCACTACGACTGCTTTCATCAGCCTGCCATATCGATTGGAGATAATTGGAAAATGTAAGTATAAAACATTCCCGCTCGGTTCATAGCTCAGAGATCTGACCCGATGCAGGTGATAGTAATAATTATGTTTGACTATTATTTTGTTGTATCTTTATTTCAGGTCTGATTCTGAGTGCGAGTACTTTCAACTAGCTCCGATCCCCGACCAGAAAACGAAACCCAGCCGCAAGCCGTCTGCAGACAACAATAAGAAACGCAAGTTGCACCCACCATCAACGAGTTTAATTCGTACGAGGTAAACAAACTATTCAATAATTTAGTTCGCCATACCAGTTAAAAATCATCAGTTATTCGTGTAATGTTACAAGTCTGCTGACAGATATGACTTTATAAGTGCCTGATATATTTTTATTTGTACGTCTCTCATGTTCTGCAGGCATATTGAACTTAGTCAATATGCCTGAGATAGTGTATTTTTTTTCCTGTGCGTATCTAAACGGTAAATGTACCCTGTAAGTGTATGATGAACTAATAGAAGTTTTCGTTGTTGTTTCAGTAAAAAAACCAGTACTGATAATGATGTATTCGGTATCAGTAACAACTACGGGTCTGATACCTTGCCAAAAGACGATTCATCGAGTACATGTCTATCATCATTCTTCGTTAACCGAGTTGCCAACGGCTGCGAGCGGCGAGCAGCGAGCATCAACGGAGAGTACTACGTCGACTGCAAGGTATACAAGGCTGACGACGCGCGCCACACCGACTCCCAGGAGCTGTGGAAGAAGGCGCTTGTGCGACTCAAGTTCCAGACCGACTCGGATTCGTCTCAGTGGCGAAAACTACAAGAGCTCGTGCGTTCGGTAGATACATTATTTCCAGAAAAACCAATGTTTTACGACAAATAAACCAAATATAAAATGTATCTTGTTTATTATGCAGATCCCCTTCAAAGCAGTGAGTGAACAAGTCGTTTCTAATACTGAAATGCATGACCAAATCACTAAGTCGTTTCCCTGCTGAAACGCATTACAAAACCCAACAAGTCGTTTCTAATACTGAAACGCATTTCAAAAACACCAAGTCGTTTCAACCCACGAAGCGCATTACAAAAATCATCAAGTCGTTTCCATGCTGAAGCGCATTACAAAACCCAAAAAGTCGTTTCTAATACTGAAATGCATGACCAAATCACTAAGTCGTTTCTATCATTGAAGCGCATTACAAAAACCAACAAGTCGTTTCTAACCACGAAACGCATGTCAAAATGACTAAGTTAAATCTTAATCATTGATCATGTCGATGGTTATCATTACTGTCCGATGCCAAGCAAACTTGCCTAGCTACTGGCAGCCAGTCGTATAACTCGCATGATCTTTGTATGAGTCCAGTAACACCAGTCGTTTCTAATACTAAAATACGTGCCAAATTCATCAAGCCGTTTCCAAGCTGAAGCGCATTACAAAACTCAACAAGTCGTTTCCATGCTGAAGCGCATTACAAAACCCAACAAGTCGTTTCCACCATATATGAAGCGCATATCAAAATCATCAAGTCGTTTCTAACAACGAAACGCATGTCATACCATCGTCCTCAGCACGGTGAACTCGCCCGGCTACTGGCGGCCAGTGGTATAACTCACATGATCTCCAGGTGAGTACAGTAATATACTACACAGTCGAGTCGATCGTTCATTATTGGGCATTCTATGCCACTGTCGGATAGCGAGGCGCACTAGCCGAGCTACTTGCCGACAGTGGCATAGAATGCCCAATAATACCCTACTTACATTATTGACTTTTCCATTCATTTCATTTTTTTCTTTTTTTTTTGGTGTGCAGCGCCTGGCAAGCCAGCCGACCACCGGGCTGGGAGCAGGAACTGCGTTCCCCCCGCCAAAGCCACGGGTAAGGGCAAGAGGCCCTCCCCCACCACCGCCGTCACCGCCGCAGCCGCCGCTGCCGCCACCACTGCCACCGCCGCATCTGCCGCGGCAGGGCCCCCATAGGGGGCTCGGGAGGAGACTGTAATGGACTGCCTATAATTGCTCCATTAAGTCTCCTCCAGGCGAATATCAACCACTGCGCCCCCGCTCAGGATCTGTTGCTCCAAAGCATGGCGCAGTGGTCGATTAACATCGCCGTGGTCACCGAGCCGTACTACGTCCCACCCAGGGCTGGCTGGGTGCAGGATCTGAACGGCTCGGTGACATTAATTTCGTCGGCCGCCGCCGGTACCCCGTCCCTAGAGGGTGTCAAGAGGGGACGAGGTTGCGTGGCAGCACGGTTCGGGAACATAGCAGTGGTAGGTGTATACCTCTCCCCGAACCGAACTCTCGCCGATCTCCACAACTCCCTTATGGAGCTGAACATCGTCGTCGCCGGGTTTCAATCCCTCCCTGTGGTTGTTTGCGGGGACTTCAATGCCAAGAACTTGGCTTGGGGTTCCCGGTACACAGATACGCGGGGCCGGATGGTGGAGGGCTGGGCCCTGGAGTCAGGCGTGGTCGTCCTAAACCGGGGTTCTGTCCCCACGTGCGTGCGGATGCAGGGCGAGTCCGTGGTGGACATATCGTTCGCAAGCCCCGCTCTGTCTCCGCGCGTCATTAACTGGCGCGTCATGGAGGGGGTGGAGACGTACTCAGACCACCGGTACATCCGGTTCGACGTCTCCGCCCAGACCTCGATCGCGCCGGTCCGACAGAACCCGTGTGGTCCGCGGTGGGCACTAAAACAGCTGGACCGGGAGCTCCTCCTGGAAGCCGCTATCGTACAGGCCTGGGTGTCAGCACCGGACAGGCCTGTCGACATAGATGCCGAGGCGGAGTGGTTTCGGGAGGCCATGTCGGAAATATGCGACGTGGCCATGCCCCGAGTCCGGCAAGGACGTTCCCGGCGTCAGGTGTACTGGTGGTCGCCGGAGATTGCGGAACTGCGCAAAGCATGCGTTGCCGCACGGCGCCGGTACACCAGACACCACAGGCGCCGCATCCGCCCTCCGGATGCGGAGGCCATAGAAGCGGAGCTGTACGAGGGATACAGGGTGGCGAAGCGCACCATCCGAGCGGAGATACGGCGAGCCAAACTAGAGGCCCGCGACGTATGGCTGGGGACTCTGAACGGAGACCCATGGGGACGCCCCTACAAAATGGTGCGTGATAAGCTCCGCGCCTGGGCTCCCCCGCTGACACAGAGTCTCCGGCCTCAGCTCCTGGAGGGTGTAGTGAACGCTCTGTTCCCTCCGAGAGAAGAGCATTCTTCCCCACCAATGGCTCCGCCTCTCGCGGTGTCCGACGCGGACCACAACGGCGATGACGACGATACTCCGGAGGTGACCGAGGTAGAGATGAGTGTGGCGGTACGAAGGCTAAACGCTAAAAATACCGCCCCAGGACCCGATGGCTTGCCTGGGAAAGCCGGGGTCCTGGCCATGGAGGAACTCGAGCCTCGACTAAGAGGGCTCTTTAGCGCATGTTTGGAGAGGGGCCAGTTCCCACTTCGTTGGAAGACCGGGAAACTGGTCCTTATAGCGAAGCCGGGGCGCCCTGCGGACTCTCCGTCCGCATACCGGCCCATAGTGCTGCTCGACGAGGTGGGCAAGCTCTTTGAAAGAGTAATTGCAGACCGCCTCGTCGCGCATTTATCACGGGTGGGGCCGGATCTTTCGGACAGCCAGTTTGGCTTCCGCAGGGGGCGCTCCACGGTGGACGCCATCATGCGCGTGCGAGCCCTCACGACGGGGGATGCGGTGTCCCGGGGCAAGGTCGTAGTGGTGGTGTCCTTGGACATCACCAACGCCTTCAACTCCCTGCCCTGGAGTAGCATTAGGAGGGCACTCCGGTATCACCAGGTGCCCGACTACCTCCGTCATTTGATCGAGGCCTACCTGAAGGACAGGTTTATCATCTACCCTGGTCACGAGGGAGAGTGGAGACGGCGAGAGATGTCGTGCGGTGTTCCGCAGGGATCGGTACTAGGACCGCCCTTGTGGAATATCGGATACGACTACGTGTTGCGCGGCGACCTCCCCGACGGGGTCAGCGTAGTCTGTTACGCAGACGACACGCTGGTCCTGGCGCAGGGGGAGTCGCACCAGGCGGCGGCCGAACTAGCGACACGCGGGGTTGCGACAGTCGTGGACAGGATCCAAGAGTTGGGACTCGAAGTGGCACTGCACAAGTCTGAGGCCATGTGTTTTCATGGCCCGCGGAACGCGCCACCACCGGGTTCCCAAATAACGGTAGGAGGGGTTCGCATCGACGATGAAGTACCTGGGACTTGTCCTCGACAGTCGGTGGAACTTTGTGGAGCACTTTCGACGTCTGACTCCCAAACTGCAACGGACCGGGGCTGCCCTAAAGCGGCTCCTGCCAAACCTTGGTGGTCCAGACGCCTCCTGCCGGAGGCTCTAC
Source organism: Mythimna impura (assembly GCA_905147345.3). Classification (NCBI taxonomy): domain Eukaryota; kingdom Metazoa; phylum Arthropoda; class Insecta; order Lepidoptera; family Noctuidae; genus Mythimna; species Mythimna impura. The sequence continues at coordinate 12,381,832 of LR990365.1, read as the reverse complement.
GCGAGAATTGTTCGGTCCATGGCCCTTTACGGGGCGCCGGTGTGGGCGCCGTCACTGCAAAGGCGACCGGCGGCCATGCTGAACGCTTGCCAGAGGGTCATGGCCATCCGGATGGTACGGGGATACCGCACGATCTCCCGCGAAGCGGCGAGCCTCCTTGCTGGCCTGCCACCATGGGATTTGGAGGCAACAGTCCTTGCACGCATGCACGATTTGCGCGTGGAGATGCAACGCCGGGGCGAAACTCCACTGCCGCGCCAAGTCGCGGCATGGCGGACAGAGTTCCGGCGGGTTCTCATGGTGGAATGGCGACGGCGACTGTCGCAACCCAGTGCTGGGCACGCTACAATTATGGCGGTAAGTCCCCTCTTTGAGGAGTGGCTGGAGCGGCAACACGGTGTCCTCACCTACCGCATGACGCAGGTCCTCACCGGTCATGGCAAGTTCGGGAGGTTCCTGCATCGGATTCAGGCGGAAGCAACGCCCGGGTGTCATCATTGTGTGGACCACCCAGAGGACACGGTAGAGCATACGGTGGCGGTGTGCCCCGCTTGGGCAGAGCACCGCCGTGTCCTCGTGGAGGCAATTGGCGGCAGCGACCTTTCGCGTCGGGCCCTGGTTCAGGCTATGGTCCGGAGCGAGGAGGAATGGCAGGCGGTCGCCTCCTTTTGCGAAGCAGTAATGCTAGCGAAGGAGGAGGCTGCACGCGTGAGGGAACGAAGGTCCTCACGCCCTAGCCGCCGTAATTCCGACCCCGACTACCAGCCACGGTAGACGCGGGCTTGCGGACGTCGAGCACTGGGTAGCTCGCCGTCCGGCTGTTCGGTAATTAACTGGACCGAGCCCAGTCGTCAACAGCGCGTAGTGATCCTCGCGCTCCTCAAGAGATGTCAGCAAACCGTAGGGGCCCAGTAGGGCCGATGCCCGCTAGCTGGGACCGCGGAGAATTTCTGAAAGGGAAACCCGTAGTCCTAGAACGCAAAGGGTAATTGAAGGATACAGGTGCGGTTTTAGTCAGTAAAAGTCTGACACGCCCTCTCGCTCCACCCAGAGCGCGAGAAGTCATTTGGATGATTTCCCACCTTAAAAAAAAAAAAAGCCGCGCACGCGCGAGGCGCAGCCCGAGGCGCAGCCCGAGGCGCAGCCCGAGGCGCAGCCCGAGGCGCAGCCCGAGGCACAGCCCGATGCGGAGCAGCCCGAGGCGCAGCCCGATGCGCAGCAGCTCGAGGCGCAGCCCGATGCGCAGCAGCCCGAGGCGCAGCCCGATGCGCAGCAGCCCGAGGCGCAGCCCGATGCGCAGCAGCCCGAGGCGCAGCCCGATGCGCAGCTGCCCGAGGCGCAGCCCGATGCGCAGCAGCCCGAGGCGCAGCCCGATGCGCAGCAGCCCGAGGCGCAGCCCGATGCGCAGCAGCCCGAGGCGCAGCCCGATGCGCAGCAGCCCGAGGCGCAGCCCGATGCGCAGCAGCCCGAGGCGCAGCAGCCTGAGGCGCAGCCCGATGCGCAGCCTGAGGCGCAGCCCGATGCGCAGCCCGAGGCTCAGCCCGATGCGCAGCCCGAGGCTCAGCCCGATGCGCAGCCTGATGCGCAGCGCAATGCGCAGCAGCCCAAGGCGCGACCCGAGGCGCAGCGCAATGCGCCGCAGACCGAGGCGCGACCCGAGGCGCAGCGCAATGCGCCGCAGCCTGAGGCGCAACCAGAGGCGCAGCGCAATGCGCAGCAGCCCGAGGCTCAACCCGAGGCGCAGCCCGAGGCACAACCCGGGGCGCAGCCCGAGGCGCAGCGCAATGCGCAGCAGCCCGAGGCGCAACCCGAGGCGCAGCGCAATGCGCAGCAGCCCGAGGCGCAACATACAAGGATTTACAGGTACCACCACTCCTAACAATAGTAGTGGTGATTTTAATAAATTAGTGCAAGCACTAAAGTCCCTTGTCCCGAGTCATGACAACGTAGGTTTCATTTAATAATACTCATAGTTAAATAAGCAAGGCAGAATAAAAATATTATATTTAATAAAATATGGTTGGCAGTTGTCGATAGTGTTGAGTCCAAATATTACCCTAATGCATCTTTGTTGTTGATTAAATGTTTTTTATTTTGTAAAGTGATGTGGGTATCAATGGAAATGGAGAAGTGATACAAGTAATTACACAATATTTTTATGTGGTGCTACACCAAGGGGCTCGTATACTCTATAGGTTAAAAGAAGTTCCGTTACCAACACCAAATGAGACACGAGAGCGCACAGTGCCATGTTATGCTGTTGGAATAGCTTCATTATTGACAACTGCTAGGTTTAGACAAAGCTCTTGTTCAATTATTAATATCTATCAATTGTGCTATGTAGGGTACCAAGAGTGTATTTGTTCTTGGTTTAAAACAAAGACATTAAATATATACCTACTACCAATAGACAGGACATAGCGAACAAAATCGTGATCCGATACTTATTACCTAGTGGTCATAAGTCGCTCAGTCTAGTATGACGCCCCTACACGTCAAGTCGTATTTGTATCCGCTCTATGCACTAAAAGAAAATCATTTTCTGAGAAAATATGCCGAACTGCCCATTACGCTATTGCAAATCTTGTTATGATAAAATGACTGAACCTAACTTCGGTTTATTTTCGTAAATATTTTTTGTATTTACGAATTAATTAATTAAAATTCAATAATTTTTATAAATAGTTCTAGAACATTTGCTGATTTTGTGATAACGCCATCTATTGCTGAAAAGCTTAACCTTACCTTTATCACACACTGAGGCTCTACCACGAGCTCATAACGTGATCCATTTTACGACTGACCTTTTAACATTATCATGGTAAGGCCCCTGGCCACTTACCGAGCGATAGTTAAATAATTATAAATTTTGACAAATTTAATTCGCGTGTTTGCTATTCAAAGCCAGATGGCGTCACTGAGACATAGGATGACAGTTTTTCTAAGACATTTGTTCTGATAGACGCTCTATTATAGTTATCTCTTTAAATCTCTTTGGTTTAAAAGGTGTACATACTGAGTATGAACTGTGTACTTTCAAGGGAATAGCCACACGCAATTTATTTTTTTTAAGTATACCTACCTACACTGATGAAAAGTTGTGATTTTATATACAGTTTAACGGGAAAACACCGTAGCTCATGTTGTTCAATAAACCACGTTTCTGAACGAAACATTGTAGAATTTAACATTATTTTCATGCTCGGAAGTCATTGTTCATAAAATGGCTTTTGTGGACAAATTAATGTTGACTAGGCGTGTAACTCTTTACTGAACCGACTCACTGTTCCGAAATATTTTGGTGTTCCGAAGGATTGGAACATCAGCAGTGTTTTAAATTTTAATGCATCATTTGGAACACTGAGACACTGTTTAGTTTGAGTGACCAGCCGTCTTTTAAAAATTCAAATTATAACGTAAATGGCGTACATATTTAATGACCTGAACTAGAAGCCTCTGCTTTGAATTATTCTCAAGTCAAATAAAACATTTAGTGTATATGACGCAGCTTAACAGATCACGACTCAGTGTGTATATTATGAGCCGTTGTTCCAAGTGTTCCGTTTGTGTTTTGTGAACCGATGTTTCAAATGATCCGTTTGTATCTTTTGAGCCAATGTTCCAAATAATATATGTTCCAATCGCAAAGATGACACACTTTTTTCCACGCCTAATATTGACCTACAATAAAAGTGGTGACATGACAGCAGTGTCATGTCACTGACGTAACACTGCCGTCAAACAAACGTTTCATGAATTTTACCGAACTTGGATACTTGCCTTTTGAGATTAGTTTGAAACTTCATAACGGTTTTATCTTCTATATAAAGTTAGAAGACCAAATAAATAAGATTGTCTTTGAATATAACTATCGAAATGGATTTAGTGGAAGTATATTTTCAATACCTTCTGCTTAATAAATTTTCGTATGAGATTGTAATTCGTGCAGAGACATCTGAGGACATGATCGCTAAGCTTCGTAAATAACTCGAATGTCTGATTTGGACTTTAGTCCTGCAGAATTTGCAATGTAATGTGAATTCTATATAATGACTCCCAGAGCACTTCCAAATTATATTCATGAATTACTAATTTTAGTGTACCAACTTAGGGGATAGCATTGATTGAATTATAGGAAGTAATATTCATGGAAAATCAGATGGTGCGGCAAAAAGTAGTTGCTAAAGTCAGTAAGCCTTTTGTAGGCATTTTTGATTTGTTTTTAGAGATTTGTCTTATCAGGGGGATGTACCTAAATATCTGTATATCTGTAAATGTTGAGTATTTTAGGTATGGTAAAGAGTTATTGTGGATAAATATAATACAATAACTCCCAATTTGTTCACTTGGGACATGGATGGATACAATGATTTATTTATTTGAAATAAAATGGTAACATCCAAAAGATGTCGCACTGTAATTTATTTAGTATAGAATGTCTATGAATATTTTGATTACCAGAGGTTATTTTACGGAAGTGTACCTGACTTCCCACATCTAGAATTATGTTAACAAAATAAGTAATTAGCGTAAAACCTATTATTCTTACATTAAGAGAAAGTAGTCTAGACTGAATTTGCCTTGAGTATCTTAAAAGTGATGGTATTTACAGCGTACGTACTGGTAATTAATAGTTGGTAATTTTAATGAATGAAATAAAATAGACGAAACAATTTCATAGTTCGTGATCTCGCATTTTGATTAGTTATTGTATCGAAATTTGGAGTTTCAATAAAAACTAATCAGAGCCAAAAGAGTAAATTAAATATATACCCTCACGTTTTAGTCGGGTCAGTGATTACAACGGATATCAAATGTAAACAAACAGTCATTGTTGGTCAATGATTCACAAATAACGGGTGAAATTTTGTGGTTGAGGTAAATCATTGATGTTATTGTGACATGCACTTGAAACTTATCATGTACCTGGCCTGAGTTATTGTATGTGTATATCAAAATCAAAAGGGTATTTACAGAAACTATTAAGGGATCTGTTTAGGACCATTGAGGCCTGTTCAGGACCATTGAGAGGCCTATTCAGGACCTTTGAGGGACCGTTCAGGACCATTAGGGATCTGTTCAGGACCATTGAGGGGCCTGTTCAGGATAAACCAATTGGCTTTATCAGGCAATTGTTTATTTACTAATGTTTGTTTTTCATTACAGGCAGGACATTTGAGGGACCTGTCTGTTTATATTAGAGGCAGGACATTTGATGGGCCTGTTTGTTTTTCATAAGAGGCAGGACATTTGAGGGGCCTGTTTGTTTTTCATTAGAGGCAGGATATTTGAGGGGCCTGTACGTTTGTCATTACATGATAGCGACAAGAAATAAGTAACATAGATTTGTAACTTGACTTCTTGACATTTCAAAAGTGCCTTTAAATTGTTTATTTGAAATAAAATGCTTTGAATCTTTGAATCAGTAGAGGCTGGACATTTTAGAGACCTGTTTTTGAATGACTGTATAAAGAGTAAAATAATGATTTGTAAGAATAATAATAATAAGGATAGGGTCCCAGCTCCCGGCGGAAGTGTGCAGCGCATGCGATGGACGAGATCTATCAATGAGAACGTCATGCGCTCATACTATGGGGCTACAGAGGGAGGAAATAACCTGACCGCGTACCGTGTTCGGATGCTCTCTTTGTTTCAGGTGCTTGAGCCAGCCGTCAACGTTTCGGCCCAACGACTGTCGGATCAGGTGCGGGTCATCCAGCGTAATCATATGTTGGACGATACTGTACTTGATCGCCTCCGAACGGAAATGGGTAGCCATGCCATTGCCTCTTCGTCGCAGGCGGAGGTACATTCACAGGTATCACCGTCCAACCATGTCTCCAACCACGCTGACGAAGAGATTACTGACATGGTTACACCTGTAAGTACCCAGTGCAATAATGAATTGAGGAGTACTTTGGAGTGTGCTCGAACTTAGGCCGCGCTTACCTCGTTTGCCCATGCATAATAAGAATAAGGCGCTGGTGGCTGCTCTGGATTTGCAGTTGTCAAACTATTTTGACGACTGCGAAGATCTCACTGATACACACTCGATAATGTACTGCGCAGCTGTAGCGGCATGTCGTGTAGCTCACGTCAAGTTTCCGAACTGTGACGTAGCTACACGACCGAAACCAGCTGTGCCGGCTTGGCAGTGCAGGATCGAACGTCGTATTGGTGGGGCCAGAGCACTCATCGGCAAACTAATCTGCTTCAGGGAGGGCAACACTCGCCCAAGAGTGATGCGCTTTGTGAGGCGGGCGTTTTCGGGGACTGACATCAGCCCCCGAGACTATATGTCCCGTGTCACAGAGCGCATCGACTTCCTGAAGCAGAAGGTGTATGCATGGGCAAACCGTATCCGCAGGTATAAGCGGCGAGTGGAGCGATACACCCAGAATCGCACATTCCGGAGTAATGAAAGGTGGGTTTATAGGGCTTGGGAGAGACCTGACCAAGGTGTGACTGATGCGTGCCTCCCGGATGATGACGCCATGAGTTCATTCTGGCGCAGCATCTGGTCGGTGCCTGTCAGTCACACCGAGGGTGACTGGACTCGAGAGGTCGAGCGTGCGTGCGATCCAATACCACAAATGGGGGCAATTGACATCAGCCCCCAAGATGTAGCTCGTGCAGTCCGTCCGTTGCCAAACTGGAAACCTCCAGGGCCGGATGGGCTGCACAATTTCTGGATTAAGTGGTTTACAAGATCGCACGCTCGCTTGGCATATCAGTTCCAGTCTGCCTTAGACTCAGGGTCGCTGCCCCAGTTCCTAACAACAGGAATAACCCACCTGCTCCATAAGTCAGGTAGTACTGCGGAGCCTAAAAATTATAGACCGATCACGTGCTTGCCGACGGTCTATAAAGTTCTTACATCCATACTGAGAAGCAAAATTAATAGTCATATTGACAAAAATTTAATCATGTCACCTTCTCAGAATGGATGTAGGAATGGGTCCCGCGGTACTAAGGAGCTGCTCCTCATTGATATGACCATTAGCCAACAGGTTCGACGTTCCCGAAAGGATCTGTCGACATGTTGGATAGATTATAAGAAGGCCTATGACTCTGTTCCTCATACATGGCTCATGAGGGTGCTGGAATTGTATAAAATAGATACAACACTACGCACCTTCCTGATGTCGTGTATGAGGCAATGGAGTACGGTCCTCCGCTATCCAGGATGTCGACATACCCAGAGGAATAGCGAACCTGTAAGGATCGAGCGAGGTATATTCCAGGGAGATAGTTTGAGTCCACTTTGGTTTTGCCTAGCCTTGAATCCTCTAAGCACACTGCTGGAGAATTCAGGTCTAGGCTATCGGTTGAAGAGAGGTGGTCAGGTAATATCTCACCTACTTTACATGGATGACCTGAAACTTTTTGCCCCCAACAATCTGCAACTGATGGAGTTACTGAAGGTAACTGAAACCTTCAGTAATGCCATCAGGATGGAGTTTGGTGTGGACAAATGTGCGGTCATGCATGTAAAGCGAGGGGAGGTTGTGGAATCCGTGGGCACTCAACTCACGCATTCCATAAACCTGAGATCCCTCTCTCCAACCGAAACCTATAAGTATTTGGGTATGTCGGAAGCTCTAGGCATCAATATCACTGACATGAAGCAATCGTTGAGGGAGCGTTTCTTTGGACGCCTGAAGAAGGTATTCAATAGCCTTCTTTCAGGCGGAAACAAGGTGCGCGCCTTCAACGGTTGGGTCATGCCGGTATTGATGTACTCTTTCGGCGTACTCAAATGGGCTCAAACGGAACTTGACGCCCTGGATAGGAAGGTCCGCACACTGCTGACTGCATACCGAATGCATCACCCACGATCGTCGGTGATGAGATTGTATATCCCGCGGAAGTGTGGGGGTCGAGGTTTTTTAAATGCTAAGACCCTACACAACCGCGAGGTATGCAGTCTCAGGGAATATTTCCTAGCTGCCGACGTGGGTATGCATCGAGATGTAGTGGCAGTGGACAAGGGACTCGCCCCGCTCTCCCTGGCTAATGAGAACTGGCGCAAACCGGTAGTGCTTGACACTAACGATCGCAGGGAAGTATGGCAGAGCAAGGAACTTCACGGACGGTTTTTCCGGGCCCTTCACGGGCCCGATGTAGACCAATTGGCGTCCGTAGCCTGGCTGCGTTCTGGTGACCTCTTTGGGGAAACCGAAGGTTTTGTTTGTGCAATTATGGACGAAGTTATCATGACGAATAACTACCGGAGATTTATTGTGAAGGACGGCACGGTTGACATATGTCGGGCATGTCACCGTCCGGGAGAATCAATTCGTCACATTATCTCTGGTTGTTCTCGTCTAGCTAACGGAGAGTACTTGCATAGACACAACCTTGTAGCCAGGATTATCCATCAGCAACTTGCTCTGAAATACTCTCTTGTAGAATCGGAAGTGCCGTACTATAGGTACGAGCCCGATCCAGTTCTTTATAATGGTCATATCACTTTGTACTGGGATCGGTCCATCATCACTGACAGGACTATTGTAGCCAATAAGCCTGATATAGTGGTGGTGGACCGAAGCGAGAGGCGTGCAATGATTGTTGACATATCCGTTCCGCATGACGAGAACCTCGTGAAAGCTGAGAAAGATAAACAAATCAAGTATATTGACTTGGCTCGCGAGGTTGTCGACATGTGGGATGTGGACTCGGCGATCATTGTACCGATAGTCGTATCGGGCAATGGCTTAATAGCCAAGAGCCTCGACCAACACCTTAGGAGGCTCGCGTTAGGCGACTGGATCAAGGGCTTGATTCAGAAAGCGGTACTCCTGGACACGGCTCGTATTGTTAGGAGGTTCCTTTCTCTGGAGCCCTGACCGCCGGTAGCTTGGACCCTGTTCCCGATACCGGTGGGACACTATTTTTTATATTTTTAAATGTTTTTTTTATTTTTTTATTGAAATATTTAAAAATATAATTTGTAAGATATAATGATGAATAAACGAAATAATAATAATATATATTTATTGAGCAACAAAGTAAAATCATGTATACACAATTGCTTATAAGCTACTTTTACATAACAACTAAATAATGCAATCAATTGTGTCTAAATAGTAATTGGTAAATTGATAATTATGTTTAGTCTCGTTCCTAGGTACAGCAACCAGTGTATGAATAATCTACAGTTTTATTCGCTACTGTAATAGATATCTGTTTGCTTTATTGCTGTTATTCTTTTTTTTCTTGTCTCATTATTTTGTGTATAACACATTTCTTTATTCTTTCACATACGAGGTCGTATTTGTAATACGGATGGCCGACTGTTAGCGATTTTTATGATTAGTTACATACATTATGATTGTTTTCTGTATTAGCAACATTAAAATGTATTTATTTTGCACTGACAACTGGAACGTTATGCGATTTGACAGCTCAGCGCTATGACAGTTGACAGAGGTTATAAAATAACGCGCTGCGCTGTCCTGACACATTCCGTTCCAGTCTTCGGGGTAAGCAACATCTCAGAGTAAGTGCTACTATATAATTATTATTATTTTAAATGGTATTGATTTATGATATTTGTAATAATTGTGTGCTGTCAAGGCAAAAGTATAGAGGGTGTGTTACCCGTTTAGGTCGTTTTATTTAAAAACCTTCCCGCTACACTTATTAAGGTACACTAAATAAGTTTCTTATCCAAACTTTCTCTAAAGTTAACACATTAGCTAACATATCTGAAACGGAATCATTCATCAATCAACATAAAACATCAGCATATTCTAAATAACGGCGGGCATTATGTTTTTCTATCTGGAGTAGACTGAGCAAAATTTACATCACTTGAAGTATTTTTATTATTTGATTTTGCCTCAACTCGATATTTAACAAAACACGTGTCAACTAAATGCCCATTCTTTTTACAGAATGTGCAAGTCTTAATGGGTTTAGAATTAGATTTTTATTGTAAATTACAGCTGGTCGATTCAGTTTTGGATAATGATTTGTCTGCATCTGTATTAGTTTTCGAGGGGTTTTTAGGGTAAGTGGCCTGTTTGTGACCTACATTACCGCATGCAAAACAAACTAGTCGGTCGTACTCTAAAGACCTTGAATTTACGCGGATCAGAGCGTTTGACGTGCGAACGGGATTGTTATAAACAGGAGGCGCGCTTTTAGGTTTTAAGTACACTGGCAAAAATTCAACTAGTTCCTTTGCGGTCGCGGCCTTCACTTGGGGATCAGATATGCCACGGCAGGCAACATAGCAGTTTTTAACTAATCCGAAAGCCCTTTAACGATGTTCAATCGCAACAGCGACTTCGGCATACGTTGAGAATTTATTTGAATTCGTGCTCATGACGTCATATGGCACAGTTGCCATATCTACTTCGCGCGGACACGATGATCGAAATTCAGATTTAAAATTCGATCACGATCGATCATTGGTCACCCAATCGTTGAGCCACGTCTCAGCATTACCACGTAGACACACACCAATGCGTCCTAAGCATTGAGCACCTGATCGTCCCAATGACATATTTCGCGGCCACGATCTACTTCTGCACACCACATATCAAAGACACATTGGGGTCAAAATTTGAAATATAATAATGCTTAGATCTTACTTGAATCAACGACGAAAGCGCACATACAATCCTGTTCGCAGCGTCAACCTCCCGCGAAACTTCAGGGGTCGCGGTCCTAGTAGTCTCCAGAACAGGTGTGACAGCTGCCTCAGCAAATACCGCAGACCTCAACGGCGGCGTGTAGCACGGATGCAACGTCGTGGGAGTAACGTTTGCCAACCGTCTCTCTAATAGTCGGTCTAGTATTTCATTTAAAGGATGGCGACATGGGCTATCGCGGCGCCCATAAGAACTATCACGGTGCCTGCGCGGACTTTCAGACTTCTCTGTCCTCTCATTACAACGCCTAGACGATCTAGTACGCGACACGCTATAGCGATCTCGACGCCTGCTATGAACATCGCGACGGCTACGCGAATCGTCACGGTGATCGCGAGAATTACGCCTAGGTACATGCGGTGTGCCCTCACGACTCGACATGACTATAGCTGCAAGCTACGTAATTTACTTCACTACTAGTGAGAACACAAACTAAGATTGATAACAAAAAGAAAATAATTAACACGTTGCGTGTTATTTTGAAAAATAACACTAAAAGGGTTAAAAGATGGCGAACGAACTAGATCGCGTGAATTTAAACGAATCCCACTTCTGATCTTATGGATCAGAAGCGTATTTGACTTTTTAAAAAGAAAACTCAGAACAACCTACAGGTATTTTATTAATTTAAAATGACAAACAATCAAAAACCGTTACACCAATACAATTCAAAATTATGATGCCTAAAAACACGTCCGTCGCATCCGAGCTCCCAAGCAAAAGTGGAAGAGGCAAGTCCCCACACACCACTCATAGTGCGTTGCCCCCTCTAGTTGACAGCGTCATCGCTGTCGCGTGATGTCATCGTTTTCACAGCTGTCAAAACCTCTAAGACTTGACAGCGTCATCACTGTCGCGTGATGTCATCGCCTTCTCAGCTGTCCAATCCTCTAAGAATATATTCTTTCGGTTGTTGATGTTTTTACTAAATACAACTTCTTGAAAAAGAGATATTTCTTAAATTTGGTTGTCCCAAAATAATTGTTTGTGATAATGATACACAATTTAATTCTAAACTTTTCATAGAATTCATGAAAGGTTTTAATATTACTAAAATATTTTATAATACCTTGTACACGCCTCAAAATAATCCTGTTGAAAGATATAACAAAACTGTTGAGACTTGCATAGCTTGTTTTGTTAAAGATGATCATAGGACTTGGTCTAAATATTTACCTCATGTCCAATTAGCCTTAAATAATAGTGTTAATCTTCCTACAGATTTCACTCCAAGACAAGTACAGAAGTCACTATGCTGATTCTCTAAATTCACTTAGTGATATTTTTGTTAAAGTTCAAACTCATTTATTAAAAGCTTATCAGCGTAATGCGCGCTACTATAATAAGGGTCGGAAAGTCATTTCTTTTGATGTGGGTGATGTTGTGTGGAGAAGAAGTTTAGTTCAATCTCATGCACCTGCTTATTTTTCGGCAAAACTTGCTCCTAAGTTTATTAAATGTAAAATTACAGAAAAAGTTTCTGATAACGTTTATGTTTTAAAAGACCTTAATAAGGGTTCAACCGGACGTTATCATGTTAAAGATATTATAAAATTTTAATTTGGTTTTCAAGTGTTGACTTGTTTTTGATATTTTTGTTTGGAGGATCTTATAATAGATGATGTATGACAGGATGGATGATAGGTTTACTGATCTTTGTATGAAACTTTACTAGGTAAGCTTCAAGCGAATTTATTAAATTCAAGTTTGACATTCTCAAAATAACTTTTTCACCCCCACACACAAACGTTTTTCATATCAAAAGAACTTAATATATTTTTTTTATTGTATACACTATTTTTATACAGTTTATATACACCTTTTTTTACAATTTATTAATAGGTTCCTACTTATTTACAATTTAGGTACTTATTATTTTACCTGCATGTCTGAGATTTGCTTCTAACTTTATTGTGTTAGGATGCAAAATCTTATTATTTCTTTAAGTTATGCGGATCTTTTTGTTTCCCCTTTGTGGAAATAGTATTGATTTATGCGTTTCTTTTTTGTAGATTTTCTAGCTCTTTTTCGGGTTGGTTTACTGCATTTTAACTCTAGGGATTTTTATGCTAGTGGCTAGTTCTCACTGGTAGGGATTTTTCCTATATTTTTTTGCGGATCTTTTTTTCTTGATTTCGCAGCTTTTTGCTACTGTGCCCGGAAAGTCGTTGGTATAGTCCCGATCACAGTACGCAGTTTTTTGCTATTGTGCTCGGAAGATTGGTGGTGTTGTGCCGATCACAATATGCGTTTTTTAAGATGTTTGTGCTCGGAAAATCGGTGGTGTTATACCGGTCACAACATTCTTTCTTTCTCTTTTGCATCCTTGCGTATGCAGTTTTTTTGCTATTGTGCTCGGAAGATTGGTGGTGTTGTGCCGATCACAATATGCGTTTTCTGAAGATGTTTGTGCTCGGAAAATCGGTGGTGTTATACCGGTCACAACATTCTTTCTATGTTCTCTTGCACCTTTGGTGTTGCGAGATTTGATACTGTGTTTCACGGTTATAATTTGTTATTGCTAGTCAGTGGCGATGGTGCCTAACTGTACTCATTTAGACATATCTTTGAATTTTTCTTATAAGACAGCGGCAATTGCGCCTAACTGTATACAAATTAACTTACTTGTTACTTTAATATACTTGCTAGTCGGTGGCGATGGTGCCTAACCGTACTCAATTTAGGTTTTTGTTTGTAGCCTTATACATGTTGGTCAGCGACGATTCTCCTTAGCTGTACTTGCGATATTTTCTTGAACTTAGCTAGTTAGTCAGTCGCGTAGGTGCCTAACTGCACTCATGTTGGTTCTTTTGGTATTGTAAGTCGGTTATGTTGGTGGTCTAACTGTACTTATTTTAAATTCATGTTATTTTAAGGATCTATACACTAGTGACATTCCAAGGTTGTATTTATTTCTGGTTTGTTGATTATAGGCTTAGTGGATATTTTCCGTAGTTTTATTATTCCGTTCTTTCCTAGAACATTTTTTACCTTTTTTGGGTTTATTGTTTTTGGAATTTATATTTCCATTATTTTTTTCTTTTAACTAAGCTTTCGCTTTAGTCTTTTTTTCTAACATAAAAGAAATTCTTTCTTTTATTTTTTCGGGGAGGGATGTAATGTAACGAGTCGAAGTCGTCTCGCCACATGATTCGCTTTTAGGCGATTTCCGAACCGATAATGTGTAGGCGTTCCTAAAAGGTCGTGTGCCAAGTAAGGAAATCTTTTAAAAAGTGAGCTGTCAGATTTGCTTTTTGTCACTTTCTGACCCGATCATATCACAAGAAGCAGCTATTTTTTATTTCTGTTAATTTTTTTAAATAAATTGACAGTAATCGTCGATATTTTGTGCCCTGTAATGGCCTAAAAGGAAAGGAAGAAGTCCATCCTCTATTTTCGGATAGGATTGCTACATATTTTCCGGTAAGAGTTCATTATTGGATTTTTACATGACACGTTGTCGTGGGTTTTTTTGTTCCGAAATTTTATGTCTCGTTGTCATTTCCAGTTCGTGAGTGATTTTCGCCCACCTGTTTGTTTTGATGGTTTGAGGCGCACTCAACGAGCAATAGAAAAAAACGGTGAGTTTTCAATAAAAAATTCTACGCGACCTCGTGTTTAAAACTCGAAATTTTCATGAAAACTAATGATTTCAATCGGATTGTTTCAGCCGTCTGGCGTTTTTTTTATATATTTACTTTCCATTTTCTCATATTCCTCGATGTTGGAACCCTTTGGACTGGTCTGCATTGCCTGGATGAGGATCAATTATAATTTTTTTTAACTTAGCTTCAAAGGTGCAACAATAGCAACAATACCATATTAGTTTCAATAATCTATGTCACTTATTAAACATTTCATGGGCATGGGTATCTAAACCTGGTCATGAACTGCGGGCTGGGAGAAATTAAAGGCTAGCTTGACTTATATTTTTAATCTTTTATTTTTCCTATACAGGGTGGCCCAAAAGTCGTGGATCAAACGCAACTACGGGTTAGATGGGGTCATCAGCTGCAAAAAGTTGTTCTACGGGAGGTCCTTAAGGTCAACCCCTGCAGAGTTATAATTTATTTTGTGTTTTTATGGGAAATATGACTTTTTTTAACTAATTGTTATTAAAATTCGAAAAAATCTACATCCTGTATCTTTTTTATAATTTTTACTAGATTGGTACTGATGAGTCCTTGCGTTAGACATGCAATTTATGGTTGTTTATTGGGTGTGTTGAAGATAATATTAAATTTTACGATTTATTTTTTTCTCAAATCATAACTTTTTATTTACTTCGGACCCCACTGTGAAAAAAAAATACTCTACCGAAAAGTGACCCTGTATTACAAGTTTTGGCGCATTTAATAGGGATTCTGAAAAGGTATTACACATGGCCATGAGTGGCTCTAATATCTTTCTAGGACGAAAAAACAAAACAACGATTGTGAAATAATTGTTTTATTAAGCAAAACATTTTACAATAAATGCTCAAAATTCCTGCCTCTGACCATAATACATAATCTGCACCGCCTAATAAAATTCCTACGTAACCTACGGAATGCACCTCTGTTGTTAGTAACTTGTACCCTAGCAAATTCGAGCTTTTGTCGTAGTTCTTGTTCGCTATTGTTCTCTCCTTGGTAAACTATTTCTTTAAAATAGCCCCAAAGAAAAAAATCTAATGGATTTAAATCGTTGCGTGGCCACCCCGGTCGCCCGATTTAAATCCATTAGATTTTTTTCTTTGGGGCTATTTTAAAGAAATAGTTTACCAAGGAGAGAACAATAGCGAACAAGAACTACGACAAAAGCTCGAATTTGCTAGGGTACAAGTTACTAACAACAGAGGTGCATTCCGTAGGTTACGTAGGAATTTTATTAGGCGGTGCAGATTATGTATTATGGTCAGAGGCAGGAATTTTGAGCATTATTTTATTGTAAAATGTTTTGCTTAATAAAACAATTATTTCACAATCGTTGTTTTGTTTTTTCGTCCTAGAAAGATATTAGAGCCACTCATGGCCATGTGTAATACCTTTTCAGAATCCCTATTAAATGCGCCAAAACTTGTAATACAGGGTCACTTTTCGGTAGAGTATTTTTTTTCACAGTGGGGTCCGAAGTAAATAAAAAGTTATGATTTGAGAAAAAAATAAATCGTAAAACTTAATATTATCTTCAACACACCCAATAAACAACCATAAATTGCATGTCTAACGCAAGGACTCATCAGTACCAATCTAGTAAAAATTATAAAAAAGATACAGGATGTAGATTTTTTCGAATTTTAATAACAATTAGTTAAAAAAAGTCATATTTCCCATAAAAACACAAAATAAATTATAACTCTGCAGGGGTTGACCTTAAGGACCTCCCGTAGAACAACTTTTTGCAGCTGATGACCCCATCTAACCCGTAGTTGCGTTTGATCCACGACTTTTGGGCCACCCTGTATAGCCTGAACACGCGGCACGGCGTGTACGGGGGCCGCGGGAGACGTGGAGGAGGGGAGCGACGAGCGGCGCGGCGCGGACGGAGCTCGCGCCGCCGCCGCTCGCCGCCATTGCGACGACAGCTACGACAGAGTGCGCGCGCGTCACATAAATAAATAATTTTGTATTTTCGCCGCCGCTCGGTCATTATCCTGCAATTAAATCTATTGTACAATAGATTTAGTCGTTTCAATCAACACACTATCCCCAACAAGTGGCGACCGTGAACAAAGAAGCTGCTGCAAGCATTTGGAGCGAAGGACGACTGCGGCTCGGTGGCGTGTTCGAGAAACTTCGCCGCGCCCACGCGGACACCGCTGCTCGCCGCTCGTCACGGCCACGCGCAGTTGAGGCGAGATCGCAGGGACATGAGGAGGCTACTGCTGTTTGGAACTATCAGGACTAAGCGGGCACCGCGTCTGGTGGTCTATCCGAGGGAAGTGAGCTCGTTCCTACTATTTTCCGTTCCCGATTTCCGCCTTTTCTATTTGTGTTTTGGAGTGTTTTACAGCTTTCTCTGGTAAAGGATAGCAAACTGGCCTAACTGCTAACGTAACCGCCTTGTGGTCTATACGTAATACCTTTACCCATCATCGTAACTCATGATTTCAAACTCGTGAGTCTATTACGGGCCAAATATTCATGTCTAGCATGTCTAAACGGGTCACTGCATTCGCTATTTATGCATAAATCACTTTATTTGACTGTTTGATCGCTAAACTAAAATTCCCGATTCCGTTTCTCGTGCACCAATTGCACAGCTTTAAGCCTTGCACTGCATCCGTGCTTCAATAGCCTTGCCGAACTTTTCAGAAAACCGTCGGCTGCCTCCCAGCTCCCGTCCACATTCGACACCGCGTGCCGACCGGGGCTCCTCGGCCGCCGCGGAAAGCAGCGCAGCGGGCGGCCAT
Source organism: Mythimna impura (assembly GCA_905147345.3). Lineage (NCBI taxonomy): Eukaryota > Metazoa > Arthropoda > Insecta > Lepidoptera > Noctuidae > Mythimna > Mythimna impura. The sequence goes on along the minus strand of LR990365.1, from coordinate 12,364,777 downwards.
CTTGTCGTGCGGCGCGGCGTGCCTGCCGTGACACCGTGCGGGCTACGTCTGGAGCGTACCCAACGTTTGGTTTGATGCACATATCTATTTCATTGTTGGCTGATTTTCGGATATTGAGATTTAAAAATGCCGAACACGGATAACGACGAGGGAAAAGGTGAATTTAGTGAATTAATTAGGAAACGCGGTAATATTAGAGGGCGTTTAACTAAATTACACGAATATGTACAAGAAATGCAAAAACTAGATGTTAGTGCATTAAGTAGCTTAAATATAAAAGAGTTAGGTAGACGTTTGGAGAATTGTCAAGGATTATTTAGACAGTTTGATGATGTTCAAACATTAATTGAAAACAGTTGTGATGAATCCGCTACAGATGAACAAATAACATTAAGAGATTTAATTGAAACAAAATGTATTACTATTATGTCTATTATCGAGGATATATTAGAAAGGCAAGGGTCTGAAAAAGAGAAATATCGCGATGCGTGTAGTGAAAAATGTTCTACAACTTGCATATCACACACAAGGCTTACAGTCAATAAAACTGCCAACAATCAAATTACCCATATTTAATGGTTCTTATTTAAAATGGCTAGAATTTAGGGACACTTTCCAATCTTTAATTCATTGCAATGAATCAATACCAGGCATCAATAAATTTCATTATCTGAGATCCTCACTAGAGGGTGGTGCCATTGAAGTCATCAGGTCATTGGAGTTTACCTCGGAGAACTACATTGTAGCATGGGAGTTACTTTGTGATAGATACAATAATAAAAAAATCCTAATTAATAATCATCTTAAGGCATTATGCAGTATTGAAACCCTAACTAAGGAATCTTTTAAAGAATTACGCAACCTAGTAGACGTTGTTTCCAAAAATTTAAGAGCGCTCAACACTCTTGGGCAACCGACTGATCAGTGGGACACTTTATTAATTTTTATGGTTACTGGGAAGTTAGATACCAGTACGGGCGTAAAGTGGGAAGAATATAGAAATATTTTTTCTGATTTGCCAACACTTAATGATTTTTTAAATTTTATACGCAGTCGTGCGGATGTTTTGGAAACTACATCAGTCACATCACAACAAAATAAAAATGACAAAGGGAATTATAATAAGAATATTTAACCAATAATTGGAAAAATAAACAACTTGAAAGATCTAATTCCTTTGTCTCTTCGGCAGAGACCTTGTGTGAATATTTGTGTTTATTGTGTAGTGAGCAGGGTCATCGCATTCACCAATGTACTAAGTTTAAAGATATGAACGTTCAAAATAGGCTGAAAGAGGTAGCTAGATTAAAATTGTGCTCAAATTGTCTGCGTGAAGGTCACAATGCATCTCGTTGTCGTATAAAGAGTTCATGTAAATTTTGTAAGCAAAAACATAACAGTTTGTTACATGTAAATAAAACTCAGAATAACAGTCGTACTGACCGAGACCAAACTAATGCTACACCTTCTACATCAACTCAACCACCACCAGTATCGTTGTCTGCTGTCTCTGTTAGCCAGGTACTGTTGTGTACAGCTGTGGTAGAAGTAGTAAATAAGTCTACTCAACAGACTTGCCTTGCTCGGGTTCTATTTGACACAGGCAGCCAATCTTCATTTGTGACAGAAAACCTGAAGAGCAAGTTAGGACTATCAATTAAAACGACTGAACCATTGCAGATTTCAGGTATTAATAATGTATCTTTTAATATGTCCGAGCGCTGCAATATAAATATAAAATCGCGATTAAATTCTTTCAATATGGAAATAAATTGTCTAATTGTGCCAGAGATTACAGGAATGTTACCAAGTGCACCAGTAAATATTCAGGAACTGAATTTACCCAAAAAAATATCGTGCTTGCTGACCCACAGTTCCATTATCCCTCTAATATTGACATTTTGTTAGGGGCAGATGTTATTTGGAATATTGTAGGGACAAAGCGTATTTCATTGGGTGTAGGTAAACCTATCCTACAAAATTCACAGTTAGGATGGTTAGTCAGTGGCCGTTTAGGAGAATGTAGTCCAAATCACTTGACATGTAATTTCACAAAGGAAATTCACAATGACCTCAAAAGGTTTTGGGAAGTGGAAGAAATAAATAGTGTCGATAACACTTCACCCCAAGACAAGTTGTGTGAACAACATTTTTTAGAAAACATGAAGCGTCTTCCCAATGGTAGATTTTCTGTTAAAATGCCATTTTCGGAAATTCCAGAGCAGGCATTAGGTGATTCTTACTTCCAAGCGAAAAAACGCTTCCTGAACCTGGAGAAAAAATTAAATAAAAATAATCAGCTCAAACAAAGTTACACTGCATTTATTGAGGAGTATAAGAACTTAGGACATTTACTTGAGATTAAGCGTCCCTTATTTGGTTATTACTTACCACATCATGCAGTATTGAGAGAACACAGTGAAACCACAAAATTACGTGTTGTTTTTGATGCCTCTGCCAAAACAACTTCAGGTAAATCGTTAAATGATATTCAGTATGTAGGTCCAGTAATACAAGATGATTTGTTGTCTATCTTATTCAGGTTTAGAACTTACAAGTATGTGCTAACTGGGGATATACAAAAAATGTATAGGCAAATAGAAATAGATCCATCTCAGCGGCATTTACAATTGATTTTGTGGAGAAATGATAATTCTCAGCCTATAAAGGTCTTGCAGCTAAACACTGTCACCTATGGGACAGCATCTGCACCTTTCTTGAGCACGAGGTGCCTTGTTCAGTTAGCTCGCGAATGTTCTAATCCCATAATTTCTAATATTTTAGAACATGATATTTACATGGATGATTTAAATACTGGATGTCAGTCAGAAAAAGATATTAAAGAAATATATAATGAGGTCACTAGAATATTATCTTCAGCTTGTTTCCCTCTACATAAAATACGCACAAACTGTCCCCAGGTGTTACAAACAGAGACCACTTCTAAAACTCTTGACCTAAGCAAACATTCCACAGTTTTAGGACTAAACTGGTCACCTTCACCTGACATTTTACATTTTACAGTAGAGACGGATAAGAGTAGGAAACTTACTAAACGAACAATCATATCACAAACATGTAAAATATTTGACCCATTGGGGTTGCTATGTGCATGCATAATTAAGGCAAAAATAATCCTACAACATTTATGGAAAGAAAATTTGGGCTGGGATGATCCGGTGCCACCCCATATTGAGACAATGTGGGTAAGGATATCAGAGAATATTAATAATTTGTCGAACATTAGTTTGCCTAGATATGTAATATGTGAATATCCCGTGTCAGTTGAATTACACTGTTTCGTAGATGCCTCTCAGGAAGCGTATGGAGCCTGTGTGTATCTACGGTCAATTGATAACGAAAATATTGTAACTGTTAAATTGTTGTGTGCGAAAGCGAGGGTTGCACCTCTGAAAGCCATGACAATTCCACGTCTTGAGTTGTGTGGTGCACTACTTGGTGCTCGGTTGTCAAAAAAGGTTATCCAATCCATTAGATGTCAGATAACACAAAAGGTAGTATGGACCGACTCAACAGTAGTTCTTGGCTGGATCAATGCACAACCAAACCTTTTAAAGGCTTTTGTAGCCAATCGCGTTATTGAGATTAAAGAGCTGACACAAGGGTTTACGTGGCGACATGTTCCCACTCATCTCAACCCTGCAGATCTTGCTTCCAGAGGTGTAGATCCTTAGCGTCTACAGGTGGAACCCTTGTGGTGGGAAGGACCCTCCTTCTTGAAGGAGGGATTACCTGCTTGGCCACAACCGCCTCATAAGCTAGTGGAATTACCTGAACTAAAAGTTCATATACAAACAAATGTGGCTCACGAAGACAGTCATAACTCAATTATTAATTTTAATAATTATTCTAAATTTAATCGCTTATATCGTGTGGTTGCTTATGTGCTGCGTTTTCTGCATAATTGTAGGAACAAAAATAAATTAGATGGCTCACTACAAACTAGCGAAATAAATAATTCACAAACCACCCTCTTTAAAATATGTCAACATGAATCGTTCGATACAGAGTTAAATTCGCTCAATAAAGGTCTAGGAATATCTAAAAAATCCAAAATATTTAATTTAAATCCATTTCTTGACTCTGAAGGTTTATTAAGAGTGGGAGGTCGTCTTGATAATTCAAACTTTGATTATAACTAGAGGCTAGAGTGAATAGGCTCTTAATAAACTAGTGCGCCTCACCATCAATGATTGCATCGCTGCTTACCATCAGGTGGGATCGCAGTCAAGCACTGGTTTATATGAATTAAAAAAAAATTAAAAAAAATTACAAAAAGCATCCAATTATATTAGATTGTAAACATAGACTCACCCTTTTATTAATGCAAAATGAACATCAGCGTTTATTTCATGCAGGTCCACAATTATGTAAAGGCCATTCAAATAAAAGATGGTAATTTCGACTAAGTGGACTGTAATTCTTTATAAGTAAAATGGTACATAGGATAGTGCACCCCGACAATATTATCAGCGAGCGAGCGAGCGGACGCGCAACGTGGAGCCTGAATTCGTTCTGTCTTGTCTGTGCCTCGCGCGCGGCGGCGCGGCCGCCACCGACGCGCGCCGGCCCGCTCTGATTGGTGCGGCTCTGCGGGCGGCGGGAGGCTGAGGTGGCGTGGCGCGGGACTGGAGCGCGACGCCGAATGTTGTGTGTCATAGACATTCTGCCGGGCCACAAATGAGAGGGCATATCCGATTGAATGCTCGTCTGATGGTGCCTGTGCTTGTTTGGATGTCAGCCACCCTTGTGACTCCGTCAGGCCCCGGATGGAGCTGTGTTACTCGTCCAAGGATCCAACGGGCAGGTGGGAGAGCCTCATCTTTTACGACGACCAAGGTTCCTTCTGTCAGCTGTCCCGACGACTTTTTCCATTTAGTTCTGATCTGAAGCTGAGAAATGTACTCTTTGTAAAATCGTGTCCAAAAATGTTGACGCAGGAGCTCTACGCGCTTGTATCTGGGTAGATGCATTGGACTGCAGTCAGTCACTGGTGGATGTGGCAGTACAGCCAATGATCGACCAATTAAGAAATGGAATGGATTTAGGGCATTGAGGTCAGACGGATCAGAGGAGAGAGGCGTCAAAGGCCTTGAATTTAAGATACCTTCGATTTGGCATAAGACTGTGTACATTTCTTCATATGTGAGATGAGCTAAGCCTAAAACTCGCCTGAGGTGATGTTTTGTTGATTTGACTGTGCTTTCCCATAGCCCACCAAAATGTGGGGAGTATGGGGGAATGAAGTGAAAAGTAATGCCTTGTTCTGCTGCACTGTCACTGATTGAGTCCCGATTAAACCTGTGATAACATTAGATGCTCCTACAAAGTTAGTGCCATTGTCTGAATATATGTGTGTAGGTTTTCCTCTACGGCTGATGAACCTATTTAGTGCTGCTAAATAAGCTTCTTTAGTCAAATCGGTAACTAATTCCAAATGAACAGCTTTTACTGCAAAGCATACAAATATGCATATGTATGACTTTATTAATTGACTACCACGCCCCCTACGGTTACTGATCATGATTGGTCCGGCATAATCTACACCAACATTACTGAATGGGAATTCTGAGTGCATGCGAGGCTCAGGTAGGTTGCCCATGATTGGGGCAACGGTTTTTCCCTGAAAACGTTTGCATGTTATGCAGGATTGAACTGTTTTTCTGGCTAGATTGCGGCCACTGATAGGCCAGTAGGTTTCACGTATGTGAGCGAGTAGTAGCTGTGGACCAGCATGGAGAAGTGTTCTATGATAAGTATAGAAAATGATTTTGCTAATGTGATGTTTACCATGCAGTAGTAATGGAAATTTTTTGTCATGGTGAAATCGCGAATTAGCGAGCCTGCCGCCCACGCGAATGACTCCGCTGGCCTGATCAAAAAATGGATTTAATGAAATTAATTTGTTCTTTGCTGGTAATGCATTATTTGTTGAAAGTAATTCATATTCATTAGAAAATGAATTTATTTGTGAAATTTTTACTAACTTTAATTTTGCCTGATTTAGCTCTTCAGTTGTTAATGAAGTAAAATTGTTTGAAGCTGAATTACTTTTCTGTGTTTTTTTTCTGCAATTGTGTATGAACCGCAATATGCATGCAGTTACGCGTGTTAATTTTGTGAAATTAGAGTAATTATGAATGAATGAATTGTTTTCTCTCTGTGTGTAACACTGATTTGTGTTTTTGTGGTTCTGGAGTTTTGTTTCTGGCAGGTCAGAATAACTGCTGATATGCCCAGGTGATGTAGGCCAGCTGCTGTCATCATCCCTGAGAAAGTCTGGACCAGAAAACCACATGTCTGAGTGTATGAGGATTGATGCTGGGACGCCACGAGATATGAGATCTGCGGGGTTTTGCTTTGTAGGCACATATCGCCATGTATGTTGATCTGTAGCGGTTTGTATTTCATTAATTCTGTGACTTACAAATGCATTTAGTTTGTGTGGTGATAACTTGATCCATGATAAAACAATCATTGAGTCACTCCAAAAGAAACAGTCTGAAATAATGTGTGAATTACGGAGAGAGTCAATGACCTTTTTGTAAAGGCGAACAGCTGTGAGTGCTGCACAAAGTTCTAATCGTGGAATTGTTAATGTTTTTAGTGGGGCCACCCTGCACTTAGCTGTTAGTAGTTGTATATACACCTCACCATTTGTAGTATGTGTGCGCACATATGCACAGGCGCCATAGGCATTCTGAGAGGCGTCACAGAATATGTGTAGCTGTATGTGTTTAGCTAAATCACAGAAAACTCGTCTCGGTATGACTAATTGTTTCAAAGCTGATAATGTTTGTACGAAGTTTTTCCATAGAATTTCTATGTCATGAGGGACACTGTTATCCCATTGCAAGTTTAGTGACCACATTTTTTGCATTATTATTTTAGCTTGTAAGACTGAAGGACTTATGAGGCCCAAAGGGTCAAATATTTGGCCAATCATGGACAATATTTTCCGTTTTGTAATATTGTTGTTTACCGAGTTTTCTATGTTAGTCGAGTATGTGATTGTATCTTGATTTGGGTCCCAGTATATTCCTAATGTTTTTGATGGTTCTTTTGCACCTAAATTGATGGTGCTGTGTGGTAAATCTGATAATAGCTTTGCTTTCTGTAAAATGTCTATATGGTTGGACTGCCACTTTCTGAGTGGAAATTGTGCTGATTGTAGAGCTGTATTTACTGACATTGCTATGTCTATCAAACGGGATTTCTTATCAGATCCTGTAAGCAGATCATCACAGTAGAAATCACGCATGATTATTTCTGATACCTCCTTGTCATGTTGGCAGTCCAACCCGACCTGTTTGATACAACGTGTGGCGAGGTAGGGTGCTGAAGCTGTCCCATAGGTCACTGTATTTAATGTGTATGTATGTAGCGGTTCTGATTCATCGAAACGCAATACTATTTGTTGTAATGATCGTTGTTTTTCTATAACTTCAATTTGCCGATACATTTTTTCAATGTCGGCTGATACTATGTATTTGTGTTGTCTAAATCTTATAAGAATTGAAATTAAATCATCTTGTACTACTGGTCCTATTATTTGTATGTCATTAAGTGATATTTTATTAGATGTTCGTCCCGATGCATCAAAAACTGCTCTGAATTTTGTTGTAGTACTGGTGTTACGTATTATACCATGATGTGGTATGTAGTATGAAGGTGTCTGAATGTTTCTGTCTGTATTTTTGGTCATGTGACCTAGGTCAAGATATTCTTGCATGAAATTTAAATACTGTTGTTTGTATGTTGGGTCTGATTTAAATCTTTTTTCTATGTTTAGAAAGCGATTCTTTGCCTGATTGTATGAGTGGCCTAAACATTCTGGTGATTGTTTAAACGGTATGGTGACCACAAATCTGCCATCATTTTTGCGAGTTGTGGTTGATGTGAATGTTTCTTCACATGTCTGTTGAGTAGTCTGCGATATTTCTGAAGGAATAGAAATGTTTTCTAATTCCCAAAATCTGTTTATGTTGTCCGAGATCTGATTAACAAAGAATGATGAGTTCTGATTTTTGTTCTGAGTTTGAGAGTCTGAGATGCAGCCTGATATCAACCAACCTCTTCTTGGGGGTTTCTTGTAGGACTGGTTGCTGTTTACCTAATGTTATTTTTCCAGTACCTATGACTTGCCAGAATATGTCTGCGCCCAGCAACAAATCAATAGGGGCTGGAATATGAAAGTCTGGGTCTGCTAGTTGTATGCCACTGGGTATCTGAATAGTATTTCTGTGTATGTATGTATGTGGCACTGAGTTAGAAATCTGATCAATTACAAGACACATTGTGTTGGTGCTGTAATTTTTGTGTGTTGATTGAATCTGAATATTAGTTTTTTCTGTAATGTTTGTGCACTGATTGTTGATACTTGTGACAGTGGTGTCAATAGTATGGATGGGTAAACCTAATTTTGAACACAGGCGCTTGGTGATGTAGCTTGAGGTGCTGCCATTATCCATTAATGCTCGTGTTGAGTGTGGTTTTCCCTGTTTGTCCAATATGTAAACTTGTGCGGTTGACAGTAATACTGTTTTGTTCTGTGTGCAACTGGTGAATGTGACTGATGATGACTTTGGTGCTTCTAAATGTAAAAGTGTATTATGCTTCTGTTTACAGTACTTACATGTTCCTGCTTTGCATGACTTGATGTCATGATCTGGGTGTAAACAGTTAGAACATATTTTTGATTTTTCAACCTCTTTAATTCTTTGTTCTATAGGCATTTGTCTAAATTTTTCACAAGAAAATAATTGATGGTGCTGTTTACAAACAAAACATGTAGGTACCTTTGGTGTGTGATGTTTTGTGAATGATTTTGTGTTTTGTCCCGCTTGAGTTTCTGATCTGTTTGTATTGTTGATTTTTTTTGTTTCTTCTAAAGTTTCTAATAAATCTGCACGATTTTTTAAAAACTTATTCAGGCACTCAAGTGTGGGCATATCTGAGAGCGTATTTTTATGTTCTTCCCAATATCTCAATGTGTTTGAGTCCAATTTACTTGATACTAAATATATTATTAATGTATCCCAATAGTCTGTTTTTTCACCTAGTGTGGTTAATGCTCTAAGGTTTTTCTGTATAGTATCTATTAATTGTCTCAAGCACACTGATGATTCTTTTTGAATGTGATTTATATTGAATAATGCATGAACATGATTGCCTACCAGTTGTCGTTTGTTGTCATAGCGTTCACACAAAAGTTTCCACGCAACCATAAAGTTGTCACCTGTCATTTCTATGGACTTGATAACTAATGATGCACTGCCTGACAGTGAGGAACGTAAGTAGTGAAACTTTTGTATGTTGTCTAGTGTATTGTGTCTGTTGATAAGTGACTGAAATGTTTCCCTGTACTCAAGCCAATCATGATGGTCGCCTGAGAAGTGTGGTAAGTCAATGGTTGGTAGCTTAATAAATGATTTGATCCCACCTGAATGGTCCTTGTCTGATTCTGAATTAGTTACCGGTTTGTTATTCAGCTGAATCAGCTGAGAAGCTTGTGCCACCAGTAACTGGTAGTTGTTCTCAAATTGTTCGCTCTCTGGATCTGGCTCATCGGTGATTTCTGAAATATCCATATTTAATTCTATTAATGTCTGAATGTCATGAAATGTTTTGTGAATTGATTTGAATTTTGAAAGTCTGTTTTCTAATTCAATTACTTGGATATCTGTTAATGACTGATTAGTCTGAATAAGTTGGATATAGTTTTTGAATAATGTAAGTTTCCTTTTAATGATGCCACGTTGTTTTATTAAATCTGCCACCTCGGTTTTAGCACCTTTAGTGGCCATGTTTATGAAGGTTATGAGGCACACAACTTAATAAAGGTAAAGAAAAAAAAAATTGTTAATATGCGTGTTATGTTATCACAAGTGTTCGTGCTCAGAAATGTGCAATACTCAAATCAGCATGTAGTGCAGCAAGCGGCGGAAGCTTGGCGGTGCAAAGCGTGGGGTTCAGAGGCCAGAGCTATAACGTGGCGGGCGAGGGCGCGCGCACGCGGCGAGCGACCACCTAGTGGGCCACGTGGCGAGGGCGTTGGCTGGGTTTTCACGCTGCTCAGCACGGCTCAGCCGCACGGCAAGCAATTGTGATGCTGTGAAATGTTATTGGCGGCATTAGTATTATGAAATAAAGCTATTTGAATGAGCGGGGGGTGACTAATTTCTTTGTTAATGACGTGAATATTTTGAGGTTATGACCAATTCGGGTTAATTTTTCTGTATAATTGTGATTGAAATGAAAAATGCAATGAACAGTTGAATATCTGGGTCTGAAAGGTCTGAATAAGTCTGAATGTCTGACTAAATTGCTGATGCAATTTGAAAAATGGGGCGTAAATATGAAAAATTAATTGGTCTGTTATTAGCTGACTGATCCTGAGGCTGTGCTGTGTCGAACGGCGGGGCTGTGATGATCACGTTGCACGTGGCTGTGTCGAAGTCGAAGTCTATTCTGCCTCGATCGCGTTGTACTTGGTTGCACGCTGCTGGGTCCGAGTTCTGTATTCTGCAATGGCGACGGCGAAAGTCTGTTCTGCTGCGATGATCACGTTGAACTTGGATGCACGTTGCTGGGTCCGAGTTCTTTGTTCTGTAATGGCGGCGGCGACCGAGACGCGACGCGCAGATGACTTGATTTTAGGTGCACTAATCCGGCTCGAAGGACCATGTAAAGGCCATTCAAATAAAAGATGGTAATTTCGACTAAGTGGACTGTAATTCTTTATAAGTAAAATGGTACATAGGATAGTGCACCCCGACAATATTATCAGCGAGCGAGCGAGCGGACGCGCAACGTGGAGCCTGAATTCGTTCTGTCTTGTCTGTGCCTCGCGCGCGGCGGCGCGGCCGCCACCGACGCGCGCCGGCCCGCTCTGATTGGTGCGGCTCTGCGGGCGGCGGGAGGCTGAGGTGGCGTGGCGCGGGACTGGAGCGCGACGCCGAATGTTGTGTGTCATAGACAATTATTATTGTCTTCTGTGAGAGAAAGATACTGGCCTGTAGGCGGGAGGGCCTTAGCGCGTAAGGTAAATAAACAATGCATTATATGCACTAGATTTCGTGGTAAGACTATACAGCCTATTATGGGGAACGTACCAGCGGCAAGGACGAGACTTACTTTCCCTTTCCACTCAACTGGTACTGACTTCGCAGGACCATTTCGAATCTCTAGTAAAAAGGGGAGAGGTAATCGAATAAATAAATGCTACCTTTGCCTATTTGTGTGTTTAAGTACCAGAGCGGTTCACCTAGAGTTAGTGAGTGATCTTACTACATCCGCATTTATTTTATGTTTACGAAGATTCGTTTCGCGTAGAGGTAAACCCCATGAGTTTTGGTGTGACAATGGCACTAACTTCGTGGGAGCAAACAATGAACTGGGTAGGGTGCTACGCTCCAGTCGAGACTCGGTCATTGACTATACTGCTAACGAAGGCATTTTGTTTAAATTTAGTCCTGCTTATTCACCGCATTTTGGCGGGCTCTGGGAGGCGGGCGTAAAGGCAGCCAAATATCATTTGAAAAGAACAGCAGCAAATGTTTCCCTTACTTTTGAGGAGTTGTCCACTCTTTTTACGCAAATAGAGGCAATCCTTAATTCTCGTCCTCTCTCTCCTTTGTCTTCTGATCCCTTCGATTTAAACCCTTTGACCCCTGGGCACTTCCTTATCGGACGGCCACTGACGTCGGTGCCCTCTTTTGCAGCAGAAGACTCCGGACGGAAGTACCAGCTCATCTGCAAACTACGCCTCGACTTCTGGAAGAGATGGTCTCAAGAATTCATAGCGGAACTCCAGCAGCGGTCCAAATGGAAGACTGCGTCCATCGGTCCTAGAATTGGGGACATGGTACTGATAAAGGACCAGAATCTGCCTCCGCAATGCTGGCGGCTTGGCCGCATTACACGTCTACACATGGGCGCAGACAACATCTGTCGAGTGGTAGACGTCTACACTTCGAGAGGGACAATCCGCAGAGCCATCCACTACCTCATTCGGCTGCCGGGCGAAGAAGAACCTGAGGAACGAGTTGAAAGTTAGGTCTTTCAAGGCTGGAAAGATGTACACGCGGCACGGCGTGTACGGGGGCCGCGGGAGACGTGGAGGAGGGGAGCGACGAGCGGCGCGGCGCGGACGGAGCTCGCGCCGCCGCCGCCGCCGCCATTGCGACGACAGCTACGACAGAGTGCGCGCACGTCACATAAATAAATAATTTTGTATTTTCGCCGCCGCTCGGTCATTATCCTGCAATTAAATCTATTGTACAATAGATTTAGTCGTTTCAATCAACACACTATCCCCAACATAGCCTACCGCCTGATGATTACAGGATAAGGCTCTCCCAATTGTAGTGAACCCGAGTTTATTTTTTTTTGAGGATGTATCTGGCGCCCGAATTATCCATTTACATATTGGTGCATCTTCAACCCTCTATTAACACACACATTTAATTACCCAATACATTACACATCATATTTAAAACCAAATGCGACTACTGAAGATGTACTAAAAACGTGCGTAAATACTTGTAAGGACTTTAGCAAATCAGATTTTGTAATAATATTAGCAGGTTCAAATGACATAAACCATATGGACATCCAAACGTATTTACACCATACATTATGTCAACTAAAATTCACCAATGTGTTAGTCGTACAAATTTACAAAAATAGGACCCTGAATGAAAAAAATGTTAATAATTTACTAAAGTTTGTGTGTTATAATTGTAAGAATTCATCTTTTGTACAATTACATAATGAACCTCATACGACAACAAAATATATGACAATGTTGAATGCTTGTAGGTTAATTCACAGACAAATATTGCATGTAAATTATAAAAATAATTTTCAAAAATATACAGAAAACATGATTATTCGGAGTAAACAAAAATACACCCAACGATGTTGCTGTACAGACCTGTAGTTTAAATGATGTTAGTGTACAAACGGATAATAATATTTGTAGTGGACTGTATAATTTCTTGTCTTGTGTTCTTCTTGAACTTGAAATAAAACAAGGCTTCTTTCTTCCAGGTTTATTTCTTCTCAGGTATTCTTATTAGAATATTCGGAAAACGACTGTGTCTACGACGTCGTGGCTTTCGCTACGTCCCCGTCAGGGGGCGTGGCAAGCGGTGTCAGGGCTTCGCCCTCTGACCGCAGAGTCCAGCCGGGGCCCGTAACAACGGACCCGTCATCATGGTGCCTAACTAGGCTCGGCGGTTGTAGAGCAGATGGCTCTATATGTTTATGCTTGTATGTGTGTACTGTAGGCACGTCACGACGCTGCTGCACACAGCGCCGACTCTTCACGACATACCGGCGGTCAGTCCCCGCCAGGTGAGACCCCTAGGGGAAGCCCGGCGGGAGACGACCTGCGACGAGTATGCCGACTTGTTACGGACCTACAGTAGGATATGTGACCCCCGTCTGACCCGCTTCCAGAGCGAGCCGGTTACGGTTCAGACCGCAGGGACGTTTTATGTGTGTGTGTGAGCGGCATTGTATTGTGTTACATCGCTCAGTGCACGTGCACCGAATAGTTAGCTTGCGCTATCTATTCGGTGCGTGAGTCTAGCGCGTGTGTAGTGGCGAATGTGTGGTCGACTCGCGTCGTGCCTATATTAACTTAGCACACGACGTTTGTCGGGGTGCGAGTGAAATGTAGATTCATGTTGTTTGAGTAGGCCGCGTGTAGACTGGTACGGCCTACTCAGGCGTCAGTCCGGGGGGGGGGGGACTCGCTGCCCGCAATCAGGTCGCGGGGGAGTCGTCTCGCGTCAGGGGGGCGCGTATGCCAGGGCGCCAGGTGCTTGACGTGAGGCCAAGCTGAGGCGTCGGCACGCGCGAACATCCCCTTCGCGAGGCGGCGCACAAACTCATCCAGGCTCTCAATCCCGAGGTCGCGTTCAATGATGTCGTTCCTCACATAGCGAGGAGCGTCGACGACTCTACGCAACGCAAGATGTTGTTGCGCGCGGAGTCTTTCTCGGCTCGACTCACTAGTGAGGGCGAACCATGCTGGAGCGGCGTACGTCAGCACTGGGCGAATATACGCCTTGTATATGCCCAGTTTGACGCGCGCCGGGAGGCGGGACGAGAGCACTGGTTTGAGCCGGTGGCGGACGACTCTACCCTGCGCGACGACATTGCTTGCATGCGGTCCCATGGTGAGCCGCCGGTCGATGGTCACACCCAGGTACTTGGCCCGGGGCGTCCAATCGACCTCGGCTCCGCTGAGTTTCAGACGTGGTGGGAGGGGCGATGATCCTGTGATCAGTGCCTGCGTTTTACCCACGTTAACCGACAGTCGCCATTTGGCGAGCCATTCTGGGATCAGGTCGAGCGCGCGCTGCATCCTCACCGCCGCGTACTTCGCGTTCATAGAGGTGGTAATGTACGCGGCGTCGTCGGCATACAGCGCGAGCGTGGCGTCTTCCGTGGTAGGGATGTCGTCTGTGTAACGTGAGTAGCACGCCGGCGAAACGCAGCTGCCCTGCGGTACGCCCGCTCGGATGGGTCTGGGGGCGGAGAGCGCCCCGCCGACCACCACTCTGAAACACCTGTTAGACAGGAAAGCTTGGACCACTTTAACGATTCTACGGGGCGTGGGTGAGGTGGCGAGTTTGTAAACTAGCCCCTCGTGCCACACACGATCGAAAGCTTTTTCCATGTCGAGGAATACTGCCACTCCGTACTCCTTCTTGTTCATCGCTGATGACAGGAGGTGCAGTACCCTCGACAACTGGAGCGTCGTACTGTGCTCCGCCCGAAACCCGAATTGTTCCGGCCGCGGAGAGATGTGCGGGGTGAGGTGTCGCAGCAGGAGTTGCTCGAACACCTTAGAGATTGAGGGCAGCAATGTGATAGGCCGATAGCTTTCCGGCTTCAGTGGATTCTTCCCCGCCTTGGGCAGCATTATGACGCGCCCTTCCTTCCAGGATGTGGGGAAGACCCCCGTGCGCAGTATCCCCGTAAACAGGCGCGCCAGGGCCGCAACAGTACGGTACGGCAGGTGGCGCAGCGCTGTGTTGGTGATACCGTCAGCACCGGGGGCCTTACGAGGCTTCGTGCGCAAGATGGCGCGTCTAACTGCGCCAGGCGAGAAGAATATGGGGTCCTCTTCGGGGGCTATCGGCGACGCGAAGTAGTCTCTAAGGTGTTGCTCGACTGCTGCGACGTGGTCGTGTTCAGTAGTCGGATTCGGGCTAAACTGACGCTCCAGGTGCTCTGCAAAGACTTCCGATCGTTCCTCAGCTACGTACCTGAGGGCCCCGTCGGCTGCTTGTAAGGGGCGCACCGGAGCTGGGGTGTTCGTGAGCTGGCGGCACAGTCTGTGTGTCGCCTGCCAGTCACAAGTAGCGGCGTCAATTTGTTCCTCTCAGCTCTCGGCGGACAAGGCCTGTGTCTACGAACAAAACCGGTTCCAATTTATACATTACGCAGCTGATCGCTGATTGGTCGAACGGTCAGGAGGTGGAGCTTTTCAACCATTAAGGAACATTCCCGAATGCTCACGAATATTTCAACCAATCAGAATCAAGCCCGGAATAATCTCGAAATTACATGCAATAACCTTTAGTATCGCGAAACTTTACCTTAACAAGAGCCTTTACACTTTAAACATGCTTTTTACATAGAAATATCCATATTTCACATATAAAACCTTATATCATTCGACTTAGAATTCACTAATCTATCCTACAAAAATATAAAAACCTTAAAAAGTCACCATAACAAAACCTTAGTCCTTATCACTACGTAATATAATTACACGTTATCACTACACAATTAGGGCTCATTTTATGAGTTCCTCACTAAAAACTAATTAGGTTCACTTAGAAAACACTAATTATTCACATAATCACTCACTGTCCTATCAGTCTATTGTCACTTTGACACATATTAGGTCCGCAGGCTCGGCGTCCATTACAATATTAACATAGCGACTCCAAATCTAGATAACTTTTTTCGTGACTAAAAAAGAGCCACACTTGACAATTCTACACCAAAATATAGCTGGGGCACTAAACAAACGTGATGAAATTTCATTTGCCATATTTGATTTGTTAAATAACGAGACCAGCGTAGATATACTATGTCTTACGGAAACATTCTTGCTCGAAGGTACTGAAAAAAACTTTCGCTTAAAAGGCTTTACAACAGCAGCTTACTATTCAAGAAAAACTTCAAAAAGGGGGGGTGCTATGATTCTTATAAAAAACGAAATTGAATTTAAAATTATACAGGAAATACAAAAAATAAGTGAAACATGTGTGTTCGAATGTTGTGGTTTAGAGCTGACTAAATACGGGATATTATTAATGTGTCTATAGAACCCCTTCGTCAAATGTAACGATATTTCTTGGTAAACTCGAGACTTTATTGATGAAATTGTGTCGTAATACAAGAAAGAATCGATATTTTAAAACAATCGAAGGAAAGTAGGGAATATAATTACTTGTTGCAAAGTTATAACATAAAACATGTTATCTTGACGCCTACTAGGGTAACAGAAAAAGACACAAACTTGCATTGATCACATCATAACCAACATGGAAAAAGGGTGTGCAAAAATACATAATTTAGGTTTATCGGATCACTCAGCGCAATCATATACTTGGGCTGTAACAAAATTACATTAACCAGTTTTAAAATGGTGGTATCAATTTAAACGTGACTATAGTCATGAGAATAAGGAAAAATTTTTAAATTCAATTTCATGTCTGTCTTTTAGTGACGTATTTGAAAAAAACTCGACAAACGAAGTTTTCCACCAATTTATTGACACATTTCTCCTATTTTATAACTTATGTTTTCCTATCATACGCGTAAAAGTTACAAATAAAGCTTTAAATAAATTAAACTGGCTATCTAAAGGTATAAAAATAAGCTGTAAGAATAAAAGTAAATTACACTATAAATTAAAATATAAACATAATGAACCTCAGAGAAACACGTACAAAAACTATTGTAATTTATTAAAAAAAATGCATTTTAACGTCACGGAAAAATAATAATACTAAATACATAAATAAAGCTCAAAATAAATGTAAGGCAGCATGGAATGTAATAAAAAAACATACCGGCACTGATTTAAAACGGTCCTGTATTTCTAAAATTACTATTGACAACATTGACTGTACAAATCCCGACTCTATTGCAAATTATTTCAATAGTTTTTTCATTGTCACGGTTACCAATAACAGCCTTGATTAAAAAGGAGATTCTAAATTAAAACAAATGGAGCATATTGAATCAATCAGTAATTCAATATTTTTGCACCCACTGGATGGCAGTGACCTTAAAAAAATAGTGATCTCTAAATGATTCCAAAGCGAGTGGTTATGATGAAGTTCGCACCGACATCATAAAACTGTCAGTCAATTTAATTCTAGAACCACTTCTACATGTAGTTAACCTCTCACTAGAACAAGGAATATTTCCCGAATTGCTAAAGAAATCAGTAGTAAAACCACTATTTAAAAAAGGAGATAGCACTCAAATGGACAATTACAGGCCCGTAACTTTGATACCCATATTTTCAAAAATTTTTGAAAAGGTTTTTCATAATAAATTATCAAACTTTATTGAAAAGCACAAGATTATTAAAGACGAACAAAATGGGTTTCGTAAAAATAGAAGTACATCTTTAGCAGCATTTCAATTAATAAAGGAAATTACAGACTGCATTGACAAGAAAATACCTTTTACAGTTTTGTTTATGGATATGAGTAAAGCATTCGATTATGTTTCTCATGAACGATTACTGGAAAAGCTTTCAAGATATGGAATCAGGGGAACAGCACATAACTGGCTTAAATCGTATTTGTCTGACAGATTACAATCAGTAGAAGTTACAAATTATAATAAACAAACTAAAACGATGGAATCGTTCAAATCTTCGTTTATGATTAATAGATATGGTGTGCCACAGGGCAGTATTTTAGGGCCACCAATGTTTTTACTCTACATAAATGATTTCCCAGACATTATAAATCATAAATGTGTACTATTTGCCGATGATACTACAATTATAATCAAGGGACACAATAAAAGTTCGTACGAAAACGAAATTAACATTGCTCTCCAAAGAACTATAGAGTGGTTAGAGGCTAATAATTTAAAAGTTAATATTAATAAAACAAAATTCATTCAATTTCACACCTATAGATCAAAACCGCTAGATCTAAATATATCCTATAAAGGGGTCGCCCTGACAGAAACTGATTCAGTTAAATTTCTTGGAATAACACTAGATAAATTTTGCTCATGGAAAAATCATATTAATGACGTTTGCGTCAAAATAAATAGTTTTATATACCCCTTCAGGCGTATTAGCTGCGAGGTGTCTAGAAATGCCGCAATAACGGCTTTCCATGGCTTTATAACCTCCATTCTAAGATATGGTATTATCCTGTGGGGTCGTTGTGTAGAGATTGATCAAGCACTTGTAATGCAGAAAAAATGTGTGAAAGCTATATTTGGGTTAAAGCAAATAGAATCATGTCGTCCATTTTTAGAAAACATAAAATATTAACACTGCCATGTATTTATATATTAGAATCCTGTATATTTGTTTTCAAACATAAGAGACTTTTCGAGCAGGCGACAAGCTATTATGCTCCACGATCTATGTACACTAATAAGCTGTTTCAACCGAGGACAAATCTCACATTTACAGGTAACAATAGTTATATTATGTGTATAAAAATGTATAATAAATTACCAAATTCTATAAAAACGTTACCTTTTTCTAAATTTAAAAGTAGCTTGACGAGGTTTTTAATTGAAAAGTGTTTCTATAGTGTACATGAGTTTTTAGGTTACAAATTGTAAGTTTTGACATGAGTATTATAATTGACATGGGTATTATTGACATGATTGTTATTGACATGAGTATTATAATTGACATGGGTATTATTGACATGATTGTTATTGACATGAGTATTATAATTGACATGGGTATTATTGACATGATTGTTATTGACATGATTATTATTGACAGGATTATTATTGACAGGATTATTATTGACATGATTACTATTGACATTTGTGATTATTATTTTTATTAGTTTTCATTTTTATATTGACATTTTTTAATTCATTATTACAATTTTAATGGAATGGAAATCTGTTTAATGAGTGCATGATTTTAATCAATAATTAATTTAATTACAACTACTATGTTTTTATATTTGCACGCCGAAATTAAAGGCAGAATAAGAGATCAATTTTATTTATGTTGTCAACTTTCTGTACCTTATTTACGCAAATAAACGATTTATTATTATTATTATTTATTATTATTAAATGCGTTTCTGCGTATCCAGACAGAGAATCACCCAGAGATGTGGAGTAAGTGGATTCCTTTTTGGTGTTTTTCTTATAATACGGGCGTACATACAGAAACAGGATTCACTCCATACGAGTTAGTTTTTGGTAAGAAATGTTCTCTACCTAGCAATCTTACAACAGATTTAGATCCACTATATAATTACGACAGCTATCCTCATGAATTAAAATATCGATTGCAACTTTCACAAAAAGAGGCAAGAGAAAATCTAATAAAAAGTAAGTTGAATAGGAAAATAGTATATAATAAAAATGTTAATCCAATAAACTACGAAGAGAATGATTTAATTTTAATTAGAAATGATACATCATGTAAGAAATTAGATAATTTATATTCGGGACCTTTTAAAGTTGTAAAAGATATACCACCAAATGTAGAAATAATTAATCAATTTGGTAAAAAGGATATTGTTCATAAAAATCGAACAAAACCATACTATATAGGGTGACTGGTAATTAGTGTACGATACTTAAACACGTGATTGTGCTCATGATAACCAACAACTTTTACTATGGGAACAAACCTGAAATCGCGAAAAAAAAATCAGCTGTTCAGTACATTTATGTTTGCCTAATGTACTGAACAGCTGATATTTTTTTCGCGATTTCGGCTTTGCTCCCATAGTAAAAATTGTTTGTTATCATGAGCACAATCACGTGTTTAAGTATCGTACACTAATTGCCAGTCACCCTGTAAAATGTCATAATTTTATTAATGTAAAAAAAAGCATAATGATGTTTTTTTTTCTATTAGTATGGGGACGTGAGGGTAATTAGTATTAGTACCTACTTTAAGATCTATATTATTATAATCTATGCACCTTTGTAACCATTTATATGCACTATCTTATTTAATATAATTCAGTATTACTATGGCACTCGTTGGTTTCATTAATGATCGACACCGCACCTTACATGGCGACCCTGCCAAATAGAACTACACGCGCTACGCGAACTTGAGACGTTAGGTGTGACTTGTAATGTGCCTCAAGATTATTCAATAAGTAAAATATTTGTGACCATGGAACGATTAGGGTGCAGTTCCATTGAGGCGGAGTGGAGAAGAGCTGTGCCGCGATTCACCAATCACATGGCTTGAAATCCACATCTCTTCTCCACTCCGCTTCAAAGGAAACAGCATTGGCGGAGAGGAGCGGAATTCTTTAAAATATCGGGAATACAGGCTAGATTAGACTAGCGCCGAGAGAGGAGCGACGCGGAGCGGAGAGGGCGGGGCGGGGCAGTGCGGAGCGGGGCGAATCACTCACGCGCATATTTATTCATTTTAGTTAGCGTCTTGACGTCATCAACAGTGCACGCGATTATAGAAAAAAATGGATGAAAAATTTATTGAATGTGTTAAGAAATTTCCATGTTTGTCGGATACAAAATTATCTACCTACAAATGCAATGAAACGAAGGATGCGGCGTGGGAGATTATAGTAAATGAAACGAATATAGAGGATGGTAAGTAATTTATATTTAATTTATACACTATTCATTCAGTCTTCGCAAAATACGGTCTTCCTGCCAGGGGACTTTCCCTTCATTAATAAAATAAGACCGAAATATGTCCCGGATCCGATAGATACAGTCAAAACTTGCATTGTTTGTTAATATCAACGAATCAGTACTATTCATAGATAATACTAATGAGTCATTTGTTGGTGGATCTGAATTGTTTTGATCTAAATAGTCAGGATTATTTTCAATTAAATAATTATGCAAAACGCTTTTACTACTTTATCAACAGTAGCGACTTGACATTCGAAGTCTTTGTGATACACGTACCATTTTCTCTTCAACACACCGAATGTTGCCTCTATAATACGTCGAGCCCTCGACAGTCTATAATTAAATATTCGTCTGCTTGGATCTAATTGATCTCTGGGATATGGACGCAATAAATTGTAAGACAAAGGAAAAGCTTCATCGCCAATAAATACGAATGGTACTGGCTCTCCACCTTGAGTAAGGGGTTTAGGCTGTGGCAAGTTTAAAGCACTGCTTTGTAGTCGCCTTCCAAATTCACTCTCAGCAAAAATTCTTCCGTCGCTGAATCTTCCCATCGATCCTATATCTGCCATAATTATTTTTCTTCTAGCATCAGCCACACACATTAATACAATCGAAAATCTATGTTTATAATTAAAAAAAGATGATCCTGATTTATTTGGTGCAGTTATGTAAACGTGCTTGCCGTCTATAGCACCAACGCAATTCTTAAATTGCCACAAGTCTTCGAATTCTTTGGCTATTCGATACCAATCATTTTGAGTAGGTACTGGCATATATAAAGGCTGCAAGACGTCCCAAATGCAATCACAAACTTGTTGAATGAGTTTCGTCAAAGTAGATCTTCCAACTCTAAAATTTTCTGCAAGTGTCGAATACTTACTACCCGTTGCCAAATACCTGTAAAATAAGTAACTTTAAATAAAGTATTAAATTACCGTTAATTATTTTTGCAGTTAAAACAGCTAAAGCTAAGTGGAAGAAGTTGCGTGACAATCATCGCGATGCCTTAAAAAGACAAAATTATACTAGAAGTGGTCAGGCGGCGAAACAAACAAGAGAATGGAAATATCAAAAACTGATGGAGTTTTTACTGCCACACATGCATAATAGAGTTTGCGCTACAAATTTTAAAAAAGATTCAGAACTTTTGAGAGAGCCAAAATCATGACGATAATGCAATAAGCTCGGCACCAAACGATTCAATATCCGATTTAGAACAGTTTGATTTAGACAATATTGTTACATCAGATGTGTCAAACATCGGCGTTGGCAGTTCTTCACTAGCTACCCAGTCTTCGGTTACATTGTGTCCTGATTCATCAAGAAGCAATAAAAGAAAATCTGATGAAATCTCCGAATTCCTAAGAACACATCAAGCTAATCACCAGCGAATGGAGAAAGAACGAGCTGAGTTAAAAAAAAATATTATGGCCCCCGATAGCTTTGACGACATAGATCATTTTTTTCTCACGATTGCAAAAAGTATAAAAAAACTTCCAAGCTATTTACAATTACAAGTTAAAAGAAAAGCAATGAATGCTCTATTAGAAGCTGAGGACGTAAATGAACAAAGTTAATAAATAAAGTTCATGGAATGCTCCACATTATGGGTATTCTACAGCTCGAACAGAAACATACACTACCCAAAATTATGAAAACAATCTGCAAATGCAATCACCACAAGACTCTAGTGAACCTTTTCCACCTGGAACTAATAATCAAAATGTTAATGAAAATAATAACGAACATGTTTAGTTATGTTGATTTCTAATTGTATTTATTGATTAGCAGAGTGTCTTGCAAATTCTGTTTTTATTATGAATAATTGTTAACTGTTTAAATCTTAATGTAGGTAAAACTGTAATGTAGCTACAACTCTTTAAATTTGTTGATTTTAATTAGGGTGCGTTCAAACTACACGCGCACGCCCCACGCTCTCCACGCGCGTCTGAACGCGCCCTTATATTTTTCATTAGACTGTGTTCCAAAGACTGTTTTGATTATGAATACTCAGTTGTTTGAATAAATGATTATAAATGAATAACTATCTGAATAAAAGATTATTGAATCAAATTGTGTACTTACTTCAAACACAACGCAAGCCTTTCTTCACTTGATATCGATCTCCTGCAGTTGGTATCTTTCTTCTGTAAGTGTGGTTTGAGCAAACAGTGTAGGTCATGGAAAGTTTTTCTTGATACTCTATAGGAGTTTTCGAATATTTCGTCATCACAGGTTTGAAAGAAAGTTGCAAATTCGCCATGTATAGAATGATATTTTAGATGTTCTCGAATCCAAAATCTATGTTTTCTTTTTGAATTCAAGTAATTTGCGGCAACCAATGCTAATTTCTCTTTTTCCAACTCTTCCTCCTCCAGTAGAGAGAGGTACAAAAGAGCTGCTTTATTTTTTTTTACCGACAACATGACGTGTGATCTGACTGAGAGAACGCGTGTCACTGGGCACTCACGCACCAGGCGATGCGAATAGGCAAAGCAGCTCCGTTCCACTCCGCTCCACTTCAGTGGAAACACATACCTCTTTTCACAGCTCAGCCCCGCTCCACTTCAGTGGAAACACATACCTCTTTTCACAGCTCAGCCCCGCTCCGCACAGCTCCACTCCGGCTCAGTGGAACCGCAGCCTTATTGATTTATTGTGCCCATGGACTAGACCTCTACGCAAGTGTACGAATCATCCACGAAAATGGGCAAGCAACAGTCACAAAAAATGGATCACCAACGAAATAAATAGGACGACTATGAGAAGATCTCTTTTCCGTCGACGCATGCGGTTGGGGGCCACGGAGCCATCTTCAAAAGCTTATGAAGAAGAAATAGTGTAAAAAAAAAGGTGATTAAAAAAGTGCGTGAAAAGTGAATAAAAATAAGATATAAAAAAGGTGCGTTTCATAAGTGTTACAAAAAAAAAAACACTGAAAAATAATCATAAATATACCAGTTAATCGCGTTCACATTCCAATACGAACATTTCTTACCAAATAAGGACAATGCGCTGATTGAAGTTTGGACTTTGGCATATTATTGTTTAATGATGTACTCGTATTACAAGAACATTAAAATCTCTCTACGTTATGGTGGTAATAAGGAATGAATACTATATTAAAATTATATAATGATTTAAAAAAGATAAGAATTTAT
Source organism: Mythimna impura (assembly GCA_905147345.3). Classification (NCBI taxonomy): domain Eukaryota; kingdom Metazoa; phylum Arthropoda; class Insecta; order Lepidoptera; family Noctuidae; genus Mythimna; species Mythimna impura. Next base: position 12,340,703 of record LR990365.1, on the reverse strand, counting down.
TTAATTACAGACGTCATATTCCCTTAGCTTTTTAATGTTAGGTTTTATTTCCGTTAGTAACACATCTTCTTCATTAACGTTTAATATTTTAATTGGTATTAATCCATGTTTAGGAGTACCTATAGAACTTGCTAAAAACACGCCAGGTGTCAATTCTTTTGATGATACTACACAATCCTCACTAAAGTTCGTTTGTATGAAGTGTATTGATTCGCTTCTAGCGGGTACGTTTATAGTATCGGTATATTTATTTACTAGTGGAAAACAATCAGTACCCTTACCATGAGTTACTATCGAAAAACTACACAATCTTACCGTGGCCGATATCGAGTAAACATGCTTCGAATAGATTACAATTAAACTCGTACCATGAGTCAAACGTACTCGCTAGCGACAACTCGATAGGTATAAACGGTGTGAGTTACTTTACTACTGTAGTAGAGTGAATTTCAACAACTATGATTTGTTACCTAATTTTGGTGGAAAAGTTTGTTTCTGGTTTTTTTAATAATCTAAGATGTTGATAAGCAAGAGATACGTATTCAGGTACATAAAATGTGAGAGAAATTTATTTATTCCTGAAAGCTTCTAATGTATTGTCGACACCAGAATTGCTACGACACCAAAATTGATATCTGACACCAAAATTAGAAATATTGACACCAGAATTTATTTCTGTCACCAAAATTAGAAAGTCTTGACACCAATTTTTTTTTACTGAACCAAATTATAAATAAAATAATAATAACAATCTTATTTATAGTGAATAAATGTTTTAATAAAAAAATAACATAATGAGATCAATAAAAAAAATAACAATCAACAAATACAACTTTCTTATTTTTCTGTCTTGATAATTCTACAGTTTTTAATTTAAATGAATTGCAATCACTTCCTCTAACCTCTATCATCATCATCATCATCATGATAATTTTTAATTTTATATAAATAATTTTTTAACATATTATGTTAACATATTTATGTAATGAGATCAATTTTAAAAATTATCAATCAACTAATAAACTTTCTTAATATTCTAAGTCTTGTCAATTTTTCAGTCTGTAAATTAAAAAATATTTAAATCATCTTCGCTATCATCACCATCATGATCATTTTTATAATTTTTATTAACTGTTTTATTTTCTTCCTTAATATCCTCCACTGTGCATTCATATTGTAATAGTATTTCACTATTGATATTATCAAAAAAAGAAACATTTGGAGTTGTTATTTGGTCATAGTCTGCCATACTAACCAAATCATGCGAAGGGCCGGTTAGTTGGAATTGGTTTGGTTTTTTCAAAATAAATGGCTTAGATGCTGGAAATCTATATATTTGTGGTGGCTGAACATCGGAACAGGCATTTGTTATTGACGATGACTGTCTCGAACTTGTAAGTGACACAACATCCCTTATTGTTTCGACTTCTTCCTGAACATTTGTCTCAGTTGGCAATTCATAAAAGCCCATATGCTTCCCATGGCAGCATCGAATTGTATCATAAAGACAGACTGGCTCAACACAAGATAACGAACGCATTGCCAAGCCGTTGGTAGAAGTCTTCGTCCAAACAATTTGGTGAACTTTCATTGATCCAGGGAAAGGTTTAAGATTTTTTGGCAAAAGCTCATCTTTGTCAATGACTTCATGTTCTTGAATAATTTCAATTTTAACCCCTGTGACGACTGTTTTCAATCTTTGGACAAGGTTGTCGATATCTATAATATCTTTTCCAAAGGCAACTAGCTGATCTGCTGATCTCTTGAGCACTCCGCCGACGCCATCAGGTGCACCTTTTCCGTGCCCACATTCACAGTAGTGCCATACAACACATGTCAAGTTAGGAAGATAGATTTTTAACTGAGATATTAGGTAGAAAACTTTTTTGTTTCTGTATTGTGCTGACGGAGAATCAGAAACAAAATGAATGGTACAAACTTCGGAAAGGATTTCTTTAACCTCACGCAAAATCGGCATTAAATGTGCCCATACCGAAGATGCATCATGTCGCAAAGATGTACTGGCAGTGCAAAATGACTGAGCTTTGGTTTCATTTCCTGAACGATAGTAAATTACTGAAGTGTGCAATGTAATTTGCGATCGGCTAGCGCCAAAATGGACGGATTGAACCTCAGAGCCATATTTCGTATTGTAATTTTCACTGAAGTCCATATGTATTAAACATTCGTTTTCAGCTAGTTGTTGTTTTACTTTTTTAATAGATTCGTATTGATTTTTTATATTACCACAATGCGCCATAAACGGTTTAATTTCTTTTTCAAAATGTTTAATTACTTCTAGAGGTTTATCAATTTTCTGAACTTTCTTAATAATATTTGCAGACTTTTCTTCATTATTTTTTATATACATTTTAGTGCCTTTTTCCCAAATGTAATAGGAAATACTATTTGAGTTATCAAATTCATTATACTTAATAACTTTATGTTTACATTTGTCGCATCTACGTTGCAAACATTCAACTTTCGTCTGGTTACAAGTCAAACTACGAAGAATTTCTGAGGTGGAATTTTCATGAATAATCTTATTATTCTTCAAGGAAGAAATTAATAAATCCATATTGGCATGCGGTTTACATAAGCAAGTATCACGAGAGTTTAAGCTTGGTTGTAGGACCCAAAATGGTTTTAACCTGGTGAAAGTGACATAACTAATTGGTGGGTGTCCGGAGTCGAGGTATTTGCGATGGAGATTTTTGAGAGAGTCGGTTAGATACCTTTTTTGTTTTTTTAGTTTATGTCGCGTGATACAGTCTTGTTTGCCTGGACACTGTTTACTATTTTCGTCATCTTCATAAAATGACTTCACTAGATTACGTATTTTTCGTTTTTCAGGACTGATTTTTTTTTTAATGAAATTTGGGGTCAATTTATTTTTATGATTTGGGCTGATCTTTGTGATTTGTTGTAATCTATAAAGTCTTTTGCGATACATTTCCTTTTCTCTTTTAGTTTTTATAATAGTTTCCCTTAGCATCATAATTTCTGCGGATTTTCTTCTTTGGTATTGCCTTAGTTTATAATTAAGTTCTCTTCTTAGAACAAAGGAATTCGTTGACACATCGGATTTTGGACTATTGAGCGCAAAAGTAGAAACTGGCGAGTGTATGGTACTGACGCTGGGCGCGATTGGTGGCGAACATGGTGGATAAACTGGAGTGCTTGATTGTTCAATCCAAAGAGCCAGGGAGAGAGGTTCTCGCCTTGAACGAACCTCAACGGAGTTCGTTTCTGAAATACATTTAATGGGAATGTCCTCAGATGTTTTTTCTGGAAGTTGTTTTTGAGAACGTAGAATTCGCGAAGACTTTTGATGCATCTGCTGACTGAATGATTGTATCTGGGATGTAGTTAGCATAGGGCTTTCAGAGCGAGGCAATATTGATGGTGAGATCCTTTCATCATTGATACTCGTAGTTTCACATAATATCTGATTTGCTTGCTTAGTATTCCCTAGGATTGCCCTTTTTTTCCTTTCATAATAAGCTTTAAAATTAACCCGATTCCTTTTTTGTTGAACTCTGCGAGCACGCGGTGGCATTTCACTCAAAGGTACGATTTTCCCTTCAGCTTTTTTTTTGTGATATCTTTCTCTTTCTTTTCTTCGCAATTCCTCTAGTTTGACGGGATCATTCCTAATTCTTTCTTTTCTCTTCCTTTCTGCCATTCTTTTCCTCTCCAAGCACTCTGCGTGTGTCAACTTTGAATTTTTTATCTTTGTCATGCTGGAAAACAAATAATACCTAAATTAATTTTTTATTGCTATTGAAAGCATTTTTCGTTCTAAGCGTATACAGTACACGAACGTTATACATTTTTTTGTTTCTTCGTCACTCTCAAGCTACTCGTAGGTATAATATACTGTACTTCCAAACCGAGTTATCTTATTTTGTTTTTTTTTTATTTAGGTGGGAAAATCATCTAATAACATCCCGCACTCTTAGGCGGAGCGGGAGATAGTGTCAGACTTTTACTGGCTAAAAACCCACTCCTGTTCCTTCTTTGCCATTATTCCAGGGCCCCGGGGATCACTTTCGCATCACCCATGGCCCCAGTAGGCTTCAACCCTGCTGGGCTCCTGCGGGTGCTGACAACTCTTTGAGGCGCGCGTGGAACACTTCACGCCGTCGACGACTTGGGCTCGGTGTGGACGGTTTCCAGACGGTTAGATGGCGAGCTACCCATTGCTCGCCATCCGCCAGCCCGCGCCTACAGTGGCCGGAAATCGGAATCGGAATCTCATTACTGCTTTGCAGAAGGAGGCGACCACCTGCCACACCTCCTCGCTCCAGACTATGGCCTGTACCAAGGCCCAGTGCGAGAAATCGCTGCCGCCAAGCGACCCCACGAGGACACGGCGGTGCTCTGCCCAAGCGGGGCACACCTCTACCGTATGCTCCACCGTGTCCTCCGGGCGGTCCACACAATGGTAACACCCGGGCGTTTCTTCTGCACGAATCTGGTGGAGGAATCTCCCGAACTTACCGTATCCGGTGAGAACCTGCGTCATGCGGAAGGTAAGGACGCCGTGAGGTCTTTCCAGCCACTCCTCAAAGAGGGGGCTTACCGCCATAATTATGGCGTGCTCAGCACTGGGTTGCGACAGTCGCTATCGCCATTACACCATGAGATCCCGCCGGAACTCTGTCCGCCATGCCGCGACTTGGCGCAGCAGCGAAGTTTCGCCCCGACGTTGCATCTCAAATCCCACGGTGGCAGGCCAGGAAGAAGGCTCGCCGCTTCGCGGAAAACCGTGTCGTATCCCCTCACCATCCGGATGGCGATGACCCTCTGGCTTGCGTTCAGCTTGGCCACTGGTCGCTTTCGTAGTGACGCCACCCATACCGGCGCTCCATAAAGGGCCATGGACCAAACGATCTTATTATGATACGTTTTCGTTTGTCTTTTTTCTTTTAGTTACGTACCTCACGTAACTCTAAAATCTAATTTTGGTGTAACTAAGCAATTTTGGTGATTGGTAAAACACCACCAAAACCACCAAAATTGCACCACCAAAATTAGAATCTTGATGAATATGTTTATTTAAAAAAAAACTACTAAGAATGTACTATTTATATTTGTATAATTTTGAAAGCATACCTTAACCTTTTATTATAAATTTAAATTACAAGACCGACTTAGTCATAAAACGTTTTTAAAACATTACACCAAAATTGCAGGTTTTTTGTCCGATTACTACGAAAAGACTTACTTACGTTTTTGGCGGGAAATCGCAACGGGATGGCACACGTCTGTCACTGCTGCGCGTGAGCGCTTGACTAAACGATGTGAACGTTGGTAGCGTTGTCCATCTAGGTTTATTCTATACGAGTCACTTAATGATTAGATTACTCCCACCAAAATTTAAAATTTCGGGCGGACAGTCCTTTTCGATTTTCACTAGGATAAATTATTGCCCTAAATATAAAAATAAAACTGTCATTAGATAGAAAAAATAATACTGAATACAAATAAAATTAGTGATTTCTAGTAAACTAGTGTAGTTTCGTTTAAGCGGTGGTCATCCCCAAAAAAACAGATTGTGGACGCGCCACCAAACTTAGAATTATGCTAAATAACTATTTTTTTTTTCCCCTACAAAAATGTTATCTATAAAATATTGACGGCCTGATCAAGATAAGTTCGCCTTGTTTCTTTAAACAAAATAACTTCGTTGTACGTTTACTTTAAGATATGATTTTCAGCCGCGCCGCCTAAACATTATGCTTGAGAAAATCACTCAGTAACGGTTTGCTTCGATAGCACCTGTCAAATTTGTTACTCATGGTACCGATTTTCTATAGGAAACTACTAAAAACTTTAGTCGCTAGCGAGTTCTTATTCGATATGTTTTGTACTTGATGACTCATACTACCGATTTTGGTTCTGCAAGTGACCGCTAGAGGCGCTGCAAAATTTGCCGTACAAAATATTTACGGCGTCGATATCGAGTAGCGACGAATACTATTGCTTTAAACTCATGGTAGAGGTACAGTTGTCCTATCAGTTGATAAAGTTAAAGTATTTTTACTGAAATTTAACTCAGCCTTATATTTATTTAAAAAATCACGACCTAAAACTCCACCTCCCTTAATGGGTAAGTTATGAAATATATAGAACTTCTGACTAATTGTTTCTCCATTTAAATTTAATTGTAAATACGAGTATCCTATTGCTTGAACTCTGCCGCCTAAACCGTTTACGGCTACATGCTCGTTATGGATTGGAATGCCGCATTCAAGGGCATGTTTATATGTGCACGCTGACACCGATGCACCAGAATCTACTAGAAAATAATGTTTCTTAATATTACGGTTATGTAATGACGAACACAAAGAAATATAACAATTACTATCATTCGCTAAAATACATTTATCATTATTAGTCACGAAAAAACTGGTTGGATGTTAACCCTGTGTCGGTGTCTGACCTATTAAGAACATTGACCTCACGACATTTAGGTATCCCTTGATTTCTTCTATTTGAATAACTAAAGTTACCTCTTTGCCATCTGTGACTGCCAGTTCCTCTTCGAGCCGGCTGCCCTCGTTAAGTTGAGCGGTATCGTTGCTGATGCCCGCGCGCTTGGCCTCTGTGTGCGTAGAAATTTCTACCTCCACCACGTTGACTTCTATAATTATTTGATAGGCTTTTGTTATTATAGTAATTATTATAGGGCCTTTTATACATACCCATAATTTCTCCTTGAAGTGTTGTTGATGAGGCCTCCTCGTCTTGATCTGCTTGGACCGCGTCCTTCAATGAGCTATAATTTCTTGCTGAAATAATTGTACTTAGTCTTCGATTTCGCAAACCATCGGCAAATTGTTTGATTGCTATATTTTCATTAATTGGTTTTAATATATTATAATTGTGTTCATTGTCGTTGGCTTGCGTAATCGTTAGATCCACAAATAATTCCGTTATTTCTTTACCGTAATCGGCAATCGACAACTCATTTTGTTTCATTCTTAATAACTGATTTTGTATAGCCGTTGCCGCTTTCTTTGACAATAACACTTTTTTCATGTCAGCAATTAAGTCATTAACAGTATCATACTTTGCATTTAACTTTATCTTAGCTTCTTGGGAAAGTCTACTTTTTAACACAAAATTAATTAAATTTTGTTTACAAGCGCTATCCTTCAGTAGAGAGTTATAGTATTCAATGTTATCAATCAGCTGTTTTATACTAGTTTCCTCATTCGTCATAATCGGTAATAAAGTTAAGGCAGTTTTCAAATCAAATGAATTCATGTTTGACGACGTTTCTAATGTATCACTACTATCACTTTCACACAATAATAAAATATCCTCACGTAATTCTATAAATTGTCGACAATAATTTTCTATTAATATAATATCTTTGGCACTATAATGTTTTTTCTTAATATTTTCTTTAAAATCAATTAACCAAATTTCATACTGGTTATAAATTGCATCAACCTCATTTAATTTATTTTCTAATACTCTTTCTGTTCTTCTTTTCGGTCCTAACTTTATTAAATAAATTCTTATCTTTTTTAAATCATTATATAATTTTAATATAGTATTCATACCTTATTACCACCATAACGTAGAGGGATTTTAATGTTCTTGTAATACGAGTACATCATTAAACAATAATATGCCAAAGTCCAAACTTCAATCAGCGCATTGTCCTTATTTGGTAAGAGATATTCGTATTGGAATGTGAACGCGATTAACTGGTATATTTATGATTATTTTTCACTGTTTTTTTTTTGTAACACTTATGAAACGCACCTTTTTATATCTTATTTTTATTCACTTTTCACGCACTTTTTTAATCACCTTTCTTTTTACACTATTTTTTCTTCATAAGCTTTTGAAGATGGCTCCGTGGCCCCTAACCGCATGCGTCGACGGAAAAGAGATCTTCTCATGGTCGTCCTATTTATTTCGTTGGTGATCCATTTTTTATGGCACCTTTTATACTGCCGATACACGAAGCCCAATACGCCGAGTAGAAGTTGTACAAGACAGCACGGCTATCTGTTCTAACAACCGTCTTCTCCGAGGCTAGAGCGTAACTATATTGACTATATATATATATGTAGCAATATGCCGGGACCCTGTTCTAGGTCGCTTACTGGCTGAGTGGTAAGTGCTACTGAAATCTGGAGGTGCGAAGGACGGCTGACAAAGCGTTTCGAGTCTTTAGCCCTACCAAAATGACACGACACGAGTCAAATGAGATACAAACAACTTATAACTTTGTAGCGACATCTATGGCGTCACATAAGAACTAATCCTGCATCGCGCAATCAAAGTTCTCCGCGCGTTTAGAACATATAGAACAGCCCGAAGTCATCTATCGGGCAATAGCCCACCAGACATAACACCCGTCTGGTTGGAGGATCCTCCCTTTTCAACGGCGGTATGTGGGGCTTTACTCTCTGTTCCACATACCCCTAAAATGGTGACCCTCGACAAAGAACGTCAGCGCAGCCTTCGTGCAGCTACTACTTCGTGACGTCATCATCACTTCCCCAAGCTTTCGAGCAGCGAGCCATACAGCCAGCACCCACGGCTTTAAAGGGTATCCTGACCACCAGCATGCCTACCTGGTCATACCTGGTCATCACCCTCAGCCTCATCAGCGACCTTGACGAAGCACACTGCTCCTTCGGCCAGTCATATGAAGAGCCACGAAGGACCTCTCCTGGTCGACGCCAGCAGTTAAGCCACTACGTCGCACAGCACCGCTCCGACTCACTGGAGCCAGCAGCACTACTCCGACTCACTGGAGCCTGCAGCATCATCCCGACTCACTGGGACATCATAACCCCGACTCACTGGGGCATCATCCCGACTCACTGGGACATCATCACCCCGACTCACTGGGGCATCATCCCGACTCACTGGGACATCATCACCCCGACTCACTGGGGCATCATCCCGACTCACTGGGACAGCAGCACCCCGACTCACTGGGGCATCACCGCAGACAGTTCCGACTCACCGAGAACTATGCGGCAATCGGTTCCGACCCACTGGAACCAACCTACCACTGGTCTGGCACGCATCAAGAAGCATCAAGAACCATCGATCTCCGATCTCCGGAGGGGAGTGATGTAGCGACATCTATGGCGTCACATAAGAACTAATCCTGCATCGCGCAATCAAAGTTCTCCGCGCGATTGAAACATATACAACAGCCCGAAATCATCTATCGGGCAATAGCCCACCAGACATAACACCCGTCTGGTTGGAGGATCCTCCCTTTTCAACGGAGGTTTGCGGGACTTTACTCTCTGTTCCGCCTACCTCCACAACTTCACTATATTTATCACAAACACCAGGGTCCACAATTACACTACGTTAGCGTTTACAACTTACACAAAAACTTAGGTTATATTTACGACTAACGTATTTACATAATTTCGCGAACAGCACTTTAGGCTGGCAGAGCTGCGGGAACGACACTGACTCCACGTGCCCCGAACATGCTATCATAAACGAGTCGCGGGCGGGGGAGTGCGGGGGTGGCTCCCCCGGCACCCCTCACGTCCCGCGCCCGCGCATACCCTCTGGTCATTCCGGGACACGAGGTATATAGCAAATATACCTCACGAACTCCCTCTATTCGCCCAATCATAACACAGTAAGCCTTTTCGTTACCTTATAAGGTAATGTCACTCTCAAAAATGGGCTCGCCCGTTTCCCTCCGAAATATGGGCGGGGCTTAAAGTCATTAAAGATGGCGTCTATACATAACAAAATAGAAGGGAATCGTTCTACACTACTCGCTTTCTTAACTTAGAAGGCAAGCGTGATCGTGTCTCTACATTTCCCACCCCCTGTAAGAGGCTTCCACCGATTACATCTCTGTATTGGTAGGGAGTACGATCACCTTTACCACGGGCCGACGCAGGACCCCATGTTGGGTTCTTACATCTACGGTTCTAATTACATTGCCTTTCCCGTGATGCACTTTGTACACTACACCTTTAGTCCATTGATTTCGCGGCCGGAGCTCATCGACTATAACTACAACGTCGCCCTCCTGGATCTTGGAGGCCCCTTCTGTCCATTTCTGGCGGACTTGGAGCGTCGGCAGGTACTCTCGCAGCCAGCGCCGCCAAAACATGTCCGCCAACGCGCTGACTCGACGCCATTGACTGCGGGCGTCGACGTCTCGGGGCTGGCTGTCGTCGTACGGAGTGTCGCCCGATGCGGTTCCCAGGAGTAGATGGTTGGGTGTCAGCACCACCGGGCGCTCGCTGTCGCTCGACACGTAGCAGAGTGGCCGGCTGTTAATCACCAGCTCGGCCTCGGCGAGCAGCGTAAGCAGGATCTCTTCTCGCGGTGCCCTCTCATGCAGCGTGGCTCGTAGTGCGGTCTTCACAGAGCGCACCAGTCGCTCCCAGCACCCTCCCATGTGCGGCGCGGCCGGCGGATTGAAGTGCCACTCGATGCCGCGCGTTGTAGCGTCGTCTTGCAGCTGGCGTTTATCCAACGCCCGGAAAGCTGCCCGTAGCTCGTTGTTGGCACCGACGAAATTGGTACCCCGGTCGGAGTAAAGGTGTGCAGGTCGCCCGCGGCGCGCGATCAGGCGTCGCAGGGCGAGGACGCCAGAGTCTGTAGTTAGACTAGCCGCAAGTTCCGGGTGCACGGCGCGTGTGGCGAGGCATGTGAATAGCGCCCCCCACCGTTTCTCTCGTCGCCGCCCGACGGTCACCTCCATTGGCCCGAAGTAGTCCACTCCCACGTGGACGAAGGCACGCCTGGTATTAGTGAGGCGCGCGCTCGGCAAGTCGGCCATCTTCGGATGCGACGGCTGCGCCCGGCGTAGGCGGCAAAACTTGACAGCTGTCTGCCACCCGGCGCACCGTCGGTCGCATGTGTAGCACCCAGAATCGCTCACGAACATTGTTGACGACGGTCTCGTGGTTTGCGTGCAGTGCTGCGATGTGGTAGCGTCCCACCAGCTTGGACGTGAGCGGGTGTCTTCCGTCCAGCAGTATGGGATGGCGCGCGTCAAAGGGGAGCTCTTCACACGCTCCCAGTCTGCCTCTAACGCGCAGCAGGCCGTCGTCCGTCAGCATGGGGTCGATGGGTGCCTCTCAACACGGGCCGCGCCGCACGAAGGTCTCGCAGCTCGTCGGCGAAGGAGTCCTCTTGCATTTCTCGCAACAGGAGGAGCTCAGCATCCCGCAGGTCTTGGGGGACGAGTTGCGTCGTCTCGCGGCGACGGCGGCAGCGGCTGATGAAGGCCAGCACGCGCGCCAACGTGCGCACGGCTAGCGTCCATGTCGACACCCGTTGATGGTCCAGCAGCGGCGGCGCTCGCGGTGGCGCCATGACGTGCACCCGCTGGACTCGTTCTCGTGCCGCATCCGGTGACTCTCCCTCCTCAGCTGCCGATGGTCCGGGTCCTTGACTCACCGGCCACTGCGCTTCTGAAAAACGCATGAAAGAGGGACCAGTACACCATTCTCTACAATTGTTAGGCTAGTCCAGCCTGGTCGCCTTGTCTGCCGGGTTCTCCGCAGAAGGGACCCAGCGCCAGCTGCCTCTTTCTATTTCGGCTAACCTATGCGACACGAACTTTTGAAACTCATACGCGTTAGAGTTTATCCAATTTAAAACAGTTTTACTATCTGTCCAGTAGACTTTCCTGCTGAGGGGTAACCCTAATTCTTTTTCCACAGTCTCTCCTAGTCTACTTGCTAATACCACGGCCTGCAATTCAAGTCTGGGAATGGAAACTACTTTCTGAAGCGCCACTCTAGCCTTTCCTAGTAATATGGCGACCTCCCTTTCCCCGGCCGCATTGGTGTCTACCAGGTACGCCACTGCGGCGTACGCCAACTCACTGGCATCACCAAACACATGCAACTCTAAGTCGCTATTTACTTTTATATTGTACCATTTTGGCACAGCAAAATCCTGCAAACAGTTGAGGTTCCCTAACCATTCGAACCATGTTGACGCCTCCTTTTCTTTTAGAGGTTCGTCCCACTCTATCCCTGTACCCCACACACGTTGCATCAACACTCTCGATTGTATAATGCAAGGGTACAAAAGGCCTAACGGATCGAAAATAGACATAATAAAACTCAGGAATTGTCTCTTTGTAGGTACAACCTTACCTGTAACTATTTGAGGCGGCAATCTTTTGAACGATAGGTCGAACGCGAGAGAGTCCGGCCCTGGGGCCCATATCATGCCCAGGGTTCTCTCCACGTCACCCTTATCTAGCGCTACCCGGTCTGGCATCTCCAGCCGCAGCGTGTCGCGTAACTCAGTAGAGTTCGTGACCCACCCCCGTATGACGAAACCCCCGGAGGCGTGTATCTGGGTCACTGACTCTATGAGTTCATGGGCCTCTCCTACGGACCACGCGCTATCTAGATAATCGTCCATATAATGATTGGCTTTAATAGCCCTCACTGCCCTAGGACTCGCGTCCTCGTACTCACTCGCGTTCTTGTTGAGCACATAGATGGCTGACGTCGGAGACGAGACAGCACCGAAAATCATTGAGGTCATCACGTACACGTCAGGCGGCTCCTTGGACCTGGCAGGGCCCCTCCACAAGAAGCGTTGTGCACTCTGGTCCTCAGATCTTATCTTAACTCTGAGAAACATATCGGCTATTCTCCCGCGAACGCCACTGGGCCTATTCTAAATTTCAACAGAACCCCTATCAGCGAGTTGAGTAGGTCCGGACCAGCTAACAAGTTGTCATTTAGACAACTACCTTTGTATGACGCCGCTGCGTCAAACACCAAACGTACCTTTCCCGGTTTATTGGGATTAGTCACCGCAAAATGAGGTAGGTACCATACTGCGTCACTATCCGTCCTGACCTCGTGTGCCGCTAGCCTGCGGGCATAGCCCTCTTCTATTAGGCGATTAACCTGGCTACAGTAGGCCTCCTGGAACGCTTGGTCGCGACGCATGCGTCGCTCGATTCCCTCCAAGCGTTGCAACGCCTGATAATAGTTGTCAGGCAATTGTGTCTTATCGTGTTTCCACAGGAGTCCCACTTGCCATTGTTTTCCTCCACTTGCCCAACAGCTGGTCAATTCTAAAATCTCTACTGCACGCGTAACGTCGGCGTGCTGACGTAGCTGTTGTCCTACGCCTAACGACTCTAGGTCGAACTGCGACTTAACTAACCCGTGCAAGTCGGGGGGGGAGGCCACCATACAGTTCACGCTATCCTCACTGTTGTAGGTATCACTAAGTGGTCCATGAATGACCCATCCTAACTTAGTGTTAGAGGCAACTGGCTTACCGGATCTTCCTCTTCGGATCTCCCGGCTGACCAGTAGCTCCCAGTTGTCCTGGCCCAGCAACAGCAGCGGTCTGGCGTCCCTCATCCCTGCGCATCCCAGGTCACGCAGGTCGGCGTGGTCTCGGATCACCGAAACACCGACAGTCTGTGGAGGTAAGTTTAGGTTAGTGATGGTGCGGCACTTGATCTTCTGCGTCTCACCGCTTGGTCCAGTGATGCTGCAGCTGACTACCCGTGACTCTTCATCCGTCACGCAGTGACCACGCGCCGTGCGTAGCGTCAGCGGCACCGTGGGTCCCGCCATGTCTTTGGCGAGCTCGCTGTCTATCAGCGACACTGTTGCGCCGTCATCCAACAGCGCGTAACACCTAATATCTTCACCGCTCCTGCTACATATAGATACTGGTAACACTTTCAAAAGAGCCGATGTGTGCAATCCACTGATATTTGTTACGCGTTCCGGTTTGCTATCACTATTTACGCTGTTATCAGCCTTATCAATCTTATCAGAGTGAAGCAAAATATGATGACTATAATCGCACTTCTTGCAGCGCGGCGCTTTACAATGTTTCTTCGCGTGTTTCGTAGATAAACACTTAAAACAAAGTTTATTTTCTTTTATGAGTTCCCAACGTTTATTTACACTTTCACTTAGAAACTTATCGCATTTAGATATTAAATGGTCTTGCTGGCACAACACACACTTATTTTGTTTTACATTAGGTTCACGTTCGCGTGACTTCGACCGATCACTATGTACGTGAACACGATGCGTTATCATACGCGCGGAGCCGGTAGGTACTTTATTATTGCGAGTCGACGTTATCTTGCTGGGGGTGCTACGACAGGAAACCTCCACGCGTGTCCGCGGGCTGTAGTTCCCTTATGGATACGTCCAGAGCGAAGGCCAGTCCGCGGGACGGTGCACCCTGGGAGGCGGCTAACGACTCCCCTTGAGTACTTCTGCCTAAGGGGTCTCGATTTTCGCCTGCGAATATCCTGTCTGAAGGAACTCTTCAACGCGTGTCCCTCTGCTATAGCAGAAGGCACAGTGGCGAAGTAAGAGCGGGCTCGGTGTGCACTTACCCTGCCACCGAGCAGGCAGGAGGAAGATTTGCTCTTCCTTCTGCCACCGTTAGACTCGTAGCCCCAGAGATTGTCCAAGGTCATGTTTCTGACTCTCGATGGGGGTCGAGGGTCCTGGCTTAACCGCCTGGGCCGCGAGGAAGACAACCTCTATAAAAAATTACCCCAAACCTCCAAGCGGCGGCGCACCGTGAGGGAGGTTGTTAGCTTGACTAATGGGTAGCTTAATTAGTCTCTAGTGCGAACCACTGAATTTGAGCCGGTACAGAATGTTTTTTACTCGTGGGAACAAAAATGAATATATCCAAATTTTTTAAAACCCCAAGTGACGAGGAGACGGAGAGCGATGCGCAGTCGGAGTCCGATGCGGCATCCACAGGGAGCTCGAAGGGCTCGGAGGGCGGTGGAGTAGAGGGAGACTCTGAAAGGAACGCAAGTTCCTACCGGAAGCGCTCCAAACCGGGGGACGACGGGTCGTTCTCCGAGGGTGAGAAGGGCTCGGCCCCAAAAATCCCCACCAGCAGCCGCGGTGTGGGCCGAGCACGAGGAAGGGGGAGGGGGCTCACTGCCCAAGAGTCCACCCGGCGAGCTGAAAGGCTCGCCGCGGAGGGATTCCACCCCAGAGCGACCAGCGCTGAGGCTGACCCCTCGGGGCTCTCTGGCAGTGAGCCAGACACCGGAGGCGACTCGGCCATCGATGAGGCGCTCGAGAGGCTAGAGTTAGTCCTGGCATCTGGCCTGAACAGCGTAGCCAAAAAAAGGGAGAAGTCCTCCAAGAGGAGTGCTATCTCCCAGGCCAGGACCTCTCTCCAGGAAGTGGTGGACCCCATCCGTAGGGGGCTTGCCAAGCTTCGGGCCGACAACGCTCGGCTCCGAAAGGCCTCGGGCCAGCAAGAGCAGCCAAAGGGCGACTCTTGCAGACTAGCAGGGGAGCGTGAGCGGGAGCAGGGGCAGAGCCAGCCCAAGCCCCAGCCCGAGCCGGAGAGCCAGCTGCTGACGCTGGTGCAGCGGGAGCTGGCTGCCTTTCAGCAGCAGCTGCAACAGCAGCAGCAGCAGTTCCAGCTGCGGATCCAGCAGCAGCTGTCCCTACTGGAGGGCATTGTGCTGCGCCCCCCACTTGCGGCCTCCGGCCAGCGAAAGGCGGCGTCGTATGCTGCCGCCACTGCGGCCACGGTTGCTGCGCCCAAGCCGAGCTCATCCGGGCAGGCCAGGCGCGGGACCGTGGTACCGGAGTCCACGGGGTCAGCTCCTTTGGCCAGAAGACAGCAACAGGGGAAGCCAGCCGCTGCTGCTGCCCCCCCCAAGAAGGGCAAAACGGCACCGGCCACCAAGGCGGTGGGAGCCCCTGCCGTAGCGGCAAGCAGGCGGCCTATGCCGCCTCCCCCGCCTACGGAATCTCCGGCCGAAGTCGAATGGCAGGTGGCTGGAGCCAAGGAAAAGGCGGGTAGGGCGGCTCGGGCCGCCAAGAAACGAGAGCGGCGGCGGCAGCGGAAAAGGAAGGCCATCGAAGCCAGGTGTCGCGCCCCGGATTCTACGGCTGTAGTGATTACACTGCAGCCGGCTGCGGAGAAAAAGGGTGCGACCTACGGCGAGGTCATCCGAAAGGCGAGGCGGGCGGTGAACCTCGCCGAGCTCGGAGTCACTGGGGGCTTCCGGATGCGGCATACCGCGACCGGTGCCCTTATGCTGGAGGTCCCCGGGGCGAACAGCGGCCCCACTGCAGACGCCCTGGCCGAGAAAATCAGGGCATCCTTGGATGCGGAGGAGGCCCGAGTATCCAGGCCCACAAAATGCGTTGAAATGCGCATTATGGGCCTGGACGACTCCGTGACGGTAGATGAGGTTGTGGCCGCCGTCGTCAGGATGGGGGGGTGCCTTACCAACCAGGTCCGGGCAGGCGTCATCCGTGCTGACGGCACGGGCATGGGGGCGGTGACGGTGAGTTGCCCCGTGTCAGCGGCGAGGAACATCACCGGGGAGGGCCGCCGGCTTTTGGTGGGCTGGGTCTCCGCACGGGTAAAACTGCTGGAGCCCAGACCTCTGCGTTGCTATCGCTGCCACGTGGGGCACCACGTGGGGGCCTGTTGTGCAGCGGAGGTGGATCGCAGTGACCGCTGCTTTCAGTGCGGTCAGCTCGGTCACAAGGCCGTCACTTGCAGTGCAGCACCGCACTGCTACGCATGTGCGGCGGCAGGCAAGCCAGCCGAACACCGGGCTGGGGGCAGGTCCTGCGATCCCCCCGCCAAGGCCAAGGGCAAGGTCCCGAGGCCCATCCCCGCGAATGTGCTCGCCGCTGCGGCCGCCGAGTTGGCCGCCGCCGCCGTCGCTTCCGCAGACGCCGCCGCCACCGCCGCAACCACCGCGGCAGGGCCCTCACAAGGGGCTCGGGAGGAGACTATAATGGATTGTCATTAATGGCTCCATTACGTCTCCTCCAGGCGAATATCAACCACTGCGCCCCCGTTCAGGATCTGTTGCTCCAGAGCATGGCGCAGTGGTCGATAAACATCGCCGTAGTCTCCGAGCCGTACTACGTCCTGCCCAGGGCCGACTGGGTGCAGGACCTGAACGGCTCGGTGACCATAATTTCATCGACCGCCGCCGGTACCCCGTCCCTCGAGGCCGTCACGAGGGGGCAGGGTTGCGTAGCAGCACGGTTCGGGGACATTGCAGTGGTAGGCGTCTACCTGTCCCCGAACAGAACTCTCGCCGATCTACACATCTCCCTTATGGAGCTGAATGCCGTCGTCGCTGGGTTTGGTTCCCTCCCCGTGGTTGTTTGCGGGGACTTCAATGCCAAGAACTTGGCTTGGGGTTCCCGGTACACAGACCAGCGGGGTCGGATGGTGGAGGACTGGGCTCTGGAGACAGGCCTGGTTGTCCTAAACCGGGGTTCTGTCCCCACGTGTGTGCGGATGCGGGGCGAGTCGGTGGTGGACATTTCGTTCGCTAGTCCCGCTCTGACACCGCGTGTCGTCGACTGGCGCGTCATGGAGGGGGTGGAGACGTACTCAGACCATCGATACATCCGGTTTGACGTCTCCGCCCAGTCCTCAATCGCGCCGGTCCAACAGACCCCTTGTGGTCCGCGTTGGGCGCTGAAGCAGCTGGACCGGGAGCTCCTCCTGGAAGCCGCGATGGTACAGGCCTGGGTGCAAGCACCGGACAGGCCTGTCGACATCGACGTCGAGGCAGAGTGGTTCCGGGAGGCCATGTCGCAAATCTGCGACGTGGCAATGCCCCGAGTCCGGCCAGGACGTGCCCGGCGCCAGGTGTACTGGTGGTCGCCAGAGACCGCGACACTGCGTAGCGCGTGCAATGCCGCGCGGCGCCAGTACGCCAGGCACCGCAGGCGCCGCATCCGTCCGCCGGATGCAGAGGCCAGAGAGGCGGAGCTGTACGAGGGATACAGAGAGGCGAGACGCACCCTCCGAGCGGAGATAAAGCGGGCGAAGGTAGAGGCCCGCAAGGTGTGGATGGAAACTCTGAACGGAGACCCATGGGGGCGCCCCTACAAGGTGGTGCGAGAAAAGCTCCGCCCCTGGGCTCCCCCACTGACGCAGAGTCTCCGGCCCCAGCTTGTGGACGGTGTGGTTAGCGCTCTGTTCCCCACGCGAGGGGAACACTCTCCCCCGCCTATGGCTCCGCCACCTGCGGTGTCCAACGTGGACCACGACGGCGACGATGACGACATTGCTCCAGAGGTGACCGAGGTAGAGATGCGAGTGGCGGTACGTAGGCTTAGTGCCAAAAATACCGCCCCAGGACCCGATGGTCTGCCTGGAAAGGCCTGGGTCCTGGCCATGGAGGAACTCGGGCCTCGACTAAGAGGGCTCTTTAGCGCATGTATGGAGAGGGGCCAGTTCCCACTTCGCTGGAAGACGAGGAAACTGGTCCTCATTGCGAAGCCGGGGCGCCCTGCGGACTCACCGTCCGCGTACCGGCCCATCGTGTTGCTCGACGAGGTGGGCAAGCTCTTTGAAAGAGTAATTGCAGACCGCCTCGTCGCGCACCTAACACGGGTGGGGCCGGATCTTTCAGACGGCCAATTCGGCTTTCGCAGGGCGCGCTCTACGGTGGACGCCATCATGCGCGTGCGAGCCCTCACGACGGGGGATGCGGTGTCTCAGGGCAGGTGTGTCTTGGTGGTGTCTTTGGACATCGCTAACGCCTTCAATTCCTTGCCCTGGGGTAGCATTAGGAGGGCACTCCGGTATCACCGGGTGCCTGACTACCTCTGTCACGTTGTCGAGGCCTACCTGTCGGACAGGTACATTATCTACCCTGGTCACTTAGGAGAGTGGAAACGGCGAGAGATGTCGTGCGGTGTTCCGCAGGGATCGGTACTAGGACCACCCTTGTGGAACATCGGGTACGATTACGTGCTGCGCGGCGATCTGCCTGACGGGGTCAGCGTGGTCTGCTACGCAGATGATACGCTGGTCCTGGCGCGGGGAGAGTCGTACCAGGCGGCGGTCGAACTAGTGACACGCGGGGTTGCGACAGTCGTGGAGAGGATCCAAGAGTTGGGACTCGAGGTGGCATTGCACAAGTCCGAGGCCATGTGCTTCCACGGCCCTCGGAACGCGCCACCATCGGGTTCCCAACTAACGGTAGGAGGAGTTCACATTGGCGTCGAGTCGACGATGAAGTATCTTGGACTTGTCCTCGACAGCCGATGGAATTTCGAGGAGCATTTCCAACGTCTGGCTCCCAAACTGGATCGTACAGGGGCTGCTCTCAAGCGGCTCCTGCCCAACCTAGGGGGTCCAGATGCCTCCTGCCGGAGGCTCTATGCAGGAATCGTTCGGTCCATGGCCCTTTATGGGGCGCCGGTATGGGCGCCGTCGCTTCGAAAGCGACCGGCGGCCAAGCTGAACGCAAGCCAGAGGGTCATGGCGATCCGGATGGTGCGAGGATACCGCACGATTTCCCGCGAAGCAGCGAGCCTCCTTGCTTGCCAACTACCGTGGGATTTGGAGGCAAAAGATCTCGCACGCATGCACGATCTGCGCATGGAGATGCAACGCCGGGGCGAAACTCCGGTGCCGCGCCAAGTCGCAGCATGGCGGAAAGACTCCCGGCGCGATCTCATGGTAGAATGGCGACAACGACTGTCGCAACCCAGTGCTGGGCACGCCATAATTATGGCGATAAGTCCCCTCTTTGAGGAGTGGCTGGAAAGACCTCACGGCGTCCTTACCTACCGCATGACGCAGGTCCTCACCGGACATGGTAAGTTCGGGAGGTTCCTGCATCGGATTCGTGCAGAAGAGACGCCCGGGTGCCAACATTGTGTGGACCGCCCGGAGGACACGGTGGAGCATACGGTAGAGGTGTGCCCCGCTTGGGCAGAGCACCGCCGTGTCCTCGTGGGGGCGATCGGTGAAAGCGATCTCTCGCGCCGGGCCTTGGTACAGGCCATGGTCCGGAGCGAAGAGGAGTGGCAGGCAGTTGCCTCCTTCTGCGAAGCAGTAATGCTAGCAAAGGAGGCGGCCGATCGCGTGAGGCAACGGTCCTCACGCCCTAACCGCCGCCGGGATTCCGATCCCGATTTCCGGCCACTGTAGGCGCGGGCTTGTGGACGGTGAGCAATGGGTGGCTCGCCGTCCGATCGTCCGGTAACCGTCCGGACCGAGCCCAAGTCGTCGACGGCGCGTAGTGTTCCACGCGCGCCTCAAGGAGATGTCAGCAACCGTAGGGGCCCAGCAGGGTCGAAGCCTACTGGGGCCATGGGTTATGCGAAAGTGACCCCCGGGGCCCTGGAAAAAAATGGCAAAGAAGGAACAGGAGTGGGTTTTTAGTCAGTAAAAGTCTGACACTATCTCACGCTCCGCCCAAGAGCGGGGGATGTCATTTTCCCACCCGAAAAAAAAAAAAAAAAAAAAAAAAACGTTATCTTGCTGACTGATGGACTGCTGTCTAACGGGTTGTAGTATGACGAGACGTGGGCTTGATGAGCTAAGTAGTTCGCTAATACATTTAAATTAGGTGATATCCGGATGTCAATGCCCTGAGTTTGATCTAACTTCATCGCGTACTTGCCATATTTCGTTGCGTGGGTGTAAGTTTGGACAGCAGTTCGTTGGCTAATTGTGGGTTGTTTACATATCCCTCAGCCTGTATATTCTTCAGTAGTGACACACAGTTTCTAAGCGTAGTCGACATCTGTCGCAACTCGCGACCGCTCTCGCTAACTTTAGGTAGTTTACGTATCTTATTGATAGCACATTGTAATAATAAGTTTGGGTGACCGTACTCTTCGTCTAGGGCCGCCATAATTTCTGACGGGTCGTTTGACGTGCGTAATAAGTCCTCGACGGCCAACTTTGCGTTGCCTTGCAGCGATGTTCTAAGTCGTGCTATATTTTCATGGGGTTTAAACTCATACAAACGTGCGGTTTCCCAATACATATTCTTATAGGATAACCATTCTACGGGATCACCAGAAAAGTGTGGTAGTTCGTAAGCTTGCCTAGGTACCGGCCTTGGGCGTGCCAGTTGCGCGATCGCGTCCGCCAGCTGACTCACCTCGTCTCTTTTCTCCAACCCGGCGACCCGCGCCTCATTCGGCGGTCGACGACTGTGCCGGTGCACCGTCGTGTTGAAAGATTAAATTATTTTCCATCACGAGATTAGCGTAACCTACAATTGATAATTCTGTGAGCGTATCATCCAAATCGTTCCTTAAAAAATTTAAATAATTTTGACCGTTTAAGCTATGCGGCAAAAAAATTGGCCCTACGACAACATCTTCCACGATACCAGCCCACACGTTCAGTCGCCATTGGTGTTGAAATGACGACTCCGTCGAAGCATGAGGGTTGGCGTGAGACCAAACATGGTCATTGTGGATGTTGCTTATCCCCGCTCTCGTAAATGACGCTTCATCTGTCCACAGCACTCTTGAGCCAAAATCTGGCGAAGCTTCTACCTGATTGCAATACCACTCGCAAAAGGTCACGCGAGGCAAAAAATCTGCAGGTGTCAGCTCCTGGGTGCGACGGAAGTGGTATGGGTGCTGACCGTCATTGTGCAACACTCGCCATACTTGCATATGGTTTGAGGCATCCAGCGCTAATGCAGCTCGCCGAGTGCTAGTACGTGGGTGTTGACGACCACAGCGCCATCTATGATCAGCACACAAACATCTACGTGACGGCGCGATGACATCAGCAGCACGGGAAGCGGGGACCAAAAGACGCGATAAAAACCAGCGCGCGCGATCCGAATCTTCACTTTTTTATGATTTTGTGACACGGCGACGAACAATATCTTTTCACTACCTATAACCATTGTAAAAGTAATTTAATACACAAAGTACAGAACCAGCCTTGGGTCTCATTTCTACTCCATCGACGACGACCTGATAAAGAAAAACCCCAACATAAATTGGTCCTTCGAGCCGAACGTTTATCTGGAGCAGCGCACCTTCTGGAGCAACGGTCAGGTCAATCCATCCATTTTCCTCCCAAGTCCTGTGTTCAGTTTGTGCTAATATCGTTCTTTTCGCAAAATTCCAGTTTTTTTCCACGGTGCAAACTTGTGCGTCTACCTGCATCAAACACGGGTACCTACACACGTCTGGTTAACTGTAAGTACTTGACTCTTTTCTCTTGCAAGCCACCACTATGTCTCACAACAAGAGACATTCAGTAGTAGAAATAGAAAGTTCTGAAGATATTATTCGTGATTTAGTTAAAAAAAGAGGCATCGTTAAACGAAAATTGACTTTGTTCTCTAAATATGCTCAGTCATTAGATGTTTCGAAAATAACGGACACTCAGAAAGCGGAATTAGAAGAGCGTTATCATTCCTTTAAATCATTAATCGAACAATTTTCTAGCATACAAGATGATCTAGACTCATATGTGGCAGATAGTGCCCTGGACGGGGAACTACTAGAGAGAGAAACGTTTCAGAATCAGTTTTATGCTATTGTGGGCAAGGCTAAATGTATTTTAAAAGACAATTTCACTCAAAATTCCGGAGGTCAAAGTCGAACTCCAAACCATATAAAATTACCCACCATTTCTTTACCGAAGTTCGACGGTTCATATGACCAGTGGCTCGAATTTCGTGATACTTGTCAATGATACACAATAGTGACATTCTCGATAATGTTCAGAAGTTCCACTACTTACGTTCGGTTCTTACAGACGATGCATTACAGGTGGTTAAGGCACTGGAGTTCTCTTCCGACAATTATTTAGTTGCTTGGAGTCTCTTAGAGAATAGATATAATAATGATAATTTGCTAGTCAGTAATCACGTAAAAGCTTTGTTCTATGCGGAATCTATGAATAAAGAATCAGCTACTCAAATTCGTAGCCTAATAGACACAGTTTTAAGAAATATTCGAGCTTTAAAAACGTTAGGAGAACCTACAGATTCGTGGGATACCTTAATTATCCACTTAATAACTTCTAAATTAGATTCTACGACCGATCGCGAGTGGGAAAGCCACAAAAGTACCCTCCCGAAAGTAGGAAAATTAAAACTGTCTCAATTAATGCAATTTCTCGCGAATCGTGCTGATTTTTTAGAATCTATTCAACCTCAAAGCAAACAATCATCAGACACACACACAAAGAAACCGTCGGCCACAAAATCACACAGTCATGTTATAACACGCAAAGATAACAATCACAAAAAAACATCTAATTCACCCCGTTACAAATGCGCACAGTGCGGTTCCAACCACCCGGTTTACTCCTGTGAAGATTTTCTTAATTTATCTCTTAAGGATAAAATAAAGTTAGTAGAAGAAAAAAAGTTATGTCGTAATTGTTTACGATCTGATCACGCAGTAACCGAGTGTTGGTATGGACCGTGCAGGCATTGTAACAGAAAACACAACACTTTGATACACATTGATGCTGTTGACACTCGCACATCATCAGCTGTTGCTCAAATCACGCAAATAGTGGCACGGTCTGAACCAAGTGATGCGAGTGAGTCACACACACAGATGCCGCTTACAACTTCTTACAAATCTCATACAATTTACAAGGACGATAACAATATTAACGCGCATTATTTTCTAAATCCAGTATTATTATCGACCGCATTAGTGGAAATAGCGGACAAACAAAATAAATATCACACAGTGCGAGCTCTCCTCGATAACGGGAGCCAACATTGCTTCATATCTGAACCGCTTTGTAAAAAACTAAACCTTCCATTGATACAGTCCACTGTTCAAGTTATAGGGGTAGGTAACACTATCTCTCAATCCACGCAATCATGTCACATTCAGTTACGATCTAAAACGAACACATATAATACGCACTTTAACTGTTTAGTTTTATCTCGTATAACTGCACAACTACCCTCACTAGGAAATAATTACAATATACAAATACCAGAGAATGTTCAACTTGCTGACCCTGAATTCTATCTGTCTAACGAAATACATTTACTGTTAGGTGCAGATAGATTCTGGGATCTTCTTAGTGATGGTTTGATTCGATTGCCGAATGGTCCATATCTACAAAACACACAACTTGGCTGGATCATATCGGGAACCGTTCATAAAATGGTTTCACGCGATAACATAACACATTGTAACTTCACACAAACATTAAATTCAGACTTAAAACGATTTTGGGAACTGGAAGAAATACCGTCCACACAAAACGCCTTTACTAAGGATGAAAGTGCATGTGAAAATTTATTCACGGACACGACCTTACGCGACGATAAGGGCCGTTTTTCTGTGCGCATTCCACTCCGTGAATCAGCTGATACCTTACATGACACATTTTCTATGGCAAAAAACAGGTTTCTTGCACTCGAACGCAAACTAATTAGGAGCGCGCCTACCTATAGACAAATGTATAAAGATTTTATGAATGAGTATTTAGGTCTCGGACACATGAGTCGCATAACTGAATATAATTCCCCGTGCTATTTTCTTCCACATCATGGAGTCTATAGGGAACACAGTTCCACAACAAAACTTAGAGTGGTCTTCGACGCAAGTGCAAAATCCACTTCGGGCAAATCATTAAACGACATCCAACACATCGGGCCTACGTTACAAAATGATTTATTTTCAATCTTACTCCGTTTTAGACAATTTAAATATGTTGCATGCGCAGACGTTGAAAAAATGTATAGACAAATTTTAGTTCAACCTGATCAAAGAAATCTGCAACTAATACTTTGGAGGGAAGATCCATGTGAGCCGCTCGGTGTGTTCCAACTTAATACCGTCACTTACGGGACTGCGTCCGCACCGTACCTTAGTATTAGATGTTTGAAACAACTTGCGTTAGAATGTAAGGAGGACGTCATTGCACAGGTAATTAATGACGACTTCTACGTTGATGATTTAATAACGGGACATCAGGATCAACAAAGATTATTAGAAATATGCAAAGAGGTTTCTGCTGTATTAGAATCAGGTTGTTTTTCCCTTAGAAAGTGGGTATTTAACTCGTCATTTCCACAAACCGAGTCGCTGTCTACCTCTAAGGAATTCACACTAGGTGAAAACTGTCAAACCAAAACACTAGGTATGGGATGGTTTTATTCATCTGACGAATTATATTTTAGTACTAAATGTGATCATGACTTCACTCACACTACTAAACGCAATATTCTCTCAGTTATTGCACAGATTTACGATCCGTTAGGTTTGCTCACACCAACGATTATTATAGCAAAAATCATATTGCAAAGGTTGTGGCTAAGTAAAACAGGGTGGGATGACATAGTTCCAAAAACATTACTTTTAGATTGGCAAAAATTTATTAGTAAACTAGCAAATTTAGGAAACATACGCATTCCACGTTATGTCATTGGAGAACAAACAGAAGTAATTGAGTTACATATATTTTGTGACGCTTCGCAGGACGCTTACGGCGCCTGCGCATATGTACGTAGCTATACAGATGCACAGCTGATATCGGTCAAATTGTTGTGTGCGAAGAGTAAAGTTGCACCCGTCAAACCAGTTAGCGTGCCGCGTTTAGAACTATGCGGTGCGGTATTAGCTGCGAAGTTATTTACAAAAATCAGTGACTCATTAAGATTAACGTTCAATAACGTATACTTTTGGTCAGACTCAACAATAGTTTTAGGTTGGCTCAAGATGTCGCCTAACTTATTAAAAACATTTGTGCAAAACCGCGTTGCACAAATTAATGAACTCACAGGTGACAAGCCTTGGCTCCACGTACCCGGCAAACAAAATCCAGCCGATTTGTTATCGCGCGGCGTGCATCTGGATTCACTTGAAACATGTGATTTGTGGTGGCGCGGACCGTCATTTTTACGCGTTCCTAACACACAATGGGAACAAGACATTTCTTGTAATGTTAATCACGATGAATTACCTGAATTAAAATCAATTAAAACTTTGTTGCTAACTCAAGTAAATTCAAATTGTATTCTATTCGATAAGTTTTCATGTTTTAGTCGTTTGCGACGTGTAGTGGCGTACATTATGCGTTTTGTAAATAACTGCCGCACTAAATTAGAATCACAACGTCTTACAGGTTGCCTATCGATGGAAGAAATTAATATTTCTGTTCGAATTTTAACTCGAATTGCACAACAACAATCTTTCTTAGACGTTTATACTACGTTAAAAGATAATCGTCAAGTGAAAAGTCCACGTAGTATTTCTAGTTTAAACGTATTCCTCGATGAACACGACTTAATTAGAGTAGGTGGCAGATTATCTTATTCAGATTCGTTCTCTTATGATAAAAAACATCCTTTGTTGTTGTGCGGTAAACACAAGTTAACTCGATTAATATTTGAGCATCAGCACAAAGCATTGTTACACGCAGGGGCTCAGTTATGCTAGTACCAAAAGACCTGAATGTTCTCCAAAAACTCAATCGCTTGAGAGTCGCTGAGGACATGCTAGAACGAGTCAATTCATGAAACGCATTGTTACTGGTGACGAGACGTGGGTTTACGAGTTTGACATGCAAACTAATCACCAAGCTTCGGAGTGGCGCCTTCCAACTGAACCGAAACCGAAGAAACCACGCCAAAGTCGATCAAAAGTCAGTCATGTTGACTGTTTTCTTTGATTATCGCGGTGTTGTGCACTCGGGATTCTTGCCGGAAGGTAAATATTATGCGGCATTTAAGAAAGCAAATTCGACGAAAAAGGCCAGATTTGTGGAAAGAAAATTCTTGAATTTTGCACCACGATAATGCGCCTTCGCTCATGGCTATTATTGTGAACGAATTTTTGACCAAACACTCAACAAATATCATCGAGCAACCACCATATTCACCAGATATGGCTCCAGCCGACTTCTTTCTTTTTCCTAAATTCAAATTACCACTTCGCGGCACCCGTTTTCAATCGGTAGAAGACATAAAGGGGAATTCGCAGCGAGAACTGAACTTAATTCCGGAAACAGCATTCAAAAAATGTTTTGATGATTGGATTATTCGTTGGCGTAAGTGTATCGTTTCTGAAGGAGCATACTTTGAAGGTGATAAAATAAATTTGGATGAATAAAAAACATTTTGTGTAGTATTGATCTTTTCACGGTACTTTCTTGACAGAGTAGTAAGTGTATCGCAACTAAAAAGTGCGAAAAAATAAACTTTTTACAAAAAAAAAAACCGACTTCACTGAAAAAAAAAACACTAAAAGGATAAAAATGACTTTCATTTCGGAAGTCGGTGTTAAATTAAGAAACAAACAATACCGAGAAACACCGGACTACCGAAATTAAAGTTATTTTGATCCTTTTAGTGTTTTTTTAGTGAAGTCGATTTTGTTTTTTGTAAGAAGTTTTTTTAAATTTTTCTTTCGTGTTACCTAAAATTGTGTTTGTGCCTTGTGAACAAAAAAAAAACACTTTGTAATGTTGATGTATAGTATGCACCACAGACAGAGTGAGGTTTTTGGCTCCACAAATGCCATAATGAAGAGTTGAAGTTGAGGTTTTTGACGGGATTTCTTCGAGTGAAGTTTAGTGGCTGTTTTAATTATTGGCAAATTGATTCCTAGTGGATATTGTTGTGTAAAATTGGTGTAGTTTTGTATCTCAAGTGTCTGCGCAACTTGAATAATATGTGGAATACTTGAAATAGGCGCGATCTCGGTAAAATGGAGCTGAGAATTTTATTGTAGTTTTAGCTACCTCAGCGAAGTTTGCTGAGAAGGCTGAATCGATACATTTGCTGCCAAATACTTCAAGAAACATTAGAATGTGTTACACCTGCATTCTAATGTAAAATAAAAAGAAACAATTATTACGGAAGACTTATTACGCAAGAAAATATAGACGAAAAACTAGGCGATATGGTCGAACGACTATAGCCTTCTGTAAGGGGTAAACAAAAAAAAAACAAATCTATTGTACTATTTTATAGGTTATGAAAAATAATAATAGAGAAAAAAAGCGCGGGAATCGTCGAATTTGGCGGGCGTGATTTTTCTGGCGGTTTTGTTAAAAAATAATTAAAGTCGAGATTAGTTGTGTAAATTTAAGTAGATATTGCTTAGAATAGTTATTTTATTATTTGTGTAATTAGTCTTCGTATTTAGGGTAAGTTGTTTTTTAATTATAATCCCTTTTTCTGTCCAATGGACAAAGAACCACCCGATCCGGGGGGCACAGTCCCCTCGGTAGGGTATAATATTATAATTAATGAGTCCAGCATGGACACAGACTCGTCCATAACTAGATCGGAGCGTAAAAGGGCTAGGGCTCCACGCAAGATGTGCAAACATTGCAACAAGAGAAGGAAACATGGTAAATCTACAGCAGATACCAACAAAGATACACACTGCCATTGTGAAAATGACTCGGTAAATACTAAGACAGCAAACAACCAATCATTACGAACAACAGCTGCTATAAATCATCTGGAAACAACTCCACGTTCTGTGGATGGCCCCCAAACTGGAATATCTTTAAATTCGGATCTCCCCCAGAAGGCGCCACAGGTTGCTAGGACTTTGTACGAATCCACAGACTTGTCTCCATATGTGGTACACATTCTCCTGCCTACTGATAACGAAGAAGTTGAAAGAGAGATTAATTTATTAAAAAGTGACTGCTCACCGGGGTGGGATCAAATTAGTGCTTATGTCCTAAAGTACATTTCCAAATCTATAACTCCTGTTCTCACTAACTTGATAAATCGTTGTTTTGTTTCTGGAGTGTTTCCAGATGCATTGAAAAAGTCTATAGTGCACCCGATCTACAAGGCGGGAGACAGAGGCAGTGTCTGCAATTATAGACCTATCGCCATCTTAACTTCACTTTCGAAGCTTTATGAGCGATTAATGAATAATAGATTAACTAAGTACCTAAAAAAATACAATTTACTTGCTAATACTCAATACGGTTTCAGATCTGGTCGTTCAACAACAAATGCAGTTCTTGACTTGGTCAGTCTTTTAGGGGATAAATTAGATAAGAAAAACAAATGCTTAACAATATTTCTCGACCTTGCAAAGGCATTTGATACTGTCTCTGTGCCCCGCCTTATACAAAAACTTGAGGACCTCGGAATTAGAGGCATTCCACTAGTGTTGTTGTCAGATTACCTAAAAAATAGAACTCAATGTGTAAAAATTGGAGAACATATAAGTGATGAATTGCTGGTTGATTTTGGGGTGCCACAGGGCAGTATATTAGGCCCAACGCTTTTCCTCTGCTACATAAACGAGCTCTGCTTACATAAAATTAAAAACTGTCATATCTTTGCATACGCAGATGATACGGCTCTGTGTTTTTACGCGGACTCGTTTGATGAACTATTTAATCTAGCGCAAGATGGTTTTAATGCTGTGTGTCATTGGCTGTCATCCAGTTTTCTTACCTTAAACGAAGATAAAACTAAATATATTGTCTTCACAATACAAAACCGAATGGACTCTGCTAATCTTAGTAATAATATCTATGCCCATAAATGCAACTTTCCACCAAGATTAAATTGTAATTGCCCTAAAATTAGTTCATGTAAAAGTATTAAATACCTTGGAATTGAAATTGATGCAAATTTAATGTTCGAAAATCACATACAATCCCTATCTCAAAAAATTCGCAAACTGACTTATATATTTAAAAACCTTCGTGACGTTGCAGATAAACAAACAGTTCGGATGGTTTATGAGGCTTTGGTACAATCTATCTTAAGTTACTGTATCACTACATGGGGCGGAGCAAGTAAGAGTAAAATAATAACACTTGAAAGAGCGCAAAGAATGATACTAAAGGTTAGCTTGTTCAAACCGCGATTGTACCCCACGTCAAAACTTTATGAGGAAACTCAGATTCTGACTGTTCGCCAGCTGTATATATTGCACACTGTACTTCATATACACTCTGTTGTACCCGAGGATAGTAGAAAACGAGTGGCTACCTCTAGAAGAAACTATGCAGTATGTGAGTCGACTGCTGTAAATACTGTTTTTGCGCAGAGACTAATCCGATTCCGAGGAAGCATGCTATATAACAAAATAAATAAAATAATTTCTATAGCCAATTGTTGCAAAAAAGAATGCAAAAGCAAGGTTACAAAGTGGTTGCTTACCTTAAGCTACTCGGAAACTGAAAAATTCCTTGACGTGTTAAAATAATTTCTTCCGACATTTATAACTACACATAAATTTATACACATATAAGTATACAAACATTCAAGCACATTATATTAACTTTATAAATGTATATTAAAATATTACCGACAAATATATATGTATGTTATATATATCTACACACCTCCACTTACATAATACACACGACCATATGCTCTAATGCACAAAGCATTGTCAAATATTTAAGTTTTTTTGATTATGGGGGGGCCTGGAGTTCTAAGATACAGGCTTAGGCTTAGTTTAGACTCCAGATCTCCCACAAATTACAAATTCAGATATTTAAGCTTTTATGTTTTTTCCTGCTAAATAACATGTGTAATTTGTGGAGATTAATAAACACTTTTTTTTGATTTTGATTTGATTCAAAAAATATTTGATATGACGAATCCAGGTCAAACATTACACCCAATCACTTTAGGTCACTTTTTAATAAAACGAAGGTTTAACAGTATTATTAATGGTTCAATAAAACGCATTGGTCGCAACAGAATTTCTCTCAGCTTCTCACATTACCAAGATGCAAACTCGTTTATAAATGACCCTTGTCTGGCCAAGGAAAAATTGAAGGCATTTGTTCCATCTTTTAACGTCTGTCGTATGGGAATTATTAAAGGTGTTCCTACTGGATGCGGGAAAGTTATTAAAGTTAGGCGTCTTAATTATAAAGTTCACGAACCGACCCCTGTTTGGAAACCATCTCAAACAGTCGTGTTGACCTTTGACGGGCAAATTTTACCGAAACGTGTGTTTTGTTGTTATAATTCTATGCCAGTAGAATTGTATACATTCCTAACAATACAATGCTTCAATTGTTGTCGTTTCGGCCATACAAAGGTACAATGTAGGTCGAACCCTCTGTGCTTCAAGTGTGGGGAGAAACATTCTGCTGACACTTGTAGCATTCAAGACGAAGATGGTAAATGCTGTCATTGCGGCGGCATTCATTACGCCATCAATAAAAAGTGTCCCGAGTTTGAGAGACAGAAAGCAATCAAGCGCTATATGGCCCACAGTTGCGTATCGTATGCCGAAGCATCGCAGCTACATCCTCCAGTGTCAAAACTATATGCAGACTTGGTAACTTCAGCTCCTTCACTTGCCAATAATAAACCTATTTTACGCTCTTCACCCCATTTACCTAACACATCACACAAAAAAACTGTTTTCTCAAAACCTCGAGATCCCCCAAAAACAACTAAGGGGTATGACCGGGCAGCTCACCAAAAACTTATTAATAATGAAGTTTCGATGACAGGTAATGGTGTTGCATTGCAAAATAAAACAAATAATGAAAGTCAAATTTTAAATATAATTATTATGTTAATCAATACTTTATCTAAAAATAATATTATTGAACCGTCCATCGTTGCTACTGTAATTGATACGCTGTCTAACTTATCTAATTTAAATCATAATGGATCCAAGTCTATCCAAGATTGTTCAGTGGAACAGTCGCAGCATAGTGAATAAAAAATCTGATTTGTGCTATATATTGAATAAATACGATCCCTTTGCAGTCGCTCTCTGTGAGACATGGCTTAAACCAGGGTTCTCATTTAGGATTCCTGGCTATGCATGTCTAAGAACAGACAGAAGCGATGGGTATGGCGGCGTCGCCATACTTGTAAAAAATAACTTATCCTTTCAATCTTTCCCTCTTCCCCGTCTCAGTGACGATATATCTGCCGTTGCTGCCATTGTAAATAAAATCTGTTTAGTATGTATATATTATTCTCGTCCTACTGTGAATATCCTTTCTGAAATTAATAATCTTTTATCAGTCTTACCTAAACCATTTTTGGTAATGGGCGATTTTAATACCCAACACCAATCTTGGGGAAGTTCTTATACCAATTACTATGGAGAGAAACTATTAGAAATCTTAGACTCTAATAATTTGTGTATTTTAAACACATGTCTCCCAACACGCCTAACAGATCCAGTTGAAGGAATAAGTGCTCCTGATTTCTCGATATGTACACCTGAGCTAGCATCAGCATTATCCTGGTCTCCTCTACCTTTATCTTATGGCAGTGATCATTTTCCATTAATAATTTCTTTTCCACATAAAAAGCCAGAGGTTTGCAGTCCCACACCACGATTAAAGTACAGACTTCAAAATGCAGACTGGGATAAATATAAAAATGGTGTAGAAGAGAGAGTTCTTACTTTATCTGATTCCTTACAACATGACCCTCAGTTATTGGCTGATCAATTTACAAGGATTTTAATAGAGGTAGCAGATAATACTTTCCCTATAAAAAATGGCGCTACAGGCAAAATTCCCTCACCACCTTGGTGGGATGCTGACTGCACTCAGGCTGTTAAAAAAAGAAAAAAGGCACAAAAAGACTACTGTCATAATATGACTCAGCTCAATTATGAGCTATACCTAGAAGCTGCTCGTGCAACCCGTACACTCCTTAAGAAAAAGAAATTCGAAGGTTGGCAAAAATTTTGCGAATCTATCTCTCCAGCAGTTAATGTTTCCATAGTATGGCGAAATATTAAACGATTCAGGTCAGCATTCAGTGACACAACAGCCTCAAAACTGCCACTAGAGTTAGCCAATGAGTTCATGGATCATTTAGCTCCTTCTTCAGTCCCTGAACAGAGATCTTTGATGCATTTTCCTTATGTTCCTATTTCTGATTCTGACTTGAATTCTCTCTTCACACTAAGTGAGTTGAAAGGAGTCCTTTCACATGTTAAGGATTCAGCTCCTGGTGAAGATGGTATACCATATTCATTTTTAGCTAATCTTTCTGACTCTGTTCTTATAATATATTTAAATCTTATCAATGCAGCCTTAATATCTGGCAACAACCCATCAAGTTGGAAGTCTCAAATAATTATTCCTGTTCTAAAACCGAATAAACCTGCTTCTAATGCTACTTCGTATCGACCAATTGCACTTTCGACGGTTTTAGCTAAGATTGTCGAACACCTTATTAAAAATCGTTTGGAGTGGTTCTTGGAAAGCAAGAACTTGCTTGGTAAATCACAGTTTGGTTTTAGAAAAGGCAAAAGTACTATTGACAACCTTAGTGTATTCATAACTGATATTCGCCTAGCCTTTTCTTCCAATAACTCTGTAATTACTGCCTTTTTGGATATTAGCTCAGCCTACGATAATGTTCTTGTATCAGTCCTGGAACAAAAATTGAAATCATTACAAATTCCAACAGTGCTGTCTAATTTCATAATTAACATGCTTTCAGAGAGATCTTTAAATCTAGATGTTGAAGGGCATAAATTTACCCGTTTAGTATGGAAAGGTCTCCCTCAGGGTTCTGTACTTAGTCCACTTCTCTATAATATTTACACTTATGATTTAGAATCTTCTCTAAATGGGTCCGTACAAGTCCTTCAATATGCAGATGATTTACTTCTCTATGTATCAGGTAATTCTGTTTCAAATATTTGTTCTTCCTTAACTTCTTCTTTATGTTTACTGAAGACTTGGTTGGACGCTAACGGCCTACACCTGTCGATTGATAAAAGCAACATTGTCTTATTTACTAGAATGCGTAAGCCTCCTGTAGTTACAGTGAAGTATAATAATTTTCCTATAATAGTTAAAAACCAAGTAAAATTTTTGGCCTAATTTTAGATACTCGTCTTACTGGTTTACCACACTGTGATTATATAGCTGCTAAATGTGAACGAAACATCAACATTATTAGATGTCTTTCTGGTGTCTGGTGGGGAGCACATCCATTTTCATTAAAATTACTTTACAACACATTAATTAGAAGTGTATTGGACTATGGTACCTTTTTGCTGGAACCTGCTAATGTTGCTGGCCTTAAGAAACTGGACAGTGTTCAATCTAAGGCACTTAGAGTAGTTTCAGGTGCAATGAAAAGCAGTCCTATTAATTGTCTTCAGGTGGAATGTGGAGAACCTCCACGTCAATTTTTGGCTGATAGATACATGGCTCGTTGTTTGCAACTCACACACCATCCTTTGCTAAATAAACTTTCTACTCTCTCTAAAGAAGTAACCTCGTCCACTTACTGGAGACACAAAGTTACTCCGTGTCTAGTTAAAAGCTTTAGAAAATACAATTTAATTGAAGCGCCTTGCCACCAATCTCAATTTCTTCCTTGATTTCATTGTAATTTCAGTTCATTAGTTATGTCACCAAATATTCAGTATAACCTCAACATTTACCGAGATGACGTATGTCCTAACGATAGCTTCAAATTCACTATGGATAAAGACTGGAAGGGTTATCAGCTCCTGTTTACAGATGCTTCGAAGCACGGAAGAGACTCATGTGTGGGAGTAGGTGTATACCACTCCCAATATAATATTGTACAAAAAATAAAGCTCCCGCCCGAATCATCTGTATTTACAGGAGAATGTTACGGTCTATTCAAAGCTGTCGAATATATACTTGTTATGGGCTTGCGGAAAACACTTATTTTAACTGATGCAAAGAGTGCCTTACAATCCTTGGCCAGATTTCCTTTCTATAGTCAAAATCCTTTTATTATATTTGAAACACGTGAACTCCTCAACAAGTGCTCTCATATGGGGTACTTAGTGCATTTTGCGTGGATTCCCTCTCATTGTGGCATTTTAGGTAATGAGAAAGCAGACCAATTAGCTAATGATGCCGTTTTGTGTGGAGATGTTTTTCCTCACAAAAATTGCTCTCAAGATCTGGCTGCTCTGCCCAAAGTTTATCTACAGGAATCCTGGGGTCAGCTTTGGTCGGAGCAAGCACTGAAAGGGAAATTTTATCGTTTTATTCAGCCATCTATTCCGGTTAAACCTTGGTTTAGCAAGTTTAAACTAAGCAAAAAGATTTCAACGATAATCATACGTATGAGATTGGGTCATGTGTGCACTCCTGCTCACCTTGCCAGACTCGGCATTGTGCAGAGCCCTGTGTGTGAATGTGGCGCTGAGGTGGGAGATCTGAACCACCTTATTTTTGCTTGCCCCCGTTATGACCACTCCTTACTTTTCCAGAGCCTTGTTTCCCTCAGAGTCCCTCTTCCCACGTCTATCTCATGTATCTTGTTTAATTTTAATTTTAATATTTACAAAATCATAGCACTTTTCCTTGTAAATAATGATATAGCTATTTAAATGTAAAAATCGTCTTTGGTTTATTATGTAGTTTAGTTTTTAGGTTAATTTAGAGACGCACCAATTGGGCTTCTTGTTGGATCAGCTGGTTGCGTTAATTTTCTATTTTAATATTATATTCCATAAATAATGTTATTTGTAATTTATTATTTTAATTAATTATTCCAGTAACAACTAATCTCCTTTCCTTTTCCAAATCCTTTGTAACATTTAATCGTTTCGCGAGTAATTGATTCTTACGTTTTGTTATTAGATAAATATAAAATATTGTCAGTGGCAATAAGCACGAACAGAGCAACGCCATAAAAAAAAATAAAAATAAATAAATTGCAATTGCAAAGAGTATGTAAATCTAACGCTTTATTAGATTGGTAAATTGAAATTAATAACTTTAATTGCTACCAGATTCGTTATTTAATAAAAAAAAAAACATAATGGAAAAACTACCAATGTGTAGGCTATGTTTAGCGGAGAACGTTCGCATGTATGTAGTGGTAAACAAAGACTTGCATGAACTGTACGAGAGGCTGACTGATAATCCGGTAAAAGTTTTATCCCGGACTAATATGATTAAGAATAATAATCCGCAGGGCAGTTTCGTGGCGAATTAATAAAAAAAAAAAAAAAAAATAAAAAAAAAAAAAAAAAATATTTTATTTCAGACAAAGCAGTCCATACAATTGTTAGTAACAAGAAATTAACTTATAACTAATGTTAGTAATATTCCAGTATTGAGACACTATCTACCAGTATTGAGACACTATCTACCCCTGCACAGTAGGCTCACCGGTCTCGCAACACATGGAGTTCAGTGAACCTACTGAGCAGAACAGTGTCGGTTCTCTCGCCAATCATCCTCAAGATGCTGTTCGGGCTCCCCCGTACTCGTCGCACCACCGACGCCACTTTTTTGCGCATAATTGCATAAAAGTCATCTACGTTGGCATCAGCAAACATGCCGGATGCACTGCAATATCGAGGGAGCCTAAACAGAGCCCTGAACACATTATTATACTGAACGCGCAAGGCATTGTAGGCTTTTTGTGTAAAGTTTGACCACAGGCCGCTCGTGTAGAATGTCTGGCAGAACGCCTTAAACATTGTTATTTTAACAGGAGCTGTACATCGAGCAAACCTGTGAGCCAACATATTACCACGCACCGACAATGCCCTGCGCTCCCTCTCGATGTCCGATTCGTCGCTCAAATTCTCAGTTACAATGTGTCCTAGATACTTAAACTGTGCAACACGTTTAAGAGGTACACCATTGAGTAATATAGGTGGTATAGTGATATCGTCTTTATTTTTACATTTAAACAACATGAACTCACTTTTACTTTCGTTGTACCTCAGGCCATGTTCCACAGCATAAGCCTCACACACCTTCAACAGCTGTCTAAGACCACCAATTGAGGGGCTGAGCAGCACCATATCATCAGCATAACTCAAGTTATTGACACATATGTCATCAATATGGCATCCAACATGCATGCTGCTGAGCTCCTCAATCAGATGGTTTACATATATATTAAAGAGCCGTGGAGAGGTCAGCCCACCCTGCCAATTAATGCCCGTCAGTTCGCCACGAAACTGTAGCGACCCCAGGACCCGATCTCTCGGGAGAAATTGAGCGTGCAAGTCACCCGCTGCCTTTTTATCGATGGATATTTGGAACATTGTTCAGGCAGGGGCCATAGTCTTAAAATAATTCATGGTAACCACACCACTTAAATACTCCAGAAACACCATATCCTTCTATCTTAGTTTTCCATATGTCGCAATAGTTTCCCACCAACCGGGGGTTGTTTTTGGATGTACATACACACCGCATACCTAGTGCATACCAGGTGTTGGCGCCGAGGCTCGTCAATGTGTCGCTGTCAATGTCATCAACGTCAAGTGTCAGCTAACTGTCAAACCTCGCGCGCACCGGCCGGCTTTTTTCACTTCTAAAAATCTAACTTACTGGTTAGCCCAATTTACAACATTTTTCATTGTAAAACGTTTATTAGATTGATAAACCGTCAAACAACATCGGAGTACGTTATTTATCTCCCAAACATTGGACCTTCGAGCGGATTATCGTCAGCGAAAAATATCGTTCCAGTCAAGACTCCATTATAACCAAAGGCATTTTTCAAGTTGAAGACTTCAACAAAAAGGAGGAATCAACACGAAATATCGTAAGAGGTTAGCGCGTGCGTGGATAAGAGATAGGTTCAAAGTGTATTAATACCGTGTTTTTATGTTTTAGTGTCGGTATCGAGCTACTGGTGCACAATCACCGTGAGCTACCTTCATACTCGGTGTTATTTGTAAGTACAGTTTTCCGTTCCTACACAGCCATCACAATGAGTTTAGAATACAAATCACCTCGTACTGTTTCCAACAGCGATGATCTCGATATTCGTGATTTAACTAAAAAGCGGGGTACTTTCCGCGGTAGAATCACCCTCTTCGGTAAATATATTGCCTCGTTAGAAGATAGTTCACTAAGTGAACAACAAATTGTTGAAATACAGTTACGAATAGCTAACACTGAACAAATTTTCCATGATTTCCAAAATATTCAAACCAAAATCGAGAACACTGTTGATGAAGAAGAACTGGATACACAATTGGAAGTCAGGGAATTGGTTGAAACACAATATTTTAAAATAATGTCTTTGGTTAAATGTATTCTAAATAAAAATGAGAAAATTGTGACTAAAGAATCTTGTGCTCATAGTGGCAATGCAAATAATGGCTCGGTAAAGCTGCCTACTATCATTTTACCTTCCTTTGATGGATCATATGAAAACTGGCTAGAGTATCGTGACACATACATGTCGTTAATCCACAATGCACCAGATATTAATCCAATTCAGAAATTTCATTATCTGCGTTCAACATTAAAGGGTACAGCGCTACAGGTAATAAAATCTTTAGAATTTACTTCTGACAACTATCAAGTTGCATGGGATCTGTTGACTAATAGGTTTGATAATAATAGGTTATTGATAAGCAACCATGTTAAGGCTTTATTTTCATTACAGGCCATTACAAAGGAAACATCCACTCAAATAAGAAAATTAATCGACTCGGTGTTAAAAAACTTAAGATCATTAAAAATTATGGATGAACCCACTGAACATTGGGACACTTTAGTCATTCATTTAATAGTTACAAAGCTTGATCCAGTTACCAATAAAGAATGGGAAAATATGAAAAGTTCTATTTGTAAGGGTTCTGGGAAAGTAAAATTAGATAACTTAATACAGTTCTTAAGAGACCGTTCTGATGTACTTGATATGATACAAAGTAGTCACAAACAGACAAATGAGTTATCCAAAAAGTCAACAAATAATAACAATAATGTACAACCTTCCACGCAACTACGTTCTTTTATTTCTAACAATAAACAACCATCTCGGTCAAGTAAGTCTGTAGCCAAGCCAGCAAGTACTTATAAGTGTCTTATGTGCGAAGCTAATCATGCATTATACTCATGCTTCCGTTTTCTTAATTTACCTGTCAAGGATAGGTACAAATTCGTTTCTGAAAAAGACATATGTAGTAACTGTTTACGTTCTAGTCATCCCATTGAGGAATGTCAATATGGTCCATGTAAACAATGTTCACAAAAACATAACAGTCTTATTCACGTAGAAAGCAATGCAAGTTGCAATTCTATTAGTTGTGTTCCTGATTATACGCATACTGACGCCGTTGGCGTTAAGGGGGCGTTGGACGTTGGTTCAGGTCCACAATTGTTAAATGCTCACACAAATGACTTAAATCAAACCATGCATTCTATCCCATTAGAACAGGTTTTACTTTCAACTGCGATTGTTGAAGTATGTCATAACGACACTCGCACCGTTGCGCGCGCCCTTCTCGATAGTGGCAGCCAGCGATGTTTCATTACCGAATCACTTTGTAAACAATTACGTTTAAAACCAATACAGTCCACACTCACCATCACTGGGGTAGGAAACACTGTTACGCGTTCACAGCAGTCTTGTGGCCTCCTCATGAGATCGAAGAATAGTAATTTTAGCACTCGTTTAAATTGTTCCGTTTTACCTAAGATTACTTATTGTCTCCCGAACTCAACCATTGATGTTCACTCGTTAAAAATACCACAAAACGTTACACTAGCAGATCCAAACTATCATATTCCATCAAATATAGATTTGCTCATTGGCGCTGATGTGTTTTGGAGCCTGCTACAGGAAGGTCGGATGCGTTTATCCAATGGGCCTTACTTACAAAATACACACTTAGGGTGGATTATTTCTGGTACGTTAATCCAGAATATTCCAAGTAGTGTAAATAATATGGTTTGTTGTACACTCACAAACTCACTAGATGACCAATTAAAGCGTTTTTGGGAACTAGAGGAGGTTGATAATGGCAAATCAACACATAATATTCTCACAGCTGATGAAAAGGTTTGTGAGGAACTTTTTATTTCAACCACCACTCGCGATAGTGAAGGTAGGTTTTCGGTGCGAATACCTATGTGTGAATCAGCTGATTCGCTCGGCAATTCATACGAGCTAGCTAAAAATAGGTTCTTATCATTGGAACGAAAGCTGGATCGTTCACCTGAAATAAAACATATGTATTCAGATTTCTTAAATGAATATTTAGCGTTAGGCCATATGAGCCGTCTTGAATCATACACTTCACCGTATTATTTTTTACCCCATCATTGTGTACAGCGTGAAAGTACGACAACTAAGTTGCGTGTTGTATTTGATGCGGGTGCAAAAACCACAACAGGTAAATCATTTAATGATATACAGTTAATCGGTCCTCCTTTATTAAATGACTTAGTTGGTATACTTCTACGTTTTAGACAATTTGCGTTCGTTGCTTGTGCGGATGTAGAAAAAATGTACCGACAAGTTCTAGTACAACCTGATCACCGTACATTACAGTTAATCCTGTGGCGGGAAAATAAACGTGACTCATTACAAGTTTATCAACTGAACACAGTAACTTATGGTACTGCTTCAGCCCCGTACCTAGCTATGAGATGTTTACGACAATTAGCGTTTGATTGTCCTAATGAGCAAATATCTCAAATAATATTAACTTCGTTTTACGTCGACGATTTTATATACTCCCATAATAACAAGCAGGAACGCTCTGCGAAACCATTAGTAACATTTTAAATTCCGGTTGTTTTCCATTACGGAAATGGGCCTTTTATTTCGATAGTTCATCAAATACTTGTACGAAGTCATTGTCACTCGATAAAAATGCCCAACATAAAACACTTGGTTTAGGTTGGTGCAATGACAGTGATGAATTACGATTCGATACTAAAATAAGTTATGAAATTGATGTTTCACAAATAACAAAACGAAAAATACTCTCTGTCATTTCACAAGTTTATGACCCATTAGGTTTATTAGCGCCTATTATTATTGTAACTAAAATACTCATGCAAAAGCTTTGGCTTTGTAAAGTCGGATGGGATGACCCTGTTCCTAGTGATGTCGCAGATTCGTTTAACCGTATACTGAAGTCACTACAACATTTGCAAAAGGTCCGTATTCCGAGACATGTCACCACACAGTACGCATATCAGTTACAACTACATATTTTTACGGATGCCTCTCAGGAAGCTTACGGTGCCTGTGCGTATGTACGAAGCGTTTGCGAGCACTCAAAAGAGGTAACCGTAAGATTATTGTGTGCAAAGATTAAGGTTGCGCCCTTAAAGCCAGTAACCATTCCGCGGCTTGAGCTGTGCGGTGCGTTGGTGGGTGCGCGTCTTTATAAAAAGATCAAAGACTCGATGAATTTAAAATTCGAAAAGGTAGTATTCTGGACTGACTCAACAATTGTTTTGGGGTGGTTATGTACTCATCCAACGTTAATAAAAACTTTCGTTCAAAACAGAGTCGTTGAAATCAATGACTTAACTAGCAATTGTGTATGGTCACACGTGCAGGGCGTTAACAATCCAGCTGATTTGTTATCGCGTGGTGTCAACCTACCTGAGCTCCTTCATAATGAGTTATGGTGGTTCGGGCCTAAGTTCATTAGCGAGTCATCTGATATTGAAAGCCATCAAGCTGATATACCGTCTGCTTTACCCGAATTAAGATCTCACGTTATGTCAGATTCGTCATGTGATACGTTTCCGTTTGAACGATTTTCTTCATTCAATAGAATGATAAGAACAGCTGCTTACGTTAGGCGATTTATTTACAACATTCGACATAAAACTGAACGTAGACACGGGCCGTTGTCTGTGAATGAATTACATGACTCAACTATTTTCCTTGCACAGTTGTCTCAAAGAGAGTCATTTCCTCTTGAATACCGTAACCTTTTAAAACAAAACTCAAATATAAAATATTCACGGAATATGTCAGGACTCAATTTATTCTTTTGTAAAAACTCTTTGATTAGAGTAGGAGGTAGGTTGGCTAATTGTAATGATTTCAGCTACGACAAAAAACATCCTGTACTGCTTTGTAGTAAACATAGATTTAGTTTTCTTTTATTCCAGCAGAAACATGTACAATTATGTCATGCTGGCCCTCAATTATTACTTTCAACCATTCGTAATGAATGGTGGCCACTTGGGGGTAGGAATTTAGCGCGTTCAATCGTTCATAAGTGTGTAAAATGCGTTAGGTTGAGTGGGAAAACGTTAAGTCCAATTATGGGCAACCTACCAACTGAAAGACTACTGTCAGGTTTTCCATTCTTACGCACTGGTACTGACTACTGTGGTCCAGTTTTCATATTAAGCCGTCAAGGGAGAGGATCAAGATTGATAAAATGCTATATTTGCGTATTTATTTGTTTTGCAACTCGAGCAGTGCATCTCGAGTTGGTCACAGATCTCTCAACAAACGGTTATCTTCTTTGTTTAAAAAGGTTTATATCTCGAAGGGGAAAACCTTTAGAGATATATTCCGATAATGGAAAAAATTATGTTGGAGCAGCTAACGAACTAAACCATTTTTTAACTAAATTTTCAAAGGATATTATCGAGAGAGTCGCTATTGAAAATATTAAATTTAATTTCATTCCCCCATATTCTCCTCATTTTGGTGGCTTGTGGGAAGCGGGAGTGAGGTCTTGCAAGTACCATTTGAGACGCGTCGTAGGGAACTCTAATCTCACGTTTGAAGAGTTTAACACGGTACTAATACAAGTTGAGGCTGTCTTGAACTCTCGCCCGCTAACACCTCTTTCTTCAGACCCGAGTGACCTCCAAGCATTGACACCGGGGCATTTCCTGATTGGGCGTCCGCTCACAGCACCGGCCTGCGACGACATCACCAGTGCGGCTACCAATCGTTTACCTCGTTACGACCGCATCGAGCAAATGCGTCAACATTTCTGGCAGCGTTGGTCGAAGGAGTATGTCAGCGAGCTCCAGACAAGAACAAAATGGAAGTCTAACAAGAGTGAAGTCACTGTCAACCAACTAGTCCTCATAAAGGAAGACAACGTGCCACCATTGAAATGGCGCCTCGGACGTGTTATCCGAGCCTACATTGGAGGAGATGGAGTCTCACGTGTTGCCACCATCCGAACAGCCACCGGAGACGTTCAGCGTTCTTTCTCGAAGATATGTCCTCTACCTGTTCAAATACCTGATTCAACAACTGCTACTTAGAAGTCCAAGCCAAGGACTTCCAGGGGGGGGGAGGATGTTGGCGCCGCGGCTCGTCAATGTGTCGCTGTCAATGTCATCAACGTCAAGTGTCAGCTAACTGTCAAACCTCGCGCGCACCGGCCGGCTTTTTTTCACTTCTAAAAATCTAACTTACTGGTTAGCCCAATTTACAACATTTTTCATTGTAAAACGTTTATTAGATTGATAAACCGTCAAACAACATCGGAGTACGTTATTTATCTCCCAAACACCAGGACAATCACCATTTGGTACCACAATCCATTAAAAACGTCTAAAAGGCCTGTGTGATTTAGTTTCGGCTCCTCGTACTCCTCAGGGTCTTGAGATAAATAAATGTATAAAAATAATAATAATAAGCAAACTAAGTATCTTAGCTCGCGAGGTTGTCGACATGTGGGAAGTGGATAGAGCAATCATTGTTCCGATAGTCGTAATGGCCAATGGCTTATAGTAGTTAAGAGCCTTGAACAACATCAGAGGAGGCTCTTGTTAGGCAGCTGGATCAAGGGCCAGAAAGCAGTACTCCTGGATACGGCGCGCATTGCATTCCTCTCTCAGGAGCCCTATTTAGCAGGCTACTTTAGGCAACATGTAGATATCTTATCTTATCTTACAGTGGGGCTGGCCCTAAACCAGAGCACTTCGACCCTTCTGGATCTTTTGTGCTAATCCCCTCCCTTCTACTCAACCCCCAGCCCTCCGTGCACCTTCTTCATGAGTCCCAGTATGGCCTTGATGGGGCTGAGCCTTTAGTCCTCTTGTTTGTTGGTGGCATGGTGCCCCGTGAAGACTCCTGTGATTAATCGGAGCTGTGATCTGCTGTACCTCCATAATTTTTGGGTCCAGGCCTTATTCTATGTCATTAAGAAATAGCTTTGCATGCTTCTGGCCTGTTGTGTTGCGCCAGTGTGTGCTGTGTATTTCCAACGCAGCCCTTTTTAATGCTTGGTTGATGACCCTTGGTGAGAGTCCTATGAAGAGTTCCGGTCCGTATAGGAGTGTCTCGGATCCTTTCCTTGCTAGAGTGTCGGCTCTTTCGTTGCCTTCTACTCCTGTATGACCTGGCACCCAGACCGATCTGACCTTGTTGCGCCTTCCTATCCTATAATAAGATAAATTTTGCCTGTCTACCTCGAGTAAAAAGCAACACATTCTCCGTGTGAGTAGAGGTGTACAGCAAGCAGTACTTACCACTTACTGTCGTCTTGAACAGCATCTTTCCCTTGCACTTATCACAATATATTTGCGTTCTGCCCAACATTTTATGTTCCATACATCTCTGAGTCGGCATCTCAGTGGGGACTGCAGAGAATCTTTTAATATTGATCTCTGAATTAGTCTTATTGGCAGGCCTCGCCTACTAGAGCGTAATATCATCTTTCTTTCAGTCCATCCATCATTTATGTAGTTTTCCCCTCCTCCCATCGCTGTCCACCTTCACGATCTTAAACTTTACTTACTATGCTTATGTTAGTGGAGCAACTCAAGTGCCAATAACATGCAGTGTGTAGCCAGTAAATCATCAAAAAAATCACAGGAAATGTAGATTACTGTTATTAGCAATTGTTGGCGTTTCGGCCATACAAAGGTTCAATGTAGGTCGAACCCTCTGTGCTTCAAGTGTGGGGAGAAACATTCTGCTGACACTTGTAGCATTCAAGACGAAGATGGTAAATGCTGTCATTGCGGCGGCATTCATTACGCCATCAATAAAAAGTGTCCCGAGTTTGAGAGATAGAAAGCAATCAAGCGCTATATGGCCCACAGTTGCGTATCGTATGCCGAAGCATCGCAGCTACATCCCCCAGTGTCAAAACTATATGCAGACTTGGTAACTTCAGCTCCTTCACTTGCCAATAATAAACCTATTTTACGCTCTTCACCCCATTTACCTA
The DNA here is from genome assembly GCA_905147345.3 of Mythimna impura. NCBI lineage: Eukaryota > Metazoa > Arthropoda > Insecta > Lepidoptera > Noctuidae > Mythimna > Mythimna impura. The sequence goes on along the minus strand of LR990365.1, from coordinate 12,296,094 downwards.
ACACATCACACAAAAAAACTGTTTTCTCAAAACCTCGGGATCCCCCAAAAACAACTAAGGGGTATGACCGGGCAGCTCACCAAAAACTTATTAATAATGAAGTTTCGATGACAGGTAATGGTGTTGCATTGCAAAATAAAACAAATAATGAAAGTCAAATTTTAAATATAATTATTATGTTAATCAATACTTTATCTAAAAATAATATTATTGAACCGTCCATCGTTGCCACTGTAATTGATACGCTGTCTAACTTATCTAATTTAAATCATAATGGATCCAAGTCTATCCAAGATTGTTCAGTGGAACAGTCGCAGCATAGTGAATAAAAAATCTGATTTGTGCTATATATTGAATAAATACGATCCCTTTGCAGTCGCTCTCTGTGAGACATGGCTTAAACCAGGGTTCTCATTTAGAATTCCTGGCTATGCATGTCTAAGAACAGACAGAAGCGATGGGTATGGCGGCGTCGCCATACTTGTAAAAAATAACTTATCCTTTCAATCTTTCCCTCTTCCCCGTCTCAGTGACGATATATCTGCCGTTGCTGCCATTGTAAATAAAATCTGTTTAGTATGTATATATTATTCTCGTCCTACTGTGAATATCCTTTCTGAAATTAATAATCTTTTATCAGTCTTACCTAAACCATTTTTGGTAATGGGCGATTTTAATACCCAACACCAATCTTGGGGAAGTTCTTATACCAATTACTATGGAGAGAAACTATTAGAAATCTTAGACTCTAATAATTTGTGTATTTTAAACACATGTCTCCCAACACGCCTAACAGATCCAGTTGAAGGAATAAGTGCTCCTGATTTCTCTATATGTACACCTGAGCTAGCATCAGCATTATCCTGGTCTCCTCTACCTTTATCTTATGGCAGTGATCATTTTCCATTAATAATTTCTTTTTCACATAAAAAGCCAGAGGTTTGCAGTCCCACACCACGATTAAAGTACAGACTTCAAAATGCAGACTGGGATAAATATAAAAATGGTGTAGAAGAGAGAGTTCTTACTTTATCTGATTCCTTACAACATGACCCTCAGTTATTGGCTGATCAATTTACAAGGATTTTAATAGAGGTAGCAGATAATACTTTCCCTATAAAAAATAGCGCTACAGGCAAAATTCCCTCACCACCTTGGTGGGATGCTGACTGCACTCAGGCTGTTAAAAAAAGAAAAAAGGCACAAAAAGACTACTGTCATAATATGACTCAGCTCAATTATGAGCTATACCTAGAAGCTGCTCGTGCAACCCGTACACTCCTTAAGAAAAAGAAATTCGAAGGTTGGCAAAAATTTTGCGAATCTATCTCTCCAGCAGTTAATGTTTCCATAGTATGGCGAAATATTAAACGATTCAGGTCAGCATTCAGTGACACAACAGCCTCAAAACTGCCACTAGAGTTAGCCAATGAGTTCATGAATCATTTAGCTCCTTCTTCAGTCCCTGAACAGAGATCTTTGATGCATTTTCCTTATGTTCCTATTTCTGATTCTGACTTGAATTCTCTCTTCACACTAAGTGAGTTGAAAGGAGTCCTTTCACATGTTAAGGATTCAGCTCCTGGTGAAGATGGTATACCATATTCATTTTTAGCTAATCTTTCTGACTCCGTTCATAAAATATATTTAAATCTTATCAATGCAGCCTTAATATCTGGCAACAACCCATCAAGTTGGAAGTCTCAAATAATTATTCCTGTTCTAAAACCGAATAAACCTGCTTCTAATGCTACTTCGTATCGACCAATTGCACTTTCGACGGTTTTAGCTAAGATTGTCGAACACCTTATTAAAAATCGTTTGGAGTGGTTCTTGGAAAGCAAGAACTTGCTTGGTAAATCACAGTTTGGTTTTAGAAAAGGCAAAAGTACTATTGACAACCTTAGTGTATTCATAACTGATATTCGCCTAGCCTTTTCTTCCAATAACTCTGTAATTACTGCCTTTTTGGATATTAGCTCAGCCTACGATAATGTTCTTGTATCAGTCCTGGAACAAAAATTGAAATCATTACAAATTCCAACAGTGCTGTCTAATTTCATAATTAACATGCTTTCAGAAAGATCTTTAAATCTAGATGTTGAAGGGCATAAATTTACCCGTTTAGTATGGAAAGGTCTCCCTCAGGGTTCTGTACTTAGTCCACTTCTCTATAATATTTACACTTATGATTTAGAATCTTCTCTAAATGGGTCCGTACAAGTCCTTCAATATGCAGATGATTTACTTCTCTATGTATCAGGTAATTCTGTTTCAAATATTTGTTCTTCCTTAACTTCTTCTTTATGTTTACTGAAGACTTGGTTGGACGCTAACGGCCTACACCTGTCGATTGATAAAAGCAACATTGTCTTATTTACTAGAATGCGTAAGCCTCCTGTAGTTACAGTGAAGTATAATAATTTTCCTATAATAGTTAAAAACCAAGTAAAATTTTTGGCCTAATTTTAGATACTCGTCTTACTGGTTTACCACACTGTGATTATATAGCTGTTAAATGTGAACGAAATATCAACATTATTAGATGTCTTTCTGGTGTCTGGTGGGGAGCACATCCATTTTCATTAAAATTACTTTACAACACATTAATTAGAAGTGTATTGGACTATGGTACCTTTTTGCTGGAACCTGCTAATGTTGCTGGCCTTAAGAAACTGGACAGTGTTCAATCTAAGGCACTTAGAGTAGTTTCAGGTGCAATGAAAAGCAGTTCTATTAATTGTCTTCAGGTGGAATGTGGAGAACCTCCACGTCAATTTTTGGCTGATAGATACATGGCTCGTTGTTTGCAACTCACACACCATCCTTTGCTAAATAAACTTTCTACTCTCTCTAAAGAAGTAACCTCGTCCACTTACTGGAGACACAAAGTTACTCCGTGTCTAGTTAAAAGCTTTAGAAAATACAATTTAATTGAAGCGCCTTGCCACCAATCTCAATTTCTTCCTTGATTTCATTGTAATTTCAGTTCATTAGTTATGTCACCAAATATTCAGTATAACCTCAACATTTACCGAGATGACGTATGTCCTAACGATAGCTTCAAATTCACTATGGATAAAGACTGGAAGGGTTATCAGCTCCTGTTTACAGATGCTTCGAAGCACGGAAGAGACTCATGTGTGGGAGTAGGTGTATACCACTCCCAATATAATATTGTACAAAAAATAAAGCTCCCGCCCGAATCATCTGTATTTACAGGAGAATGTTACGGTCTATTCAAAGCTGTCGAATATATACTTGTTATGGGCTTGCGGAAAACACTTATTTTAACTGATGCAAAGAGTGCCTTACAATCCTTGGCCAGATTTCCTTTCTATAGTCAAAATCCTTTTATTATATTTGAAACACGTGAACTCCTCAACAAGTGCTCTCATATGGGGTACTTAGTGCATTTTGCGTGGATTCCCTCTCATTGTGGCATTTTAGGTAATGAGAAAGCAGACCAATTAGCTAATGATGCCGTTTTGTGTGGAGATGTTTTTCCTCACAAAAATTGCTCTCAAGATCTGGCTGCTCTGCCCAAAGTTTATCTACAGGAATCCTGGGGTCAGCTTTGGTCGGAGCAAGCACTGAAAGGGAAATTTTATCGTTTTATTCAGCCATCTATTCCGGTTAAACCTTGGTTTAGCAAGTTTAAACTAAGCAAAAAGATTTCAACGATAATCATACGTATGAGATTGGGTCATGTGTGCACTCCTGCTCACCTTGCCAGACTCGGCATTGTGCAGAGCCCTGTGTGTGAATGTGGCGCTGAGGTGGGAGATCTGAACCACCTTATTTTTGCTTGCCCCCGTTATGACCACTCCTTACTTTTCCAGAGCCTTGTTTCCCTCAGAGTCCCTCTTCCCACGTCTATCTCATGTATCTTGTTTAATTTTAATTTTAATATTTACAAAATCATAGCACTTTTCCTTGTAAATAATGATATAGCTATTTAAATGTAAAAATCGTCTTTGGTTTATTATGTAGTTTAGTTTTTAGGTTAATTTAGAGACGCACCAATTGGGCTTCTTGTTGGATCAGCTGGTTGCGTTAATTTTCTATTTTAAAATTATATTCCATAAATAATGTTATTTGTAATTTATTATTTTAATTAATTATTCCAGTAACAACTAATCTCCTTTCCTTTTCCAAATCCTTTGTAACATTTAATCGTTTCGCGAGTAATTGATTCTTACGTTTTGTTATTAGATAAATATAAAATATTGTCAGTGGCAATAAGCACGAACAGAGCAACGCCATAAAAAAAAAATACAATAAAAATAAATTGCAATTGCAAAGAGTATGTAAATCTAACGCTTTATTAGATTGGTAAATTGAAATTAATAACTTTAATTGCTACCAGATTCGTTATTTAATAAAAAAAAAAACATAATGGAAAAACTACCAATGTGTAGGCTATGTTTAGCGGAGAACGTTCGCATGTATGTAGTGGTAAACAAAGACTTGCATGAACTGTACGAGAGGCTGACTGATAATCCGGCAAAAGTTTTATCCCGGACTAATATGATTAAGAATAATAATCCGCAGGGCAGTTTCGTAGCGAATTAATGCCCGTCAGTTCGCCACGAAACTGTAGCGACCCCAGGACCCGATCTCTCGGGAGAAATTGAGCGTGCAAGTCACCCGCTGCCTTTTTATCGATGGATATTTGGAACATTGTTCAGGCAGGGGCCATAGTCTTAAAATAATTCATGGTAACCACACCACTTAAATACTCCAGAAACACCATATCCTTCTATCTTAGTTTTCCATATGTCGCAATAGTTTCCCACCAACCGGGGGTTGTTTTTGGATGTACATACACACCGCATACCTAGTGCATACCAGGACAATCACCATTTGGTACCACAATCCATTAAAGACGTCTAAAAGGCCTGTGTGATTTAGTTTCGGCTCCTCGTACTCCTCAGGGTCTTGAGATAAATAAATGTATAAAAATAATAATAATAAGCAAACTAAGTATCTTAGCTCGCGAGGTTGTCGACATGTGGGAAGTGGATAGAGCAATCATTGTTCCGATAGTCGTAATGGCCAATGGCTTATAGTAGTTAAGAGCCTTGAACAACATCAGAGGAGGCTCTTGTTAGGCAGCTGGATCAAGGGCCAGAAAGCAGTACTCCTGGATACGGCGCGCATTGCATTCCTCTCTCAGGAGCCCTATTTAGCAGGCTACTTTAGGCAACATGTAGATATCTTATCTTATCTTATAGTGGGGCTGGCCCTAGACCAGAGCACTTCGACCCTTCTGGATCTTTTGTGCTAATCCCCTCCCTTCTACTCAACCCCCAGCCCTCCGTGCACCTTCTTCATGAGTCCCAGTATGGCCTTGATGGGGCTGAGCCTTTAGTCCTCTTGTTTGTTGGTGGCATGGTGCCCCGTGAAGACTCCTGTGATTAATCGGAGCTGTGATCTGCTGTACCTCCATAATTTTTGGGTCCAGGCCTTATTCTATGTCATTAAGAAATAGCTTTGCATGCTTCTGGCCTGTTGTGTTGCGCCAGTGTGTGCTGTGTATTTCCAACGCAACCCTTTTTAATGCTTGGTTGATGACCCTTGGTGAGAGTCCTATGAAGAGTTCCGGTCCGTATAGGAGTGTCTCGGATCCTTTCCTTGCTAGAGTGTCGGCTCTTTCGTTGCCTTCTACTCCTGTATGACCTGGCACCCAGACCGATCTGACCTTGTTGCGCCTTCCTATCCTATAATAAGATAAATTTTGCCTGTCTACCTCGAGTAAAAAGCAACACATTCTCCGTGTGAGTAGAGGTGTACAGCAAGCAGTACTTACCACTTACTGTCGTCTTGAACAGCATCTTTCCCTTGCACTTATCACAATATATTTGCGTTCTGCCCAACATTTTATGTTCCATACATCTCTGAGTCGGCATCTCAGTGGGGACTGCAGAGAATCTTTTAATATTGATCTCTGAATTAGTCTTATTGGCAGGCCTCGCCTACTAGAGCGTAATATCATCTTTCTTTCAGTCCATCCATCATTTATGTAGTTTTCCCCTCCTCCCATCGCTGTCCACCTTCACGATCTTAAACTTTACTTACTATGCTTATGTTAGTGGAGCAACTCAAGTGCCAATAACATGCAGTGTGTAGCCAGTAAATCATCAAAAAAATCACAGGAAATGTAGATTACTGTTATTAGAATAAAATATGACTATTGATTAATCTTACGTTGATTTTAATCATCATGACACAAAGAAATACAAGGACTACAGTAATAGTAGTAGTAGTAGTAATGTAGCATCAAATGCATTTCCTTAGAAATACACGTACGCCAGTCAAGTTGCGCTGAGTAGGTAAATTGTTTAGTAAGTAAGTCTGTGGGAATTATGTTATATTAATTTTGTCTCATTCAATAAATGGAAGTATAACTGGAAACATGTGTTTTGAGTGATAACCATATTCACGACTTCACATGGCGACCCTGCCGCCCACGAACGCAGACGTGTGAAATAAGAAATTAAAATATGAAGATCGAGAGAGAAGAAACATTAGCAAGAAAGAAGAAACATTAGCTAGAGAGAAGAGATATTAGCAAGAGAGAAACTACAATGGGAAAAACCTACTCTAAAGAGGAAGTCGTAATAGCTCAAAACGCGAATGGTGCTGCAACTGCTACTACTAGCCAACTCATGCCTCTTGGAACAAGTGTCGAGTCAATATTGTTGATCACCATCGTCGCGTGCATCATCGCAGCAGTATTGTATTTCGTCATAAAGAAGTGTCGTAGTCACGCTATTCATACGCTACGACGAGAGCTCAACGCTGTCAGTCTTAACAACGTCTCAAGATCTGACCTTGCGACTGCTTCTTAAAGAAATTGACGGAGAGAAGGAAGACCGAAGTTCCCGACAAGATCAAAAGAACGAGCAAAGGAAAGGTGTCCAGGGTATAGCCCGGCCCAATTAGCAGCCAAGCAGAGCCAAGCTGAGCCAAGCAGAACCAAGCTGAGCCAAGCTGAGCCAAGCTGAGCCAAGCTGAGCCAAGCTGAGTCAAGCTGAGCCAAGCAGAGCCAAGCGGGCAACGCAGCATCAATGAAGGCGTCCTTATCGGTATACGTATCAGTAGTTTATTTTGTTAATTAGTCGTGCCGCATCAAATTAAGCAAGTAAGTCTAAGCAAAATCCAATTATTAGCCTGCTCCTAGTATGTACAAATAAGGAATAGTAACATTTTAATAGTGTACCCGATGCCTGTATCAGAGCTGACGTCTATATTTAATTCATTAAAAGATATAAAGGATTATCTAATTAAAATCGGCCCAGCACGCCGAGAGACGTCAGGAGCAGCACAAAATAAATTAGTAGAAGCTCAAATTGTGTATAGTCGTTTAGAGTTTACTTCTGCAGAAGTTCGACAAAAGGTTGAAAAGTCCGAGATAAGCACCGAAAGTGTACGATTTATTAATAAGTTGATTAATGAAATTCACTTATTGTATAGTAATATTTTAAGTTTAATGTTGAAAAGGGAACAATCGACAAACGCAAGCGAGATGGCTTCCGAAAATTTTGATTTGAAATCCGCGACCGCATTACTACCTGTCATGACAGGCCAGGAACATGTGACCCTACAAATTATAGACAGCATTCAACTATATAGTAGTATGCTTACCGAGGACGGTAAAAAGAAACTTATCGAATTCGTGCTAAAGACAAGGTTGTCAGCGAGCGCTAAACTCCGTTTAGAGTCAAGTTACAGTAGCATTAACGAGCTAATATCAGCTATGCGAACCCATTTGATTCAAAAGAAATCATCTGTCGCTATCCAGTCACAGTTATTTAGTACAAAACAAGGTCGTAGAACCATAGAAAAATACGGAACAGAAGTAGAACAATTATTTGTAGACTTGACTATAGCTCAAGCCGACGGTGACGATCAAAAATATCACTTATTGAAACCAATTAATGAAAGAATCGCTATCAAGCGGTTTGCTGATGGCTTATCGGACCCTCGTCTCAGCACAATCATTGCTTCACGCCAGTTTAATTCACTATCAGAAAGTATTAGGGCAGCCATAGACGAGCAATCTCTAAATCCAGACGATAATAATTTAGAGGTTATGGAAATACAACGTAATCGTAATTTTAATAAAAACAATTACAGAAACTTTTCAAGGCCCAATTCGAGAGGTTATAATTCGCGTCCCAACACGTTTAGGACGCCAGACGCTGATAGCGCACAAAATGATTATAAACCACGAGTGTTTTACAATAACGGGTCGGGGCGCACGCGTCGCGGTACCTACTCACGGGGACCAAGGTCCAATCGTGGCAAAAGTCGTGCTGATATGTGTCAAAACGTAGCACATGCAACGCAAGAACCGTCTCACACTAGGGACGAGGGAAATGAACCCGAGAGTGAGTTTTTTCGTGCAGAAAACGAATAATTCGTCCATAATGAATTACAATAATGGTAATTATATTGTGACAATGAATGTAGGTATAGGTAGTTCACCAATAGATTTATTAGTAGATAGTTGGGCTAGTTTATGCGTATTAAAATACGAATCGTTAAGTAGGTTTAGTGAGTATGAAAATCAACTAAATAAAGATAAAATTACTATCAGAGGAGTTAGTGGAAAACTGACGTCTGAAGGATTTATATACATTAGTTTAAAGTTTAACAACGTTATATTTAAGCAAAAATTTTACGTTTTCAAAAATTTATTATGTTCATCTGACGGTATTTTAGGTGAAGATTTTTTTAAACGCTATAATGCGGTCATAGATTATAGGAAAAACGTTCTACAACTTACACAAAATAACAAAACAATTCATATTAATATTAAAACGAATTCCCACGAGCATTTGATACCGCCTCGTTGCGAAGCGATCAAATTCGTTCCTTGCGGTATGCTCGATGACGCAGTTGTTTTAGCTGACGAAATCGAAAACGGTGTTTTTGTCGCCGGGATGATAACAAAACCTCAGAAAGGTTCCATTCCAATAAAAATATTAAATACATTAGATAAAGAGGTAATCGTAGATTTATCAAAACTTCCGATTTCTCCCTTAAATAACTTCGAGTTTTGTCATTTCCAAAAAGAAAATAAATCAGTAGAACGTATCAAAACCTTATTTGAAGTTTTAGATATTAGCTATTTGAATAAAGACGAAAAAATTCATATCGAGAAAATTTGTGCTAAATACGCGGACGTCTTTCATCTTCCGGGTGACAAGTTAGTCTTTCACTAACTTAATGGATCATAATATTGTTCTAAAAAATGATGCAACCCCAGTGTTCGTCAAACCGTATAGAGTGCCTCACTCTTTGAAACGGGAGGTAGAGAAACAAGTCCAAGAGATGTTAGACAACGATATAATCGAAGAGACCGTCTCGGAATGGTCCAGTCCCGTACTCCTAGTCCCCAAGAAAGCTGACAAATCACAAGAAAAAAAGTGGAGACTTGTCGTAGACTATAGACAACTAAATAACAAAATTCAAGACGACAAATTTCCCTTGCCAAACATTACGGAAATTTTAGACTCCCTTTCCAGAAGCGTTTACTTTTCCAAATTAGACTTATCTCAATCGTATTATCAATTATCTTTAAATAAAAATTCACGAAAATACACATCTTTTAGTCTCAATAAGATGTACCAGCTTTCTTTAGGCGAAGACTCACGTAAATGTACTGCATTTTCGGTAGGTAAGCAGTACCAAATGAAACGCTGCCCGATGGGTTTAAAAACAAGTGCTAGTGTTTTTTCGAGGCTAATGACCATCGCTATGGCAGGCCTCAATTACGATAAATGTTTCCAATATTTAGATGACTGTGTAGTTATTGGGAAATCAATGGATCAGCATAACTCAAATCTTACTTGTGTTCTAAATCGGTTAAGAGAAGTAAATCTAAAGCTAAACCCCATAAAATGTGAATTTTTAAGAAGGGAAATCGTATATTTAGGCCTTAAAATTACATCAGATGGTATATTTCCAGACCCTGATAAAATTGATATAATGAACAATTTCCCAAGGCCAACATGTGCTGACGAAGTAAAACGTTTCGTTGCATTCGCCAACTACTACCGACGATTTATATCACGTTTTGCTGACATCGTATTCCCTTTAAATAGTCTTTGTAAGAAAGGCGCGAAATTTGAGTGGACACATGAATGTGAAAATGCCTTTCAAAATTTAAAGTTAACTTTAACAAGTCCGCCAGTTTTAGACTACCCCGATTTTTCTGAATCAAATATTTTTCGTTTACAAACAGACGCTTCCAAAAACGGGTTAGGCGCAGTATTATCAAATAACAACGGAAGAGTTATTGCGTACGCAAGTAGGATCTTAAAGCCGGCCGAAACGAGATATCCCGTAATAGAGTTAGAACTTTTAGCCATTGTCTGGGCGGTACGCCATTTTAGGCCATATCTATACGGGAGGAGATTCAAAATATTTACGGACCATAGGCCACTTATATATCTTTTCAGTTTAAATGACCCGTCTAGCCGCTTAACCAAGTTCAGATTATATCTGGAAGAATATGATTTTGACGTGGAGTATGTCCATGTGACTCAGGTTGGCTGGACAAACCTTCAAAATAGCTTGCATTTAACTAGGTCAATAGGTCACTTTATGTGACGGCTAAACACCCTTATTTCAGAATTTGTGACGCTACAGAATCTTAGATAATCGATCGAAAACGTGTCCAGCCATCTTGAAAAACCACTTTTCGCTGGTCTCTCAATCTCGGTAACGGAAGTGATTTTGACGATTTTTTGCATATCAACGGGCGTCACATAAATTTGTGACGGGCACCGAGCTAAAAGTTTTGTGATAAGTACAGTGGTTTAGTAGAAAAATGCAAAAATCTGTGTCCAGCCATCTTGAATTTACGTATAAAACTTATGGCTGGCACTTCCGAATCTCAATAACGGGGGCGTTTTCGAATATGGTTCCTTTACTAATACTTGGTGACGCAATGTGTGACAGTAATAACGTTTGATTTATGGCGTCACATGTAAGGGTTTACGAGAAATCAATAAAAACTTAATGTCCAGCCAACCTGAGTTCAAGATGGCTGGACACCTGTATCTCCACTGCCTGATGATCTACGACCTTCGAAATGTGTTCAAAATGTTGTGACAGGGACGATAATGATAACCTAAAATTGTGACGGAGAAACTTTGCGTAGTTTCAAAGATATTGATTATTTAAATTTCCCCATACAAACACTGCAGTAGGGTAACCAATATTGTAGGTTTTATGTAGGACAAGTATATTTTAAGGTGTTTTCTTTAATGGACGAAAATCCGTGTATTGGTGATACTAATACGAACAACTGTAGATATTTAAATCAATAGAAGACAAAAATGTAGAAGTGAGGAAGGGGGGGGGGTGTAATTTTTAAATGTTATTGATTATTTACGTGCAGATATCTATTCTTTTTAGTAGGTATATATTATGTCAGGAGAACTAAACTAATGCTCTGAAGGTATTTAACCTTTTGAGTGCGTAATTAGAGACACAATAGTAAGACAATGGCGCGTGAACGCCGGCGTTAATGCGGGGATCAACAGCTTAAATGAAAAAATAATGTTTTCTGTAAATAAAATCACATTTATTTATTTGTACTTATACAGCGTTTCAAATGGCGAAAATGACGATGATCAACTCGCATTTGCACTTCCGTAACCCCCGCCTTGTACCACAACGTTGTTTTACCGCCGTCCTAAGGCCGCGTACCGGACGACAGCGGGCGCGGGCGCGGCGGCGGGCGGCGACACGCGTAAACTGGCCCGTTCGTACATTTGGTACATCTCTTCACCGCGACAAACTGAGCGAAACCGAGAACAAGCCAGCCCCCCCTAGCCAAGTCACAAACGATAAACGTAAACTCTCAGTAGTCTTTAATAGATTTTCAACTTTATGTTATTGGATATAAAGTTGAAAACCTATTGAAGATTACATAGTGTTTTCGTTCGTTCCGGTCGCTAACGCTCAGTAGTCTTTAATAGATTTTCAACTTTATGCTCTTAGGTATAAAGTTGAAAATCTATTGTAGATTACTAAGCGTTCACGTTTATCGTTTGCAACTTGGCTAGGGGGGCAGTTTACACGCGTTATCGCGACAATAACAAGTATGTATTTACATAATTATAACCATAAGAAACATCATACATATCTATAAGTTATTTGTTTCCGCGGACGACAAAAATAACTGCAAAAAACTCAAGAAAAATTGAATTTCGCGGGCTACCACGAAAACTTCGGAGGACAAGACAAACTATACTGCCATGATAGCTGATGTTGGTGTCGCCATCTATTGCTTAAAGTTGGTACTACTAGGACAACTGGTCGAATCTTAACTCTTATTTAGGTTGTCTTACCGCAGATTAATTAATAGTTACTAGTACTCTGATTAGTGATAACACTTCGAAAAGTAAGTACATACACTGTCGGCTGTCGAGTTTATTTCTCATTTTCAGTTACATAAGATAATGAACTAAACGCGAAATACAAGTGGGCTCTCTCTTGTAGCGCTGGTGGTCAATTATTATTTTGAATTAACACATACTTACTCTTTTCAGCGCAAGAAAACCTTTTATTCCCACGGGGAAATCAAATACAAAGCAGGCGTGGATGCTACCGGCCAATTAATCGATTAAAAAGAAATCCTTTATTTATGTAAAATTATGGTCACCTCACAATATTAATGGATGTTTGTATGGAAAAATTTAAATGATCAATATCTTTGAAACTACGCAAAGTTTCTCCGTCACAATTTCAGGTTATCATTATCGTCCCCGTCACAACATTTTGAACACATTTCGAAGGTCGTAGATCATCAGGCAGTGGAGATACATGTGTCCAGCCATCTTGAACTCAGGTTGGCTGGACATTAAGTTTTTATTGATTTCTCGTAAACCCTTACATGTGACGCCATAAATCAAAAGTTATTACTGTCACACATTGCGTCACCAAGTATTAGTAAAGGAACCATATTCGAAAACGCCCCCGTTATTGAGATTCGGAAGTGCCAGCCATAAGTTTTATACGTAAATTCAAGATGGCTGGACACAGATTTTTGCATTTTTCTACTAAACCACTGTACTTATCACAAAACTTTTAGCTAGGTGCCCGTCACAAATTTATGTGACGCCCGTTGATATGCAAAAAGTCGTCAAAATCACTTCCGTTACCGAGATTGAGAGACCAGCGAAAAGTGGTTTTTCAAGATGACTGGACACGTTTTCGATCGATTATCTAAGATTCTGTAGCGTCACAAATTCTGAAATAAGGGTGTTTAGCCGTCACATAAAGTGACCTATTGACCTAATTAAATGCAAGCTATTTTGAAGATTTGTCCAGCCAACCTGAGTCACATGTATGTCCCGGGTAGTCGTAATGCAGCCGCAAATGCATTAAGTCGAATCTCGGTAACTTCCTCTGTCTTAAAAAATATGCAAGATAAAACAATCTCGGTATTGACAAGAGCCCAAAAAAAAAGGTTAGAACGAGATCAGACTGACCATGACAGACAGATGGTAGAAAACCCATCCTTGGTCAGTACACGTGATTACCCTACTACCGTGGATATTCTGAAAAGACCCCACGATGTAATAGATTTAATTTTTTGTAAAAATTTTAAAGAATCAGAACTGCCGCGTTCCGATACTGTTATGTCAAAAGCTAGTTGTTGCACGTACGTACCTGTACAGTCTACGATTTATCTAAATACCCGATCGTTATCTACTCTGGAAGTGTTAGCGAGGGATTTAGAAAATATGTGCAGAGATTTAAATATTAAAGAGGTATTAATTATCAAAAGTAAAAGTAGTGCATTACAAATAAAGACTTTATTACGTGCCTTGAGAGAAACACAAGTTATTTCTCCACGAATTCTCATTGTTAGAGACGTTATTAAACTCACTGATAAAGACCACATTAAAGTCATATTAAATGACTACCACCTCTTGCCCACAAGTGGGCATGCAGGTGTAAACAGAATGTTAAACAACATTAAAAGAAAATACTTCTGGCCTGGGATGACCAGTGACGTCACTAACTACGTACGTAAATGTAGAAAGTGTCAAATACAAAAACACTCTAACAAAAATGTAAAACAACCAATGATCATTACATCGACTGCAAACTCTGCTTTCGATATCATAAGCCTAGATTTAATGGGGCCCCTAGATATAGATAATTATAATAATAAGTACATTTATTAACAATACAGTGTAACTTGACTAAGTTTATAGAAGCGTATCCTTTGCCACGAAAAGATGCTCAGACAGTGGCTAAAACATTTGTCAATAAGTTCATATTACGTTATGGTATACCAAAACAAATATTACCTGACCAAGGGACCGAATTTACTTCGAACGTTCTAGTGGAAATCTGTAATATTTTAAATATTGAAAAATTATTATCTACGTCATACCATCATGAAACGCTAGGTTCTATCGAGAATAGTCATAAACATTTAGGCGCTTATCTCAGGATACAATGTGAAAACAATAAAACGAACTGGAGTGATTGGGTGCCCTTTTGGTGCTTCTCATATAATACAGCGGTACACTGTGAAACAAAATATAGCCCATATGAATTGGTGTTCGGAAAATTATGTAACCTCCCTAGTAACTTACCTATAGAAACTGAACCATTGTATAATTATGACGATTATCCTAAGGAGTTTAAGTTTAGATTAGTAAAAGCTCAGCTTGAAGCCAAACAAAATTTACTACAAAGTAAATTGTCAAGAAAGCATAAATATGATGAAAATATTAATGCAGTGCACTACAATAAAGGCGACTTAATTTTGTTAAAAAATCAAACAGGAGGAAAACTTGAATGTTTGTATACTGGGCCATTTGAAGTAGTAGAAGATTTATCTCCAAATGTAAAAATATTGAAAAATAATAAGTTCATTGTAGTACACAAAAATAATACAAAATTGTTTTATCCATAATTGTATTTCAATTTAATTAAGCTTTTGTACATGATACAATTTAGATAATTAGTTTTGTTTAGTTCATACATGTATCGAACTTGATTCGTGTACGTGTTCTTTTTGCAATGGGAGGGATAGTAGCCCTGTACTTTTTCGGGGGAGTTGTAATGTAGCATCAAATGCATTTCCTTAGAAATACACGTACGCCAGTCAAGTTGCGCTGAGTAGGTAAATTGTTTAGTAAGTCTGTGGGAATTATGTTATATTAATTTTGTCTCATTCAATAAATGGAAGTATAACTGGAAACATGTGTTTTGAGTGATAACCATATTCACGACTTCACACAGTAAACTATTGCAGTTTTTAAAAGAAGAGTGAGAGAGTGTGTATTTTTGTGATATTTATTTTATTATGTGTATGTATACTTACATATAATTATAATAGTATATCTTTTTTTTATTTGTTGCGTTTTATATTATTTCATTGTTAACTATGTATTTTGTTCGTACCACTTCTCTATTTTCTCCATATTTCTCTCTGCTTTCTCTCTTCTCTAACTCCCCTTTCGCAGCTATGCTGGAAGAGATTTCTTTAGAAATAAGCATCACCTTTGCAAATAAGTATCACCATTCTTCTGTTTCCTTCTTCTTTTCTTTTATTATTTTGTGTACCTAAATTGTTAAATATGTCGCATCAAGGGTGGCCGAGATGCGAAACATCGGGTCTTCATCACGATCCGACATAGTTCATGGTAAATGTGGGCACTGACTTGGGTACTCGAACGAAAGATAATTTGAATCAGAATAATTTTATTTTGATAACGGTTTTACAAAAGGAAACAAACACGTGCGTTGGTACTCAGCGTATGCCGAGGCTGTCCGAGGTAGAATGCCGCACTTCTCAGGCTTCCCTCCAGTCCTCGCTGCATCCCCTCTACCGACGATCGTGTCCAAGCGGTAGGGCGCCGCTTGCGTTTCCGGTGACGATATTATTAGTTTACGGAACTAATTGTTAGATGGCGCTGTCCCTCGCACCCTTAAGTCATCAATCCACGACACGGCCATCCCTGACTAGCACCCGTCCTCGGGTGTAGTACCTGGGGACAAAATATGCTCAGAGAGTAAACTAGCTCGGCTATCCTGCCAATAGACACAAAGGTGGCTGATTCTCATTAGTACTTTATTTCTTCTAAATCTAAGTACAATAATCAACTTTCACACCTTAAAATGCCTCGTAATTAAGCTTACGTACACAGTGCTCCCTGCACAATATAATTTACTAGAAAAGATCCGACCACCAAGTTAAAAGGAATAAACAAGGTAATATTAACAATTCTGTTTCTTTACCATAATTCATAAGCAAAGCATACTCAACTCATTAACTTTCCCTACATTCTGTGCACCAACACAGACCCGAATCGCACCAACGATTCGATACAGACCCATCGCCTCATGTTACTCATGAGGTGCGGTCTAAACACACACTGAAATCGCACCAACGATTCCTTTCAGACCCATCGCCACATGTTACTCATGAGGTGCGGTCTAGAGTTTCGAGTATGAGTATACAAGCCATTCTTAATCAGATTTGGTTTCACTACCACTGTCATCAACTATGACATCCAATTCTCGAGAAACTTGGTGATCGGGGATCTTCCTCACACAATCATGGGGGTTTTTGTAAGTTCGCTTAGAGTCAAGCGCCCTTGGTAGGTATCTATCCCCGTCTAACACATCAATAATCTTAAATGGACCTTTGAATTTAGGATCTAATTTTTTTTTTATTTCTTTCCTCATTTTCAATTAAAACATAATCATTAATTCATTAACGCTCAGGCGGTAGCCGGCGCCCGCAAGCCATTGTCTTACTATTGTGTCTCTAATTACGCACGTCAAAAGGTTAATAGCCAACTTAGAAACCTGAGCCCTTTTTTGATCAAATCGATTTTTATCATAATTTGCATTTTTTTCAATATTCTGTGTCGCTTGCTCTCTAATCTCATCTAAATTAACCTCTGTCACATCATCATCGGCGGTCACTCATCTCGTTTACGCACCAACGTAAACGAGGATAACTCACTACAGGCGTCGCATCAACGACTCGTCTCGTTTACGCACCAACGTAAACGAGGATAACTCACTACAGGCGTCACTACACTACACTAAGTTTTGACGCAACAAAATCTTTGATGAGAGAGCATTCGACACCAGAATCATAATAAAATGGATATGACTCACCAGATTCATCAGCGTCCTGCTGGGATTGCCAACATAGCAAACTTCAACACTTCTCGTTGCGCTTTGCTGCCGCAGGCGCTGCCCCAGAACTGCTCGGGCCTCCAGCCACACCGGCACCTCCATTGTTGCTTTATGGCATCAGGAACAGACGTCCGAAGGCTGCTTTGGTCTTGAAGAACTTCTTTGGTCTGAAGTGGTAACATTGGTTGCCTTGCCCAAGGTGATGATCAAGGCACTTCCTTGAAGCGGTACTTCAGATAGGTACAGATCCGCTGTCGTGTGCCGGGCGCGTGCGTCTGCATCCGGCTTATCTGGATCAAATTCAGGCAAGAAATACGCTTGGTACTTGCCGGGCCCCTGATGGATTCTATCAGGGACATCATATTCAGGTTTTGAGCAGCCAGCAGCGTGCGGAGTAAATTCTCGTCGCACCGTGACGTCATGGCTTCATTCTGCAATATTTCTTGAGTTTCTTTAGTTCGAGCGTATCCCACTTCTGATGTCGCATCAAGGGTGGCCGAGATGCGAAACATCGGGTCTTCATCACGATCCGACATAGTTCATGGTAAATGTGGGCACTGACTTGGGTACTCGAACGAAAGATAATTTGAATCAGAATAATTTTATTTTGATAACGGTTTTACAAAAGGAAACAAACACGTGCGTTGGTACTCAGCGTATGCCGAGGCTGTCCGAGGTAGAATGCCGCACTTCTCAGGCTTCCCTCCAGTCCTCGCTGCATCCCCTCTACCGACGATCGTGTCCAAGCGGTTGGGCGCCGCTTGCGTTTCCGGTGACGATATTATTAGTTTACGGAACTAATTGTTAGATGGCGCTGTCCGTCGCACCCTTACGCCATCAATCCACGACAAATAAATAAATAAGGACACAGTGTCAGGTAAAACGAACTAGTTGAAAAAAATAATACTAAAGACTCTTTTATTCTTACAGCTTATGACTTTTCTTTATTGTACACAAAAACACAACACAGTACATGGTGATACAGACAGTTCATGAATGTTATTCAAAGAAAAAATAATTGTAGACAAGTATTGTTGCAGTTTGTAACTGGAGACAGTAGACCGATGCTCGCTTGTTTCATTTGCTGCACTAAACTAAAGCAATGCTGCCAACTGCAGAGAAAATGTTTGGAGGCTGAAGAGCTGCTCACTCGGATGATGAATGAGGATTATGAGGTGAGGCATTTTGTTGTTGGGTATATCTCCAGGGTTGAAATTTAAGTTCGAGCAATAAGGGCAGGTATCTTGACCTTTACAGCGTCAGGATCGTTCTTAGGAGACTTTCCTTAACTTCAGTAACGCTTATTGTATTCATAGATTCGGAAGAAGAAAACAGGCTATTTTCTCAAAAACTGTGTCATGCCATTCCCCTGCCCATCTTTAAAATCCACCGTGTAAAGATGCGGCTGTGGGACCAAAAGCTTCATTTTTCCTGAGGTTTGAATGGGGCTTGGTTCGTAATACATTTAGACTTATCTAATACTTAAGTTCTAATAGTTAAGTTATCTTTTTGTAGCTAAATCCCCCTGTAAACCAATACCACTTCGGCTGTTTTAGTGGATTGATTCAATCACCCATGGTGCATGTAAGCATAGATGATGAATGTCAAACAGAATGTGATGCTATCAAAGAAGAATTACCAGCTGTTTGTGAGAGACTAGATGATATCTTTGAGCCAGAGGAGGAACATCAAAGTGATGGTATGTTTTCAATAACAAGGAATTTAATAATAATAATAATAATAAAAAATAAATCATTTATTTGCAGGCATCTTGGCCCATAGATAAATACCTTATTAATATATATTATTATTTATAGACTAACATATATATAAAGTAAATTAAATACAATTTATTGTTAATAAATATGACTTATGACTATGTTAGTAACACTTCACTGCACTTGTTCACTTTGCGCTGTTCTGTGGCACTTGACCGCGGAAGCGACGGAACACCGCGCCCTGCGGGCAAAAGTCTTCCTTCAACATGAGGGGCAGAAAAGTGTTCGGGACTCGCACCACGAACGCCTTGAAATTGACGTTATGGTGCGACTCCAGAAGCTGTACCGTCAGTGCGAACTTCGTCTTATGGCGCACGTACTCCACGATGTCTTCCACCCTTGTGGTGTGATGCAGGCGGGAGATGTACACGGGAGTGTTCGGCTGAGCAGCACGCAGTCTTACGCTAGGAGTTGCAGGTGCTATGCCGCAGCGATTCTAGTGATTTAATGATCTGTCTGTACCAATATTCAATGAGGTAAAATAGTTTGTTTATAAGTTTGTAAAAGGTAATCTCTGGAGCACTCTCTGATCCCATTAGTTGAATACTTTCAGTGATAGTCACTGAGAGGGACTTTTTCTCCCAGATAATGCATGATTCCTGTGAGACAGGTCACAGGGGTGAAGCTGTGGGAAAAGCTAGTAAGAATAAAGTAACGATGTTCTTAATTGTTATTAATTATTTAGTGTCTCTCTGCAATTAAATATCTTTTCTTGCTCATTGTCGGAATTTCAGAAGGTAACACTAAGTGTGTTGTCCTTCACCGGGTGCCCGACTACCTCTGTAGTGTGGTCGAGGCGTACCTGTCGGACAGGTACATTATCTAACCTGGTCACCAGGGAGAGTGGAAACGGCGAGAGATGTCGTGCGGTGTTCCGCAGGGATCGGTATTAGGACCGCTCTTGTGGAACATCGGGTACGACTACGTGCTGCGCGGCGACCTCCCTGACGGGGTCAGCGTGGTCTGCTATGCAGACGACACGTTGGTCCTGGCGCAGGGAGGGTCGTACCAGGCGGCGGTCGAACTAGCGACACGCGGGGTTGCGACAGTCGTGAAGAGGATCAGCAGTTGGGACTCGAGCTGTTACTGCAGAAGTCCGAGGCTATGTGCTTTCACGGCCCTCGGAACGCGCCACCCCCGGGTTCCCAAATTACGGTAGGAGGAGTTTTCATCGTCGTCGAGTCGACGATGAAGTACCTAGGACTCGTCCTCGACAGCCGATGGAATTTCAAGGAGCATTTCCGACGTCTGGCTTCCAAACTGATTTGGACCGGGGCTGCCCTCAAGCGGCTCCATGCCAACCTAGGGGGTCCAGACGCCTCCTGCTGGAGGCTCTATGCAGGAATCGTTAGTCCATGGCTCTTTGTGGAGCGCCGATATAGACGCCGTCGCTACGAAAGCAACCGCCGGCCAAGCTGAACGCAAGCCAGAGGGTCATGGCCATCCTGATGCTGCGCGGTTACCGCACGGTTTCCCGCGAAGCGGCGAGCCTCCTTACTGGCCTACCACAGTGGGATTAGGAGGCTACAGTCCTTGCACGCATGCACGATCTGCGCGTAGATATGCAACGCTGGGGCGAAACTCCACTGCCGTGCCAAGTCGTGCCATGGCGGGCAGTTCCGGCGAAATCTCATGGTGGTATGGCGACAGCGACTGTTGCAACCCAGTGCTGTGCTCGCCATAATTACGGCGGTAAGTCCCCTCTTTGAGGAGTAGCTGGAAAGAACACGGTGTCCGGTCTTCCCCGCACATGGTCAGTTCGGGAGATTCCTGCACCGGGTTCGTGCACTAGGGAATGCAAAACGGTTAACCCGAAAACCGAAAAACCGGTTTTTCGGCATATTTTTAATGATTAAAAAACCCGGGTTTTATTTTCAAGTATCCGGTTTTTTCGAGTTTTTTTTTTACTTCTATATGACACTATTTTTTAGCAAACATTGTTTTAAAACGCTGCTGAGGCTTGGTATCAGTCGTAGGTTTGTTTATCGTATCATAGATAGCTACACCAACTGTACACTTCTTCTGTTCACGATCATAAAAGATCCAGTCCGGCCGTGTGTTGTGAGAACTCATCATAACATCATCACCTTAAACGAGTCGCTTATATAGAAAAGAGTGAAAAGATCAAAATCTTTGCATGTTCGTTACACTGATGGAAAACTCATGGATATTCTTGCTACCGATGAGACAATTTTTACAATCAAGGAATATTACAACAAGCAAAATGATCGGGTTTATGCTCGCCATTCCAAAGAACACTCTCAACTGGTTAGCAGAGTCCTGAATGGTCATCATGCGGTATCAGTAATGGTTTGGTAAGGGTATTCTATCACGGAGTGACCAAGTTTGTATTTCGTGAAAATGGGTGAAAACTTCAGCTAAAGTGTATCAAGATACTATCCTAGACGGCATAGCGAAGCCTCTTAAAGCCTCTATCTTTTTGATAACATTTTAGGGTCTTTTCAGCAAGACTGAGCACCCGGTCACAAGGCACGCACTACCCAGGCTTGCCTTGCAGCGAATGTTTCGGACTTCATTAGGGATGATGATTGACCTTCGGCTAGCCCAGACTTCAACCCCTGGACTACTAATTGTGGTCTATATTAGAGGATATGGGCTGCTCCAAACGTCACAATAATTAAGAATCCTTAAAAAAATATATACGATCAGCGGTGGGCAACTTTCCAATGGTCGCAGTGCGTAAACCGATAGACGCGTGGCCTAACGATTAGAAGCCTGTGTTAGGGCTAAGGGTAAATATTTTGAGTAAATAGAACATAAACATACTTCATGTTTGATTTCTGGTTTACATTCTCTATGTACGTCATCATTCTAAGACATTCGTTTTTATGTAGTTAAGAACTTAAGATGTTTTTATTTCAAACAGAATTTATGGCCATATTAGGTACACAATTTTTTTTAATAGATATGTTTCTAAATAATTATTAAAAATATGACTGTTTTGCATTAAGACAAAACAGGTATTATATGTTGAAGAAAACACAGCAATGATATGAAGAAGCAGTCCTATGATTCTGTAAGAAATCGAGAATAACATCCTTTCTTAGCAAGCATACCGAGAATATCTTTCCTTTTTCTTGCACCAGAGGGCGGCTTATAACTTTACCGCCAAATTAACCTGTCAGCGTCATTGCAGTCTTCATCATCAGCAAGCTCCTTGTTTCATTGCTGTGTTTTCTTCAACATATAATACCTGTTTTGTCTTAATGCAAAACAGTCATATTATATGTCTTCGAAAACACAGCAATGATATGAAGACCTGTTTGATATCTGCTGGTGCTTAGAAATAATAAAACACAAGAATGCAATGTGAAAGTAAATTGTTAAATCAAACCAAGATGAGTTTCATTAACTAACCTGTAGGTTTTCTATCATAAAAATGACAAAAAATTTAACAATAATTAGAAGTCAAAATTATTTTTAATACTTCTACAAAATTAACATAAAAACAAAAACTTAAAGTTCTTACAAAACGAAAATATGCAAATAGCAGTGGAACTCTGCTATAACATCCATAAAAAAATAAAAAATCATAAAATAAACTTTAACTTAGGGATATATCTTAAGATCAAAATCACATTATCACAATAAAGGCATACAATCAAACTGCCTTGAAATTGTTATATAGTAGATCCGCTGGAACCTCTTCACTGACGGATCTATTTATATCCTTATAATAATATTTAGAAAAGGTCTCTACACACTTCCAATTTCCTCTTTCCAATATCTCCTGAATAGGTCTATTGTCCAGCCAACCCCTAGAAGCTACTGCTGATCTAATACTGCCAGGGGAGTAGCCATCTATCTTAGCTAGCTTGAAAGCTGATCTTACCCAACCCGAAATCATGGTTTTCGAAGCAGGCCTTATGCACCCAGTGATTGATATAAAAAGAGATTTAACATTTGTATGCTGGCAGCGTCTAGTTTCTGACAGCGTAATCAACTTCCTCACATTAGTGACTGGGCAAATTTTAGGATCTTGGTGCTTCATAAGAAGCCAGCCTGATTGCCTATGAGTACCTGTGTCAGTCTTTGAGCCAAATCTTGGCCAAAATGTTACAGTGTCCTCAGTCTCAACAAATCCTTGCTCACTGAGTTCTAAGAGGGTAAGGTCATGCAGTCTACGGCCAGATGCAAGTAGAAGAATCAATGCAGTCCGTCTGCTTTGGTAAAAGAGGGTGTCTGGAAAATCAGACACCTTTAACCAGTCAAATAAGAGTTTTGCATCCCATACTGGGGGCTTAGCTGGACGTGGTTTGTCCAAACTTACAGCTTTTAACACTTGTTGGATGAAGAAGTTTTTTGCTAAGTCTTCACCTTTTAATGCACAGTAAGTCGAGATCGCTGATTTGTGCAACAGAATTGTGCTGTATGCAAATTTATTTTTGAGATATAAGCTAGCCAAAAATCTAGCTACGCCCCTACCTTCTGGGCGCTTGCTATCTACGCTATGAGATCCACACCAGTGCAACCACCTTTTTAAGGGTGCATTATAGGTGCTAATAGTGGAAGGACGCCAACTATTTTTCAGCAATTGTTGTTCGTCCCTACTCCAGTCTTTCACTTGATCTCCCCACCCCCAAGTTTCCAGGCATGAAGTACCAGCCTGTCCGCTTGAGGAGGGGCCAACCCCGTTGTCACATCTAGCAGGACCGTTTTCAGATTCTCTATCGGTAGCGGGGGAGCTAGCGCGCGCGCTTTGAGATCGGGGTACCAGAAACACTGGGTCCATTGTGGTGCTATCACCAGGTATGTTCCTACCGCTTTGTTCAAGTGTTCCAGGACTCTGGGCATCATGCTTGGTGGTGGAAACACCCAAGCTATCCGAAACTCCCACTTTCGGCTGAAGGCGTCGCAGAATTCTGCGGAACCATCCCTTGAGTCTAGACTTGCATATCTTGAGACTACTGCGGTGTCTCTTGTAGCAAAGAGATCTATTTCGGGAATACCCCACTGCCTGAATACAGCCTCCGCGGCTGTTGGCAGCAGATGCCACTCGGGGACTGACCTTCCTCTTGACAGGCAATCCGCGATGCCGTTTAAGTTCCCTGGCAGATGATAAGCTGTCATTATAATGTTTAATCGACATGTCAACTCCAGTAACCGGGATGTCAGACCCAATAGATTTAACGAGCGAGTTCCGCCCTGATTCCTGATGTATGCCACTAGAGTCCTGTTGTCCGATTGGACTAAGATGTGGGCATTTTGTAACAGTGCGCCTTGGGACTTTATTACGGCAAAAACGGCATACATCTCCTTCATGTTCGAATGCCAGGCTTTTTGGTTTGTGGCCCATTTGCCCGAAAGGTACTGACTGTTTAAATTCGCTCCCCAGCCCGCATCCGCTGCGTCTGTGGTTAAGAAATGGGTTACTTCTTTCTTGTGTAGGGGGGTTGGACTGCCTTCTACTGCATCCAACCACCACCGCAAGTCCTCCCGCATTCTGGGACATAGTGCCTTTTTCTGGCCTTTCTGGGAAAATCTTCTCAGAAAAAGCTGTGCTCTGCGACAGTGAAGACGACCCTGGGGGACCGCATAATTGGCGAAATTTAGCTTGCCCAACAAACTCTGGAGCTCTTAAGGAGCAGCTGTCCCGATTTAAAATTTTTGTCAGAGACATTTTTATGCCCTGTACCTTTCGGGTGGGCAAAGCTATTTTCTGGTTCTGTGTATCCCAGACCAGGCCCAAATATTCTAGTTTGTGTGTGGGCTCTGTTACCGATTTCAGGTAGTTTATGTGCCAACCTAGCGATTCCAAGATGGCCAGCGTTTCCGCAACCTGTACCATCAACTTGGATTCGTCCTGACAAGCCAGGAGGTAATCGTCCAGGTAAACTAAAAGGCGTATGCCCCGACCCCGGAGGATCTCGGACACCCAGTTTGAAACCGCTGCAAACGCTCGGGGTGCCGAAGACAGGCCGAATGGTAACGCTGTCAACTGGAGAATTTCTCCGTTGTAAGCAACCCTTAAAAATCTTCTGTGGGTCTCCGCAACCCCCAGATGGAAATAAGCCTGGTGAAGATCTATCTTCACCAACCAGTCGTCCGGTTGGAGAAAATTGACTATGTCTGGTTGTGAAATTAGGTAAAAATGTTTGGTTGCAATATACGTATTTAAGGCCTTGAGGTTGAAAATTGGCCGTAACCCACCATCTGTTTTCCTTATTAAAAACATCTTTGATAGGAAACCTGGGTCTAGCAATGGCGGTTTTTCCAAAATTCCCTGATTTTTTAAATCCTGTATTATTTGGGTCATTTCTGGGGTAACTTGAGTGGTTAGGCATTTTAAAAAATTTTTGGTTGGATATTTCAGAGGAGGTTTCTTTTTGAAAGGCAAACGGTAATTCGCTATTGTTCTTAATATAAAGGGGTCTGCTCCTAGCTGAGCCCATCTTTCTGTGTAAAATTTTAGACACCCCCCTCTGAAAATCCGCTGTGAGTCAATCTTCTTTGGACTTAGCAGACTTTTCTGTATTGCCCTGACGTTTACGAAAGGGCCGACTTTTATTAACGGTATGTTTAAATTTTTTATCTGATTTTCTATTTTTGTTCTTATTGTAACCTTTTTTATTTTGGAAATGTTGAACATATTCCCCCTGCTCTGAAACTTTCCTCTCTTTTAAATAGGCTGGAGTATTGAGCCACACCTGAGACCCTCCGAGGGACTGAATAACCGGTTGTAAGGCCTCTCTACTGAATAAGTATTCCGAGCTGGGTGGAATATTTCTTAACGTATTTCTGAGATTTGAATTAGGAATTTCCTTTAAAATGCGGTCACGCCTAACCTCAATGCACTCAGAACGCTTTCCACATATAAGCTGCATGGTGGTTTCCGAATTCTTATGAGATAAAGAACCCGGTCCCAACAGATCAGAAAATTTTTCAAATAAAGTTTTTGGATTTAAGCTTTGCGGTTCAGCACTAGCCCAATCAACAATAGACTGTAAACCTGATTTTAATAACTGTCTTTGCTCCAAAACTTTATTGGATAAGCCAGCTAACAGCAACTCCGTTGATGCCAAATAGTCTTTGTTTTTATTAAAGTGACATAGCTCATCATTTATATGAAGGCTTGTAAATCCCGGAGTTGCCAAGCAACTCTGTAAAACTTGCTTATATCTAATACCCTTCCAAGCCTGAGACTCAAATTGCTGTAACTTATTTAATTCTGCAAATCTATCCTTATCACTCGCTGGAATTATCTTTTTATCATCAATATTGGTAATTAAAGAACCCAAATTGAGAGACATAGACTCAGGCTGAGCAGGCAAAGTGATGAATTGCTCTGACCCATTCTCTCCAGTCCTATTAAAATTCTGGGTGCTCGTAATTGTACTACTGGGCAATACTCTATCGCTATTAAAACAATAGACAGGATACTGATTCAAATAATTCGAAACGTATGACATTTGAGACATCAAGGTATCAATACGAGGATCGGTACGAACAGATTTCGATTTGTACTTACGGTTCCTCGCCGAGGTACGAGAACGTTTATTGGGCAAGGGTGACGTTATGCCCTCCTCAAACTCCGAGGATGAGGAAGAGCTGCTTTCCGATGCCCTAGAGCTCGATGTCCTCCCTCCGAAGCAACAACAACGTCCTGCTCACGACTCTCGTTACCCTTACTTACCGGCTCCATTTTTTATAATAAAATACACTGCTGTGTTTCCTATAACCACTAACAACACACTTATTACTGTTTAATATCAAGATGATAGTGGTTCACACTTCGAAATACTTTGTTTTCACTTCGAAATACTTTCTAAAAAAAGTTTCGATGCGTTACGAACGAATCACAAGAATGCAATGACGCTGACAGGTTAATTTGGCGGTAAAGTTATAAGCCGCCCTCTGGTGCAAGAAAAAGGAAAGATATTCTCGGTATGCTTGCTAAGAAAGGATGTTATTCTCGATTTCTTACAGAATCATAGGACTGCTTCTTCATATCATTGCTGTGTTTTCGAAGACATATAATATGCAAATTGTAGGCGGCCTGAATTTCACAAGCCATTTCACTTAAAAAAATAATAATAATAAAACTAATTTTAAAAACGGTTTCACCGAAAACCGGGTAAAAAATTAGGTTTTAATTTTGCCAGTTTTGCATTTCCTAGTTAGAGCTTATAATGAAAGAGTTTAAATCTGTAATCAATTATGTTGAGTTTTATATTTTATAGTAATTTATATTCATGCGTGAAATTACGCTTAGTTGATCATGTTGATTTATATTGTACCTACTGAGTTTAAACACAAAACGTCATCATCATCATCATTTCAGCCGAAAGACGTCCACTGCTGGACATAGGCCTCCCCCAAGCGTCGCCACAACGAACGGTCCTGTGCGTCTCGCATCCATCGGACTCCCGCATCCGTTACCAAGTCATCGATCCACCTTGTAGGAGGCCTTCCAACGCTACGTCTTCCGGTACGTGGTCGCCATTCCAGAACCTTTCGGCCCCAACGGCCATCTGTTCTGCGAGCAATGTGCCCTGCCCATTGCCACTTTAGTTTGGCGATTCTTCGTGCTATGTCGGCAACCTTGGTTCTCCTGCGGATATCCTCATTCCTGATTCGATCACGCAAGGTAACTCCGAGCATAGCCCTCTCCATTGCCCTTTGGGTGACTTTAAGTCTTCTGATGAGGCCCATTGTAAGCGACCACGTTTCGGAGCCATATGTCATCACTGGCAACACGCACTGGTCATAGACTTTCGTCTTGAGACACTATGGTATATTGGACGAGAAGATACCGCGCAGCTTCCCGAACGCTGCCCAGCCGAGTCGGATTCGACGATTGATCTCTTTCTCGAAGTTAGACCTTCCCAACTGGACCGTCTGTCCCAGGTAAACGTAGTCGTCTACAACTTCGAGTGTAGAGTCCCCGATCTTGATAGGAGTGGGTGCTACATGGCTATTTACCATGACTTTGGTTTTGTCCATGTTCATTTTAAGTCCCACTCTTTCGGAAGCCCTACTGAGATCACCAAGCATTGTACTGAGCTCCTCCGTAGTCTCAGCCATGACTACTATGTCGTCGGCAAACCGAAGGTGAGTGATGTACTCGCCATTGACATTAATGCCTAGCGCTCTCCATTCCAAAACCTTGAAGACATGGAGGATGTCTTCAAGGTTTTGCCGTGAACCGTTTCGGAGATATCGTCTCGCTCGTGATAACGTCTCCCTGCCTCACGCCCCGCTGCAAGAGGATAGGTTTCGAGGTCTGGTCTTGTAGTCGGACTGACATAGTGGCGTTTTTGTACAAACACTTCAGCACTTCGATATACCGATAGTCAATTTGGCACCGTTGGAGAGACTGCAGTACAGCCCAAGTTTCAATCGAATCAAAGGCTTTCTCGTAGTCCACAAACGCTAAGCAGAGAGGCTGATTATACTCCTCAGTCTTCTGTATTAACCTGCCGCAGCGTATGTATGTGGTCCACGGTGCTGAAGCCTTTTCGAAATCCGGCTTGTTCGGGAGGCTGGAAGTCGTCGAACCTGCGCGCAAGACGATTCGTGATGACTCTGGAAAACAGCTTGTAGACATGGCTCAGAAGCGAGATGGGCCTGTAATTCTTAAGCAGGGCATTATCGCCCTTCTTAAAGAAGAGTACCACCACGCCTCTGCTCCACGCCTGTGGCGTTTTTCCCTCGAGTATGACGGAATCAAATAGCTTCTGAAGGGCCTTAAGGACCGGTTTTCCACCCGCCTTCAGGAGTTCGGCCGTAATTCCGTCCTCACCCAACGCCTTGTTATTTTTCAGCTGCTTCAGAGCCATCCTAATCTCGTACAGGCTGACGTCCGGGATATCTTCGGTATAGTGTCGAGTCAATCTAGCTCTTGAGTCGTTTACTAGATTTGCAGCGGGTTTAGCGATAGACGTGTATGTCCATAAAAAGCCTCGATCTCTCCCAGAAGCTCCGATTTGGCGGATATGACTCTGCCATCGTCGGTCTTCAGTTTCGTGAGCTGGCTTTGCCCAATAGACAGATCTCGTGCAAATACTTTAGAGCCCTTATTCCGCTCAATCGCATCCTTAATCCTTGCGGTATTAAAGCGGCGAAGGTCGCGTTTCAGGGACTTCGAGATTTGTCTATTGAGCTGCCGGTATATGCACGCATCGTCTGAAGACTGAAGACAGAATCATCTCACGCCTCTTCTTCATTAGCTCGAGGGTCGGATTAGAGAGCTTCTTGTTCTTATTTGTACGGTGAGTCTTGAAAAACTTAGACCCGACCGTATGGACAGTTTCCACGAACCCATCGTTATATTCATCCACGGAGCTTCCTAGGCACTCGAAACGATTGTGGAGTTCGAGCTGAAAGCTCTCGGGGTTTTGGATCTGGATCTGTGCTGGACGGAGCGTAGACCTCATCAGTCGAGACCTTTCAAGCTCTATGTTAATATTCAATGTGCCTCTTACCACGCGGTGATCACTTCCAGTTTTCACCGCGTTGATCACAGAGACATCATTGAATATTTGCTTTTTCGTCGACAGGATGAAGTCAATCTCATTTCTAGTTGCACCGTCAGGACTTTGCCAGGTCCACCTTCTATGCTCACGCTTTTTGAAGAAGGAATTCATCATATAGAGGCCCTCCTTCTCCATAAAGCTAGCCAGTAGGTGTCCCCGGTGATTCCGACGTCCAAATCCAAATTGCCCCACTCGCAGCTCGTCACCGTCTCGTTTGCCCAGTTTCGCGTTGAAGTCCCCCATGACCACGGTGAAGTGAGTCTTAGAACCATGCATGGCTCTTGATATATCCTCATACATGGATTCTACTTCGTCGTCGGGATGTGTCGAGGTCGGGGCGTAGACCTGTATGACCTTCAGCGAATATCTTGATGATATTCTGAGTATAAGGTACGCCATCCTGGTCGACACACTCTCGATCCTCACCACATTGTTCACAAGGGACCTGTCACCCTCCCGGAAATAGAGCAGGTTACCGGATTTGAGAATTATCGTATCCTCCCCCTATGTTCGGACTTCAGACAATCCCACAATACTCCATCGCAACCTGCTCAATTCCTCCTCAAGTTCGGTGATCTTCTCGTCAGTCCTCAGTGTACGCGTGTTAAAAGTTGCCAGGTCGAGTCGTTTTATAAATGGGTAGCCAGATCTCATCCGGAGATTATTCGCACCCCTTGCCTCGTCGTGGCCTTGACCGCTACCGGAGTCAAGGGTAGACGGGCTGCCGGGCACTAGGGGGGCATTTTTTCATTCTGCTTTTCATTTTGGGGGGGGGGGGGGGGGGGTTGCCATAATCGCCACGCTTGGCAGACGGGTTGGCGATCGCAGTTTGGTTGTTGTTTTGCACAGAGGATGCTGCTGCCCATTCTCTGGTATGTCCCTTAGTCGCCTCTTACGACACCCTCGGGAAGAGATGGGATGGTGTTATTCTTTATGTCCGGACACCATACGGAACACAAAACGTAAATATAACTTTTACCTAAATATTTTTTTGCATTTTCATTAAAATTTTGAATAAGTATAAATTTAAAAAAATTAAATAGATGTTTCAATTTAAATATTAAATAGATGCAAGATGTAGGCGGCCTGAATTTCACAAGCACTTTAAAAATAACAAACAATAAAAAAATCTTTTTGAAAAAAAATTACAAAACGGTTACCCGGGTAACCGGTTTTTTTTTAGGAAACCCGAAAAAAAACCGGTTCTTAATTTTGGCGGTTTTTGCATTCCGTATCTTGCACCATTTGTGCATTTTGAGTGTCATCATTGTGTGGACCGTCTGGAGGACGCGGTGAAGCACACGGTAGAGGAGTGCCCCGCCTGGGCAGCGCACCGCCGTGTTGTCGTGAGGGCGTTCGGCGGCAGCGATCTCTCGCGCCGGGCCGAGTATGTTACCTACATAATTCCGAAAAGTGTAACATTGAATAACACGTTCCCGTAAGTTTACTAATCCGAAACACTTAACAACGAATGCACGTTACCACGAAAAACTTAACACCGTAGCCATGCGAACTCGAATTACATGATTCAGAAAACTGTAATATCGAATAACACGTCCCCGTATGTTTACTAATTTTATTTTATTTTATTTTTTTATATTTTATATTTTATATTTCATATTTCATATTTCATATTTCATATTTCATATATTTCATATTTCATATTTCATATTTCATATTTCATATTTCATATTTCCGGTTATTTTATTTTTGTAAAAAGTTTTCTTTCAAGACAACGTCATTCGTTTGAACGGTCGCATAAATGCCGCGAACGTTTCTCAAGATAAGAAGTGCCCACCAATCTTGGAAGGTAAACATCCGATGACGTCACTATATTTTCGTCAAATTCACGAAACGCGGGACGTGAATACATAGTGAATAAAGCGAGGGAGCGCTTTTGGATTTTAAAAGTTCGACCGACAGTACGCGCACTGATAAGAGATTGCGTGGCATGTAAACGTCGCAGAACGGCGCCAGTGAAGCCCGTAAAAGGGGACTTACCTATTGAACGATTAGACACTCACTTGCGGTCGTTCACCCGTTGCGGAGTGGACTGTTTCGGCCCGATGACAGTCACTATAGGAAGGCGGCATGAAAAACGATGGGGAATGTTATTCACCTGTCTCGTCACGCGAGATATAGAGTTATTGCCAAGTTTGAATATCGATTCAGCTATATTAGCGTTGTAGAGGAGACACGATCACGCTTGCCTTTTAAGTTAAGAAGCAAGTAGTGTAAAATGATTCCCTGCTATTTGTTATGTATAGACGCCATCTTTAATGACTCTAAGCCCCGCCCATAATTCGGAGGCAAGTGGGCGAGCCCATTTTTGAGAGTGAAATTACCTCATATGAACAACAGAAAGGCTTGCTGTGTTATGATTGGGCGAATAGAGGGAGTTCGTGAGGTATATTTGCTATATACCTCGTGTCCCGGAATGATCTGAGGATATGTGCGGGCGCAGGACGTGAGGGGTGCCGGGGGAGCCACCCCCGCAGTCCCCCGCCCGCGACACTGTTTATAATCTCATGTCCGGGGCACATGCAGTCAGGATCGGCCAGTACGTACTTGCTTCACACCAGTTCGCACTCGTTCGCTGCGCTCCGTATCGCGTCAACCGTTTGTGCTGTCGACGGTGCAAATCCAGGTTTGAACCGGCGCACATACGGGTATTTGATACTAAAAAATGGCCAATAATCAGTTTTTTGAAGTTTGCTATTATAACAATATTATTATTTCGTAGAATAGTATAATACATTGTGCACGTTATGGCGGCCATCTCAATGCGCCTGAGTTAGTACTTGCACGTTTTGTTCTTGGCGCCTTAAAAAATCAAGCTTTACGCGGTGATATAACAAAAAAATTAAGTGTTATTGACAATTGTTGATGATGGATTCTGGTGATGGAGGTATGTAGCTAATTTTATACATTGTTTTTCCAATGTTTATATCTTTTGAATCTTTTTTGTGGCTTAAATTAGAAACAGTAAAAATTATGAAAAAAATATCGAAATAGCTTAATAAATGAGTAACTTTCTTATATTTCCGGACTAGTCCGATAAGAAAAAGTAACAGAATCGTAATCAGGGATAGTCTGGAAAGTCAATAATGAACAAAGATGTTGCGGAAACAGAGCGTTTTTTTTTTAATGATTTTTTTCGTCAAGTATACCCACAGTTTTAAAAATCAACCGATTAATTACTATATTTTAAAACAACATACATTTTGTTAATGATGCATCAAATAAAACATTTACCAAGGAAGAATTGTACAAAATTATACTACAGTGCAATTACAAGCAAATTAACAAAAAAATAGACTATTTAGAAGATTACATTTTCGAAATAACCAAATGTGAAAGAAGTGTTTTAAAACATAAACTTTCTCATTTTAAATCAGAGTTCATACAGAAATGGACTACAGCCTACAGAAAAAGAGACGCGTTTGAAGCAAAAAATGGACTTTGGTTGCAGGGGACCATTACAGTACCGATGATGACGTCATCTTTACCTGAGACTAGTGACGACAACAATAGAAGTACTCGCGGTCGACCGTCAAAATGTTTCGCTGAATCGAGTGAAAGATCTAAACGTAGGAAAACAATGGAGATACAAAAACAGCTTGCTGCCAGCGAATTAACATATGCCACGCAAATGAGCTTGCGAGCTACAGGAAACGTGGTCGCTTCAAATATTTTGAAGGATATCACAAAATCGCCAACAAGGGCGTTAAAGTTTCGAAAATCTATGACTCGAGCAGAAAGCCTTAAAAATAAAAAGCTCTCGCCTACAGAAGCGTTATCTGTGTTTGTAGAAGGAGATTTTACAAGAAGACAGTACAATATTATTAGCACAGCAGACAAAGCTCGCTTTCCCTGTTACACAGAGATACAAAAGGCTAAAAAACAATGTTATCCTAAGATTGAACGTGTAACATCAACATGTGCAGAGGTGAACTTACAAGATCTTTTGAACCATACGTGTTCTCGGCTTTGTCTTATTTTACGGAAGTATTTGAAACATGCGACCCTGAAGATCTAGATGATTTAGAACTGATTAGTAAATGGGGATGTGACGGTTCTCAGCAGAGTCAATTCAAACAGAAATTTGAAAATATAACGTTCTCCGATGCAAACATATTCCAGAGCTGCCTTGTCCCAGTCAGATTGGTTAACAATAAGGGTCCAGAAAAAAAAGTAATATGGCAAAACCCATTACCATCGTCTCCAAGATTTTGTAGACCGATAAGGATTCGTTTCATACACGAAACTAAAGATGTAACCCTAGATGAGATTCAGTATATAAAAAATCAAATAAAAGACCTAACCAAATCGAAAGTAATTGTTAATGAAACCGAATACCAAATTAAAAACACTACTGTTCACTATGGTAGATGGGAAAATTTGCAATGCTGCAACTAATACATTATCTACTATGTGATGCTATTTGTGGTGCGACCTCGAAAGCTTTTAATGATTTAACAGTGAAGAAAAATGTGAACTTCGAATCATTAAATTTTGGGCTTTCCGTGCTTCATGCTAAAATTTTTTGAAAGTATTCTTCACTTAGCCTATAAGATCCCTATCGGAAAATGGCAAGTTAGATCTCATGAGGATAAAAACATTGTAGCAGAAACCAAGAAAAGAATACAGCAGAAATTCAAAGACGTGATGGGGCTCTTGATCGATATACCGAAAGCAGGATTCGGAAACACCAACGATGGTAACTCAGCTCGCAGATTTTTTGCAGATACAAGATTATCAAGTGAATTAACCGGGGTGGATGAAACATTGATATATCGATTAAAGGTGATTTTGGAGGCCATTTCAAGCGGACATGAGATTGATGTTGCTAAATTTGAGAGTTTTGCGTACCAAACGGCTCAGTTATATGTAAGACTATATAACTGGCACCCGATGACACCAACCATGCACAAAATTTTAGTGCATGGTGCGGAGATAATTTCTCATGCTTTATTACCAATCGGGCAACTTTCCGAGGAAGCAGCAGAAGCCCGAAACAAACATTTTCGGTCCTACCGGCTAGGATTTGCACGCAAATTTTCACGAGAAGATTGCAATAAAGACGTAATCAACAGATTACTTTTAGCTCGGATCCTTATCTTTCCTGCATACGCCAATTGCCAAGAAAAAAAAACGCAACCATTTTGTAGGGAAACTATTGAACTGCTACGCCCTGTGGAATTTGGAGTAACTGGAGATGAAAGCGGAGATATTCTGGACGAGGAAAATTCAGAAAATGATAAATATAGTGATAGTGATTAAAGAAGATTTTGTATTAAGTATGCTTTTATTAAAATGTATAATTCTGTATCTATTATTTTGTGTTTTATTTAATGCCAAGCGATTTTGGTAACAATTTAGCTGAGAAAAAATCAAAAAATATTATTGGCCATATTTTAGTCTCAAATACCCGTATGTGCGGCGATAGCACGAAGGGAAGGCCTTCCCCACGCTCTCCTCGGTGTGGCAACGCATCGAAGTGGTCGCGGAGGCTACGTTTTCCCCCGATCGTCGGAACATGAAGCCCATGAAGCCAAGCGCCCGCAACCCCTCGGACAACGGAGGCGCCGGCCGAGAAGAAGACGGTGACAAAGAGGAAGCTGACCGACCTGTGCTGGGCCGAGCGTCGTCGCTCCCGAACGTTCGGAAAATAAACGGCCGAGGCCTTTCAAGCGTGACCATTGTGTTTTGTATTATTTATATTGCACCCTCTGCTCCCAACAAATAGTATTCGTATTTAAATTCCCAATCTTTTCTAAAAATAGTTACGATTTTTATAGACTGTCTGTGGTACCTAACAAACATGCACAGGCTCTTATCCCACCCTTTCCCTTCCTTGCAACTAACGAGATGTTGCATGTCTTTAAATCCCTACGAGATGTCCTACCACATGACAAACTAATACTAGTCTATCTGCCTCTATGCCAGTCTGTCATACAATACTGCATCACGGTCTGGGGAGGAGCTGCTAAAACGCACCTCATTAAGTTGGAGAGGGCACAAAGAGCCGTGCTTAAAGTAATGACAAATAAACCTTACAGATATCCGACTGTGAGCTTATATTCAAACTGTAATGTACTCACAGTCCGTCAGCTGTTCATCTTGAAGGCTGTCCTCAGAAAACATCGAGATGTGCCCAACCCAAACCCAAACAAACGCAGCTTATCGTCTGTATGCCCTCGTGTGACCTGTAGAACCTCTTTCGCAAAAAGGCAAACGCGTAGTACAAGCGCTAAACTATATAACGATTTAAATAAGAAACTTAACATCGTTTCAATAAGTAGACGTAAAGTTAAAGTAAAAGTTACAGAATGGCTTCAACAACTGGACTATCTATCAACTGAAGACCTTCTTAATTACATAATATAAATCCGACTTTCCAACGCATGCACACACACATACATACACTCTCTTTCTCACGACACACACTCACATACACACACACACGCACACTCGCAGACACACACCATGACATACTATCAATCACCCTCAGATATAAAATTGCTAGCGTTCAATAACTTAAGTATAAACAGCGACCCATTGTACGAACAGTATTGTTTACCTTTTTTGCGACTGAACACTGTCTCCCAAGATACAGGCTCCTGGCCTAGTTTGGGAATCAGTATCAGTACATTTACATTGTAACAAATATCCTAAGACTATGCATACTTAAATACAAATGTAAATTTTGTGTCAATAAACAATTTTATTTTATTATTTATTTATTTATGTGTACATAGAGGCTGAATGCCCGAAATTGAAAGACATCACCCACCGGATTCGCAACAAAGCTGACTGCATCCAAGAGTTGATCACCAACCAAGCTCTACAGGACTCCTGCAAGTTCACCACAATCACCTTGATGAGAGAAGCCATAGAAAAGCTGGATGACCAACACTACGTGGTGTCCTTTCCTCAAGAGACGAAGGTACAACTAACCTGTAACCAAAAAGATTACACATCGCTCCAGGGTAGTTATCTTGCTACGATTCCCGTCGGCTGTCAACTGAAATCCGAGGAGTTCACTATTGCCAACGTCTATGACGAAATTAACGGCCAACCGTTGAAGTTAATGAAGATACGCTATGACGCTGAGAAACAAGCTACCACAGCAACCCACGTAAACCTGAACTCTATCGATCTCCAAGGACTACACAGCATCCAGGACCAACTTACGATCCAGACTCCTGTTGAACTTGAGAGCAGGCGTACTCATCATCATCGCGTTGACCCGGCGTTATCTATGTGGACGAACCAACACTGTGAAGAAGGATCAGCAGCCACCAACCGCAACCCCAGAAAGGAATGAATGTCCTGACAACCTACCGGCAACATTTTCACTCAACGTGCTAAAATAGTCGCCGTTCTAAAGGGGGAGGAATTACATAGTGCAATGACATGAGGTCCACTGATGTTGCAACCGTTTTTTTTTTTTTTTTTTTTGTGTGGCCTCTCGCAGGTCAACCTAGGAGGTTGTCGATTATAACCGGGGCACCTGTTATATAGGTTCACAATGTGGTCGCATTTTGCAATGCATTCTTTGCCTTTAATAGTAAATTTCAGATTTTTAGTAATTAAATTATTTCTAATCCCCTGTATTAGGTGAGGTGGATCATATATTGGAAAAATCTATTCATTATTCACTAAGAAAAAACCATCTTTACATTCTTGTCCATTGCGTAAAAACGTTTCTCGCGTTCCTCTAAGCAATGCGTTTATAGCTGCCACATTTGAGGTGCCTTGGTCACATACCGTTGCCACGACTTTCAGCCCTGTTTCTTATTTTATTTTATTTTATTAGGGGAAAAAAAACGATATTACAATATATATTACACTTATTAGTACGTATACAAAACAAAATCAATGTAATAACCACAACATTTTCCACATATTAACATAGAGGTACGCTATGATGAGGACTAATAGGCAAGCTAGGTATTATTCTTGAAAACACTTTATATACGCAGAAGCTTTATCAGAAAAAAAAATTAAAAAAAAACTTAGAAGTTGTTCAGTGCACTAATAACTTTACGCCGAAAAGCATTTCTACTAAGCATAAATATATCAATCTCTATGAAATGCTCATTGTACATTTGCGTGAGCCGTCGAAGTGGTGCACGATTAGCCGCGTTTGTTCGGTGTGATGCCTGAGCAAACAAACGGTAATCGCGCACCCCTCGACGGTGAATTGATCTAGGAACTACAAGCTTTATATCATTATTAAGGTCTATACTATTCAACTTATTTTGAAGAAGATCGTGCAGTGTCATTACCTGCAGAAGCATCCGTCTGTTCTCGAGTGAGAGTAAATTATATTTTGTTATAAGGTCTTCGTAAGGTAAACGTGTAAGTTGGCATCTGAATTGCTGAAAATAGTTCGTAAGAATTTCCGTTGTACTCTTTCAATAGCTATTTTGTATTTATTGTATAACGGATCCCATATCAGGCAGGCATATTCAAGCTGAGAGCGAATAAGTGAGCGATACAGTTGTAAAAATGTGCCAGGGCGCCTAAAGTCTGTAGCTGTTCTGAAAACAAAGCCGTACATTTTAAATGCTCTGGTTATGATGTTTTCCACGTGTAGATCCAGTTGTAATTTACAATCAAACAGTATTCCCAGATCTCTAAGATTTGTCACTCTATTCAATAAAGTATCACATAAGGTATAATCATATTTTATCACAGTTTTGTTTTTAGTAAAGCTGATGATTTGGCATTTAGGTATACTTAAACTTAACTTATTAACTGAACAGTATTCAGAGAGTCGGTTAAGATCGCTCTGAAGTTCTGAACAGTCAATAACATTTTTTACGGTTTTGTATAATTTTAAATCGTCAGCATATAAAAGAAAATTGGTGTATTTAAAGCATGTATTTATATCGTTTATGAATATAACAAAAAGAAGAGGTCCTAATATAGAGCCCTATTTTTATGCTAGTGGCTAGTTCTCACTGGTAGGGATTTTTCCTATATTTTTTTGCGGATCTTTTTTCCTTGATTTTGTAGCTTTTTGCTACTGTGCCCGGAAAGTCGTTGGTATAGTCCCGATCACAGTACGCAGTTTTTTGCTATTGTGCTCGGAAGATTGGTGGTGTTGTGCCGATCACAATATGCGTTTTTTAAGATGTTTGTGCTCGGAAAATCGGTGGTGTTATACCGGTCACAACATTATTTCTTTCTCTTTTGCATCCTTGCGTATGCAGTTTTTTTGCTATTGTGCTCGGAAGATTGGTGGTGTTGTGCCGATCACAATATGCGTTTTCTGAAGATGTTTGTGCTCGGAAAATCGGTGGTGTTATACCGGTCACAACATTCTTTCTTTGTTCTCTTGCACCTTTGGTGTTGCGAGATTTGATACTGTGTTTCACGGTTATAATTTGTTCTTGCTAGTCAGTGGCGATGGTGCCTAACTGTACTCATATAGACATATCTTTGAATTTTTCTTATAAGACAGCGGCAATTGCGCCTAACTGTATACAAATTAACTTACTTGTTACTTTAATATACTTGCTAGTCGGTGGCGATGGTGCCTAACCGTACTCAATTTAGGTTTTTGTTTGTAGCCTTATACATGTTGGTCAGCGACGATTCTGCTTAGCTGCACTCATGTTGGTTCCTTTGGTATTGTAAGTCGGTTGTGTTGGTGGTCTAACTGTACTTATTTTAAATTCATGTTATTTTAAGGATCTATACACTAGCGACATTCCAAGGTTGTATTTATTTCTGGTTTGTTGATTATAGGCTTAGTGGATGGTTCTCTATTGTGTCACCTAAATTTTTTATCCATAATTTAAAGTGCCATAACTTTTTTTGTCCTAATCATCATTTGTCCGAATGATAACTTACCCGAATTTAAAATCACATAATATCACATGCCATAAAATTGAAATCCCTAAATATAATATGTCTTAAATCCGTTTGTCATAAATATTACAATCAATAATATACAAAAGACATAAAACTATAGACATAAAACTATGTTTTCAATAAAAGTTATAAGTCAGCAGCATGCAAGCAAGCACGCAGCATGCAAGCAAGCACGCAGCATGCAAGCAAGCACGCAGCATGCAAGCAAGCACGCAGCATGCAACATGCAGCAGGCATGGTTTCTGTCACGGCTCCGGCGCTGCGGGGCTCCGGCGATCCCACGCGAGTTTATCGTCGCAGATGGGTTTAACGCTCACCACCGCAGCTTCGGCTTGCTGGCCGGCTTCGCCGGCCAACCTCAGCCGCGGCGGCGGGTGTTACAACCACCTGCTCCTCAACTCGCGGGCCGCCTCGCCCCTCCGCGCCTACGCGATTTTAAATTACACTCTAGGGGTAGGGCAGACAAGACTGCGTGGAGTCGGATTTACAGCGATTCGTTTCTGTCACTAAAATCTAATTTTTAGCAAATGATTTATGACTAAAAAAATATTATAAATGAACATTCGGAATAATATACACATTATTTAACACAAAACTTAGGACATATGACTTTAGGTCATGTAAAATTAGGAGATTCAATTATTATAGTACTCGATATTATGACAAAATACTTTTAGAACTAAAGATTATGTTAAATAAAATTTCGGGATTTTGAACATTATGGTTATTGATGTTTATAGCAAACGTGTTATGGATAATGATTTTCGGACAAACAATTTTAGGTGAAGAAAGGGAGTACCTTAGTGGATATTTTCCGTAGTCTTATTATTCCGTTCTTTCCTAGAACAATTTTTTTACCTTTTTTGGGTTTATTGTTTTTGGAATTTATATTTCTATTATTTTTTTTTTCTTTTTTAACTATGCTTTCGCTTAAGTCTTTTTTTCAAGCATAAAAGAAATTCTTTCTTTTATTTTTTCGGGGAGGGATGTAATTTAACGAGTCGAAATCGTCTCGCCACATGATTCGCTTTTAGGCGATTTCCGAACCGATAATGTGAAGGTGTTCCTAAAAGGTCGTGTAACCAAGTAAGGAAATCATTTAAAAAGTGAGCTGTCAGATTTGCTTTTTTCACTTTCTGACCCAACGATGTGATACGAAGCAGCTATTTTTTGTTTCTGTTAATTTTTTAAATAAATCGACAGTAATCGTCGATATTTTGTGCCCCATAATGGCCTAAAAAGAAAAGAAGGAGTCCAACCTCTATTTTCGGATAGGATTGCTACATATTTTCCGGTAAGGGTTCATTATTGGATTTTTACATGACACGTTGTCGTGTATTTTTTTGTTCCGAAATTTTATGTCTCGTTGTCATTTCCAGTTCGTGAGTGATTTTCGCCCACCTGTTTGTTTTGATGATTTGAGGCGCACTCAACGAGCAAAAGAAAAAAACCGTGAGTTTTCAATAAAAAAATTCTACGCGACCTCGTGTTTAAAACTCGAAACTTTCATGAAAACTAATGATACCAATCGGTTGTTTCAGCCCCTGGCGTTTTTTTTATATATTTACTTTCCATTTTCTCATATTCGTCGATGTTGGAACCCTTTGGACTGGTCTGCATTGCCTGGATGAGGATTAATTATTAATTTCTTTAACTTAGCTTCAAAGGTGCAACATTACCATATTAGTTCCAATAATCTTAAACAATGTCACTTATTAAACATTTCATGGGTATCTAAACCTGGTCATGAACTGCGGGCTGGGAGAAATTAAAGGCTAAAGCTTGACTTATATTTTTAATCTTTTATTTTTCCTATATAGTCTACCGCCTGAAGATTAAAGGGCAAGGCTCTCCAACTTGTAGTTAATCCGAGTTTATTTTTTGAGGATGTACCTGGCGCCCGAATTATCCATTTACATATTGGTGCATCTTCAACCCTCTATTAACACACACATTTAATTACCCAGTACATTACAGCAGATATTACAATAGGTGTATGACGATATGTGAAACATGTCTTTTAGATCTCTAAGTTGCATTGTGATCAAAATGGTGATGGGGTGATATGCCAGCTCCTAAAGAAAAATGTTAGCACCACGTTACTTAACGTCTTTCCTAACCACAACACATCCAGGTACACAGCAAGAATTTTGAGACATGGTTAAGAAAACTGTTAATGCAATTACAGGTCCAAACTCTAAAGAGCGCCTATGCAAGTCCACAGTAACTTCACTAGATCTCGAACGAACAAATTGTAACGCGGCTCAATAACATGGAGGAACGAAAGCTCAACTCAACATGAAGATGCACTAGCGATACAACAAAAACTTAATTGCAAAAGGAAAACAAAAGAAATGCGTACGAGTAACACTCTCACGCAACCATGCAGCCATTTGCAATTCAAGTGTGGCCATACAAAAGTATAACTTTTTTAGTATTAATCGGATGATAAAAACCTAATTATTTAATCATTTCTGTATTCTATTATTTATGTATACGAATAGTATGAAATAACATTTTTTTTCTTGATTATTGTTTTAAAGTAATTCCCAATATAAAATAATATATTTAACTGTAGCAACACCGCAATTTGTTTCCCTTAACGTTTTGATTGACGACGCTGTTTTAAAGAAAAAAAGTGAATTTTCGTTTTGTTGCAAGTTGCCATAGCATGGTGTCAATGTTGGCAAGTACTCGTTGATCCAACGAGCCCAGAACTTGTCCGCTAACGCCTGTGCTGCCGCCATGTCCTTTGGTCGGCGACGTCGCACTGCCCTGTGGTTGGTACACAGCAAGAATTTTAAGACATGGTTAAGAAAACTGTTAATGCAATTACAGGTCCAAACTCTAAAGAGCGCCTATGCAAGTCCACAGTAACTTCACTAGATCTCGAACGAACAAATTGTAACGCGGCTCAACAACATGGAGGAACAAAAGCTCAACTCAACATGAAGATGCACTAGCGATACAACAAAAACTTAATTGCAAAAGGAAAACAAAAGAAATGCGTACGAGTAACACTCTCACGCAACCATGCAGCCATTTGCAATTCAAGTGTGGCCATACAAAAGTATAACTTTTTTAGTATTAATTGGATGATAAAAACCTAATTATTTAATAATTTCTGTATTCTATTATTTATGTATACGAATAGTATGAAATAACATTTTTTTTTCTTGATTATTGTTTTAAGGCGCGGTGAATAGACGACTTTTATGTATTTTGAGGGGGTGAAGCAGATGAAGTGGGACACGAGTAGTCCCGCCTACTGCGGGGTGCACCGCGCGAATTTCCTCGATGCGCGACTTCCATTACATTTAGAAGCGTAATTTCACAACTCAAGTAAAATGTACGATTGGCTCAGCGCGTCACTGTCCGGATTCGCGCCGCACTTCCGCGGTGATAACCGAGATCGAATCTCATTAGATGCATTTCTTTTTTCTTATTTTTTAAATATTATATACTTACCTACATATTTTCGTGTTGTTATTTTTAAAATATATGCATATTTTGTTTTCTTTTTTTTAATAATTCATAAAAATGATTGTTATAATTAAAATAACAATAGGTAATTCAATAGGAACGCCTATTCGATTATTGTTATTTTAATAAAAACAATAATTTTTATTCCTACAGATATATTTTTCTTCAGAATCAAGAGTAATAATATAATAAAAATAAAAATGAAGTAAAAACGTTCACGAAGCTTGATGGTTGAATCTGAAGAAAAATAATATACAGTGTGTTGCAAAAGAGTGTAATACCAAAGGAGGTCATTGTACTCATCATTATGAACAACTTTTACTATGGCGCCAGCCTATTTTATTCCTATACACCGTAATTAGTGAAAATAAAATTCGCAAAAAAAATGCTGTTTTACACAAAAAGGTTATTCACTCGGGAAAAAATTTATAAAACAACTGTTTTTTTTTTTTGCGATTTTAGGAAAAAAACAGCTGTTTCACAGCATTTTTTTCACGATTTTATTTTCACTGCGTGATGCGGATGCGTGGAGAGACGAATGAAAGGGTGGACAGACGGACGGGGTGGATGGATGAACAGGTGAACGAACAGGAAGGATACATCAAATTTAAACAAGCTAATTATTTTAATTTAATTTTATAATTTTAGACGTATTTACGCATACGGAGCAAAATATAAAGATATAAATTGTAGAAAGAAAAACTTTTCAAGTCACAAATCTTCAAAATTTAGTCTTCTACTACAACAAGGGACGGTTTCTTTGTTGACGTCACTTGATGGGACTACTAACGACGATTTTTTTTCTCGCAGTGGCATCCCCCGAGCTCGCCGAGAATCGACTATTTCAGGCAAAAGCCAGTCCATGAAAAACGACACTAGCTTTTCCTTCATCTTTTTTTCCCAAAAATCGTCATCTTTTTTTATAATTTCTGTTTTTAGTGGCTTGTTTTCACCACTCCACACAGCAAACAAGCACTTTTCTCTACGTGTTACATGAAGCTGCCCTTGAATCTGATGGTACCATTTACTGTTTTTGTTCACTTCAATCAGTTCACTTTTTTTATTGTATTTCCATATCTGTATCTTGTTTTCCATTATACATTCTTCTAGCCCCTTTTTGAATGCCACTAAAGGATATTTCACTTCCACTACTGTGTCTTGGCCTATCAAACCATCGGGCGTTGCTCCAATAAAGGGATATTCGTAGTCCACGAAGAACCCGCAAGGCTCAATGGTTTTTTTTTTTTTTTCGGTGGGAAAATTATCTAATGACAAATCCCGCTCTTGGGCGGAGCGAGAGATAGTGTCAGACTTTTACTGACTAAAAACCCACTCCTGTTCCTTCGTTGCCTTCGTCTCAGGGCCCCGGGTTTCGTTTTCACACTACCCATGGCCCCAGTAGGCTTCGACCCTGCTGGGCCCCTACGATTTGCTGATATCTCCCTGAGGCGCGCGTGGAACAATACGCGC
The DNA here is from genome assembly GCA_905147345.3 of Mythimna impura. Taxonomy (NCBI): domain Eukaryota; kingdom Metazoa; phylum Arthropoda; class Insecta; order Lepidoptera; family Noctuidae; genus Mythimna; species Mythimna impura. Next base: position 12,251,783 of record LR990365.1, on the reverse strand, counting down.
CGTCGACGACTTGGCTCGGTCCGGACGGTTACCGGACGGTCCGACGGCGAGCCACCCATTGCTCGCCGTCCGCAAGCCCGCGCCTACGGTGGCCGGAAATCGGGATCGGAATCCCGGCGGCGGTAAGGGCGTGAGGACCGTTGCCTCACGCGATCGGCCTCCTCCTTTGCTAGCATTACTGCTTCACAGAAGGAGGCGACCACCTGCCACTCTTCCTCGCTCCGGACCATGGCCTGTACCAAGGCCCGGCGCGAGAGATCGCCGCCGCCGATCGCCCCCACAAGGACACGGCGTTGCTCTGCCCAAGCGGGGCACACCTCAACCGTGTGCTCCACCGTGTCCTCCGGGCGGTCCACACAGTGGCGACACCCGGGCGTCGCTTCCGCATGAATCCGGTGCAGGAACTTCCCAAACTTACCGTGTTCGGTGAGAACCTGCGTCATGCGAAAGGTGAGGACGCCGTGAGGTCATTTGTTTTCAGCCGCCATGTAGAGAGGGTCAGTTACTGGCACTCCCTCACCTCGTGGTGCAACTGCAAAACGAAAAAACAGTTGGTAAACACTGACTTCCGAAGGCTTGATCAAGTTTTTTTTTATCTATAGGCTCGCGTTTGACCTCTATCTCACCTGATGGTAAGAGATGGTGTGACCGAAGATATAGCATGCCTGCCTAGAAGTAACCTATTTAAAAAACCTCTAGGTTATAGCTATCAAGACACACAGACTCCGGCAGGGAATTCCACTCCGTAGCTGTACGCATAATGAATGATTGTGTTCCCAAAACTCGTTCGTGCTTTGTACGCATGGGTGGGATGTTCACCATGTACCGATGCCAATGGCGCAACGCTGTACGTCTAGTGGTCCGATGACGAAACGGACTTGGCGGAATTAAATTGGTAATTCCAATGCACACTCCTCGAAACGTAAACAACAGAAAATGGATAGGCAAAAACACACAGGGAAGGAATAAGGAAATTTTTGATAAGGGCCGAAATGAAAACGGCCGGCTGCGATGAAGCGAGCTTTTCCAGAATGGATTAATTTTAAACTTTATAGTATCGCCAGGCCGCCCGCGGTGCACGAGGCTGCTCGTGATGCCACGAGCAGTCAAGGGGCTACGCGTGTATTCACAGCGGTCCTGCCAGCGGACTCTTCACGACACTGCTGGCTGTAGCAATTCCGGTCCGAATCGGGCCTGAATGTGCAGTATCTCAAAATTCCTATTCGTGTGCCAGGCGCTGGGTATTGCAAAAAATCTGGAGAGCAATACTTTGTTATTTTCATAGTTCCAAAATGTAGATCTTTACGGAGAAAAACGCACAAAAAAACTCCTTAAATATATGTATGTGTGATCTAAACAAGTAAGTTTTTTTAGTGTTAAATGGCGTGAATGTTCCAGGCTACTTACTAATTAAATAGCGTTAATGTTTCAGGTTACTTTCTGATTAAATTGTGTAAATGTTCCAGGCGTGTAACTAGTTAAATAAATAGCGTAAATATTCCCGACCACTTACTAATTAAATGGCGTAAATGTTCCAGGCTACTTACAATCACATAGCGTAAATGTTCCAGGCTACTTACAATTACATAGCGTAAATGTTCCAGGCTACTTACAATTACATAGCGTAAATGTTTCAGGCTACTTACAATCATTACATAGCGTAAATGTTCCAGGCTACTTACAATTACATAGCGTAAATGTTCCAGGCGACTTACAATAATTACATAGCGTAAATGTTCTAGGCTACTTACAATTACATAGGTAAATGTTCCAGGCTACTTACAATTACATAGCGTAAATGTTCCAGGCTACTTACAATTACATAGCGTAAATGTTTCAGGCTACTTACAATAATTACATAGCTTAAATGATCCAGGATACTTACAATTACATAGCGTAAATGTTCCAGGCTACTTACAATAATTACATAGCGTAAATGTTCCAGGCTACTTACAATTACATAGCGTAAATGTTCCAGGCTACTTACAATTACATAGCGTAAATGTTCCAGGCTACTTACAATTCCATAGCGTAAATGTTCCAGGCTACTTACAATTACATAGCGTAAATGTTCCAGGCTACTTACAATTGCGTAGCGTAAATGTTCCAGGCTACTTACAATTACATAGCGTTAATGTTCCAGGCTACTTACAATTACATAGCGTTAATGTTTCAGGCTACTTACAAATTGGTGAAAAGTTTTTCGGGGTTTCCAGTGTAGGTGAATCGCCTTTACTGTAGTCACTCATTTTATTAGGATCATTTGGTTTGTGTTCAAAATTCTCATAGGACCCCCCAGTACCAGTACCTTCTCCAGATCCACTGGCCCCTCTAGACCCAGCACTACTCATTCGCATCACTTGTGTAGTAAACACCCAACATTTATTTCCCTTGGGAATCAAATTCACTTTGATTTGTAAAATAAATTATTTTATATTATATGCAGTGCACATGTAGTTCGTACTTTAAGACTTTTGTAAAAGATTCCCAAAATATATAGCTTAGTACCAAAATTTCGTACAATTAAGTAAGTAATTTATGGGATCGTTCCAAAGAGTAACGGCATGTCACGATTTCGGTCTTAGCGGCGAGCAGCGCGGCGAGCGGAGCTACATCAATACGCGGGCCCGCGGCGCTATGAGCGGCGTCTCGTGGCGTACTTCAAACATTGTCATACTTTTGATCTTACCGCTCGCCGCCCCGCGCTTAGCTACCGCTCACAGTGGCAAGGTCGTGAACGGGCTGTTACTGCGGCTCTGGAACGGAGCCGGCCACTGATGGAATACGGGTAGGTTTTATAAAAGTCTGATGCTCTTTTTCGCTCCTTCCAGAGCGGGAGAAAGTCTTCGATGATTTTCCACCCCCCATAAAAAGGTATTTGTAGTCAGCGCATGTGACTTGGCAATGATAATTTTTATAACAAGGAGTATTGTAGGTTTTATTTCCAGAGATAATATCACATTTTTGAATAACGAATCATGTCAATGATTGAAATTGAAAAAAAAATGGTTGTCATTCAGTCAAAACCCTGAAAATTCAAATTCAAGTTATATTTTATTTAATTGTACGAAATTTTGGTACTAAGCTATATATTTTGGGAATCTTTTACAAAAGTCTTAAAGTACGAACTACATGTGCACTGCATAAAATATAAAATAATTTATTTTACAAATCAAAATGAATTTGATTCCCAAGGGAAATAAATGTTGGGTGTTCACTACACAAGTGATGCGAATGAGTAGTGCTGGGTCTAGAGGGGCCAGTGGATCTGGAGAAGGTACTGGTACTGGGGGGTCCTATGAGAATTTTGAACACAAACCAAATGATCCTAATAAAATGAGTGACTACAGTAAAGGCGATTCACCTACACTGGAAACCCCGAAAAACTTTTCACCAATTTGTAAGTAGCCTGAAACATTAACGCTATGTAATTGTAAGTAGCCTGGAACATTAACGCTATGTAATTGTAAGTAGCCTGGAACATTTACGCTACGCAATTGTAAGTAGCCTGGAACATTTACGCTATGTAATTGTAAGTAGCCTGGAACATTTACGCTATGGAATTGTAAGTAGCCTGGAACATTTACGCTATGTAATTGTAAGTAGCCTGGAACATTTACGCTATGTAATTGTAAGTAGCCTGGAACATTTACGCTATGTAATTATTGTAAGTAGCCTGGAACATTTACGCTATGTAATTGTAAGTATCCTGGATCATTTAAGCTATGTAATTATTGTAAGTAGCCTGAAACATTTACGCTATGTAATTGTAAGTAGCCTGGAACATTTACGCTATGTAATTGTAAGTAGCCTGGAACATTAACGCTATGTAATTGTAAGTAGCCTGGAACATTTACGCTACGCAATTGTAAGTAGCCTGGAACATTTACGCTATGTAATTGTAAGTAGCCTGGAACATTTACGCTATGGAATTGTAAGTAGCCTGGAACATTTACGCTATGTAATTGTAAGTAGCCTGGAACATTTACGCTATGTAATTGTAAGTAGCCTGGAACATTTACGCTATGTAATTATTGTAAGTAGCCTGGAACATTTACGCTATGTAATTGTAAGTATCCTGGATCATTTAAGCTATGTAATTATTGTAAGTAGCCTGAAACATTTACGCTATGTAATTGTAAGTAGCCTGGAACATTTACGCTATGTAATTGTAAGTAGCCTGGAACATTTACCTATGTAATTGTAAGTAGCCTAGAACATTTACGCTATGTAATTATTGTAAGTCGCCTGGAACATTTACGCTATGTAATTGTAAGTAGCCTGGAACATTTACGCTATGTAATGATTGTAAGTAGCCTGAAACATTTACGCTATGTAATTGTAAGTAGCCTGGAACATTTACGCTATGTAATTGTAAGTAGCCTGGAACATTTACGCTATGTGATTGTAAGTAGCCTGGAACATTTACGCCATTTAATTAGTAAGTGGTCGGGAATATTTACGCTATTTATTTAACTAGTTACACGCCTGGAACATTTACACAATTTAATCAGAAAGTAACCTGAAACATTAACGCTATTTAATTAGTAAGTAGCCTGGAACATTCACGCCATTTAACACTAAAAAAACTTACTTGTTTAGATCACACATACATATATTTAAGGAGTTTTTTTGTGCGTTTTTCTCCGTAAAGATCTACATTTTGGAACTATGAAAATAACAAAGTATTGCTCTCCAGATTTTTTGCAATACCCAGCGCCTGGCACACGAATAGGAATTTTGAGATACTGCACATTCAGGCCCGATTCGGACCGGAATTGCTACAGCCAGCAGTGTCGTGAAGAGTCCGCTGGCAGGACCGCTGTGAATACACGCGTAGCCCCTTGACTGCTCGTGGCATCACGAGCAGCCTCGTGCACCGCGGGCGGCCTGGCGATACTATAAAGTTTAAAATTAATCCATTCTGGAAAAGCTCGCTTCATCGCAGCCGGCCGTTTTCATTTCGGCCCTTATCAAAAATTTCCTTATTCCTTCCCTGTGTGTTTTTGCCTATCCATTTTCTGTTGTTTACGTTTCGAGGAGTGTGCATTGGAATTACCAATTTAATTCCGCCAAGTCCGTTTCGTCATCGGACCACTAGACGTACAGCGTTGCGCCATTGGCATCGGTACATGGTGAACATCCCACCCATGCGTACAAAGCACGAACGAGTTTTGGGAACACAATCATTCATTATGCGTACAGCTACGGAGTGGAATTCCCTGCCGGAGTCTGTGTGTCTTGATAGCTATAACCTAGAGGTTTTTTAAATAGGTTACTTCTAGGCAGGCATGCTATATCTTCGGTCACACCATCTCTTACCATCAGGTGAGATAGAGGTCAAACGCGAGCCTATAGATAAAAAAAAACTTGATCAAGCCTTCGGAAGTCAGTGTTTACCAACTGTTTTTTCGTTTTGCAGTTGCACCACGAGGTGAGGGAGTGCCAGTAACTGACCCTCTCTACATGGCGGCTGAAAACAAATGACCTCACGGCGTCCTCACCTTTCGCATGACGCAGGTTCTCACCGAACACGGTAAGTTTGGGAAGTTCCTGCACCGGATTCATGCGGAAGCGACGCCCGGGTGTCGCCACTGTGTGGACCGCCCGGAGGACACGGTGGAGCACACGGTTGAGGTGTGCCCCGCTTGGGCAGAGCAACGCCGTGTCCTTGTGGGGGCGATCGGCGGCGGCGATCTCTCGCGCCGGGCCTTGGTACAGGCCATGGTCCGGAGCGAGGAAGAGTGGCAGGTGGTCGCCTCCTTCTGTGAAGCAGTAATGCTAGCAAAGGAGGAGGCCGATCGCGTGAGGCAACGGTCCTCACGCCCTTACCGCCGCCGGGATTCCGATCCCGATTTCCGGCCACCGTAGGCGCGGGCTTGCGGACGGCGAGCAATGGGTGGCTCGCCGTCGGACCGTCCGGTAACCGTCCGGACCGAGCCAAGTCGTCGACGGCGCGTATTGTTCCACGCGCGCCTCAGGGAGATATCAGCAAATCGTAGGGGCCCAGCAGGGTCGAAGCCTACTGGGGCCATGGGTAGTGTGAAAACGAAACCCGGGGCCCTGAGACGAAGGCAACGAAGGAACAGGAGTGGGTTTTTAGTCAGTAAAAGTCTGACACTATCTCTCGCTCCGCCCAAGAGCGGGATTTGTCATTAGATAATTTTCCCACCGAAAAAAAAAAAAAAACCATTGAGCCTTGCGGGTTCTTCGTGGACTACGAATATCCCTTTATTGGAGCAACGCCCGATGGTTTGATAGGCCAAGACACAGTAGTGGAAGTGAAATATCCTTTAGTGGCATTCAAAAAGGGGCTAGAAGAATGTATAATGGAAAACAAGATACAGATATGGAAATACAATAAAAAAAGTGAACTGATTGAAGTGAACAAAAACAGTAAATGGTACCATCAGATTCAAGGGCAGCTTCATGTAACACGTAGAGAAAAGTGCTTGTTTGCTGTGTGGAGTGGTGAAAACAAGCCACTAAAAACAGAAATTATAAAAAAAGATGACGATTTTTGGGAAAAAAAGATGAAGGAAAAGCTAGTGTCGTTTTTCATGGACTGGCTTTTGCCTGAAATAGTCGATTCTCGGCGAGCTCGGGGGATGCCACTGCGAGAAAAAAAATCGTCGTTAGTAGTCCCATCAAGTGACGTCAACAAAGAAACCGTCCCTTGTTGTAGTAGAAGACTAAATTTTGAAGATTTGTGACTTGAAAAGTTTTTCTTTCTACAATTTATATCTTTATATTTTGCTCCGTATGCGTAAATACGTCTAAAATTATAAAATTAAATTAAAATAATTAGCTTGTTTAAATTTGATGTATCCTTCCTGTTCGTTCACCTGTTCATCCATCCACCCCGTCCGTCTGTCCACCCTTTCATTCGTCTCTCCACGCATCCGCATCACGCAGTGAAAATAAAATCGTGAAAAAAATGCTGTGAAACAGCTGTTTTTTTCCTAAAATCGCAAAAAAAAAAACAGTTGTTTTATAAATTTTTTCCCGAGTGAATAACCTTTTTGTGTAAAACAGCATTTTTTTTGCGAATTTTATTTTCACTAATTACGGTGTATAGGAATAAAATAGGCTGGCGCCATAGTAAAAGTTGTTCATAATGATGAGTACAATGACCTCCTTTGGTATTACACTCTTTTGCAACACACTGTATATTATTTTTCTTCAGATTCAACCATCAAGCTTCGTGAACGTTTTTACTTCATTTTTATTTTTATTATATTATTACTCTTGATTCTGAAGAAAAATATATCTGTAGGAATAAAAATTATTGTTTTTATTAAAATAACAATAATCGAATAGGCGTTCCTATTGAATTACCTATTGTTATTTTAATTATAACAATCATTTTTATGAATTATTAAAAAAAAGAAAACAAAAATATGCATATATTTTAAAAATAACAACACGAAAATATGTAGGTAAGTATATAATATTTAAAAAATAAGAAAAAAGAAATGCATCTAATGAGATTCGATCTCGGTTATCACCGCGGAAGTGCGGCGCGAATCCGGACAGTGACGCGCTGAGCCAATCGTACATTTTACTTGAGTTGTGAAATTACGCTTCTAAATGTAATGGAAGTCGCGCATCGAGGAAATTCGCGCGGTGCACCCCGCAGTAGGCGGGACTACTCGTGTCCCACTTCATCTGCTTCACCCCCTCAAAATACATAAAAGTCGTCTATTCACCGCGCCTTAAAACAATAATCAAGAAAAAAAAAATGTTATTTCATACTATTCGTATACATAAATAATAGAATACAGAAATGATTAAATAATTAGGTTTTTATCATCCAATTAATACTAAAAAAGTTATACTTTTGTATGGCCACACTTGAATTGCAAATGGCTGCATGGTTGCGTGAGAGTGTTACTCGTACGCATTTCTTTTGTTTTCCTTTTGCAATTAAGTTTTTGTTGTATCGCTAGTGCATCTTCATGTTGAGTTGAGCTTTTGTTCCTCCATGTTGTTGAGCCGCGTTACAATTTGTTCGTTCGAGATCTAGTGAAGTTACTGTGGACTTGCATAGGCGCTCTTTAGAGTTTGGACCTGTAATTGCATTAACAGTTTTCTTAACCATGTCTTAAAATTCTTGCTGTGTACCAACCACAGGGCAGTGCGACGTCGCCGACCAAAGGACATGGCGGCAGCACAGGCGTTAGCGGACAAGTTCTGGGCTCGTTGGATCAACGAGTACTTGCCAACATTGACACCATGCTATGGCAACTTGCAACAAAACGAAAATTCACTTTTTTTCTTTAAAACAGCGTCGTCAATCAAAACGTTAAGGGAAACAAATTGCGGTGTTGCTACAGTTAAATATATTATTTTATATTGGGAATTACTTTAAAACAATAATCAAGAAAAAAAAATGTTATTTCATACTATTCGTATACATAAATAATAGAATACAGAAATGATTAAATAATTAGGTTTTTATCATCCGATTAATACTAAAAAAGTTATACTTTTGTATGGCCACACTTGAATTGCAAATGGCTGCATGGTTGCGTGAGAGTGTTACTCGTACGCATTTCTTTTGTTTTCCTTTTGCAATTAAGTTTTTGTTGTATCGCTAGTGCATCTTCATGTTGAGTTGAGCTTTCGTTCCTCCATGTTATTGAGCCGCGTTACAATTTGTTCGTTCGAGATCTAGTGAAGTTACTGTGGACTTGCATAGGCGCTCTTTAGAGTTTGGACCTGTAATTGCATTAACAGTTTTCTTAACCATGTCTCAAAATTCTTGCTGTGTACCTGGATGTGTTGTGGTTAGGAAAGACGTTAAGTAACGTGGTGCTAACATTTTTCTTTAGGAGCTGGCATATCACCCCATCACCATTTTGATCACAATGCAACTTAGAGATCTAAAAGACATGTTTCACATATCGTCATACACCTATTGTAATATCTGCTGTAATGTACTGGGTAATTAAATGTGTGTGTTAATAGAGGGTTGAAGATGCACCAATATGTAAATGGATAATTCGGGCGCCAGGTACATCCTCAAAAAATAAACTCGGATTAACTACAAGTTGGAGAGCCTTGCCCTTTAATCTTCAGGCGGTAGACTATATAGGAAAAATAAAAGATTAAAAATATAAGTCAAGCTTTAGCCTTTAATTTCTCCCAGCCCGCAGTTCATGACCAGGTTTAGATACCCATGAAATGTTTAATAAGTGACATTGTTTAAGATTATTGGAACTAATATGGTAATGTTGCACCTTTGAAGCTAAGTTAAAGAAATTAATAATTAATCCTCATCCAGGCAATGCAGACCAGTCCAAAGGGTTCCAACATCGACGAATATGAGAAAATGGAAAGTAAATATATAAAAAAAACGCCAGGGGCTGAAACAACCGATTGGTATCATTAGTTTTCATGAAAGTTTCGAGTTTTAAACACGAGGTCGCGTAGAATTTTTTTATTGAAAACTCACGGTTTTTTTCTTTTGCTCGTTGAGTGCGCCTCAAATCATCAAAACAAACAGGTGGGCGAAAATCACTCACGAACTGGAAATGACAACGAGACATAAAATTTCGGAACAAAAAAATACACGACAACGTGTCATGTAAAAATCCAATAATGAACCCTTACCGGAAAATATGTAGCAATCCTATCCGAAAATAGAGGTTGGACTCCTTCTTTTCTTTTTAGGCCATTATGGGGCACAAAATATCGACGATTACTGTCGATTTATTTAAAAAATTAACAGAAACAAAAAATAGCTGCTTCGTATCACATCGTTGGGTCAGAAAGTGAAAAAAGCAAATCTGACAGCTCACTTTTTAAATGATTTCCTTACTTGGTTACACGACCTTTTAGGAACACCTTCACATTATCGGTTCGGAAATCGCCTAAAAGCGAATCATGTGGCGAGACGATTTCGACTCGTTAAATTACATCCCTCCCCGAAAAAATAAAAGAAAGAATTTCTTTTATGCTTGAAAAAAAGACTTAAGCGAAAGCATAGTTAAAAAAGAAAAAAAAATAATAGAAATATAAATTCCAAAAACAATAAACCCAAAAAAGGTAAAAAAATTGTTCTAGGAAAGAACGGAATAATAAGACTACGGAAAATATCCACTAAGGTACTCCCTTTCTTCACCTAAAATTGTTTGTCCGAAAATCATTATCCATAACACGTTTGCTATAAACATCAATAACCATAATGTTCAAAATCCCGAAATTTTATTTAACATAATTATCTTTAGTTCTAAAAGTATTTTGTCATAATATCGAGTACTATAATAATTGAATCTCCTAATTTTACATGACCTAAAGTCATATGTCCTAAGTTTTGTGTTAAATAATGTGTATATTATTCCGAATGTTCATTTGTAATATTTTTTTAGTCATAAATCATTTGCTAAAAATTAGATTTTAGTGACAGAAACGAATCGCTGTAAATCCGACTCCACGCAGTCTTGTCTGCCCTACCCCTAGAGTGTAATTTAAAATCGCGTAGGCGCGGAGGGGCGAGGCGGCCCGCGAGTTGAGGAGCAGGTGGTTGTAACACCCGCCGCCGCGGCTGAGGTTGGCCGGCGAAGCCGGCCAGCAAGCCGAAGCTGCGGTGGTGAGCGTTAAACCCATCTGCGACGATAAACTCGCGTGGGATCGCCGGAGCCCCGCAGCGCCGGAGCCGTGACAGAAACCATGCCTGCTGCATGTTGCATGCTGCGTGCTTGCTTGCATGCTGCGTGCTTGCTTGCATGCTGCGTGCTTGCTTGCATGCTGCGTGCTTGCTTGCATGCTGCTGACTTATAACTTTTATTGAAAACATAGTTTTATGTCTATAGTTTTATGTCTTTTGTATATTATTGATTGTAATATTTATGACAAACGGATTTAAGACATATTATATTTAGGGATTTCAATTTTATGGCATGTGATATTATGTGATTTTAAATTCGGGTAAGTTATCATTCGGACAAATGATGATTAGGACAAAAAAAGTTATGGCACTTTAAATTATGGATAAAAAATTTAGGTGACACAATAGAGAACCATCCACTAAGCCTATAATCAACAAACCAGAAATAAATACAACCTTGGAATGTCGCTAGTGTATAGATCCTTAAAATAACATGAATTTAAAATAAGTACAGTTAGACCACCAACACAACCGACTTACAATACCAAAGGAACCAACATGAGTGCAGCTAAGCAGAATCGTCGCTGACCAACATGTATAAGGCTACAAACAAAAACCTAAATTGAGTACGGTTAGGCACCATCGCCACCGACTAGCAAGTATATTAAAGTAACAAGTAAGTTAATTTGTATACAGTTAGGCGCAATTGCCGCTGTCTTATAAGAAAAATTCAAAGATATGTCTATATGAGTACAGTTAGGCACCATCGCCACTGACTAGCAAGAACAAATTATAACCGTGAAACACAGTATCAAATCTCGCAACACCAAAGGTGCAAGAGAACAAAGAAAGAATGTTGTGTCCGGTATAACACCACCGATTTTCCGAGCACAAACATCTTCAGAAAACGCATATTGTGATCGGCACAACACCACCAATCTTCCGAGCACAATAGCAAAAAAACTGCATACGCAAGGATGCAAAAGAGAAAGAAATAATGTTGTGACCGGTATAACACCACCGATTTTCCGAGCACAAACATCTTAAAAAACGCATATTGTGATCGGCACAACACCACCAATCTTCCGAGCACAATAGCAAAAAACTGCGTACTGTGATCGGGACTATACCAACGACTTTCCGGGCACAGTAGCAAAAAGCTACAAAATCAAGGAAAAAAGATCCGCAAAAAAATATAGGAAAAATCCCTACCAGTGAGAACTAGCCACTAGCATAAAAATAGGGCTCTATATTAGGACCTCTTCTTTTTGTTATATTCATAAACGATATAAATACATGCTTTAAATACACCAATTTTCTTTTATATGCTGACGATTTAAAATTATACAAAACCGTAAAAAATGTTATTGACTGTTCAGAACTTCAGAGCGATCTTAACCGACTCTCTGAATACTGTTCAGTTAAGTTAAGTATACCTAAATGCCAAATCATCAGCTTTACTAAAAACAAAACTGTGATAAAATATGATTATACCTTATGTGATACTTTATTGAATAGAGTGACAAATCTTAGAGATCTGGGAATACGGTTTGATTGTAAATTACAACTGGATCTACACGTGGAAAACATCATAATCAGAGCATTTAAAATGTACGGCTTTGTTTTCAGAACAGCTACAGACTTTAGGCGCCCTGGCACATTTTTACAACTGTATCGCTCACTTATTCGCTCTCAGCTTGAATATGCCTGCCTGATATGGGATCCGTTATACAATAAATACAAAATAGCTATTGAAAGAGTACAACGGAAATTCTTACGAACTATTTTCAGCAATTCAGATGCCAACTTACACGTTTACCTTACGAAGACCTTATAACAAAATATAATTTACTCTCACTCGAGAACAGACGGATGCTTCTGCAGGTAATGACACTGCACGATCTTCTTCAAAATAAGTTGAATAGTATAGACCTTAATAATGATATAAAGCTTGTAGTTCCTAGATCAATTCACCGTCGAGGGGTGCGCGATTACCGTTTGTTTGCTCAGGCATCACACCGAACAAACGCGGCTAATCGTGCACCACTTCGACGGCTCACGCAAATGTACAATGAGCATTTCATAGAGATTGATATATTTATGCTTAGTAGAAATGCTTTTCGGCGTAAAGTTATTAGTGCACTGAACAACTTCTAAGTTTTTTTTTAATTTTTTTTTCTGATAAAGCTTCTGCGTATATAAAGTGTTTTCAAGAATAATACCTAGCTTGCCTATTAGTCCTCATCATAGCGTACCTCTATGTTAATATGTGGAAAATGTTGTGGTTATTACATTGATTTTGTTTTGTATACGTACTAATAAGTGTAATATATATTGTAATATCGTTTTTTTTCCCCTAATAAAATAAAATAAAATAAGAAACAGGGCTGAAAGTCGTGGCAACGGTATGTGACCAAGGCACCTCAAATGTGGCAGCTATAAACGCATTGCTTAGAGGAACGCGAGAAACGTTTTTACGCAATGGACAAGAATGTAAAGATGGTTTTTTCTTAGTGAATAATGAACAGATTTTTCCAATATATGATCCACCTCACCTAATACAGGGGATTAGAAATAATTTAATTACTAAAAATCTGAAATTTACTATTAAAGGCAAAGAATGCATTGCAAAATGCGACCACATTGTGAACCTATATAACAGGTGCCCCGGTTATAAAGGTGTAAAGTTAGTACCGAAACTAACAGCAAATCATGTGTTGCCTGCACTTATCCCGAAAATGAGGGTTAAACATTGCACCCAGGTGTTAAGCCAATCAGTTGGAGTAGCTCTTGGATTTATGGCAGGTAAGGTGTAGCGACATCTATGGCGTCACATAGGAACTAATCCTGCATCGCGCAATCAAAGTTCTCCGCGCGATTAGAACATATAGAACAGCCCGAAATCATCTATCGGGCAGTAGCCCACCAGACATAACATCCCGTCTGGTTGGAGGATCCTCCCTTTTCAACGGAGGTATGTGGGGCTTTACTCTCTGTTCCACCTACCTCCAAAATTGGTGACCCTCGACAAAGAACGTCAGCGCAGCCTTCGTGCAGCTACTACTTCGTGACGTCATCATCACTTCCTCAAGCTTTCGAGCAGCGAGCCATACAGCCAACACCCACGGCTTTAAAGGGTATCCTGACCACCAGCATGCCTACCTGGTCATACCTGGTCATCACCCTCAGCCTCATCAGCGACCTTGGCGAAGCACACTGCACCTTCGGCCAGTCACATGAAGAGCCACGAAGAACCTCTCCTGGTCGACGCAAGCAGTCAAGCCACTACGTCGCACAGCACCGCTCCGACTCACTGGAGCCAGCAGCACTACTCCGACTCACTGGAGCCTGCAGCATCATCCCGACTCACTGGGATAGCACCACCCCGACTCACTGGGGCATCACCGCAGACAGTTCCGACTCACCGAGAACTATGCGGCATTCGGTTCCGACCCACTGGAATCATTCTACCACTGGCCTGGCACACATCAAGAAGCATCAAGAACCATCGATCTCCGATCTCCGGAGGGGAGTGATGTAGCGACATCTATGGCGTCACATAGGAACTAATCCTGCATCGCGCAATCAAAGTTCTCCGCGCGATTAGAACATATAGAACAGCCCGAAATCATCTATCGGGCAGTAGCCCACCAGACATAACATCCCGTCTGGTTGGAGGATCCTCCCTTTTCAACGGAGGTATGTGGGGCTTTACTCTCTGTTCCACAAACCTCTAAATTGGTGACCCTCGACAATGAACGTCAGCGCAGCCTTCGTGCAGCTACTACTTCGTGACGTCATCATCACTTCCTCAAACTTTCGAGCAGCGAGCCATACAGCCAGCACCCACGGCTTTAAAGGGTATCCTGACCACCAGCATGCCTACCTGGTCATACCTGGTCATCACCCTCAGCCTCATCAGCGACCTTGGCGAAGCACACTGCACCTTCGGCCAGTCACATGAAGAGCAATGAAGAACCTCTCCTGGTCGACGCCTGCAATCAAGCCCTACGTCGCACAGCACCGCTCCGACTCACTGGAGCCTGCAGCATCATCCCGACTCACTGGGACATCATCACCCCGACTCACTGGGGCATCATCCTGACTCACTGGGATAGCACAACCCCGACTCACTGGGGCATCACCGCAGACAGTTCCAACTCACCGAGAACTATGCGGCATTCGGTTCCGACCCACTGGAACCAACCTACCACTGGCCTGGCACGCATCAAGAAGCATCAAGAACCATCGATCTCCGATCTCCGGAGAGGAGTGATGTAGCGACATCTATGGCGTCACATAAGAACTGATCCTGCATCGCGCAATCAAAGTTCTCCGCGCGATTGGAACATATAGAACAGCCCGAAATCATCTATTGGGCAATAGCCCACCAGGACATATAACACCCGTCTGGTTGGAGGATCCTCCCTTTTCAACGGAGGTATGTGGGGCTTTACTCTCTGTTCCCACATACCCCTAAAAAGGTAATTAATTTTAGATTAGATTAGTTTAGTTAAGTCTGCTTTTTTTTCTCTCTCATTATGCAACTTATCCTTAAAGCATGCGGGGTTTACCTATGAGTGATTGTTACACTATTCTACTCTATTTTATTGCATGTTACCTTTAGCTTAATACCAGTGTAAACAATTGTTGGTGAACCGATAAATAAATAAATAAATAAAGTAAGCAGTTTATTTATTCATAATTAATTATTAATATTTCAAAGTTAATTTTAGGGGTCTGAACCTCTGTATGAAAAAGCTCTTATAGGATCATTTTGTTGTCTGCCTTTATATCCATTTTTTTCTTAATTTAACCAATTCAGTTGATATTTAATACGTATTTTCAGTTGACCAAAATATGATGTGTCACACAAATAGGAAATTTGAGGTTTTAAATCCATACTAATATTATAAATGGGAAAGTGTGTGTGTCCTGTTTGTCGTCTTTCACGGCAAAACGGAGCGACGAATTGACGTGATTTTTTAAGTGGATATAGTTGAAGGGATGGAGAGTGAAATAAGCTACTTTTTTGTCTCTTTCTAACCCCATTTAACGCGAGCGAAGCCGCGGCAAAAAGCTAGTCAGTAATTAAAATGTTTTTTAACTGTATCATAAATATGACTTATTGAATCAAAGGGTTATTTTAACAATTGCAGAAATATATTGTTCTTAAAATAAAATAGTTCAGAAGATATTGAAATTAGACAAATAATGACCCCGTTAAAATTATATTTTTCTCATTTACAGGATGTGGCGTTCTCGAAAAAGACAGCACGGACACAGCAGATCTTCTCATCTTTTTTGATCACTTATTCGACAGCGTCAACGGCAGTTTTAGTGCGATAAGAGGAGGAAAAATTTATAGAACTGCAGTGACCCCAAGCTCGCCTCATCACAAATTGTGGAATAAAAGTATACCAATTCTGAAATCAATGAAATTTTGTAATGCCAATAACCAAGGAGCCTTCATTGTCAAGTTGGAGCAAAACCATAGAAGGTTTTAAATTAATTGTATCGTATTTAAATTCCAAAGGAATTAACTCCTTATTGCTGCGCTATTTCAATCAAGACGCATTGGAAAACTTTTTTGGGGCAATTAGAGCTCATGGCTGTAGCAACATAATGCCTACAACATATGCATTTGAAGGCGCCTTCAAAACACTACTTATATTTCGTCTTCACATTCAGTTGGGTCAAATTGTGAGAAAGACGATGGAGTTTGTCTCCAATCCTTAAAATATTTTTAAAAAAATCCAGTAAATACACACCCAACTGAATGTGAAAATGAAATTGACAGTGATCATTTAGATATGTCAATGGTAGATACTGACCAGCTAATACAGAGCCAAACTCCAATGCTTCTTGAAAGAAGCGCAGCTATAGGGTATTGCAGTGGGTGGATAGCACAACTTGCCAAAAAAAAAAAAATATAAAAATTGTGTGACCTGCAGGAATTATATGGAAGCAGAAGAATCACAAAGTTTCCATGATTATATTTAAAAAAAAGAATTTGGCAACAAAAAGTGGTTGTGTTATCCTACAAGAGCATTATTCGATTTCTTTGCCCAAGTGGAAAATATATGTATAGAAATTCTAAAGGAGCACTGCACTAAAAAAAAATATTTCTGTTTATATTAAACTTATAGTAAATATAAATGTAAATTTATCGTTTATCAGTTGTGCAGATCACGCTGATAATTTGAGATATTATTTATTAAATAAAAGCACAATGTTTTTTATTAATAACTGGTGCAAAGATGTTAATAATGTTCTCACTGGCAAAATTACCTTTTGGGATGTTAACGATCAAATGAAAGAAAAAGTTAATCGGCACTACTTAAGTCATAAAGGACGAAAAAGGAAAACACAAAATTTTATTGTAAATGTGTGACGTTGTGGAGAAAATAAAATGGCATAATATACAATTCTGTAGTTTTTTTTTTTTTCGTTTACGTAGTACGTATAATATCCTATAGGATTGGACAGTACAGCAGCTGTATACACCTAGCTATACATTTACTTATATAAATAGTTCCCTTAGCGAAAAACTAGATGTCGCTGAGTTCGACAACTTCCCAATATTAAAAAATACGGTAGAGTTGCCTGTCTATAGCCAGTATACTATAGTAGTCTTTGATTGATACCGCGCGGCGACGTCCGAGATTCAAGCACGCAACTCGCACCGGGGAATGTAGTAGTCATCGCAGATGGTCAACTACCGCGAAACGTATGGCCATATGGGAGGAGATAGTTCGCACCATACAGGGGACCTGATGGTGTCATACGCAGCGCTGAGGTACAGACGCGTTTTCAGACGCCCAATTAGAAGGCTCGTTGTCCTGGCCGATGGAAGTTAGGCTCGCGTTGCTACACCTGGGGGAGGCTGTTGCGGACACGAGCATGTAATTTTTTTTTTTTTAATATAAGCAACATGACGTCATTAGTAAATGCGTAACTCATGTACGGTCAGCCAATTCTTCGGTTGATCATTTTCAAAATTTATCCCTTGCAAGCTACCATCGTGCCTAGCCCCGCCTTTTTCTTAATGACCAATAAAAGAACTACAAACTCAGTAAATTGTAAGCCATTGTCATTCCAAAACAAAAGGAACACGTGTTGCCCAACCATCTGTTTATTAAAGACGCTGAGCGATTGTTTTACGGCAGTAAAACAATCAAAGCCTTTGATTTTTGGCGTATAAGTGTAAATTAAAAAAACAACAACGTTAATTATTTTCTAACATTTATCATACCATTCACGAAACTGTAGGTATAGTAGACACAAATAACTAGAAATTAAAATGTGTCCTGTAATTACAATGATTTTATTTAATATCTTACTTACTTTTATCAACCATAGAGTTACAGTTATATGGTATTATTTTTAAGATCTGCAAATATAAAAATTTGTTGAGAACCAATTTAAGAAAGTATAAAAAGAGGCGTGTCTTAACATCTGGACTACAAAAAAAACAATACACTCTAAAAGCGTTAATGACCAAGGCGGAGGCATGCACTGCACACTGCATACAAAATTGGCCTTAAGGGTGAATCACCGAAAAATTGGCTGTTTGTACATACGCGCTGTACATAACGAGGGGAGACCCAATCAGAGGCATGACTTAAATGATCGTGCCCATCACACAAACATTTGTCCTGGGTGGAAATCGAACCCACGACTTCCAGTATAGCAGTCAAAGCCACTTCATCACAACTTGTTTTATCAGCAGGACGGTGCACCTCCTCACTACGGTCGGCAAGTACGTGAGTACTTAAGTGAAAGGTGGTCCAGTGGCTTGACCTCCGCGTTCTCCGGATCTCACACCCCGTTTTTATTTGTGGGGAGATTTGAAAAGAAAGAAAATCACGTCAAAAAAAAAAGAAAGAAAATCAGAGGAAATCACCAGTGTTACACAATTACGTGAAAAAGTGATCAGTGCTTTCGACACTTTAAAAACGAATGTGTTTGTGTGATTATTTATGAGTTTTATTTTATTACAACGTCGTGCTAGACTGTGCCTGGAGTGTGAAGGTGGAATCTTTGAACAATACCAGCTCCAGATAACATAAGTAGGTAATTTATTTATTTTATTTGTACATAGACAATCATTTGTAAAAAAGTTGTTAGCCGAATCAATTTGATTAGTGTAAATAAGTTGATTTAAAAATTTTAACTACGCCAAACATACCTGCCTATCAGGCAAGATAAATCACTTTAGGTATCTATTAACTAGCACAAATTATCTTGAGGTATTTTTGTCGGTCCTCAGCCCGTTAAAAAGTAGGAAGGAAAATTTCATATCAACCAACTTAATCCCATATAAACGAAATTATTAGGTAAGAAAAACTGCCCTTGGGGATGAATTTTCCTACAACGCGCCAACTGTGCCGAGTACCTACATGCCGCTCGATTTATTAAGCACCTAAAACCCTGCGCGCTGCATCAACAGAGAACATAGCCAACAACCTACATACAACATACCAACGTTAGTGCGTCTCAGTAATGAAGCAAAACTAAGGCCAAGATAAATAAACATTACTTTAGGTTAGCTATCTTCCGTCTCATAGTTTCAAAGTTGAGCAGCAAGGACGCGCTTTATTAGACGGACAAACAAACATTAGTTTTATTTGGTACACTATATCGCGTCTTATGTGGTTGGATGACATGATAGTGAAAGACATGATGGATTTCGAAGTGCATTAAAATTCAAATCAAATTCAAACAGAGAGCAAAGATAAAATAAATACTGCATTTGTGTGTGACTTCTGGTAGCTACTACACTCAAACAGCTCTTATAACAAGTCTGATGGATATTCCAACCATGTCACCTAATAAAATTCGACGTATTGAAAAAAAAATAGGCAATGTTTGGTTAGAACATTTGACAGAGGAAATCATGCGTCTTCAGACGGTGTTCCATTCATTACTGTGTATGTGGATGGAGGATGGTTGAAGGGAACAAACGGGCATAACTTTGATTCATCATCTGGTATGGTAAGATAAATTATTACTAAACACAAATTTATTTATTGTCAAAACAATGTAACACAACAAACAATTATGCAATGTTGTTGAATTTTGTTATTTTCTATAATTGAAATGAATTGAGTGCAAACAGTTATAATGTGCAATATTTTCAAGATTTGTTTTTCACTTCCAGGTCTGCATTATTGGGAAAGAAACTAAGAAATGTCTATTTCTTGGTGTTCGAAAGAAATATTGTTACACATGTCAACATTATGATAGGAGAAATATTGATATGAAACCACATAATTGTTGCAAAAATTTTACTTGACCGTCTACAAGAATGGAATCACAAATTATTGTGGAAGGCTTTCAAAAGAGTGAAGAAACACATCAACTTGGCTATTTGCGCTTTATTGGTGACGGAGATTCCTCTGTGTTTGCAAATTTGAAAGAAAAAGTGTCTTATGGAAACATTATAAAAAAAATTGAATGCAAGAATCATGTAATCAAAAACTATACCAGTACAAAAGTATCAAAAACTACAAGGTAAATCCTTACTAATATTATACTCGTAAATGCAAAAGTGAGTTTGTTTGTTTGGCTTTCACGTCTACTACTACTGAACTGATTGCCATGAAATTTTACATACATCATAATAGAAGTGCAGAATAAATAATCCGGTTTAATCCTTTAATCCGGTTGGCGCAGTGGTAAAGCGATTGACTGCTGCACTGCGTGTCGCGGGTTCGATCCCCACAAGGAACAAATATTTATATAGCCTACAGCTAGTTGTTCCGGGTCTGGGTGTCTTGTGTATGCGAATTTACATGTTTGTAAACGCAAAATCATTGAATTATATTCTATATTTATAATTGTACTTTCAGATTTTGACCAACACTAAGCTCCCACTTCGTGGGAGAAATATTTTGAAACCCAAGGTAATGAAAGCTTACCTTAGTGACACGGAAAATCATAATGTATAGTAGTGATAATATAACGCTGCAGATTTGAGAAATGGCCCACTTCATGTATTTAGTGTACACGGAAACTGCAAGGACTATTACTGCAATGTCAATGGAAGTGAAAAGAAGGAAGAAAACCTCGTAGAAATTCTAAAAAAGGATGCTCCAGAAGTGTGGGCTCTGATTTTAAAGGTGAGACGTATATACTGTAACAGATTTTTGGAATAGGTTGTAGGGTATGTGTCTACATACCACAATAATATAGTTTATTTATGTATATTATTATATCATATAACACGACAACAGCAACACAATTATTTAATCACATTTATTAATATTCATTATGATACACAAAACAATATCATATTTCGGAACGCATCGGTGGTGTCGAAGGACGATCTTGCATGTGTGCGTGCCATGGTCGCGCACACAGTTTAACTTACGTCGACCTTCAGTCCGCTACCAACTGCCGTGCGCGCTTTCGTAGTTTCGGATACCTCGTTTCGCTATTGTGTTATTGTGTGTTCTGGATTTTCTGACTGTTGTGTATTGTGACTGTATCGTCCACTCCTTCTGTTTATGTGTTCGTGTATGTTTTTGTGATCGTGGATTTTCTTGAAATCCGAGTAAACCGTGAGTACTAGAAACTAAGTGACTTTTATTTACGACTACCCGCACTCACTCGGCATCACATTCCGACGAACTAAAAGGTTTTTGGCTGGACGCGTAAATACCTATTCCGTGTGCACCACATAAACGCGTATCGAGTCTTTAAGCGTATGACGTTTGACACCAGACTCGCGTCAATAACGAATAACGAATGTTGCGAGTTTGCGACTTGCTTGAAGTTGCGTGCGACCCACAAGCTCGGTCAGTACCGGTCGTTTCCGGAGTCATTCGGCTCGGCACTCAAAGTTTGCAAGTCGATTTATTTGTTTTGCGTTTCTAAACCTAATGTCCATACCCATAGAATCACTATTACTTTGGTAAGCTGCGTGCAAGAGTTTGTTTATGCAAAACAATAGCCCGTGAAAATGTTAAGCAATATTTGTTTTTTTAATCAGTACGTCACAATACGTCACAGGAAGGGTACGTATTCACCGTGCTGTCAATCTTAAAACGTATGTTTTAAGATTAAAGCGACTTTTGGTGTATAAAGAACTAACTTTTGTTTGAATTATTGAAGTGTGTTATGGTGTTGTATTCTTTATTTTTTTATCTAATTCAAAATTTATAATAACAATGGCTCCGAAGAGAAGTATCGCATGGGATCATTTTGATGATAAATGGGACTATAAAGCACAGTGCAAAATATGTAAAATGGACATTTCATTTAAGGCATCAGTGTCGAATTTGACGAAACATTTGAAGAGACGACATGGTACTATACAGTTAGTGCCCAGAGAAAACGTACAAATGGAGCAGGTAGAACCGTCACTTCCAGAACCTTTACCCTCAACTTCAGCAACTATTCAAGAAACAGCCTCTGCAAACGTTCAAGGTAATTCATCGAGAGTTAGGACTACTACAAATATAACTTCGTATTTGCGGAGAGACTGCTCAAAAATAAAAAAAGATATCGATCGACATATTATGAATTTATTCATATATGATCTTCAACCATTTTCCAAAGTGGAAGATAAAGGTTTTAAGCGGTTAATTAATTTTGCATTTCCGAATTATGTTATTCCATCTCGCAAATATTTTGCAAATAACATGTTGCCTTCATTATGTGAAGAAACTAAAACGGAAATCAAGAAAATAATTGATACTGAAGTAGAATCGATACTCTTACTACAGATATGTGGACATCTCGTGTAAATTACTGGTACATGGCCGTAACAGGTCACTTTATAAACAAGAACATGGTCTTGCAATCGCTTCTTTTAGAATGCTGTGCGTTGGACGGAGGTTCGCATACCGGCACAGTTTTAGCCCAAGAACTTCGACGAATTGTTCAAGAATGGAACATTGAAGAAAAAATATTAATCGTAATTTCAGACAACGGTTCCAATATAAAATATGCAATCGAAAAATGTTTAGGATGGCGACATTTTAGTTGCTACGCGCATACTTTAAATCTGGCTGTACAAAAGGCATTACATAATAAAGATATTAGCGCTATCACCTGCAAAGTAAAAGCTTCTTACTTTAAAAAAAGCACTATAGGGTGGGATCCCCACCAACTGTGTTCCCACGTTGTCGTCGTGGTGGGGCTTGCATGTCTCTGTGATCTTGAGGGCTATGCCGGTAGAGCTACTCATGCCGGAAGGCCTCAAGTGAGGGACCAGACCAAGAGGAACACACAGGCGGAGTCCAGACGGCCCGCCACGGAAGGTGCACTGTCCAGAAGCATCGGCACCAACAGCTGTTGGTGTTTTTGGACAGTGGTTTTGGGAGAGTGGGTTCGCCTCAGATACGCGTCTGCTTATCAGACGTGACCAAGATGGCGAACGTGGTTATTGGGGACCCCACCCCACAAAAAAGGCAAAGCTGAGTTCAGCACAACATGGACGCGACTCAAAAAAATTATTACCCCAGGAGGGTAGCGCCTGCACCGCAGGAGAATCCCTCCCCGAGCAGAGCTCGGACTGCCCCTCGTATTCTGGGGGGGGGCAAAGAGCGCGTCAGGTCCCCTAGGGACCTGTTACCGTCCTTCGTGGACGCAAGGAGCCAGGGTGGCTCCACCCACCGGTAGCGTGGAGTCCCTGGGACCCGTTCCCAGCACGTCCGCTGCGCCGGTGGGTACTACAGAGGCCGGCAGGTGCTTCGGCCTGAGGGCGTCGGACTCCGATGCCGCATCTTCGCTCAACTCGGAGAGAATGGAGGTGGATGAGGCCACCTCCAGGAAGAAGAGGAACAATCAGTTCCTCAAACGCCCCATATCCGGAGACGGTCGGAGGACATCCTCCGACGATGAGCGTGGAGCTTCTGCCCGCAAAATTTCCACTGCTGGACGGGGTGCGGGCCGAAAAAGAAGGCCCACCGCTGAGGAGGCGACCCAGCGGTCCTTGAAGATTGCCAGGGAGGGGCGAGTTAAGGAACCCCAACCTACCAATATTAGCTTTGTCAGCCAATAAGTATTTATTAGACATATTATTTCCAAATATTCCATTGCTTGATCAGCACCCAGAATAATCTAGGACGTGCGTCATATAGTACTAGTAACCTTAGGGACGATGAAGATATTGAGCGGGGAGCGCAGGGCTCTGGCGGTGGAGAGCTAATATGCTTACCCGCAGGTTCGCGCGATGCACGAGAGAAGTGAAAATTACGCTATTTAAATCATTTTGCCAGTCCTTCTACTCGAGCGGCCTGTGGGTGAGTCATACCCAGCGAGCCTACAGAGCCTTGCGCACTCAGTATAATAATGCGTTCAGGATGTTGTTGGGTCTGCCGTGGCGGTGCAGCGCCTCTGGGATGTTTGCTGAAGCGCGCACTGATGGTTTCCAGGCCATCATGCGCAAAAAAGCAGCTTCCTTGCTGGCTCGTATACGGAGTAGCAATAACGGCATTCTGAACGCAATTGCTGTACGCTTTGACTGTGCCTTTCAAATTATTGGGTCATGTCTTGTAAAGGTGTGGCCAGTCATGGCAAATAAAATAAAAATAAAAATAAAAATTGTAGGTACTAGGTTAAGTTTTCTATGGGTCTATGCCACCCGAAATAAAGTTATTATTATTATTATTATATCTGATCACGCCATGCATGTACTACGTTAGCAATAAAGTTAGTATATAAGATCAATATTTTATTAGATAAAAGAACTGTTTAGCTGTAACTCTGTCGGAATAAAGTTATTTTTTTAAATACTTCCGTTGTCGCTTACTTAATTGGTGCAGCCGGTAGGATCTCTGTAGTCAGTCTGCCGTGTATACAATTCTACGTGGAGCAGCCGACGTCCGTGTCTACGGTTTAGCAGAGATCGCCGAACAAATAAATTCATTAAGAAGCCACTTCGAGTTACGGAAGAGGACCAGCCACAGCAGTAATTCAGGGAGCATGAAGCTAGCTGCGGAATTGTGAGTAAATCTTTTTCACCTTCCTCTCAGCTCTTCCATTGATATCCTAACCTTGTAATAAGTCTATGTGTGTGTATTATTAGGGATTGGACAACGCCGTACTAATATTTGCGTAGATTTTATTTGTATTAATATTTTAGAGTACCTAGTGATATTTTAGTAGTACATTAGTGTGATTTTTTTTCTTTTCTCTTTGCCTTTGTTACTTTCATAACTTTTTCACAATGGAAAACGTAACCCGTGTCCCACAGGAGTTGGTTAACATCATACCAATATTCAGTGGCGACACTAGAACGTTACCTTTATTTGTAAAAAAATGTGAATAGGTACATTTTGTCCACGTTCCAAGGAACCGTAGCCCAAAATAAATATTTATTTCATGTGGTAACAAGTAGGTTATCAGGCGAAGCAGCCAGTTTAGTAGGCGAAAGAGACACTATAGATACGTGGGATGAACTGAAGGAGTTGTTAAACCAACACTTCGGTGATCCGCGCACAGAGGATTGTTTAGCAATGGAGTTAGAATCTTGTAGAATAAATAAGGGCGAAAGTTATTTAGATTTTTGCCATAGAATACAGCGGATGAGAAGTGTTTTATTCGCCAAAATATCAGAAACAATCATTGATGACTCTCTACGTATGGCGAAGCAATTAATTTATAGTAACAGAGCGATGAATGTTTTCTTGTTTAATTTACCACCATTTCTAGTTAGATTAGTTCGTTTGCGCAACGTTACAACGCTAGAGGATGCGTTAAAAATAGTCTTAGAAGAACAAAACTTCCAGGCAGTCCATGATGCTAAAACAAACGACAGGCGTAATTTTAGTAGAACTAACAGACCCTATTTGCCTAATTATCAAAATGCATCTGAATCTAATAATCAAAGAATGATTCGCATAGCGTATCAAGTACACATGTACCGAATAATGCAACAAACCGCACATCTACATCGAACAATTCGCATCAGTCGAGGCTTCATAAGCAACATAATAATATTCAAAGAAATCAAGATAGTTTTAATCGTACAATCAATAATAATTCGTCACCGCAGTCAAGTAGGTCATCTTTTCCGGTTGCACAACAGAGCCAACAGTTCGCGGCACATGCACCGGGCACATCGGCTTTTGCAGCGCAAGCATCTACGTCGGGTGCGAATACTGACGTCACCATGCGTACTGCAAGTTCGCGACGTGTTAATTACATAAATAATTCTAGTAATAATGAACAGAGTTCAAGTAATTCATACAACGCGGGGTCAGGAATTTTCCCATGAAGATCCCGGGGAGGGAAATTTTTGCATAATGGCCTCTACCATAGGGAACGAATAAAAATAAATTGCAATAAACGCTTAAATTTACCACATATAGTTATACCAG